>CM053787.1:1037949001-1038676501 GCA_028749045.1 Cupressus sempervirens | reverse complement strand
ATTCTTCAAAGAGGAGGACATTAGCCAAACCCTTAACTTGATGTAACAACACTACAAGATCATGAATATTGGGTTTTAGGTGATCTTTTGTGACTATCTTGGGTATTCTTGAACCTCCACCATAATTAGTCATTGTCCACTTCTTGGCTAAGATGTTACAATATTCTCTTGTGGTTTCTTGATATTTGACTAGGGATTGGATGGGAGAAAATGCAGCAAATGTACTTTTTGATAGATGCAACACTGGGGTGATAGTTTCCTGGATATTGATAGCACAAGTTCTCCATATTTATTCATGATACTTTTATTCCTTACATCATAATGGTCAATAGAAAGTTGGAGTAATTTAGGGCTTAATAGAGTAGGAGGGAAAGCTGCAGCTTCAATCAAACCACTAGTCAAAATTTCCATACAACCATTTCACTAGTACATTTTGGCAAATACGTGACTACAAAACTAAAAATTTTAGTCATGCCACTAAAATATTTATTCAAGTGACTAAAAGTCATCAAGTTCTACTATTTCTTTGTAATTTATAGTTATAGGTCACTAAATAAGTGACTTAGTTGATCATCTAGTAAAATCACAAGGTTAAGTCATTAAGTGACCAAATAGACTACTAAATAATTAGTCACTAATAAATGGTCAGAAAAACTACTAAATAAATACTTATAATAGAGTTAAGTGATTATTTGTTATCAAGGTTCTTAATTTTTTTCTCTTTTAAGATAAATTGTGTAAGTGGATCTTTTCTTGTCTATTTGGGGCTTGTTTTTTCATTCTCATTAATGGTACCCCAATTGATTTTTTAGTGCTATGTAAGGAGATCCACTATCTCATTTTTTATTTATCATAATGGAAGATGGTCTTAGTCAATGTATACCTTACAAATAGCAACTAGGACCATGAAATAAATGTTGATAAAAATAAGATATACAACTTATACATCAAACAACAAAATTTAAAACACATTATTTATTCTTTTAAAACTCAAAATTTGAAATAAAAAAATAATATAATTAATATATGAAAAAATAACATTAAAATACAACACCATTTAATTAAATTTTAAGGCAAGCACACTTTTTCGCGTAGAATTTCAAAGTTTAAATAAGGAAATAAGACAATAAAATGGTAATATAATGTGAAGCAAACTTAATGCAAAAATTAAAACATGTATTTTGTTAAGAAAACTTAATGCAAAAATTAAAAATATTTCACTGGAAATATATCCCCAAAAATTTCATCCTTTTTTTGTTAGATTGAGAGCAAGAAAATGAAACACCGCAAGGCTTCACCTTTTTTACTGCAATTCATTTGGTAGTAATATTGACTTTAGGGATCTGGAATTCTTAATGAAGGATATGGATGCTAACATTAAGAAAATATTAATTCATTGGCCTGCTCAAGGAAATTCAACTTTAATTTTTCCAGCCTAACACCTAAATTATTATCACAAATAATGGGTCTTTTGCACTCCAAACTTGACACATTACCAAACAAATGTAACATGGATTTCATCTTAAACAAGGAAAGCAAGGCTCAAACTAATTCTATTTTGACATGCACACAAACGGTAGAAAAAAAGGAAGGCTTTTATGTGTTCTCACCTATAACTCACCGAGAAAAATAACCTCTTTTCTTGTCCCTTAGCAGATCCTTCTTTAAATTTCCCTTTTGCATGATTAAAAAAAAGAAAAATTATGCTTCTTTTAAGGGAAAGAGAACATACATGCAAAAGTACAGCCTCATAATGAGGAATTCATGACAAATCAACTGCTGCTAAGCTCACATGTTTCAAATCTTTCAACGTGACCTTTATTAAATACCTCCCTTTGCGGCTGTACTAATATGATTAGCTTTGTCTAACACCCAATCCTTCCTTTGGAAAAAATATCTTCCACTTTAAGTCATGATGGAATTTTTCCATGCTTGAAATTAAGGCACCTCTTTTGAATTATTACCTCTTGATGTGGTAATTTATGCCACATGAACATGGCAGCTTCATCAACCCACAATCAATTTTTTTAGAGAACCTTAGTTATAGAACTACTTCAAACTGCTTCAAACCAAGCTTCAAAGGGGTTCAAAGAAGTTCAAAGGAAAACTCTGAAGTCTTGCATGGTTTACCTATAGAAAACAAAGGTCATCATAGAAACCTTTGATTGAACTACTTTGAACTACTTTGAACCAAGGTTCAAAGTGATTCAAAGAGGTTTAGACAAAGACAAGGAAAGATATGAAGCTTCAACTGACTTTATACAATATTTTCAATGATTGGGAGAGCATGAAATGACAATAAGAAGCCTCAATGACTAGATGGAAAATTTAAGAAAATTTTAAAATATGGTGACACTAATCGAGGCTCTAACTAGGGAATGGGTACACAGAGTACATAGAGAACTCAAAAAACTAGAAATAAAACCAACACCAAAACTACACCAAAAAAAATGGGAAGAAGAAAGCAAATGGAAACAAAGCCACAAACAAAAGGTATGTACAAGATTGGGGCCTTTAAGACATTAGACCTTTATTAACTTCAAATCCTACCCATTATAGGTAAAGGGAAGAATTGTGCCATCTAGGTAACTTAGATGAAAGGTGTTTGGACTAGCAACTTCAAAGATAACAAACAACCCTTTCTAGAGGGAATCAAAATTTCCATCTACTCCTTTAGGTTCTTTCATCTTATCCCACAAAAGGACTTCATCATTTTTTAGAAAACTACAAGGCCTAGTTCTCATATCAAAAATTTACTTCACCTTCATCTAATGCTCCGTAATATGATCAACAAGCTTTTCCCTTTCTTTTTCTAATTTTTTCAAATACATTATTCTCTTTTCTAGGGAGTCTTGAAAAAAATGATCCTCAATCATAGATTGCAATTTTGAAGTAGACAACTCTAGAGGTAGGGATACTTGAGCACCAAGTCCATATACCAGCTCAAATGGAGCCATGCCAATGGCCCTTTTAGGGGTAATATGATCAGCCCACAAGGACTCATACAGTCTTTTGTGCCAATTATAGGGATTATCATCTACCAACTTTTTCATTATTGTAACCAGGTTCTTCTTATTAGATTTTTCCTACCCATTCCCTTGATGAAAATAATCCGATGAATGACATAGGGATATGCCATGCTTGTAATAGAAAAGGGAAATCTCTCTTGATGAAAAATAGGTTACATTGTCTGAGACTATCTTTTGAGGAACCCCAAACCTGAAAAATACATATTCAAATAAGAATGCACATACCACTTGAGAATTGGCCTTCTTGGTTGGGATGGCCTCCACCCATTTGCTGAAATATTTAGTAGCTATTAATATGTATACATGCCCAATTTTGGATGGAGGACTTAGAGGTCCAATGAAATCAATACCCCATTGACAAAAGGGTTCATCGATCACCACTAGCCTAAGGGGTAAGGCTGCCAGCTGAGGGCACCTAGTGAAAAGCTAACATTTCTCACAATTTTTTACAAATGTAGACATCTTTGAACATACTTGACCAATAATTTCTTAGGATTTTAAAGGCAGTCACTATGGATGAGAAATGCCCTCTACATACGTATAAATGATACACCCTTAACAACTTTTCCTATTGCTCTACATCTACACATCTCAAAAAGGTTCCATCTATCCCTCTCTTATACAAAATACCATTAGAGAATACATATTTGGAAGCCTTCAACCCAAGATTTTTTTTTTCTTTATAGCTCATGTTTGGAGGGCATTCACCATATGTCAGAAAGTAGGTTACATTGGAGAACCAAGGATCTATTGAACTTACTAGAAAAATAGTGGGCATTTCTTTAATATTATCAAGAGGTGAATCTTTATTTTCAGCCATCAATTTGCATAAACCTCATCCTCTTACTAGAGAATTAGGTTTAATAGTTAAATCATATTCTTGAACCTTAGTTACCCATATAGCTCTTTTATTCACCCCAATCTCATGCTGAGTTAATATGCTTTTTACTGCTATTTTTGGCACATAGACAATTGAATGAGAATGTAGAATATAGTACCTAAACTGCTCCAATGTCTTTACCATGGAAAATGAATCTTTCTCCATTTGGGTATAATTTAATTCATGTTTCTTCAAGGGAATTCTCATGAAAGCAATTGGGGCTTCATTATCTCCATCATCCTTTTGAGTCAAAACACTAGATAGAGTATGTTTTGAAGCATCGCAGTAAATAATTAGATCTTTTTCAAAATTAGGACTTACTAGCATAAGTGCATTTGAAATAGCTATTTTAATATCCTCAAAAGCTTTCTTTCCCTCTTCCTACCATCTGAAAGGATGTTTTTTGCTCATCATACCCAACATGTATCTTACCTTTTCAAAAAATTTAGGCACAAAACTTCTTAGGAAATTGATTTGACCAAAGAAGGACTTCAAATCACTTCTATTAGTGGGTAGTGCCAATTTTTGTATTGCCTTCACCCTTTCTGGGTTGATCCTTGTACCATCCTTAGAAACGATATGTCTGAGAAATTTGTCTTCTTCTACAAAGAACACAATTTTTTTGGGATTAAGGGATATATCATGTTTCCTACATCAGTCCAACACCATTCCCAAATATCTCAAGTGGTGTTTCCTTCTCTTAGAGTATATAGTCAAGTCATCAAGATATATCACAATTATTTTCTCCCTCAAATCCTTACAGGAAGAATTCATTGCCCTTTGGAAAGTTTCTCCCATGTTGATCAAGCCAAATGGCATCTGATTGTAAGAAAAAGTGCCCTAGGGAGTAATGAAGGCCATTTTGTGCTAATCCTCAGGTGCAACACTAATCTGATTATATCTTGAATACCCATCAAGCGTTGACATAACTTCAAACCTAGCAACCATTTGCAAAATATGATCCATAGTGGCAAGTGCATAATTGTCCTTGAGGCTAGCTTGATTCATATTTCTAAAATCTACACAAATTCTAATTTCACCATTTTTCTTTCTCACAGGGAAAATATTTGCTACCTAGGTTAAGTGATGAATTAGGTAGATTATGCGAGCTTTTAGTATCTTCTCTACTTCCTTAAAAATAGCCTTAGATACCTTAGGATTATAGTTTCTAAGATTTTTCCTAAAGATAGTAACTCTTGGCTTTAAAGGTATATGATGTACAAATTCTCCATTTCTGAAGTTCTTCAAGTCTTTATAACCCCCAGGCAAAGAAATCTTGATATTGGGTGAGGAGTTTAGACAAATTATCCTTCTCTTTCTCAAAGTAGGTTCAGCCAATGGGAATCCATTTGGGATTTTCTTCATTCTCAATATTTATTTTGTCATGTTCCTCTACACCTTTATCAAGGCCATTTCTACTATTTTTGGCACTATCATCTTTTCTACCAAAGAGATGGTCTAGAGACATCAACCCCTTTGGGATATGAATGCCTTTCAATTGAACAACTTCTCTTGATTCAAATGATCCTTCTCCAATAGCTTTACCCTCATGGTTTTATCCTTCGAAGAAAGTTTCAGCAAAATTTCTAGCATACTTGATGAAATCCTCCAACTGTGCATCATTATCAAAAACTTGCTAATGATTGACATTATCTGGGACTCTTGGTCTATAAATCATTTCAATCCTATAGGTGTCACTTTTGATTTTTGGACGTGGTAACAATAAGGAAGCTGAAACAACTAAGGAATCTGCTTTAGTATTTTGAGAATTAGGCACAAATTCAATAGAGAAGGCTTCAAAAGATTCAATTTCATCCCAAACTAGGTTTCTATAGTGTTTTAGCCTATCATTTTTTACAAAAAAAGTATTTCCTTACCTATTTGACAATGAGTTCAACATCACCTTTCACCTTCAATTGTTTCACCCCCTTTACTTTGGCCTCTTGCAAACCTAGAAGTGACACTTCATATTTTGCAGTGTTGTTTGTATTATGAAAATCTAATTTAAAAGAAAATGGAAAAATGTCTCCTAGAGGTGAGATTAGGAAAACACCCACACCTGACCTAGCATTTGAGTAACTTCCATCAAACTTCATTGTACATAGGGCTTCATCACCATTTTCTTTTTTGATTTCCTCACATTGCTTCTCAAGCTAAATAACATAGTTTTCAAACTAACATTCTTCATATAGTATCTATGCTTTAGGATTGTCTGAAGGTACAACTATGTATTTATTCTTTAGGTCTGGCTCTAGTTTTATCTTTTTCTTCCCTACTAGAATATAGGCTTTAGACTAGTCCATTTTGATTTCTTCACTGATATCTTTACAGAAAGTCATGTTGAGCAACATTCCATAACTAGTTGGTATGTTAGCTACTAGGATAGTAAGTTTCAACCTTTTCTATGGGTAGGCATAAAGAACAACTTGTACATCTTTCACTTGGCCAACCAGGGGTACTTGCTTCCTATTCATAGAATAACAACATCCAAAAGTCTTCATAAGCTCTAAGCCAAGGGCTATTGCAATGAACATTGGCATAATATTATCTAATGCTCTAGAGTCAATGATAATGATTTTAATAATAATGATACATAGAACAGATTGGGCTTTTCCTCTCCTATTTCTCCTTCAATAGTATTAACAACTAATTCCCTATAAGGAGCATCTTTTTTGTATCCTTTAGATACAAAGATAGGTTCACTTGTAGCCTTTGGGTTTTCAATCATACTATCAGTAAACTAAAGATTAGTAACAGAGCCTCCTTTTACATATTAGACTAACTTATCTAATTCCTTAGGGTTCAACCTCAAATATCTAGCTAGAGAAATGGATATAGAAGAAGACTTGCAGAATTCTACAATATCAAAAGTCAACATACAAATTGTTGATTCTGTTTTGGACAATATTTTGGGCTCTTCATTTTTCATATAATTAGCTTGTATGTGTTCTTTCCCTTTAGCGTTCGATGAGTTCGAACCGGCTCCTACATAGGGCTTTTGATTTCTTTGACCTCTGGTCATTACTGTACAAGAAGGGTTTTGAAGTGTCATGAAAACAACACCTCCCCTCTCTGTGTCTAGTTCATATTCAAGAAAATAAGTACCTACACTTTTATTTTCTATTTTTCAACTTTAGGTGATTGTTTTGTTGCAAGGGCATCTCTCCCTAATTGAACACAATTTAGCCAATCAGGACAAGTTTGTCCATCATGATTCGTGGTCATATGAAAAGAACACATCACCTCTTTGGGGGCCTCTTCAATTTGCAAGCTTGTTTGGGGAGCAGTCAAAGTGGGGTTTTACTATCATTTGGGGGTTGTTGTCACCTATGAATATCCTAGTAGGGAGCTTGGTAAGGGGCATGAGGTTTATTCTACTTCCTTTTCATCATGGCTACATCATTCATCAACTTTTGAATGCCAAGGTCTGTGGAAGCAAAGGATGAAGTGATCCCAAAAGATTGGATCTCTCTTCTCCATTTACCAGTAGTAATAAATGCATCCTCCAATTGAATAGCTAGCCTTTGGGTAGTGGGTAAATCAGCAACTGTGTCCTTGATGAGGTGAAAACTTACATCTAGAGGGACAACATTGACAAAGAATATCTTTTGGTTTTCTGCAATAGTTCTAGACACTACAGGAATTCTTTGAATTAACTTATTGAATTTTGCCACAAATTCTCTCATAGGTTCGTGTATCTCTTTTTTCATTTGACTAAGTTGAAGTAACAAGAAGCACTCATTCTCAAGGGCTTTGAACCTATTCTTGAACAAATTTTTCATATCATTCCAACTAGTAATGGAATGTTAGGGTAGGTGATTAAACCAATCAGCAGTAGCATTAATTAGCATTCGAACAAATAGTCTAATAGCAATTTCTTTGGTAGGGATGCTGACAATGCCACATGTTGTATGAAAAGCACTCAAGTGATCATCCATTGAAACTTTACCATCCCCACTAAATTTAGGTAGGATTTCTATGGTGCCTTTAGGCAATGCTGCAAGATTAACACCAAGGTTCAATGGACCTATATTCTATCCCCAAGATTGATTGATAGCCATGTTTGGTAATATGGCTTGTAAAGGTTGGATATTTAGATGAGAAGAACAAGAGCTTTCAACAGAAGTAAAGACTACACTAAAGGTGAGAAAGGGGACTATTTTGGTGGGGAATTTTGTCTACTACAAGACTTACTTTTCTTCTTTTTGGGATTATTAAAATAAGGGAGGAAATTCAAATTCTTTAGAGGTTCAAAGTTCTCATCTAGAATCCCCTTTTCTCTTTCTCCTCTTGTATATATCCTAGTAGCCATCTTTATTTCTCACTTCTTGTTTAAGTTCTTGTAGGTTCTTGAGCAAGCCTATTGACCACTACCTCTTCTTAAATCTCAAGTAAACCCCTTAATAGTTTAGCTTGTTCTTCTTCTCTTTATAGGACCCTCAACACTTTTTGAAATTGTTGGTTATTTCGATGTAATGTCCAGGGAGTTGCAGTCAAATCTGAGACTATATCTTCCTGTGTATCTTCAAATCTAAGATTAAGCTACAACGCATGGAATACATCATTATCTAGGAGAACCATTATAATTCATATTCTTTTTTTTTGTTGGTTCTATTACATATGGACTCTCCCCAGCAGAGTCACCAAAAATTTGTTAGTGAACAAATTGTCTTTCTAATTACACAATGATAATTTACTCTATGCCCAAGACTTGGAAAGTATAAAAATGTCCACAACAGGTGACAAAACTTCATGTTATGTGTTTTCTCTCTATATTCATAGGTAAATCTTCCTTTAAAAGATTTATCAATCAATCAAAAACCAATTCTGCACTTTTTCCAAAAAGTTCATAAGGACTCTCACATACTCCTAGGTAGTGAGGTGATAATTCATTCATGCAATAAAGAGAAAATAATTCACAATATTTCCTCTAAAAAAACCCATTTCAAAGAAAAGAATGATACAACAACTTCATAATAATCATTCAAGAAATTTAACCAATTGTAAACTATAGAAGAAACAACAATAGATATCTTCAAATGATAAATCAAATGCTCACAAAGTAACAATGATTTAAACACTTCAAACACCAAGTTTCAAAGTGGGATCAAAGATGATATATATATATATATATAACTTCTTTCTTGCACACAATCATTCAAAAAACCAACATATATTTGCTATCTATCTATTGCTATAAAAGTATCTACTTATCAAAGTCTTTTCTAGTTTTCTATTCTAACCCCTAATTAGTTCAATGCCCCAACATTTATAGTTTCATTAAAAATCTAAAAGGTCTCCATTAAATCCCAACCATTTTGGTTTAAATAGTTATGATATGAACGAAAAATAGTTTTTAAAATGTCTACCCAAAATATGACTAGAAGTAACTATCCTAATCAAACTTCATCACCAGTTTTTTCTTCTTCACCCATGGTTTGCCTTACCAATTTCTAGCTTACGAAGGTGTTCATGAATTCTTGCATTGTATGGGAATGGGGGTTCTTCAAACTCAATAGCTTAGTCCTACAAGCATCTTTTTGCCATTTGAATTCCTTGATTTTCAGGCTCTGACATGGCATGAGATTCCTATTTAGACATAACATGGATTCAATATTTTCTAGTGTGGTGAAATCACTAGCAGTAGGCAATTCATTTTCTTTAATCTTTGTAATAGCATCATTGAATCTCTTTGTTAATGCTTCAAAATTCATGTTGCCAAAATCAAATTGTAGAATTCTTGTAGGATTTACTATATTCATATCTTTAAGAATCTCCTCATGCATCCCAACAATATTGCTTTCAATGGATTGCATCTCTTTAATAGCTTCTTTGTAGATCAATTCTTTCTAGCCTATGTTATTTTTCATGATGAACAACATACAGGAATCCACAATTTTCATAGGATTCTCACATAGAAATTTAAGCACTCCAAATTTTTTAACTTCAGTCACTTGAAACACAATAGCCTGACACTAATTGCATTTGGTTTCCCACCCTGAAATAAGATTTTGAATCTCTCCCAAGTGTGTTTCCCCTTCAACATACATAGTGGTGAATTCTAAGATAAACTTATTGCCTTCTTTGATAATGGAATTCACCCAATCTTGCACTCCATCTGAGAGTAGCTTTCCCTTTTCCATCTATTTTACCAATTGTTGGCTATCTATAGAATTAGGATCAAAAGATTGAGTGGCTTGAACAACTAGTAGGGCTCTAAGATTCATCAATGAATCAATATAAGAAGCCATGGTCACCATTAAGGCCTTGAGTTCCTATTTCTCCCTATTATCCTTTTTTTATTGGGTTAACATATTATCAAAAAATAATTTAAAGAAGTTATTGTTTGTATTTTTTTTATGGTTCCAAGTTCAACTAAAGTAACTTTGAAGCCTTCACTGGAAATTTCCCCAGATTCATATTTTTCTTATATGTAGCCAATTCTGCTATGATCTTCCTAGTCACTGGGTCTTTAATTAAATGGGCATCAATTTTTATCTTTTTAACTTTGGAACCACGTGCTACATATTTTGTAATAATGTCCTTTATAGGCATACATACTGGCTACAAATTTCTTTTCTTACTAACTGAGTTAGAAAACTAGGATGGGACAATGGGATTAGCAGAGATTGCTTGAGTATCCTAGGTAGGAGTCATGAATTTGGGTTGGTCTACCCTAGGGGCTTCAATAAATTGTACATCACCATCAGGATTGTTTGAGAAACCAAAACCATCCCCTAAATCCTATCCTTGGGTCAACATCCTTTCCTTCTAAACTTCTTGCTACATGAGGGCTTCAAACTTGGTTTTAGATATGGTTCAAGGAGCCATGTTTTTTGAAGGTGTTGGCATCTTTTTTTCTTTCCAAGATTCAACACACCACTTGCACTAAGAGATGAAACTTGGATGCCAAAGCTTAGTGGTTAAGAAAAAGAAACTATTTTTGGAGACGGTTGATTGACTACTTTCATATTCTGCCTCCTTAGCCAATTTTCTATATGAGTGAGAATGGATCTAGTTCTTAGATTTATATCATCTTCTTTTTCCTAATTCCAATCTACTTCTAATTGTCCAAACTCATTGGCTTCCTCCCACCCAGGTTCAACAATGTCCGGACCATCTTCAACTACTTCTTCAAGTTGAAACTTCAATTTGAGAGAATTTATTTGTTGAAGTGTTAATCTTGAGTGGTCTCTTTTTAACACTTCTTCATCATTCTTACAGTCCTACCATAAATCCTCTAGGTGTGGGATTATGGATAACTAACCTTTCAGACCAAGAACTTGAGCCACAAATCCTTTACTATCAAAATCCCTTCTTCCCTAGTAAGACCCAAAACCAGAGTTGAGTGAATTGCTTCCTATGAATGAAGCATTGATCATGCTACTATAAGTCAAAGTGCCAAGCTTGATAAGAAACATCGACTCCCAATTCTCTTGTGGGAGATTATCCTTAATGACAGAGAATAACTACCTATAGACCTCACCTAAAACAAAATAGTCAAGTGCATAATGTGGTAACCTTATTGGCTCATCCTCAAACCCACCTATTGTCAATTAGGTGAACTTTGGGAACTATATGTAATAGCTTCCATAATTTTGAATTAGTCTTTGGGCTTCTGAGGACAACCTAGGCATGGGTGTCTTTTTTAGAGATAAATGTACACTTTCTACCAATACATCGTGCACCTTTCTAAAGTTTTCTAACACTTTATCTCTTTGTAGTAGGGGACAATACTGATAGACTATTATTTCTTCATTCCAAATCTCATGAGGTAGGGAGGTGAGATTACTAACACAAGCAATGCAGTATGTAAGATAAGAGGCCATGTAGAAATCCTCGGATTCCTTAGTATGTCTAAGCTATGTTATTAATGAGCTAGCAATTATTTATGCCCAATCCATCCATTGTTCTCCGTTTAAAATAATTTCAATATAATGAAACATCCATTCATCAAAAAGGAGGACATTAGTTGAACCCTTAACTCGAAGTAACAACACTACAAGATCATGAATATGGGGTTTTAGGTGATATTTTGTGACTATCTTGGGTAGTCTTGAACCTCCACCATAATTAGTCATTGTCCACTTCCTAGTTAAGATGTTATGGTATTCTCTTGGGATTTCTTAGTATTTAGCTAGGGATTGGATGGAAGAAAATGGAGCAAATTTACTTTCTGGTAGATGCAACACTAAGGCGATAGTTTCCTTGGATATTGATAGTGCAAGTTCTCCACCTTTATTCAGGATACTTTTATTCCTTACATCATAATGGTCAATACAAAGTTGGAGTAATTCAAGGGTTAACAAGGTAGGAGGGAAAGTTGTGGCTTCAATCAGACCACTTGTCAAAATTTCCATACAACCATTTAATTCATTGGCCTGCTCAAGGAAATTCAACTATAATTTTTCCAACCTAACACCTTATAAATTAGTATCACAAATAATGGGTCTTTTGCACTCTAAACTTGACACATTAGCAAACAAATATAACATGGATTTCATCTTAAACAAGGAAAGAAAGGCTCAAATTGATTCTATTTTGAAATGCACACAGATGGTAGAACAAAAGGAAGGCTTTTCTATGTTCTCACCACCAACTCACCAAGAAAAATAACTTCTTTTCTTGTCTCGTAGCAGCTCCTACTTCAAATTTCCCTTTTCCATGATGAAAAAAAAGAAAAACTACGCTCCTTTTAAGGGAAAGAGAACATACATGCAAAAGTATAGCCTCATAATGTAGCATTCATGACAGATCAATTGTGGCTAAGCTCACATGTTCGAAATCTTTTGACATGACCTTTTATTAAATACCTCCCTTTGTGGTTGTACTAACAATGATTAGATTTTTCTGACACCCAATCCTTCCTTTGGCTAAAAGATCTTCTACTATAAGTCATGATGGCATTTTCCCATACTTGAAATTAAGGCACCTCTTTTGAATTATTACCTCTTGACATGGTAATTTACGCCACATGAACATGGTAGCTTCACCAACTCACAATCAATTTTGCTAGAGAACCTTATTTATAGAACTGATTTGAACTACTTTGAACCAAGCTTAAAACGGGTTCAAAGTAGTTCAAAGGAACACTCTGAAGTCTTGCGTGAATTACCTATAGAAAACAAAGGTTAGCATAAAAACCTTTGATTGAGCTACTTTGAACCAAGGTTCAAAGTGGTTCAAAGAGGTTTGGACAAAGATGAGGAAAGATATGAAGCTTCAAGTGACTTTATACAATGTTTTCAATGATGGGGAGATCATGAAACGACAATAAGAAGCTTTGATGACTAGATGGGCAATTTAGGAAAAGTTTAAAATATGGTGACTCATAATATGGCTAATAGAATGATATTAAAATGCTTTATCATACATCAGTTCCTAGAATAAGTTAGTACTAATAGATCAGCATGATTAAAGATGCAAAGTTAAATCATCAAAGTTTTCACACTATTGCCGAGTAAGGAAAGTTACCTTCAAATGCCAAGTGAAATCCTAGTGTATGTCGAGTTTTCTGCCAAAGTCAGTAGAAGCTGAGTGTGTAGTGGTTGTCAAGTAAAAGTAATTTCTTATTGAAGATGAGTAAGGGAAACTCTAGTGGATTCCAAGTGTTGGAAAATTAATGGAAGCTGAGTAAAGAAGAATTGCATAAGGAACCAAGTGGACAGTTGTATATGCACTAAGCATTAAATGCTATGTAATGAAGGATATAAGTTTGAAGTTTTCAATCATTTCTCATCATTGAAAACATAGAGAAAGAGTGAGAAGAGCATGGAAATGATTTCCTAGTAGAGATTAATGCTTTTGCAAAGATTCCAGTAGCATAGTTTCGTCAATCTAAGGTATTTATTCAAGTGTTGAGTTATGCAGTTATGAAATTTTTATATCTTGAAACCCTAGTTTTCAGAAATGGAATCTAGCTCTAAGAATCCCAAAGAAAAGGAACTATTTGAGGTTTAGTTGATCAACAATGAAGTCAAACAACTAGATTTTAGACCAATTCCTAAAGTAGCTTACAAATACAACCTCGCTAGCACTTTATCTATCATTCCACCTAAGGTTGTTATGGTGTAAGGTGTTAGCAAATGTTATAATTGTAAAGTTGGAGCAATAGGTGATATGGAGATTCAACAAGACTATGATAAAATTTGTGAGGATGGGGTATTAAAGGAGGAATTCTAGATTATTGAAAGGAAGGGCTTAACCCGTGCCTGAGATTTTCCTGCAGTTTTCAAAATTGAATGAATGAGAATACTGTTGAGTAGAATACATCACAGATGCCTATGGTTGGAGGATGGACCTATTAAATTATTAAAGAGAATCATACATAGGGTAATAGGGTACCCAACCCTAGAATGGCCAAAGACCCTAAGGAGTGATTCAAAAGAGGCCATAGAGAAGAACACTAGGGCAAAGTGGAACAAAAGGGGCATGACAATTAACACAATCAAAGATCCACTTGTAGATTTTTTTGTTAGGGTTATATCCCATAAATTCTACCATTCAAGTTGACTAAAAAGTGTACCATGCATTTTAGTTGATGTGGGATACAAAATTGTCAAGAAGGATCATACATATGATCTAGCAAAACTACAACTACAATAGATTATGGAGAATTTAGAAGTAATAAGTAGATCCAACAGTGCTCAGTGTAAGTTTGGATCAATTTTGATATGCATATTTTTTTATGTTCAGAATGAATTCCCCTCTTTTGGTAAAATAAGTTGGAAGACAAATAGATCTATAGAAGTACAAGTTAATGAGTGTATAGATTAGGTGGGAACCAATTTTGAAACCTTAATGACAAGCTATTTTGAGGACTTCAAAAATTCTATGAAGCAAAGGCTTAGAATACTAGTTTCTTTAGTGGATCAACACATCAATGACATTTGTTTCTTAGTTGACATTGACTATACTTACATCCAATAAGTAGTACCAAGGGTGAGATGGCTAAGGCCACTTGGATATAAAATTAACATTGATGAGACATTAGCAACAATCATAGCATTTCTTGCAGAAGACACTAATAAAAGTGCAGAACTCTTTGCCACTTTTGATGTTGTAAAGTATAAGGTAAAGATGTAGTTGAAGACTACTTCAACCATAAAGAAGAAGCAAAAAATTTTCAAAAAACTTAAAGCCAAATTTGGTGAAGGAACAATAGAAGAAAAAGATGAAGATGATGAAGATGAAGAAGAAGAAGAACAGAGCTAAGGGTCGCATGCCTTGACACAAGGCATGGGTGAAGATGCTAGAAAATAAGAAGGTGCAGAGGAGGAAGAGCAAGGAAGCACCTATCAAGCTAGAGCCAAAGAAAAGGAAAGCTCAAAAATAGCCTATAGCTCAGCCCAAAGGAAAAAAGATAACCAAGTCAAGCCCAGCTAAGCCTGCTACAAGGGCAAGTACAAGCGCTACAACAAAGAAGGCTAAGGAGAAAGAGAAGAAGAAGGCTACCAAGCAGCAAGGACCAGCAAAGAAGAAGCTAAGAAGAAAATGCATTGCTCAACTTTACTCAGATGAAGAGAGAATAGAGTCAGAAGACACTATCCAATGTAGAGTGGTAAGTGACACTGCCAAGTCTGATTTAGAAAATACATGTGATGATATTAGAGATAATGCAAACTTATCTGACTTGAAAAACATTGATTTTAATAAGTTGAGTAGAGAATAATAGAACATAGTTGAAAAATCAATCTACACCATGATGGAAAAGTTCAAGAACACTCTACTTGAACTTGACAATTCAATGCCCAAATAGTTGTATTCTATTGTTGAAAGCAAATGGCATTATTTCCTTAATATGGAGAAAGAAATAAGAGAGTCAACATTGGCTCAAGTAATGCTTAAAGTCACAAAAGGGAAAATAAAAAAGGCAAATAAGAAGCATGGGAGAAAATTTGCACCCAAATATAGAGCATTTAGTATTCTCTAGAATAAGATTGAAGATGTTGTGAAAATGTCCACTCAAATGTGGAAATTAATCTATAGCCTAACAACTATAAAAGAAGAAGAAGAAGATGCATTTGAAGGGAGAAATAATGGAGAAGAGGATGAAAATGAAAAGGAAGGTGAAGGTGAAAAATCAGATGATACAATGGAGAAGGAAACTCAAAAGGATGATATGGAAACTACTGAAGAGTAGCAAACAAAATAGAGTGTGCAAGACATACAATTGCCATGTCAAAGTCCTCCGCATGACACTTCTATGCCTACAGAAACAATAAAATTAAAGGATGTTCCTGAAAATTTTGGTTAGAACATAAACCCATTGACTGTAGAGGATCTCAAGAAGATCCTTGACCAAACAACTCTACAAGTCCAGTTATGTAGTAATCCAGTGTTGGTTAGTGTAGATGAGTTGCAAAAAGTAGTAGCTAACTTGACTAGGGATAAGATGGAAACACAAGAAACATCCTTTATCATTCCTACAACTACAAGTGGACAACCTAAAAAGAAAGCTACACAAGATACATCAGTTAAGTTTGACTCCATAGTCAAAATCACTACAACTGTCGAGGAGCCAGCAAAGGACCAAACAAGATAGATGGATACTTATGTTCCTATTGCACAAGTATAGGGTGCACCACCATAGATAATAGTTATTGATAAAGATAGATCAAAGGAGAAGGAGAACCCAAAAGAAAAGGAGCAAGAAGCAATTCAAACTTTGGTTACTCTGCCAACCTCTAGGGCTCCAAAAAAAATGCTACAAAAGCTGAGCACTAAAGCAATACCAATTCAAATTTTAGCACCAAGCTCAAGCTCTACAAAGGGTGCAAGGGTACTTCACTATGGAGACCCTACACTAGATGAAGAAAGAGTCATTCCTAAGTATGACTATGAAACCATGAATATTGATCAGATCAATGAAGTGTAAGAGGCACTAGAGAGAACAAAGAAGCAGGAGACTAAAAAATAAGTATAAACAAAGGCAAGCATTAATTGAAATAAAGAACATCTTTCTAGATGCATTTAGCTTGTAGAAACCTAATGAAACAAAGCCCATTATGGAGAAACTTTCAAACATAGTAGACCAGATACAAAGGGAAGACCATGATACTAATGCAAAACTAATGGAATGGTCAGAAAGGAAGTTTCAAACAAAGGTGAATGAAAGAATATCTAGTTAGATACCACTATCATAGGTAGAGCTAGCGAAGAAAATTGAAAAGGTGAAGACAGTACTTGAGAATATTTTCTCATTGTACTCAAAATTTTTT
This sequence comes from Cupressus sempervirens, assembly GCA_028749045.1. NCBI lineage: Eukaryota > Viridiplantae > Streptophyta > Pinopsida > Cupressales > Cupressaceae > Cupressus > Cupressus sempervirens. The sequence continues at coordinate 1,038,659,372 of CM053787.1, read as the reverse complement.
GATCCTTCTATGTTCGCACATGAAACTAGCTAGAGAATCATGAGCTTGGAGAGGAACTTAAAGATATCAATAATACACCTACCTAAAGATCCAGCTCAAAGTGAGAAGCACTTTAACACAACGCTTCACACACAAAAATAACTAGCTGTATTAATAGTAGAAGAGGCTAACACAAGAGCCAAATTGGTACAAATACAAGCCTCGCTCACCCCTCACATGGAAATTTTGCAAAAGGAACTAGCCTATTCAGAGAATGTGATAAAGAAAGATTCCAATATTTCTACATTAGATGGCTTAGTTCACCTTGCAGCAGAGACAACCATTCAAAATAAATCCCTAGAAGTTGCAATACAAAATTGGGATGCTACTCTGAGAATTTTAATGGAAGCGAACAAGAACTTCTTGGCTAAATATATAATTAGTGTCTAGATCCTTTGACATAAGTGTCAAAAAGGGGGAGAAATTGTAAAGCCAGAAGGACACTTAAACTACAAGGGGAAACATGTAAAAGGGGAAGCTAAAATGAAAGGGGAAGCGATAGAGTAAATAGAAAGGAGGACAACAAATAGAGCAAACAAGAACATATCAAATAAAGAGTTTTAGAATTAAAGCCAAGGAGTATCAACTGAGTCACATCAATCTATTCAGAGATATTTTGGATACAAGGATATGGCACATCAACTCATGTGGAGATACAAAATTTTGAGGTATATAGTCCTTCACAAAATTTTGAATAATTTTTAAGTTTTGTAAATATGTCGAATAGAATGTATATTATACTTGAGGAGATTAGTTTCATCATGTATAGTTGAGTGTTTTTGACACTCATGGAAAAGAGGGACGCATTTGTTGGTTCCAATGTGTCAAGAGGGGTCATAGGTTAACCTATGACCCCTCTCAACACATTTCATGACAACATACGTCCCTAGGGGACCTATGACCCCTAGGGACCCATTTGGTTGGTTCTAATATGTTGAGAGGGGTCATAGGTTAACCTATGACACCTCTTGACACATTTCATGACAACATATGTATTGGGATCAGATATCGAAGCTCAAAACACAAAACGCAATGTGAACAAACAACACTTGAGTTTTGCTTTTTTATTTTAAAAATCACAATGCAAGTATTGGGTATCTGATTTCATATCGGATATCTGATAATATCTGGTATCCCATATGAAATTGGATACCCGATTAGGCTTGGGCCTACTTTTTAGCTTTGGTATCAAGATGGGTGGAAAAAAGTTAGAGCTAATTTTGAAATGCTTTTAGATGTTTTCAAACTCTATTTTTTTCACATCACCACTTTTTGGCACACAATGATCCTGCACATATCCAAGCACATCATAAAGATGAATACATAGTATAAGGCTAAGGAAAATGTGAAAATGAGGTATAAGGAATTTTAGATTGGAGATGAACTCATGGTTCATTTAAGAAAGGAGCATTTTCCAGTGGGTACATATAATAAGCTGAAGATGTAGAAGTTTGGACCATGCAAGATAGTGAAAAGGAATGATTCTAGAAATACTTATGAATTGGAGTTTCCTACAAAATTGAATATTTCACTAATATTTAATATTTCAGATTTGATAAAGTATTATGAAGGAGGTGATGGAGATGAAGTTGCAAAAGTGCAGTGGAGTATTCCAGCAGCTAGTTTGGTTGCATAGGAGATTAAGGAGATAATGAACAATCTTGTTAGAAAAAGTAAAAGGAATAGAACTTATAAGGAATACATGGTCAAATGGAAAGGGAGACCAGTAGAGGATTCATCATGGCTAGCAAAGGAGGACGTTAGTTGTCTTGGTTTTCCTCTCCACACCTAAGAAGTGATGGAGTCACTTCTCAAATTACCTTGGATGTTTGATGTAGGAGCATCCTGGGTGTAAGAGAAATCTTGCATCACCTAAAAATATTTTCTTTTCAGTCTTTTCTATTTTAATATGGGCTAGTAGACATGGTGGTTATTGTTTATGAGAACTTGCTATTTTTAGTAAGTTTTTCATATGAGCTTGAAATGTTCTCATTTTCTACATGAAGGTTCATTTATAGAATTATAACCTACCATAAAAATCTCATTGCTCCAACTTATGTATTGGAGAAGTTATTGCAAATTTTTGGTGGAAAAATTTGTAGAAAAATCTTTAGGCTCACTATTGGAGACCTTAGAGTGCTTGGATGAGGTCTAAGAACTTGATGGAAGGGCACTTGCATCATTCTAATCCTATAGATTAGTAGCTAGCATATCCAAAAAGTGGTTGTAATAGTCAATTGGAGCAACAGTTCGAGAGTTATGGCCTTTCGAAGTTGAGCTAGCCGAAATTTCTAAAATAATTGTCAAAGATGTATTTTGCCGACTCTATATGTTTTGCTAGGGTTTGTTGGCCCTAGATATTAAGTTTCAATGTCTTGAACCTTCTCAGGTAGCATACAATTGCCTATTTAAGAAAGGCCTGAATGATGAGAGCCAATTACAACCTATTTAATTCCATATTTTAATCGATTTCATGCACTTTCCTACTCACTTTCTTATTCCATTTCCATTCCATCCCATCTCATTATTACCATTTTTATGTTGCATATGGTTTAATATAAATAAGTAGTACTTAATATTGTTTTGGGATTAAAATATGAAATTTTCATTATTGGTTTCTTTTTACTAATCTTTATTATTTCAGCATATTGGTTGTGGAACATATCTTCCTATCATCTATTTGACATGTTCTTCCTATCACTCGCTATGCATCTTCTTGTATCTATTTCATCAATACAAAGTTCCATCCACTTTGAAATGTATTGCCTATTGGCATAAAGATATATTTTCTATAGATATCATTCACTCTACAAGATCATATGGAGAGGACATTGAAAACTGGTGGAGAATGTATTTTCCAAATGCCTTTTTTAATTTCTATTATGAACTACAATACTTGTTTCAAATTCTCTCCAAAGCTTAGAATGACATCAACCACTACATAGGATATGCACATGATCTATATCATGCATGTGTGGATGCTAATAAAACTTATGCTACAGGTATCTAAGTTGTTATGTTGCTAAGGAGATGAAATGGAAGCATTTTCAAACTATTTTGAAATGTTGGCTCAAAATAATGGTTCAAGACAAATATAGATTGTTAGACACCTATGATGTAGCTAGAAAATAAACATTGCACTCTCCATCGCAGATTTCACACATCAAGAGGACATCAAGAGGAGTAATATGTGAGAGGATAGAAATTAACATCCAAACATAGATCATTTTCTATTGTTGTTAATAGCACAACTGAGAAATGAATAAGTTTCATAGTCTCACATGGTCAGATTCTTCTAACTCATTTCATAATCATATTGGATAAAGGTAACACTGCTTGCTAGAATGATAACAAACCATTGACTATTCTTGGCACATATCTGATTTCTGGTATTATTTGTATGGTGATTAAAACAAGATGGAGGACTTCATACATAGTAGAAACCAAAATTGTCATTTCTTATTCTTTGTTGTAACTGCCTACAATTTGTAAATAAGCTTGTACATTTGGTATTGTTTGGTTTTCATTATCTCCATTCTAGTCTAAGTTGTTATAAGCTACATCTATATAAGTAGTAGGAGATAGAAGTAGGGATATATATACACAATTCTGCAAAATGCACAACATTGTATAGAGATTGTTATTATTCCATATCATAAATTCCATATTCATGTGCATGGTTAAGAAGCTATAAAATCAATTTGTCTCTTCATCACCACGAAGCTGAGGAGGCAGGCCCACTCTGAAGTCACCTGACAATTCTTTATTTTATGTAGGGTGTTTAAGTTTAAGTTTATTTTTATTTTTATTAGTTTAGCATTGTATAGTATATATTTAATCATAATGTATTACTCTATATATTCAACATTCATGCTTGATTGTGTAATAATATCTATCTTATTTTATTTATTAATTTATTTTTATTTTTTTTGTGAGCTGTAGCCATTTTATCACAGATTACTTTTGTTGGGTTATTTATATTCCCAAAGTTCCTATCGCTAGGAAGTGATAGTTCCTGTCACTAGGATTTACTTGGTTTTTCATAGATTCAATTTTGTGTGTTGTAGATGCATTCATAAACCCTCATCTCACAACTATTATCCCTTGATAGCATATTGCTCGGACACCTTTCACAAGCTTACGCTCTTGGATTGACACGTATAGACTAGCCGAACGTCATCATAAATCATTAATTCTTTTTTTTATTATTTGCCCCAGTGTTGGCCTATCAATGAACATTGTCTAGAACAACTCTAGGTGATAGTTTGCAACTTGTCTTACATATTATTGTAATGAAGGTGCCCATGGGGATTAACATATTGTAATTGTGAATTCTGTAATTCCACATTTATGGTGATAATAAGAAGTCTATATTTTGTTCTCGCATTTGCTATTGTTTCTATGTTTCTATTATAAGTTTATGGTATTAAGGGGAGCACCCTTCATTACAAACATAGACCATACAAACATAGGTCATATGGTCACAAGCCATACATGCATAGACATAGGTCATACACCCTCACAAGGCATTGTGCATGCAAGCCAAGAAAGTTGCATGAAAAATGGAACATACAGATGGTATTGGCATGAAACAAGCAAACAACACTAACATTGAAGGCATAATAAAAGGAGTAGGAAATGGACCAAACTTTCCAAATTGGGGAGCTAAGAGGATAAATTTTGCACCCTCCTATATTTAATCTATGGCTCATCTTATTCCTATCAACAAAATGCCAAATGTGAAGGTATTGGATTTAAGGACCATGAAAGGGGTAGACTACATAGTATGAATTTGTACCCCTCAAGGAAATGAGATAGAAAAACCAATTGCATTAGTTGTAGCATCAATAGGAGGAACTAGAAAAATAATGCCAACACTCTTACCAACACCCCAAAATCAAGAGTTGATAGGCTCACAAAAACAATAGAAATTTGGTATAATGGAGATAGGGCCATAGGAACAACATGACCATGGCATGATGGAGAAGGAGATAGGTAATCTACTTACCAAATTCCATCTCAGAGTAGTACGCTTACCACCCCCTTCCCCAAGCTCATTGGGAGATCCTGTACCACCTAGGATAGAGGAACCATCTCTATAACTTTAGGAAGGCAAAGGGGGTGTGTAGATAGCGCATGTAACCATGAAAGTAAAAGGTTAACACATTTCCAAATAAGAAGAAGAAGTACTAACACACTTTAAATAATCCACCCAACTATTCTTGAAGGAGATGGAGGCTATGACTAAAGCTACACATGAGATCAAAAGGAAATCCAAGGGAAAAACATGACCACTATAGTTTTGGTTGCAGAATCACTTTTACACTTCATGAAAGATGGTTTCCATGATGAATTTAAGGGGTTATTCATAGAACAAGGATGGCCTATTAACGAGGTAGAGGGACAATCTCAGGAGTGGCAAGCACCACAAGTTGTACAGGTACAATACCCTACCATGATTATTTTGTTTGAGATTGAGGAATTTTTTTTATCCACATTCAGGAGCTCCAAAAATTTAATTGGGACTTGGCAAAGGAAGAAGGTGACTAAATTATTAAGGGGGAGCAAGTGGAGAAACTAGAATCTAAGATTTCATAGATGACAACTATGCATGTATAGCAAATGGAAGAAGTAGAAAAAGATAAAATTGATGCATTATGGCTTCTACAAGGCGCACATTGTTGGCTAACAAGTTTTTCCTTCAAAAAGAGATAATGAAAATACTACCAATAGTTGGATAAGTCATCATTGGACTAATAATTGTCCTCTAAATTTTAAGGTACAACTCACTCCTAGATGATATTCAGTGAATCGGATAACTTAGTATGTCTTTTAAAGATATTAAGATGATTAACGTTCATTCATCACTATGAAATGAATATGATTAAAAAAATGAATAATTATTAGGGGAAAAGATTAAAAAATACCGCAAGATCACTCACTAAATCCTCCTTGATTCAGAGATACTAAAGGAAATTAAATGCCTCAATCTATAAATGTGAATACACAAACCAATAAATTTATTCAGTTGACATGAATATGCAGAATAGTATTTGAAATACAAAAGAAGTCACCCAAAAATCAATTTTTATTTGAGAAATAAATAGATTCAAACCTCATGATCTGATATATATATTCTCTTTTAGGCAGGATACTATAGCATTCAGTGAAATGTTATTTCTTAATTACTTTGTCCAATCATAATCTTCTATTTTTCAAAAACTTTCAATTTTATATAGTTCTCATATATTTTGATATTTTACTAATTTCAAGAAAAAATATTTTTTTTTCTAATCTAATTGGTTGTAGTCTTGCTACAGTCATGGGTTGACTTTTAGTTTTCTATTTAATTTTTTTTTTTTTTTTCCAGACTTTATAGCTACCATATTAATATGATAAGACAACTCAATAAAATGAAATAAATTTGTTTGACAATATGTAAGAATATCTTCTTCATATCGTGACATCTTATCTAGCAATTAAATTAAAATATTTCTTCCCTCAATTTTAGGCTTTTTCACAATGTAAATTTGAAAAAAAATTGGAGTTTCTTCTAGAAAAATCTAACCACTCTAAAAAAACCTAGTAAACTCTTATACATTGTAGATTTCTATTTGTTTTCTATTTTGTAATTGGTTATGGAATGTATTTTTCATTTATCTTCAAACTATGTGCTTCTTGCAAACCCATTTTTTTAGAAGTATCTGCAATTGTTTTTAAAAACACAGAGCCCACATTTATTTGGGCATTTTGTTTGAGTTCTTCATGGGCAAAATCCTTACAGTTATCGCTAGGGGTTCAACAAGCAATTGTAACGCCCCGCCAAGGGATCCAAAAGAATCAACCTAAAGTTTTACTAAGTTTGCCAAACATTTTTAAAAAAAAATAAGAATAGTATAATGTACACATCAAACACATAGTAGCGGAAGCAGTAACATGTAATCATCAACAAACATACCTAACAGGTTACATTCCTTAAGGATCCCAAGACGTTGAATCACATTTAAATTTAATTAATTCTAAATCTAACATGTACCACATCCACATGAAAGAATAATAAGAATAGTCCAATGGCTATTTAATATACATTTGTTCTGAATGCCTGTTGGCAAATTAATTTGGAATGCTCAATCATCCACTGTACATGTCACAAGGTATGAAAGGATAAAAGAACATACATGTAATGATATACCAACATCATCGAATCCATGATACCAGTAAAATAAAGTAAATGAAACTAATAACATACATGATACATCAATCCATCATAAAGATATAACATCATAAAGCACAACTAATCTAAGTGTGTGGTTCCTCCCAACCATCAATAGCATCATCAGACCATCGTGGGCCCTAGCCATCCCCCACGCATAACATCCCAAGTCACCAATAAGATCATCGGTACTATAGTATTAGGGATGTCACTACTAAACATACTACAACATAATCATAAAGAAATCTAACATGCTAATCATCAATATAAGGAAATACATAAGTAAATAACATCATCTAATCATGATAAACAAGCATCCCAAGAAGCTCTAGCCAAGGTGACTACGAACGGATCTCAAATGGTAAGAGTGAAAAAGCACTACCACCCAACCGTGTGGAACCTAAATGGTTCACTCCCACTGTGCTAAGGAGATAGTCTCAAGTCCCAAACAGGATATCAAATCACATAATCACAAGTACTCTCTAAGTCTAGGAAATCCTAAAAGTATACTAACTCAAAGGTTCCAACACATAGATCAACATCTAGACCCAGAGGCACCACAAAGACACATAGGAATCTACTATGCAAGCGGGATAGTGTCATCGCACGAATCACGTTGGAAGTTACTCAAGCAATTCCCTAGGAATCTCGGGTCCTTTGTGTTCCTGTGGCCACTAGTATCCTCTCGTACTGACGAGGCATACTACAGAATGCAAGGTCGCAACCAAACGTTCTCTCTACCCCATCCTAGTCTATACTAGCACTCAAGGCATGGGAGAGAACATACAATTATCTTATTAGGTTCATTTTAATCCCCATTTAGTTTAAATGTTATCACTTATTAAAACAACTTACAATGGGTTTCTCCAAGTAGCCTCTTAGGGCCCTGACCCCCATTGCAAGCCACTTCCCAGCACTACACATAGATAACCTACCCTAGGCTCATGAAATCTCAATCAAAGAATCATAATAAAATCACCTCAGTCCTATACAAGCAACTAAAAAATATCATAAATATAATCCACAATAATCACATCAGTTCTCCATGAGCAACTGAAAAGCATCAAATAATCATATTGATCACAACAGTTCTCTATCAACAATTGAAGGCATCAATGATAAATCATATTATCCAATGGTTCTCCAGCGAGCAACCATAAAGTATCCCAAAATAAATCACAATACTGATTGAAGACTCCAAAATGGTCAAGTCAAAACATGTCACACAATGACATCATCAAGAACAAATCATATACTTCAGTTCTCCCAAAGCGACTGGAAAGCAAATCAAATATAACTGATCGATGACTCAAAAATGGTTAAGCCAAGTATCTCATAAACATACACCTCAGCCTCACACAAGAAGACTGAATAAGCAATAACAATCAATAATCCACACACATCATAGAGCATGTCATCGCATTACCATGGTTGGGTATAAAAGATCAAATCAAATCAACATGACATCACAATCACATAACCCCCGAGCCTCTGGTAACAACCTACATTGGTCAACATCTAACCAACCCCAAAACACAAAGAACGCATAGAAAACATCATAGTCTCGCAGTTTGGATTTGAAAACACATTGTTGAGTAGAACAATAAAGTTTAAGTTTCTAGTGTTAGTATGAGTTCCTCAGTTAACCCATTCAATTAAACCCTATCTCATTCTTAAAATAAAAGAAATCGCTTCATGACTTAAAGGTATTAATAATCATTTATTGAATTATTATAATATTAATAACTGATTATAAAAATAATCTTAATTTCATTAATAAATGAATTTTTAAATAATCAATATGATTTTGTCATTAATTACAGTTAGTTCCAATATCCATTTTCCTTTCTAAATTGATAATTATTAATTATTTAATAATTAATAATTAATTAATATTCAATATCTATTAACAAAATTCTTTAATAAATAGTATCGATTAATCATTAATTAATCATATTTATTAATTATTAAACTTATTAAATAAGTATTAGTAAATTATTTAATAAATATTAATAAAAGTTTATAAAAACTTTTCATGTATCTTACTTTAATTAAAATATAATAAAAACTTTAAAGTTTATTATTTAATTAAAAGTTTATAAAACCCTTAATATATCTTACTTAATCTAAAGTCTTAATAAAAACTTTATAAACTTAAATGTATTCTTTATAAGATAGGCCGCCGGTTTTAAAGCACCCCGTGCTCACGCCGACCAATCAAGGTACATGGGGTATTTTTAAAAAATATATTATTTTATTATTATTATTATTAATATTATTTTTTAAATCTGGATTTACAATGAAATCGAATAGCAAAAGACCCTGAACGAAGAATTGACACATTCGAGAAGACAAGTTCTTACAAACACGAAGTAGACAGGAATATCAAATTTCATAATTCAAATCAATGATCACAACACAAGAGCCTACTTGAACCTGATGCTAACACGAAACCAATCGAGAATTGTGAAAAGATTCGCTTCCAAAATTTGCTTCGCAATATTTGCGTCAAAAAATCCTCTTCCAAAATTCGTATCCAAATTCGTCCCCAAAATTCTTGTTCCCAATTTTGTCTCGAAATTTGTGTCCATCAAAAATGAACCCTCTAATTGTGATAGAGAGTTCTCTCCTTCAATCGGGGCACTGATTGTGCATTCACCTGGGAGAACTCCTTCCTCACAACCCTTAACTCCATATTAACTTTTTATTAATCTTTTCTTTATCCTTTTATGCACGTTAAATGAATTTTTAAATAACTTTATTTAATTTCCTCTTGACTTCTATTTTTAATTAATTTATTACTTTAATCTCATGCACACTTTATTAATTGAAATATCTTAATTAAATATACTTGTTTTATCTTTTTAATTAATTTCTAATATTTTAATCTCATCCACGCATCATGCGATCTAGAATCTTTTTATTAAATAATAATATTTTCACTTTTTAAATTATTTTAGAAACTTAATTGATAAAATATTTATTAACTCAAATAATAATAATATTTAGCATTTATTTAAAAATGAACTCTAAATATATTATTATTAAATTAACTAAATATTATCACGTTCTAAATTTATATTTAAAACTTTTATCTCCAAAATTTAATTCTTTTTATTTAATTAATTTCTCAATTAATTAAATATTAAAATATCATAATAATTTTTCATTAAATTAAATCATTAATTAATCTTTTAATTAGACTTAATTAATAGAAAATACATGAAGGTACCACTAAAGTTCACATTATAGCTCTTATTTTATATGATTTAGTTTAATAAATAATAGAATAAAGATTTATTTATTTATTTATTTATTTTCATTACAAGAATTTAAAATTAAGCTAAGTAAAAGTCTTTAAAAAAAGAAATACTAAAGAAATATATTTTTTTTTTGGTAAAAATAAACGATTGAACATTCTATATAGCTAGATTGCATACATTTTTCATACTTTGACCATAACCTTCAACTAAGATGCAATATCGACAGGAACTAGACGCTATGCATCCTTATTTCAAACACTCAACCATATGATTAGTCTGTCCCTACAATTACAAGCAAGATATTTCATTGTATGTTGTGTGAAGTGAGTAGCTAGAGCAGCAATAGAGATGGTGCAGATGGTTTCATATTTTGACGACCTGTTTGATAGGGCAATGTTTCATCTGCTTGGAAATGGATCTAAACTAGATGGACTTTATCAACTTCCATTGGGATATCAGATAGATGCTTCATATTTTTGTAATTAAATCTAGTTCTATAATACAGATATGTATTTTGATTAATCACCTAGGACTTTCAAGATATTTAAGAGGATTAGCTTTTCCAGGTTTTTTTTCCAAAATTTATTTAGTTACTTTTCTTTGAAGTTTTCTCTCTTATCCCAGATGATAGAGTTTAGCATTGTCTTGTTATCAGTTAAAGAGCATGATTGCCTCTCTCATGCAAAAAGTTTCAGAGAGAATCAGGGGTTCCCTTATCATAGATTATTGCTTTAATTTTTTTTGCTAATAGCTGAAGGGGATTCTTCAATATTTTTAATGTACTGTAACCTAAGAAAATTTTGTACAATTTTATTATAAATTCTTTGATCTTACTAGAAAATATAGTATGAAATGCCTCTTCTGGTCAATTTCAAACAATTAATTGCAAAGGAATGAGAATAATATTCTCATTTTGGTTAACGATCAAAGACATGCATGCCATTCAATCCAAAGTACATACTAAATAATCATCAAGTAACCTGTATAGGTCATAGCATATCAACTGAAGAAAACAAATTAAGAAAAGCTTCTGGTAGGACTCCCAAATTTTTCATATGCATATTTCCAAATTATTTGCAAGTAAAACTAGTTTAGTATGAATGAGTTGTGCCTTTGAAGTGTTAATGAAAGTCTATGAAGAATGCTTCTTCTACTCTATACATATCTCACCTCACCACTCAGTAGACTGTGTTCCTATCAAATTGCTGTCAGTATCGTATAAGCCTATAGAGCTCTCAAGCATCATTAATCTTTTTAACTTTTTGTCAGCCAACTGAATTAATTCACCAGGATGAACTCTTAACTGAATGTTTTGAAAGGCTACTTTTATATTGCCAGAGTTTTGATTTTCTTAAACAATAGAGACCCTTTTCTTAACACCCCAGGAACATTCCTCATCAAGCCACATATTTTTGTCACTTTCTATGTTTTCAGTTGGAATGGCAAATTTTGCAGTAGCCCGCCTAAATTATGTTGCATGCTTGTTCTTGTTAATCAACTTTCGTTATGCCTTTCCATGCCTAACAGTATGCCATGGATCTCTGCAATTAATATCATTTCAAGTTCTGACGCCACAAATGGACGTTTCAATTTCTTCATTTACAAAGAGAACCGGGGTTTACTCTGCAACTGCAATACGGTGGACTCTAGGAGCAATGACTTTATATTTGTATATTGAACACGATCATGATGATGCATTAGCATCTTTACACGGTGACATTATGTCAAAAACTTGCGTTCAAGGAAGATCAATTCCTCTGCACATTCATGGTTGTTACTTTCACTACCAATGAGATGTCGTCAATATCCACATTTCTTTAAAAGCCATTTTCTGTTCTTGGGAGGATACGTTTTCATAGCGTCTATGTGCATTTCATCAAATGCTCCAAAGTTATATTGTGTACTTCTCATCTCGATCATAGTCAAGACTAAAGACGTTATGTTTTCAACCGAGCATTTATGTCCTTCACATCTACATATGAAGCTCGTGCTCTCACAAAATAGGTCCAATGAGCTCGGGTCTGCTTGACAATGTTTTCCTCTGTTTTCGGGATCTTTCTAGTGAAGTTGTGCAATACACATAGACATAGCCTTACAAAAAAGACTAGTCAAAGGTACAATTTTCATTTTATAAACTTTCAAATATAACATTTATACAAGGTCTTTCCAATTTAACTCTTCACTTATTATCGTATAAGATCTACAATAAGGAATTCCCACAAAACCATGATATACTAATCATCATTACACAAATAATAAAGATGATGATTGTGTGTCTTAATATTAATGCATCAACGAATAATATGGAAAAACACAATATATCCCATGTTTGCTCAATTCCATTTATTTCAGATTCCATAAATTTAGTCATCAAGGCACCACATTGGAACTGCAACCATGTTTCCTAAGCCTCCAGACTTCATGTCCTCTAACAATCCTGAAATGAGTGTGACCCAAGTGCTTTTTCGTCCCAACCATGAAGTATATATATGTGAAACGAAGCTTTGGTCAAAGCATCTTTTAAACAAAGAAAACTAGTTACTACTGGTAGGTAATCTTGTACCTTCACTGTCTTCCACATTACACACCAATTCCTATTTCCTAAACACCATTTCTATGTTAAAAATAGTAACCATTTCTATTGGTAACACAATACATGCAAGTTATATGATATCTTTTATGTAACTTTTTCTTCATTCAATATAATCCGATTCATCTATGTTTTCCAACCATTAATACAAACTACTGTTTATTTCTAAAATAAAACATCATTCTTGCATTAAATTTTATCTCTTTGATAGAGCCTTTGTAAACACAATAGTACTTCTTTAAATAATTCATATTTAGAAATAATAGGTTTGAATAAAACATTTCTAGTCCTGTAATATTCCTTGTCATTTGCCATAAATCAATTTTTATTCATTCTATGAAGCATAATGATATTATAAAATCACATCGCTCTATATTTTCAACCTTATGCATTTATTCAACTTGGATTTAGTAGATAAATACTACTTTGCTGCTCATTTCATACATATTTTCCTATCTATGAAAGGTCATGTCATCATTTGATTACTGCAAAGATGTAGACCACAAGGGTATGTCAAGAGACAAAAAAATTGTAAAGACGTAGATCACAAAGGCACAAGTGACAAAATATATATGCACTCTTGAATCCTAAATGGATGAATGAATTAAAAAACTAGGTGGGGGCATAAGTTACAACACAATCAATCAAATTTTAATGAATTTTAGTTTCCCTTCCCTTTCCTCAGCTCAATTAAATCTTGCATCATTTTCAAAAATGCAGAAATAATGAACCATACCTTTGCTGGTTTCCATAAGATTGCAAGGATTTTTTAATTCATTTTTGCAGCCATCAGTTCCTCCTTATTTCATATCTAATGACCAATAAGCAAGGAACCAATAGAGAATGTAGGTAGATGCCCCTAATAATTTAGGAAATATGCATTTTTTCCTTCATGACTTCACCAGTATTTGAATAAATGGTGTGCAATTTATTTGGGAAATGATTTCATGTCTTTTCATTTTTTTCCTATATTCTCGACATCATTGAAATACCAATGACACAATCAAAATACTGACGACATCGTGGACTCTTTCAAAAAAATGCCAAATTCACATTACAATGTTTTTGCCATCACAAATTGACCTTAAATGTTGTAGTGTGTGTGTGATAGCATCTCAAGGCCCAAGCCATCGATCACATCATGGTGATTGCCATCCAGATGTCTGGCCAATCTTAACCTTGTAGGATAGGGGCAATGAATGTGCAAGTCTAGAAATCACTTTTGCATCAACACAAAACAAAATGTATTAGAATCCATGAACAAAATATACAAACACAACTAATCATGTCTATAATTCATTGAAAATAGATAAAAAGTACATTGGACTTACTAAAGAAGTGAAAATGCTCATAAAATTCATATGATAAAAAATGCCAATGAAATTTTATCGTATGATAAATCGCCTTAAGTTGTACGTAATGCAGGAGCATCCTAGGGTAGTTGGAAATCATGTATATTGGTGTGGCTTTTGACCTTGGAGCTGGTGAACTTAGATGAAAGGAGGTAATGCTCAATTACTATTGGGGTAGTTCTTGGTTGTAGTTTCACCCAAGGAACTTGGTAGCTGACGAAACTCGATGATCATTATGGTGCTTGGTTGATGATCTACATGGTGGAGCTTGTGCTTGATGAATAGGGAGCTTGGTGGACATGCTCACTTGGCATGCTCGGTGGTTGTTGTTGTTGTTGCTTGGTGGTTTAATGCACTAACTGGGTGTTCTTAAGAGATTTTGATCAACCGATTTGGGTATTTAATTTGTGTTGCACCTTATCATAACATGAATCAATTGTAGGATGTGTGAGGATTTAGGGTCTTGGTAATTTTTTCTATGTTCATTTAATGACTTTTGTGAGCCCACTAAAGCATATTGTATTTATTTGGGTTCTAGATGATTCTATTTGTAACATGCCAACTTGTGGCTTTGCAAGTATAAAAGAAGGATTTGGGGTAGAGTTGTAGGGCAATGAGTGAGAAGTCAGATAGAGCAGAGTAGTGGGGAGGAACAAAGTTTAGCAAAGTTAGTGGCTAAGTGTGGGTTTAGGAAACAAGAGGGTTGTTGTCTTGTAGGCACAAGTTTAGATCTTTTTTGGGATTTCTACCAAATTTTTATGTTGTGAAAGATCTAAGCTATATAAGGTGTGTTCAGATCTTGTGAAATCTGGTAGAATTGTTACTGTAACTATTTTATATTTGGAAGTAACTGGGAAGGCCTTATAGCTTGACACATTACGTGTAATCAACTTTTGGTGAAAAAAAGAATTGGTTTTCTATCAAATCTTTTGTTGTGTGTTGTGTTTCTACTAGGGGGTAACTTACTGGGAACTAGATCAACTCCATTGGGGGTTCATCTAGTCTTGCATTGTGTCAGTACAACAAAAGGAATGTGTGTGCTAGATTGCACCATTGAAATGACATGGGGGTATAGTCCAAATGATAAAATCTAGAGTTGTAATATGATATTACTCTACTATTCCTTTTTCATATGATGAAACATAGAACTGTATGCGATAAACTAATCTATCGTATAATAAAATGGCATGTTTGCCCAAAAAATGTGAAAACAACAAAAAATGAATGAAATCAAGATTAATTTTTAATTACTTACTGGAGCTTCATAATCTCAAGGCTGATTATGCCTCTTGGACTACTTAAAATGGTATCATCTAGTGTGAATAGGCATCTTTCCTCTGAAATGGTTTGAGCTCACTAGAAGACAAAAGGAACAAATGATTTTAAAATGACCATTTGCCCCCCTTTTATATAGTTTTGACCTAATAATGTACCACCTCTAATTTTTGTAAAACTTGAACTCTTATCAAATTTCAATTCTCTAAATTCATTTATTGGATCTATATCAATATCCAAAACCATCTTACTAGTCAAAATTATGATTTAAGTTCTTTTGGTCAAAAGCAATTGATCACCCTTCTAAATCACATTTATAACTACAACATCAATAAAATTTCTTCAACATCATCCAATTAGATAGCTCCAGATAAAAAATTCAACCCTAGTCAAACTAGTCAACTTTGGTCAATCTTGGTCAAACTAGGGCAAATTTGCATCACTAGGTGGTCAATTTGGTCCAAATGTTATTCAAATATCTTTGAATAAATTCTCTATCATCTTAGACCCTATATAATCTCAACTAAATCAAATCTATCTCATTCTTGCATATACTCAAGATTCATTTTGATTTCAATCCTGAGGGGGCAAGAATATTCTATCAACAATCTTTCAAAACCATAAATCAATCAAGGTATCATCACTAGCGGCATCTTAGTTTCATCACTTCACATCAAGTTGAAATTCTTGTGTATTTTTCACGAGTTATTTCATTTCTTGACATCAAATTCCTTAGGGTATGCACCTAAACTAGATAGTTGCATATCATTTCTTATTGCACCACATCAGTCCAATACTTAGTTCAGTTTCATCGCTTCACATCAAATCATGGAGTCAGGCTTTTCTCATCAATTATAGTTCAGTAAAATTTAGATTCAATTTTATTTTATTTTGTTTAATCAAGATTGGAAAGTGTTTCCTATTAAAAACTTCTCGGTTTTCATTCAATCAAGTTTACAATCAATCTTGCTAAGTTTCATTCAATCAAGTTTAGAATCGATCTTGCTAAATTTCATTCAATCAAGTTCAAAACTAGTTCTTATCAAGCTCAATGTTCTTTATTTTATCAAGGTTGGAGTTATTATTTATAATCAAGCTCATTTATCTTTGTTTGATCAAGTTTAGAGTCAATATTTCTAGAATAGTTATTCACTTAAAAAAAGTTGTTTGACATCAACATATATTCTTTGACTTAGTGTGTTGCTCACATAGTGACCCAAAGAGAGGCTAATGTAATTACACATTTTTGGTCTAGTAAACTATAAGCACCCAAGCTGAAATAATTAAATTAAATGAAATACCAAACTTTATTATTCATTAAATCAATTTGACATAATTAAATAATCATTAAAACTTTAATATTTTCATCAAAGAATTATTAATTCGACTTTAATATAAAGTTTGACCACTTTATAGGTAAGAGCCTGCAACAAAATGGTAAATTGTGAACCTCTCATCTGAGAGGTCTTGGGTTCGAGTATATTCAAGCTTAAATGAAATAATATTTATGTTAGATTTTACAAGTGGGAAGATTTACTTTTGAGAGCGGGGGGGGGTGAGGGGGCGGCCGTGAATCATAAGTTAAAAACTTTAACCTTTTCAAAACCTTTTAGCTGAAATAATTCACATGCATCTAATTCATCTAATAAACATGAAAGTAAAGACATGAATGAAAATAGATAACACAAGATTTTGGTAACTCGAAAACCCTCCAAAATGAGAAGGTAAAATTGGGGTGGGGATGACACCCACAAAGTATCATTGTAGCAATATGTAACTGTTCAAGGTTACAAAATTTGACCACTTCCAATGGTCTGCCCTATTATATCCCCATTTTGGAGGCAATTTGATTTAATTAATTAAATTAATTAGGTTGTCCAAAATAATGAATATTTTATGAGGATGAGTAATTAATTATTTTAATTAAATAAATAAGTGGTATTAAGTTAATTATTTATAAAGTTATCAAATAAATAAATATTAAAAGGTAACTTTATATTTAATTAATTTAATAAAGTGACTTGAATTATAAAATATTTTATAAAGTCACTTTATAAAAAAATCAAGAGTTCCCCTTTTGAGTACATACATGGACTTTGTAAAAGGAAAAAAAAAAAAAGAAGTAATATTAAAACTCATGTATTATCCCACATTAGCAAGATGGAAGCATAGAGCAAGTGAGGAAGGGATTAAAAGAAAGAGGATAGCTCTCATTTATTCATGGTTGGAAATATCAAAGAAATTGGAGAATTTTCTGGAGGTTATGTCTCAATAGTTTGAAGGATGAAATCCCTTCAAGCTGAAAATCTTGACGCCATTGAAAGATATGTTCTTGAGATTCAACAGGGTAGCAATCCGAAAAAGCAAAAACGAAAAAGCAGTCTGAAAAAGAAAAACTGAAAAAGTAGGCGGAAAAAGTAAAATCGAAAAAGCAAGCGGAAAAAGTGGAATTGAAAAAGCAGGCAAAAAAAGCGAAATCGAAAAAGCAAGTGGAAAAAGCGAAACCGAAAAAGTAGGCTGAAAAAGCAGTTCGAAAAAGTAAAGTAGAAGGGGCAGCATTGAAGGAAAATTATTACAGCGATCTACAACCAGGTTCCCTTGTTAGTATTGTTTTTTTAGGGTATTATAAGTTTTAGCTGTAAGTGTGCATTATACCAGCATTGTCATTTTGGTAATCCATGTAAATGCCAAAGTCTTGGCCATATTTCATGAGCATTGTATTAGAAATTTGATTGCAATCAAAAAGATAATAGTTGCTGGTGTCATTTAAGCAATTCAATCTCATTATTTATCAGCTAGATAGTTTGCATACCAACTATTTGCAAAAATGCCAGTTGGCTGTAGGTGTTCTTTTCTCATGCTTAGATCATAATATATGCACTAAATATTGTCAAAATTAGGAGCACACTCATGTTAGGTCATTGTGTAGTTCATTGCAATCTTCTATCACTAGATTCTCATTGATGCAAATTGGAAAAAAGTCATTTAAAGCAAGCTGAAATACTATATCAGTCATATGTCTCTTGCATGTGAATTGTTTGACAAAATTCTTTGAGCCTTCAATCAGCATCTTTGAGAGCAGATTTGAGGAGGGTTATTACAGTGGTATCAGATCTTGCTTGCAAAGTGTTTGACGAAATGTCAAACAACTGAAGTATAAAGATTTTTTGTGTTTGAAGAAGTTATAACCTGTTGAGGTCATTACATGCCCTGTGAAAGGCCTATCTTATTAAAGACATTACACCTTGTTAAAAATGAACTGGTTAAAGGATTTATAAACACTCACTTGGAATGTTACCCTGTTAAAGGATTTAGCACCTTGTTGAAAGGCTTACAGCATGGCTACTTAACCAACCTATCATCATAGGATTTTCATTCCTAATACAATTGCTAGAGTGTATTAGAAAGTCTTGACCTAATGACTTGCAATCCTTAATTGTTGATTCCAGATCCTTGTTTTGCTCTATCTATTCTGATCCTTGCTTGATCTAATATGTCTCTTCTTGAAACTTTGATACTCTATTCTTGATCAACTGAATTCTGCAATGTTGTTCTATTATTTCTAAGTCTTTACACCTCTCTGCACTTTACTAGCATTCTCCCATAATCTCCCACTCATGCATCCATACAATGGAGTTTTTTCTTCCTTTTAAAGGCTTCGAAAACTTAGGATTAGTTATGAATCTACAATCAATATTCATTATTCATTTCCCACTCAATTCTTTCACTTTTCTTATTGGTTGCATGCCTTCTCCATTTTTCTTATTGTCTGCATTCTGATTACATAGGTAATGCAAAAGATTCGATCTTATCTTCAAGATCCTTCAAGATTCATCCTAAGTCAGCTCAAAAAATGGTTTACACTTGAGTTTGTGAAGGTACGAACTCATATGTTGATTCTGTGTTACTCAACACTTACTAATTGTTGATGCTCGACACATGTAGGAATTTTGTCTCACTCGACTCCTATAGTGATTCTGTTTCACTTGACATCTATACTTTTCTTAGCACCTATAGTCACTCGACATCACTTATCACTCAGCACTTGAACTTCGCTCGACACTTGAAGTTCACTCGGCACCTATTGGATCTCTGGCTCAACACACACTGTATCTCAACACCTATATTATACTCAACATCAACTAAGAATTGGTTAAGTGTGTTGACACTTAATTGTCAAAACCAACCCGAGACCAACAATCTCCCCCTTTGACGTGAGTGGCAAAAAAACTTAACTAAGCATTATGAATTTGATCTCTATGAGTATACTACACATTCTATTCGACATATGTACAAGACTTAAAAAACTTGTTCAAAATTTTGTAGAAGACTATATACCTCAAAAATTTGTAACTCCCCCTAAGCTGATGTGCTATTTTTGTAACCAAAATTCCCTTAAGCTGAATTTGTCTCATGCTAGTATTTCATTATCTGTCTTATCATTCCTTTGCCTCTATTTTTGTGTACCATGTTTCTGCTTTGTTTCTACTCCGCCTTTCACATTTTCTTGCACGTTTTGCATCTTGTTGGCTTTATTCCCTTATTTCTTTTTCAAAATTGTGTTATATGAATATCCCCCGCTTTGGATATTCTTTATTTCCTCCTTCAAAGAATGCAGTATCTCCCCCATTCTTATTATATGCAATAATGAATATCTCCCCCTTTTTGACACTTATGTCAAAGATTCCTAAGAATGAATAGAATATTTAGCCAAAAATGTTTTATTTACCTCCATTATCATCTTCAGAGAAGCATCCCAAATGTCTAAGGCAATTTCCAGTGCTTTGTGTTGGATGGTTGTCTCTGCTACAACATGTACTAGGCCTTCTAGGGTAGAAAGATTGGGGTCTTTCTTTAAGAGATTTTTTGCATAGGCCATTTCCTTATGTAGTACTTCTAAGTGTGGGGTAATAGCAGATTGAATTTGTATCAATTTGGCCTTAACATTGGTCTCTTTTGCTATCAATACAGCTAACACCTTCTGAGTGTGAAGCATTGTTGAAAAATGCTTCTCACTTTGAGTTGGATCTTTATGTAGCTATGTCCTAGATATCTTAAGATTGCATTCCAAGCTCAGTATCCTCTGGCTAGTTTCTTGTGTGAAGTATGATGAGTCACACAAATTGGAGCACAATGAGAATATATTCTCAAGTACTATTTTCACTTTGTCAACTTTCTTGGCCAGGTCAACTTGTGATAGTTCTATCTCACTGGATATCTTCTCATTAACTTTCATTTGAAATTTCTTTTTAGACCACTCTAATAATTTAACATTTGTATCAAGGTCTTCATTTTGTACTTGGTCCACTATGCTGGACAATTGATCCATGATGAGCTTTGTTTCATCAGGTACATGCAAGCTAAATGCATCAAGGAATGTGTCTTTGATTTCTACCAATGCTTGCTTTTGTCTATACTAATTTCTAAGTATCTCCTATTTCTTCTTTCTCTGCAGTGCCTCTTGCCCTTCATTTATCTATGTCAGGTTAATTGTTTTGTAGTCATAACTTGGTATGACTATTTCCTCATCAAGTGTAGGGTCTCCATAGTGAATTACCCTTGCTACTTTGGTGGAGCTCGAGCTTGGTGCTGAAATTTGGAGTGGTACTGCATTAGTGCTTGGCTTCTTGGTAGGAGTCCCCATAGTAGGCAAGTTTACCACTATTTGTATTTCCTGTTGCTCTCTTTCCTTGGGGGTTTTATCCTCTTCCTTCTCTTCTTCTCTACTACCTTGATCAATGATAATGATTTGAGGAGGTGCACCTTGGCTTTGTGTTGTAGGAACATCTTGTCCTGTCTACTCCTTTGTTGGCTCCTCAGTAGTTGCTATTGCTATTACCATGGGATCAACCTTAGCAATTGTGTCTTGTGTTGCTTTCTCTTTTGGTTGATCTTCTATAGCTATGGGAGGTTGTGAAGGTGGTTCTTGTGTGTTCACCTTCTCCCTAGTAATCTCTGCTACAGGTTTTTGCAATTCTTCCACACTCACCAAAATAGGATTTGTGCACAATTGTGATTGTAATATGGTTTGGTAAAGGTTTTTTTTGAGATCCTCTGCAGTCAATGGATTAATGTTCTGACCTAAGGTGTTAGGAACATCCTTTACAATTATAGTTTCTACAGGTGTTGTATGTGGAGGACTTGGTGGTAGCAATTGGGTGTCTTGGACACTCTGTTCAGCTATTGCCTCTTCACCTTGTTGTGTCTTCTCCACTGTTTCCTCTTCTTTTTCTTTCTCTCCTTCTTCCTCTTTTTCATTCTCCTCTTCTTCTTCATCATTTCTTCCCTCAAAGGGATCTTCCTGCCCTTCCTTGATAGTAGTCAATCCATAAATCAATTTCTACATTTGTGTGGATTTCTTTACAACACCCTCTATTCTATTCTGTAAAATACTAAAGGCTCTAAATTTGGGTGCAAATTTGCTCCCATGTTTCTTATTGGCCTTGCTTATTTGAACTTTTGTAAGGTCTAGCATCACATGAGCCAATGTTGACTCCCTTATTTCATTCTCCATATTAAGATGGTAATGCCATTTATTCTCTATAATGGAGCTTAGCTCCTTAGGCATATAATTGTCAAGTTCAAGTGGGGTAGCACTAGTACATTTGACCCCATTTTTAGACCAATTTTTTTTGACAATCTACTAAAATGTTTTAGATTCATCAGAATATGCAAGGAAAAATATATTTTTTTAAAAATCCATGCCTGTGTCTATTGAAATTTTGACCAACATGGGCTTCATATGTTAAAATTTAAAAAAAGTAGGAAAAACTCATTGTTGTTGAGAGAAAAAATGGAGGAAGGGTTTCACAGGCTGGAGGAGGCAAAGGTGCAAGTTTTTGAGAAAGGGGCATCTTTGTATACGGGGTGCATGGAGATGGGTGTGGTGATCGCAGTGTTAATGAAATCCTTGCAGCTGATGTTGTCATCTGCTAATGAGGAGGCCAAGTTAGGGATGAAGATGAGAGTGGCATCATTACTAGCTGATTCGAAAGGGGCAAATGAGAGCAGGAGGAGGGCCATTGTGACTATTGGTGGAGGGGCAGTGGTCAATTGGTTGTTTGATTTGCTATCCTCTCCTTCCAAGCCGCAAAGTCCTTAGTTGCTATTGGCGCAAAAATTCTTGTTGGCACTTGGATTCTAGTTTGTGATATTAACTTTGAAACTGCCTTTTTTTGTAGGAGTAGAATTTAGTGGGTTGGCTTGAAAATTGGTTACATTTGCATAGAGAAAACTTTGCCATATCTGTAAACACATTTTAACTTTTGTTTTAGTGACTAAATAAATCATCTCTTTATTCCTTTCTTATGTAATCACATCTTTTTTGCTTAGATTTTAACATTTTAGATTAGTCTCTAAAACTGTTTAGCTCCTCAAGCCATGAACATATTTGAAACTAGCTAGAAGTGGAGAAAGTTTGATGAATTATGGGCATAAGGAATCTATAACTTTCTAGTTGATAAAACTTGTTAAATTCATGTGTGCGAAGTGAAAATGCTTCTATTATTGATAAATGAAATATTCTTGTATATAATTGGAGATCCATCTCTTCCTGATGTAGATTGCCAAATGGGTCATTGATGGAGATCTCTAAGATTTATCTTATGGATGCAGTTTATGATACCCCTAAGGATGTTCTTGAAGATGTAAACTTTCATAGTGACACTAAATTATTAATCATATTTTGTAGATCACATTATTTTTTAAATATTTGATTAATTTTTTGATTTTTTAAGCTTTATTATTTTAATTTGAGGAGTAACATTTGTTATCGTCCAAGTAAAATCAAATAAAAGATATGATGGAGCTTCCAATTGGACTGTATAGGTATTTGGTATGGGCATTGCACTCACTAAAGATGCAATCAAGAGATAACCAAAATATCATGTGTTTGTATTGTTTAATCCTTGATATTTCAGCATTATCTAATCAAAAGTTTGTGCCCTATATTCTACACTAGTGTTAATATTTGATTACATAAAAATAAACAGGAACTTGCATAGTGTGTTAAACAAGATTTTGGAAGCATTGATATTCTTGTGCATTCACTTGCAAATGGTCTAGAGGTAAGGGCAAATGTTTAAATGTCCATGTCATCTATTTTTTTGTGCTTGTTATATAAAATAAAAATTCATCTTGATAGGTGACTCAACCTCTCCTTGAAACTTCAAGAAATGGATATCTTGCAATAGTCTTAGCATCAAGTTATTTTTTCATATAATTACTAAAATACTTTATTCCAATCATGAATCCTGGTTAGTAAGGTTCTATTTGTCTTCATTAGAAAATCTCTTGTTGCATTTCCTTTTTATCAACATTGAGTTTTGGTCATGGTAGTTCCATGTTCAGCTTGATGGAAATGCATTGTTCATCTTGTTTAAGTAGCCTATCTTTGAGAAATTTGGTGTTGTATTATTGAATAGAAAATAATGTTTTATCAGTGGGTAGGCATCCTAACTTTTAAGTATAAAGTTGTGTGGAGAATACCCATCCTTAAACCAACCTCTATTCTCACAATGGAATTTCTTGTCCTTGTATTAAGTAGGGTTCCCAATTTGATTGAAATTTTTTTTCCATCTTGTCTATATGGGTTATAGCATGTTATGCAAGGTTGTTGCGTATGTAGTATTAATGCAAGTCAAAGGTTCTATTGTTGATTGCATTTCCTAACTATCAATCATGTATGTTATGAAGAATTATGATGCTCTATAGATTTTGTACTTGAAATGGATTGTCAGTGGGCAAGCATCCTAACTTTTAAGTATATAGGCTATGTGGAGTTTACCTATCCTTAAACCATCTATTCTCACAATGGAAATTCTTTGCCTTATATTAAGTAGGGTTCCTAGTTTGATTGAAATGTTTTGTGCATCTTGTCTATATGGGTTGTAGCCTGTTATGTGATGTTGTTTCTTATTTCATATTGATGCAAGTGGAGGTTCTATTGTTGATTGTGTATCCTAATTGTCAATCATGTACATTGTGAAGAATTGTGATACTCTAGATTTTGTACTTGAAATGGATTGTCTCTGCCTTGTATCTCATTGAAAGGGGTTGTCTATGAATATTTGCCTATGTATTATGGAATGAAAATGAATGTTTTTTTTTGTTAGCTTTCTTTCTGTCAAGCATGCATGTTGCAAAAAATGCCGATCCTCAAAAAAATTTCTATGCGGTTAACTTTTTTTGTTGATTGGGTTCCTTGCTGTCAAGCATGCATGTTGCAAAGAATAGCGATCCTCTAACCAATTTCTATGCTCAAAATGTGTTTCCTTTACCATATATTGTAGGAGGATCAATAATATCTCTCACCTATATTGCATCAGAAAGGATAATTCTAGGGTAAGCTAATATTGAATTTTTTATGACTCTCCATTCTTGAATATGGTAAAAAATGCCTCTAGGACCTAAGGAGTAAACTTAATATGCAAGTGAATTTGGGTTACTTGCAGATATGGCGGTGGAATGAGCTCTCCAAAATATTCTCTTAAAAGTGAGACTAGGGTATTCCAACATATATTGTTGCTTCATTTTTTTAAGAATATAGGTGTTACAATGTGAATTGATATATTAACATAGTTATTATGAAAGTGTTGGCAGGGCATTTCTTTAGCTTTTGTGCATATGATAAATAGGATAATGGTTTAGTTTGACAGCTATTTTGTGAAATAGGAGATTCTTAAAAGGAATCTAGAATGAATGGTTCATAATGCACAATGCTTCTTTTTTTGTTGGAATATAGGTGTTACAATGTGAATTGATATATGAACATAGTTATATGAAAGTGTTGTAGGGCATTCCTTAGCTTTTGTGCATAGGATAAATAGGATAATGGTTTAGTTTGATGGGTAGTTTGTGAAATAGGAGATTCTTTAAAGGACTCTAGAATGAATCATTCATAATGCACAATGCTTGCTGAAGATTTTGCAAATGGGGAAGAAAGCTAATTGGGTTTGATCTTAGGGGAAAACTCAATGGTTAAGTATGCTTGAGTCAGAATAGTGTTGGGATATGTGACCTCTTGGGAAGTTGTGATGCTTCACTTCTAATAGCATCACCTTGATGCAGTGAGTGCTAAGTGGACTAGTCATGCTCATGAGAGATAGATCTAAGTGAACCACTACTCATAAAATGGGTCCATTGAGATTAAATTAAAAATTGTGCAATTGAAATCCTGATAAAGCATTATAACTTAACCTGTACATATTCAATTTTGGAAAGCTCTGACTGATTACCTAAATCTTTAGGTGCTTGCATTTGAAGTAGGAAGGCACTACAATGTAAGAGTAAATACAATTTTAGTAGGTACTGTTAGAGGAACAAACTTTGATGCCAATGAAATTTCTTGATCTTAAGTGGAGGATTGATCCCATTATGTACTTATACTATATTTATCATTGTCTTGTCCTTCATCTTTCCACTTTGCATGACCTTTGAGTAGAAAAGCTACGAAGGCCATTGGATTTATAGATACCATGATTGACTACTCAACTACAAATGATCCCTTGTAGGAGTTTCTAGTGGGTAATTAAATTTCATTGTTAAATGATTTTTTTCCAAACAAATACTATGTTTCTGTATGGCTAGGCTATGTTGTTCATCAAGAAATAGGTTAACTTTATCTAATATATGGTTTATGAATTGGTTTTTCAGATGAGGTTGGAAATGCTGCTACATTTTTGTCCTCTCCACTAGCTTCTACAATAACTAGAACAATTACCTATGTGGACAATGGGTTGCACGCTATGGGAGTCAAAGTTGATAGTCTAGCATTCTTTGAATTGTTAATGCCATAAGCAAAGAAAAGCAAGGTTCCAGCATGATTTTTTTTATAGATTGACTAGTCTTAAGTGAATCAAGAGGTTTTTTGCTATCAATTTTCTTCTAGAAGTAGTCATTTTTCATTTGTTAAAGAATAGGTAGTTTGTCATGATGTTCACATA
This sequence comes from Cupressus sempervirens, assembly GCA_028749045.1. Lineage (NCBI taxonomy): Eukaryota > Viridiplantae > Streptophyta > Pinopsida > Cupressales > Cupressaceae > Cupressus > Cupressus sempervirens. The sequence goes on along the minus strand of CM053787.1, from coordinate 1,038,632,697 downwards.
TTTTAATTGGTAGCCAACATAAAAATATCTTTTTATTACCAAAAGACCTGAGAAATCAGAAATAGGAGGTTGTTCTTCTCCAAATGAAAATGTTAATCATAAAAACATTGGATATGTGTAGAGGAATTTTTGCTCACATGACAGTCATTCATCTACTTGTGATAATTATTTGAATATGCTAGTTTTGAATAGTTTTTCATCAATTATATTGGTTTTGATATACTCCTAGATTATTGGATCATCCAATTTCTATTGAATTTTCAAGTTATATGTTTGGATCATCCAATTCCTATTGAATTTTCAAGTTATATCTTCTGGCTTAGGTGGAAGAAAGCTACATGAATCTGATGGGTTTCTAGACCATTATCCAATTCTTTTGCTACAATAAATATCCTACATTCAGACTTCTCTTGAAATTGAATAGAAACTATCAATTCCCTTACTAATTCCAGAACTTTTCAGGCCCTTGTCGAGTTCTTTGGGACCTTTTCTAAAGAGCGGGCATTGGAGTGCATGAAAGATCTCCTCCTTGGTAAAGTGGTGGATAGTGGCCACAATGACCACATTTTCATCTATTACTTTGACCATGGAGGACTTGGAGTACTTGGTGAGTAACTATATTTGCTTAAAATTCTAATTACTATCTTTAATTGTCTTTAGTGGAATTTCCAAATTGCCAATCAATACTCAAACTGAAGGGAATCTAAAAGCTGAACATTTTTGCATTATTTTTTAGAATAGATTTCCTAACTGCTCTAGGTTGTATAACCCTCCATATACTAAATTGGATTATTATTTAACAAAGTTTCAATATTCCAGTCCTATAAAGATATCAAACACAAATAGAAGGGATTCTCAAAACTTAACTTTTAAAAATATTGACTAGAAGGAAAACGTAAATGATAATAGAGTAGTCTCACAAACCTCTTCATAATCATACTTATCATTGGCATCACTATTGTTGTAAATGAAAATGTTGTTGTGATTTTCAAATGTAGCTCTTTCCTGCTCTCCATAGATTTGCAATTCATGCAGTCCAATGAAATTTTTTTGAACATATTGGCATCAAATTTAACAAGATTGTCAAAGGATTATGAACACTGAAAAACAACAAATCTCTTAACATCAAGGAGGCAATATAGATAAAGGAATTGATTGTGTAGCTTATGTAGAAAATGTAGATGGAAAAGATACAATTTTTGGGCAAGAAGTTGTACAATTGAAGACAAACAAAATTCCAAAGGGTCTAGTTATTTTAGAAACTATTTTTGCCAACCAAGATAGGTCACAAATGGATACTGATGGGTATAATGCCAAGGATTTAGAGGAGGTGAACTTGGGAACTCAGGAAAAACCTAAAAAGGTATACATTGGGAAGAAATTGCCTCCTAAAATTAGGAAAGATCTAATAGACCTATTAAGGAAGTATAGACATGTGTTTGCATGGTCATATGATGATCTAAAGGCCTATAGGGAAGATCTCTTTCAACATGAAATCCCTTTGAAACCAGATGCTAAGACTTTCAGACAAAAACAAAGGCCAATAAATCCAACCTTGGCTCCCAAAATGCAAGAAGAATTGATCAAGTTAAGAGATGCTGGGATTATAAAGCCTATTGGACATTCTTCTTGGGTATCCAATCTAGTACCATTAAGAAAGAAAAATGGAGATATAAGGTTATGTGTTGATTTCAGGAATCTCAACATATCTTCATTAAAAGATAATTATGGTTTACCCAATATGGAAGCCATGTTGCAAAGGGTCACTGGTTCAGAATTGATGTCCATGATGGATGGGTTTTTAGGATATAATCAAGTAGTTGTCAAAGAATTAGAATACTTTAAGACTACTTTCACTACTCCATGGGGTACTTATGTTTATGTCAGGATGCCATTTGGGCTTACCAATGCTGGGGCTACTTTTCAAAGGGCCATGGATGTAGCTTTTTATAATATTATTGAAAAAATTTTGGTTGTGTATCAGGATGACCTTACTACTTATTCCAAGGATGAAAATGATCATTTTATGCACTTAGAAAAGGTATTCATCAGAGCCATTAAATATGGAATATCTTTAAATCCAAGGAAATGTAACTTTGGTGTCACTGAAGGAAAATTGTTAGGACATCTAGTTGGCAAGCATGGAGTGAGGATTGACCCTGAAAGGGTAGAGGCAATAGATAAGATTCATAAACCCAAGAGTGTTAAAGGCATCTAGTCATTCTTTGGACAGATCAATTTTCTTAGGAGATTTGTGACAAATTTTGCAAAGATTAGTAGGCCTATATCAAGAATGCTAAAGAAGGGATCTGAGATAAAATGGGATGGTGAACCTAGTATTGCATTTCAAAAAATTAAGCAAGCTATTAAAGATGCCCCTATTCTTAGAGCTCATGATTATGACAAACCAATGCATATATTTTCTTTTGCTTTCATTTTACATTGTTGCTACAGTACTGTTACAAAAAAATGAAGAAGGTTATGAGAAACCTATTGCATTCTTCAGAAAGTCTTTGCAAGAAACAGAGCTTAAGTATGACATCAATGAAAAAAAGGCATATGCATTGGTGAAAGGAGTTAAGGCTTTTAGATGTTACTTAATGGGAGCTACTGTCATTGCTTTTGTTCCTACTGTTGATGTGAAGGACATCTTTTCAAAACAAGAGGTATCGGGTAGGAGATGTAGGTGGATTAATAGGATACAAGAATTTAATATTGATATTCAGATTACCAAACTAGTCAGGGGTCAAGGTTTGGCTAAATTGGTGACAAAAGCTAATTTAGAGGCAAACCAAATTAATCAACTTGATGATAGTTGCAAGGACAATATTTGTGATATGTGTATCTCTAATTGGTACAAAGATGTAATTTATTATTTGTAAAATATGAAATCTCCACCAGGGCTAATAGATAACTAGAAAAGATCCCTCAAGTTGCAAGCTATAAGGTATGTTATAGTGCAAGGTCAATTATGGTGGAGAAATATGGAAGGGGTACTTTTGAAGTGTGTAGATGAAAATGAATCTAAAAGAATTTTGAAAGATATGCATGAAGGTGTATGTGGAGGTCACTATATGGCTAAAACCACTACTCAAAAAATTCTTTGGGCTAGTATTTGGTGGCCTAGGCTTTTCAGAGATACTCATGAGGTTGTGAAAGTTTATGATGCTTGTCAAAGGTTTAGTGGAAAGTTAAAATTCTCTGGGAATTTTCCATTAAGACTAGTTGAAGTGCAGGCACCTTTTCAATAGTGGGGAATTGATTTTATAGGTGAGATCACAAATAAGTCCAGTGGTGATCATTCATGGATCTTAGTAGCCACTGATTATTTCACCAAGTGGGTTGAGGTAGTCCCTACTAAGGATGAAACAAGTACGCTGGTGATTAATTTCATTTTAAATAATATTGTGACCAAATTTGGATGCCCACAAAAGATTGTAATAGATAATGCTATGTGTTTCAGATCAGAGGAATATAATTTTTTTGCAAGAAATATGGCATTATAGAGTACACATCATCACCTTATCATCCTCAAGGGAATGGTAGGAAGAATCAAGCAATAAGAGTATACTAAAGGTTATCAAAAGAATTCTAGGGGAAAACAAGAAGGCATGGGATTCAAAGTTGCCATTAGCTCTATGGGTTGATAGGGCTACTGTGAAAAGGGCCATTGGATGTGCCCCATTTGATTTGGTTTATGGCATATAGACTAGACTTCCACAAAATAACCTAAAGGAGGTGTATAAACTTGCTCAACTATATGAAGATGACATCATTGATGAGATGCAACTCAGAATGGATGATATTTTGCAACTAGAAGAAACAAGGAGATAGTCTTCTGTTCGAAATGTCAAGTTACAATCACAAATGAAGAACTTATATGAAAAAAGAGCCACTAAGAGGAACTTTAAAATAGGTGGCATGACACTGATGTGGAATGCTAGATTGGAAGATAAAGGAAAGCATGGTAAATTTGACCCAATCTGGATTGGCCCATATAACATTTGTGATAAAAATGGAGAAGATTCATATTTTTTTGAAGGATTTAACTGGAGGTATTCTTGAATTGCTAGTTCATGGACAATTATTGAAGAGGTACTTTTCTTAAAATTATATGTTTTCCATGAATAGTAGTTTTAGTGTTCTTGGTTTTCCTGTACATTCTGTATATTTTGTAAATCCCTGTAAATAGTCTCTCTGTATAGTTTGGTTTCTTGTTTCTTGTTTCAGTGTGTTGCTCTATGCTCTCTGAAAAAGTTGTCATTCCCGTACCAAGTATGTGGTATGCTCTCCCAAATATTCATAATTCTTGCATAGACTCAAGTAGTCTATCATCCCCAGACAGAGCCACTGTTGGTTTGATTTTTCACAATGCAAAAATTTTGGGAAATTTTTAGTGAAAAATCATTTGAGTCTTTATGTCTTACAAATTAGGGTTTTGTTCCTTGTATTTTTCAAACCCTTAGATTGCCCTAGTTCATAGCCTAGTCTTTGTGTCTTTGAAATTCTATTAAATTCTCAAGGTTTTCTCTTCAGAGAATTTCTTAGAAACCCTAGTGCCATGTCTTATTTTACCCTAGTTTTGAAAAACCTTCGAAATAATTTTCAAAAAATGTTTTTTAAGATATATCATTCTACCCTAAGGTCGGGCTTATGCAAGCATGGTTTTATTAAAAGTTTGTTTAAAAATTCATTGACCATATTCTTTTTTACTTGATTATTTTATTCAAAAAAGCCCAATGTGATATGAATTTTGTGTAACCGTTGATCTCGTTCAGATCAACAAGTCCCGTATTCCTACAATGTTGAGATGCAAAGCTTTTAAATAAAGTGGGCAAGCAATTTTTAGACACATAGCAAGGCAGGATCAGGAAGCCTTAGTATATGCTATGGCATGCCAAATTGTAAAGTGATTCCCGATATATATTGCCAGTTTTGATGTCAAGGAGGTTTCTCTGCCAAAAATGATCAAAATTTTGTCAATCATAGATCCTTCAAAGATCAAGGGCTAGTGCAAGCCTATAATAAAGAACTACTCAATAAACAAGGAATGTGGGAATGCACCTTTGTGCCATGTGTCATAGTGTGGCCAGAATTGGGAAAGAAAATTGGGTCATGCCATGCTGTTTACCACATGTGCTTAGCTGGAAGTACTTTTCTTACGGGCATGGAAAGTTTCAAAAAGTTAATGCAGTAGTCAGATAGGTCAAAGCACAAGAGTTTAAACTAGTCATTTCATTGGCCCAAGTAGATGAAGTGACCATAAATAGTAGAATTTGTCTTACACCATTGATCTTGTCTTAATTAATGAAGGGCACTTGCCCGCATTGAGAACTTGAACAAATTTTAAATAAAGCAGGTATGCACCATGTGGAAACATGTCCATGGTGATGTCATTATTCCTAGCTTGGAAGGATTAAAGGATATAAGTAGTGTCACCATTGATCTTTCGAAGATCAACAACTGGTGCAATCTCGCAATATGGAGATGCTCATTCAATAAGGAAAGCAAGAATGCACCAGCTTAACACATGGAAAGAATCATGTCAAGTACTCATTCGCTCAAAAGGTGATATGGGACTCACTTGTGTTTAGGTTTTCAGAAGGCATAGACTCACATGGAGACTTCCTATTGGTTAGAATGGCTAACTGGGCCTTAGTCAACTGTAAATTTGTGTAGTCGTTGATCTTGTCTTGATCAACGATTGGCGCTTACCCACTATTTTAAGATACAAGAAATTTAAGGAATGTGGGTAAGTGGTAATGCGACACATGGCCCCACTCCTAAGGACATAAAGCTTATTATTTTTTTGAATTAAAGTCGTTTGATCCAGTGAAATCGATAGATGAGATTTGAAATTCTAATGCAACTTGAGGAAAAATGGCTGCTAGAAGTTAATTTGGTTCATAGCTAATTCATGTGATTTCAATGCTCGAATATAATTCATTATCTCGCCATTTATTGAACCACCAAATTGTAAAAGGCTATCAGAATACAGAGAAATTTGGCGAATTACAACACAAAATTTCACAGGTAAGTACTTTGAAATCTTCTGAGTAGTAAGAATTTGGTGAGATAGATTTTTTTTTAAATCTCAATATGCCTCCAAGAAAACAATTTACTGGATAAACTAATTATCTGAAGCACTCTGTGCATGATAACTTTCTAGAACAATTTCCTTTATTTGTACATGAAATAAAAAAGGGGAGGGAGTTGATTCCTAAACACCCTAGGGTAGCCATAGCAGAGGGTTTCTATGACAAGGCTAACTGGATACAAGATGCCCAGGTATCCACGGGAGGTCTAGAGTTGTTTAGAAAATGGTTCTCAGAGCAAAAATTTGACACTCGTATGAGCAATGTGTGGGAATTTGACATTGGTAAATTAACAATCCCCATAGTTTTCTTTGATAGTGATTTGTTGATGGATTTGGCCAAGAAGTATGATCCAATTATGGGGTGGGTAAAGAACCATGTTAGAGTAAATCTTTTTAGGGTTTGCCCTGAATTAATTAGAGAGGTTTTCAATCTTAACCCTAACCATGTTGTGCATGAAACTATTGATATGGATGATTTTCAAGTGTGGTATGATGCACAAAGGGTTTACATAAGAATAGGGTCACTATAGGAGCATGCTGCTAAAATTGTTACTTTGCCTGTAATTATAGCCAGCACCCCCGAACCATTACTAAGGAGGCATTTTAACCTTAGGGCTCAGACATTGTATTTTTCTCTTTGCAAGATTTTTGGAATGGATGAAGCTGAGCAAATCCCAGGCTCAATTGTTCTCATAATGGCTCAAACTCTTCAATTTAGGATGAGCACTATTCTAGATTTTGCTACTTTCCTTGCAAAGGAGATTCACAATAGTTTGATGGGGATAGCATGGGGAAAAGTGGATAAACCTTTCTATTGGTATTCCTTACTCATGCAGTATGTATGTTTGTATAAGGAATTTACCTTTTTCTCCAAGCAAATGGAATTGGAAATGACTAGAGATGGAGAGAGGAATCCAGTACAGTTGTGGAGTGTGGATATGACCTCAGAAGCTACAGATGCCAATTATGTGAGGTTTGACAGATACTTTGCATCAAAGCTTAGGTTACTCTTGAGAGGAGGCAACCCTAGGATTCCACAAGCACTACTAGAATTGGTCAGACCCAAGGACCATGCAAAAGGGCTATTGGTCAGTCATAATTGGAGGGATATAATCCCTTACAATGTTTCAATAGTAATAAGAGTACATGGCTTTTTGGGAAAGCCTCATGTTCTACCTTTCCATGTGCCTTTGAAAATAGGGATAGCAAAACTGTTATGGAAGATATGCACTATTGATGAAAGAGATCTGCCAAAGAAGGGTACATTCTTTCCAATTGTTACCGTAGTGCATGATTTTGTTTTTGTGAAGAAAGGATGGAAGCATCTCAACTTATTCCTAGATAGATACAACATGGAAGAGTCCCATGCTAGATTTATTGATCCTGAAGGTTCTTATGATCTCTTAAGAGAGAGGACAAAGGCTGCTCATATGGTACACCAGGTATACTATCCTGAGGATGTTTATAGGAATATTTTTTCTTTACAAGAGTAGGAATTGAGAAAAGAAAAAAGGATAGTATTCAGTAAGACTTTAGAATTCATTAATGCTTTTGACTCCAGTTATGACCCCTTGAAAGCTAAGAAATATTGGGGAGCCAAAATGCAACCATTAATGAATAATTTTGCTATAATAATCCAAACCATGAATGAGAAGAAAAGTACATATGTTGAGGCATATCCAGACAAGGCTATAGAGGTACATAGAAGGATAAGCAGTAGAAATTTGGTGGCTCTTGGTCAGTATACTTTGTAGAGAAGGGCAGGTTATGTGATGGTTCAAAGTGTTGAAGTGCAGGCACCCCTTCATCAGAGGCCAAGACCAGAAAGTCCATCTGTAGCTAGTGCTCCAAAAAGGAAAAAATTAGAGCAGCGATCTTCTTCTTCTCAAGTAGAACAATAATCCCCAAGCCAGTCCCCAATCTGGATTGATGATGAAGCATCTTTAAGGGATCATCTTAGACAAATGGGTGGAGAAGGGGATGTAATTGTTACTTCTACAGACTTGGAGATTGGAGAACCACAAGAACCTCCTACACCTTCCTTGGATTTAATTGTTGCTGATTACCAAGGTAAGAAAATTGACCCTATAGTTGCCCAAGCCTTTGAGAGGTTTATTAGTGATGAGAATTTTGTGAAGTCTAGAGCATTTGCACAATTTTTGTGGAGGCTAAACATAGGAAATTTTGAGAAAACTTGTGAAAAAATAAAGGCAAAACAACCTGGTAAATCAAATTTTTCTATTAAGGAGGAGGTAAAGTCTAAACTTTTGAATGATTTTGCACAATTTACACCTGAGGTCGAAAGGAAAATATTTAAGTAGTTAGGAGTCCTTATATTACCAGAATGGGATATAGTGAATGCCATAGTTTTTGATTCGGTAAGAAAACAAAAGGATGTCCAATTTAAGACTGAGGCAGAGGTACTACAGGCTCATAGAGGAGTCAAGTTTAGTGATGACCACCAAGCTCTTGTAATTTGTTCTATTGAGGAAAGGGATAAGACCAAGATGCAAGAAATTTCTACTACAGAGCATACTGGTGCATTGATAGTATTTAGGGCTGGTGAGGTTGGTAGTAAAAAGATAATTGGAATGGCCTCATAAATGTTGAAATTTGGTAGTGTTGTATCTGGTTAGGAAGAAGAAAGATTTTCCCAACTCAATGCTAGGTTTGAAGAAGTTTTGAAAGCATATGAGGAGAGGGGTATGCAAATACAGTCATTGGAAAACAAAGTATCTCAAATAGAAAATGTACTTGGGAAGAGAAAAGTACAAGATTCTAGTAGATCTAGAATTGCATATCCCCCAAGGCCACCTTTTGAACCTTTTAAATCAACTCCAATTGTTAAGGTACCAGACACCCTAGAAAGGCCACAGTTCTATACTGCAGAGGATTTTGAGGAAGAAAAGAATAAATTGTATGCACTGCATGTGGAACTAAATAATCAATTTGAAGAGAAAATGAGGCAAGGTATAATGTATCTAGTAGACAGAATAGAATGGACCACATTTTTTGATCAATTAGCAAGGATTTTAGCTATCAGGGATGAATTGAAAATAAATGAAGTTGTATTCAAACCCATTGCATAGAAGTGGAGAGAAAGAAATGAAGATATCAATGCTATGTGTATATCTGTCATCCAGCTACCCTGTCATCAAATAGAAAAAATCTTTAACTAGTTGAATAAATTGCAAGGATTTGATGATAAGAAAAATCCTTTTCAAAAAAGATTTTTTTTTTTCCAAGTATATTACAAAAAAGTTTGATTTATTCCCTTTTGCATTAAAGATTGTTGATAAAGTGAAGGAAAAAGAGGAATGGAAGAGGGAGTCGGATGAGATTTTTTGTGAAAGGATAAATAAAGTTATAAATGAAACTAGACACTTGTTATGGGCTATGAAAATGAGGAGTTGGTTAAAGTGCAAATATTCTATAACTCAATCAGAAAAGAATTGGTTGATATAGAGGCAATTGGAAATCCTTTGATAATAGTACAAAGAGATGTCCTCAATCTTGATTGGCCTGATGACACTATCTACAATGAGTGGAAGGAAAACTTTATGTCTACAGAATAGATAGAAGGAGATGATGAAGAAGAGGGTACAAAAGTAGAAGCCACCTCTATCATTGATGACAAAGGCAAAGAGAATCCTTAGGTAGAAGGAGATGACTCATCATTGTCATATTTGATGGCCACCTATCTTGAGGAACTAGAATGCTAAAGGAATTCAATCATAGTATTTTTGCCTTTCCAAAGGGAATAAAGAAGCGGACCCACAAAAGGATTTTCAATGTACCAGTCTTTTTGTTATTCATAGTTTTGTCTTGTTGTGATAGGTGTATGTAAAAATATTTTGAAGGACACTTGTCAATCACATTTTCCCTTTGCTTGTTGCAGCTCATTGCTATATAAATGTGTTTTCAAGGCAATGTGATGGTCCAAAAAACATGTATAATTTTTGTTTTCTCTCAAGAAAAGTACAAATAGTCGGTCCAGTAGTATGTAGTTGTTTCAAGTTTGCTTCCAATTGTACTCTCTAATGACACATTGAAAGGACAAAAATAGCGATCTGTTCTGGGCTTTCAATTGATTTCTATTGGTCATTGTATTAGTCATCTGAAAGGATAATACAAAGGTGTATTTACACTATATTTGTGTCATCAATTTTTGTCTCCATTTTATGGGTTTGTCTACTTTGAAGTCATTTTAAATAAGGTTTAACTTGGTTGAATGCAATTTGGATGGGTTGTATGCTGATATCATTGTTGCTTTAATTCAAGGAATTATATAAATGCTTCAATGAATTAGTAGGGTTTATGAGTTTATAGAAAGGATACTTCATAAGAATGAAAATGGGTGATTACAATTGATTAACTCATTTCCAAGTTATTTGAATTAGATCTCCCGCCAATAGTTAATTCTTTGCCCTATGGATAAGGCACTAGTCACATAAGTCAGAAGTGAGCAAGGGTAAATTCTACTACTACATATCAAATCATTTAAAAAAAAAATCAAAACAATTTCATTCCATTTTGTTTAAAGTTACAAATGCTGGTTACCACTCATTTGCATATAGTTTTTTGACTCTTAGATAGCCACTAATTCCAAGAATACTTGTAAACTATAGGAGATTTATAACCAAATATACTTATAGCGGATGCATATAGATTTGAGAAGCTTTTACAGAAAATTGATAAACTATGTATGTGCCTGAGGGTAAAAGATGAGAATCATAATGAAACTAAGATAATTTCATACCATAGTTTTCATTAGAATCACCCCTAGGTATACATGCCTAGGTTTAGCAGAGCCTAAAGAGTAGAAAACCATTTTTGGTTTTGTTGAAGTTGGGTCAAAATGGTTTATTCATGTAATTGCTACTAGGAATTGGCTAATCCTTAGATTGTGTGAGTAATTTCACTATGATATTGAGCATTTTGTTGCTTAGTAGTTTCAAACACCAACACTTTCAACATAGATGTCAAGTACCTCAATAGTGCTCTTAGAAATTTCAGTGAAAGATAGTCTTGACTCTCCCCTCTCAACATTTTCACTATCACTTATTTCTTCAAGTGGATGGTAACCTAATTCACCATGGCAGTTAAAAGAAGTAGACCTTGAGTCTAGTAATTTGTAGCAACTTGAATTTTTGCATGTTGAAGCTTTCCTGCTCTAGAGACTCTATAACAATCTAATAGTCCAATATAATGGTTCCCACTATCAAAAAGTAATGTTCTTAGTGAATATGATGCAAATTAATAAGCCAAACAAAACATCCAAGAAAAAATATAACAAAAGAAGACCTATGTCCATCTCTGAAGAGCTACATGTTGATTAATGCTTTCAACTCTATTATAGGTATATAAGATTGATATTATATAGTACACATCTTTACTATCATGTTCCTAGCCAAATTGATTGGCCTAATGCCCAAAATTAGAGTTTCTTTTAAAACACAATCAATAATAATATATTGATATATAAATAAACATTTGAACATTGAAACAATAATAAATCTAATATTAAATAAAAAAAAGTTAAATTTGAATTCAATTTCTTAGAACTAGCTTTGGGCCCAACAAACCTACCTTGTAGGACAATATAAAAAGAGATGAAGGTTCCATTTTGGGTGCATTGATTAAAAAAATTGATTGTAGAAACTTTGTTTCTTCTCAAAAGGGAGGAAAACCCTTATTAGAAGGCAAGTTGAGATCAAAACGAAACTCCTACCTCACTAAATTAGTTCTTTGCAGTATATTCTAACTATCAATTTTGTAAATTTCTCCTACAATTGTTGAATATAGCGAAGTTTAAACCAGAGGCCAAGGAAATTGATTTTATAAGCGCTAACATTCATCATTACAAGGTGATCTCTACTAGGTCATAAAACCAATAGTAAGGTGTATTTTTCATGATACAAATAGGCATAACCCTAGATTTGCTACCAATAGAATCAAATTCAGCATGCCAGCCATCTTCATTAGAGTTGTCACATTTTAGGCATCAATAAACTATGATCCAATATTTTTAAGGTGCGTAGGAACTAGACATTACTATAGATCCACCATCTTTTGGGAATTGAGGTTTGAAGGACACAAATTCTGGGCAAGTTAGAGGTGGGAGGCTACGAGACCATTCAACAATGATACCATACGGTCTTCCATTGATAGTTGCAAGGGAAAGAAAATCCAAAAAAGGAAGCTATAGCTTAGGGTTAATAGTCCATACGTTAGGATCCTCCACTTCGATCAGAGCTACCTTTTATGCTAGCCTCTAGGGTTGTGTGATGCAAATTCATGCAAAAAATCAAACACTAGAAAAGTGAAGAGAGAAAGGAAAGAAGCCATGAGTTGTAAGAATGAGGAAATCAACCTCTAGGAGAACATTAGGAACAAAAATAGAGCTAACATAAAAAAATTTGTCCAACATGAGGGAGTCAATGGAAAATATAGTGAGGACTTTATGAGGAATGAATCAAGATTGGAAATTGGAAGGTCTATTCTGAATGGTGCAGAAGGATGTCACTCAACTAATGAGGGAGTCTTAGTCAATCCACCAACCAAGACATTTGTGAAGTGAAGAAGAGAACCCATTGGAAGAAGAGAAGCAAGCCCCAACAAGACTTGAGGATGAGATGGCAAGACATTGTGCAAAGCACAATGCTCTATATCGAGCCTCCATCATGACAAGTCACTCATGGAGTATTACAATATGAAGACAAGAAATGATCATATTAGGGGAAGATGATATCAGAAATAGCCAAGGAGAGATATACAACAACAATTGTTGGGAATGATCACTGAATTAGTAAAACCACCTATAATAGATCCAATTGGGTTACAACTCGAACTTGGTAGATAAAATAGGATATCTATTTCTCAATAAACCCCATGTACAAAGAGGAAGCAATCAAGTTTGCAACCCTTCACCTAGAAAATGTAGTTCATGAGTGGTGGAAATATGGCATGGTGACCCAAAAACACAACTCAATTATTTCTTGATAGGAGTTTAGCCAAAGATTAATGGTGAGGTTTGATAGAAAGGATCTAGAAATTCATTTCAGGGAGCTAGTACAATTGAGAATAGAAGGGACAATTGAGCACAAGGTAGCAAAATTTTAAGGCTATATATAATGATTCTAGAAGTGACAAAGTTGACTCATAGTGCTTTTTGTAGAGGGTCTGTGTGAACTACTTAAACATTTTACATCTCATTTGTTAAAGAGGAAACTCTTCATTCATGCCTTTTGACCATTCATTGAGCTAAGTTAACTTTTAATTATATTATATTTTACTTTTATTTTTATTTTTATTTAATTTCATTTTCTTATTACAATTTGTTATTGAATCCTACTCCAAAAGGGCATATTACAACATACTAGTGCAAGCACAATTTAACATGCTTGCAATTATAAAATATGAAACTGATGACATGTTCATTCTATTGGAAAACCTTCCAAAATGAATATTGAATTCATGAAAAAAAAATATTTTTAATGCTAAAACAACAACAGAAAAAATATTTTTAAGTCTACATAAACCCTTTGATATTGGCATTTTTTATTAGCATAAATCATGCTAAGATAAACTAGATATAATAAACCCAAAAACAAGAATGAGCTGAATTCTGTATCAAAAATTCTTTCTACTATATCCATTTTTAACTACTGCTTATAGAGTGTGCATTAGGTGGGGAGTGTTTCAAAAATATGCCACAATCACTAAAATAGCAGCTAATATCCTGCAACTCCCCTAAAACATGGTATGGTGGCTACAAAGAGGATAATAATTGTTGAAACGCAAAATTTCTATGATTCAACAAGTCAAAGAATCTTACAATTATCTTGTACTTGTAAACACCCTTTAACAATTGAAATGGTAGAATTTTCAACTTCATAGAAATGTTGCCGCAAGATATTGGTAGCTATTTGTTTGCCCTGTAGGGTAACTAGTTTAATGCATACAAGAATAATAGAAAATGTAACAAAACATAGTACAAAAGAGAACTCACAATTGCTTCTTCATTAATTCCACTTGAAGTCTCCATGATTTACGAAAAATATAGTTCTAGTGTTTTTTTGATCATGTGTTAGAAGAAATCAGTATGACTTATACATCTATGATACATAGAGGTGATGATGATGTTGGTTGTGATTGTAGGCATGTCCACCTTCCTTATCTTTTTGAAAATGACTTCATTGAAGTCCTAAAAAAAAAAACATGCTTTTGGAACATTTAAAGAAATGGTGAGGAAATACAACCACTTAAGAAATGCAAGACTATTCTTTTTTACCCTTGTAGTTAGCTTGGCTAGGCTCAGCTTTGTTGCTTTCTTCTTCCCCTTGGGTTGTGCAACTAGTTATTTTTGTGCCTTTCCTTTCTTTGGTTCAGCCATGGGTGCTTCTTGCTCAACACCTTCCTCTTCTTCTACATCCTCACCCATGCCTTGGATCAAGGCAAGTGTTTCCTATCCTTGTTCTTCTTCATCATCTTCTACTTCTTCACCTTCTTGTTCTTCTTCTTCTTTTGCAGTGCCCTCACCAAATTTCACCTTTAACTTCTTTACAAGTTTATCCTTCTTCTTCAATGTGGAGACAGTCTTCAACTCCATATCCACCTTTGACCTTACCACATCATAGGTTCCAAAATGTGGTGCACTTTTGTCCACTTCCTCAGGTAGTAGTGCAATTATAGTTGTTGATGCCTCATCTATACTTATTTCATAGCCAAGAGGCCTTAGCCATCTAAATCTTGGTGTAGCAATTTGAATATTGGTATAGTCAATATCTACAAGAAAGAATACATCATTTACATGCTTCTCTACCAATGAAACTAGTATCCTTAGCCTTTGCTTCATGGTCTTCTTGAAGTCTTCAAAATAACTAGTCATTAGGGTCTCAAAATTAGCTCCCATTTGTTCTATATATTCATTAACTTGAGCTATGATAGATCTATTTTCTTTCTAGACAACTTTTCCAAAAGATGGAAACTCATTCTATACATAGAAGAATATATAAATCAAAATTGCACCAAACTTGCACTGTGCTCCCTTGGTTCTTCTTATTGCTACTAAATTCTCATTGATTTGTTGTAGTTGTAGTTATACAAGATCATAAGTATGATCCTTTTTTACTAATTTTTAACCCACATCCATTGCAATGCAAGGCACACTATTGAGTTTTCTGAATTGGTAGAATTTGTGTGCAATAACTCTAAGAACAAAGTCAACAAGAGGGTCTTGAATGGTGTCTATTGTCATTCCTCTCTTGTTCCACTTGGCATTAGTGTTCTTTTCAATTACTTCCTTAAAATCACTCCTATAGGTCTTTGGTCGATCTAGGGTTGGGTACCCTATCACTCTATGTACAATTCTCTTTGTTATTTTTACCAGACCATCTTCCAACCATAAGCTTCCATCATGTATCCTACTAAGCACTATCCTGATCCATTCAATTTTGAAAATTGTGGGGAATTCTAGGGCACGCGTCAAACCCTTCTTGTCAACAATTTGATACTCTTCTTTCAAAACTCCATTTTCACACAATCTCTCATAGGCTTCCCTCATCTCCATATCTCCTATGGCTCCAATTTTGCAATTGTAAAATCTTCTAACATGTTGGACCATAACTACTTTAGGGGATATGACAGATAGGGCTCTAGCTAGATCATTTTTATATGTCACTTCAAGGATTGGCTTGAAATTTGGTTGTTTCACTTCATTAGACACTAGTTGAACCTCAAATGGCTCTTTCTCTTGTGTTTTCCTTAGAGCTAGAAGCCATTTGTGCGATCTAGGGTTTGAACATGAAGAAAATGTGAAACTGTGTAACTCAACACAAATGTAAATACCTTGAATTCGATGAAATCATGCTAAATTGCTGTTAAAATTGGCTCAAATGCTAGATTCTCTACTTTGAATTCATTTTGGACTCTTCTTCATTCACGATGAAGAAAAAATGATTCAAAATGCGATAATATACCCTATTATCATTGCATTTAATGCTTAGTGCATTTATATCTATCCACTTGACTTCTTAAGCATTTCTGCATTACTCGGCTTCCATTGCCTCTTCACTACTCAGAATCCACAGGAGTATCCCTCACTTAACTTGAACTAAAATTCCTCTTTACTCAGCTTCCACTACCAACTCAGCTGTAACCAATCATTCGGTTTCTACTAATTTTGGCAATCAACTCGGCTTGTACTAGAATTTTTCTCAGCATCTGAGGGCAACTTGGAAATACTTATGAAATCTTGAAATTTTATCTTTGCATCTCTATTCATGTTGATCTCTTCTTTTCAATACTTTCTTATTTAGGAACTGATGTATGATAAAGCTTTGTAAATTAGTCTCTCATGCCTTCTTGTACGCAGTTTGATGAAGTATGACCACTTGACCTTATAGATGAAGTGATCCCTTCATTTGATGTGCTACTCCCATCTTTCTTCTTCCATGTCTTATTCATTTCTCCTCTGATGTGTTCAACATCTTCTTTTCATTTTTCTTTGTTTATCTTTGAGTTGGGTGCCTTTGACCTTGTTGGGAAATTCCTACTAATATGACTAGTCTTCAGATAACTAAAACATGTGGTTTGACTTAACCATCTATTGTAGTTTCCACTAAAATATGTTCTTATGCAATTTTTAGGAATGCGTCCATATTCCTAACAGTAACGATAGCTATACTTGGTGTTGTAGTCCCAATTGTAGTGATGTCCATGGTTATTTCCTCTTGCTAGCTGATTAGGTGTTCACATAGGCTGTGATCTACACTCAAAAGCTCTATGTCCATACTTCTTGCAATTCTAGTAGTGACCTTCAAATCTTGGTGTTCTGATAGTCCTAGTCCTATAGTCATGTGCTTGAAGTCCTTGCTTGTTTCACTTATGACAATGACTCACATTCTTAGGTTTGTCATGCTAATGAACATTCTTCCTCCTGCATACATTAGAGGTATGTCCTTTTTTACCACAAAAATGACAAGTAGGTTTATTGTTCTTACCTTTGTTACTTCTTTCTTCTGTAGCCTTGGATGACTCTCCTTGTTCAGTGTTGGTGTATCCTAGTCCTGAAGTATCATTGCTAGCCTTTGGTGATTTTAGTAGCTGCTTAAAGTACTTAATGGCCTCATTGGGTTTGTTGAAGCTCTTTGCAATTTCTTTCTCTCTTTTTAAGTCATTTTGCATATTCAGTGTAGAGATCTCAATGTCCTTGACATTCAGTTCATGGTGTACATTCATCATTTGACTTAGGGTGTCTAGCTACATGTTTGAAATTCTTGTAAGCTCAATTGATTTTTCTTCTAGTCTATTGGCAAGGTTTCTCTTGTCTTCTTGTAGCATAGCCTTATCTTTAATGGCTCTTTTCTCCTATTCAATCATCTCACAAAGCATTATGGCTTGTGATTCTTGTTCAATCTTGAGTGTTCTAATTTCCTCTGCTTGAGCTCTATTCTTCTCCATTAGGTCTACTATTGCTACATCAAACTCTTTGGAATCTCCATTTGCAAACAATTTTGAGGTGTCGATCTCCTTGTATTGTGTATCATTCTCAGCTATGGCAATCTCTCTTCTTCTCTTTAAGGATTTTTTTAGTTCCTCCCTAGCTTCTTCCAAAGTGTGTAGAGAAAGTTGTATATCAATTTCCTAATTCTCTATGATCTTCCCAAGTTTGTAGACTTCCATTTTCAGATCTTTTCTCCAAGCTGTAAGGCTCCTCCTTGTGAGAACTAGGCTCTGATACTAATTTTTAGATTTTACAAGTGGGAAGATTTACTTATGAGAGGGGGGGGTGAATTAGAAGTAAAAAACTTTAACCTTTTCAAAACCTCTTAGCTGAAATCATTCACATGCATCTAATTCATCTAATAAATATGAAAGTAAAGACATGCATGAAAATAGATAACACAAGATTTTGGTAACCTAGAAATCCTCCAAAATGAGAAGATAAAACTAGGGTGGGGATGACACCCACAAAGTATCACTATAGCAACATGTAACTATTGAAGGTTACAAAGTTTGACCATGTCCAATGGTGTGCCCTATGAAAGACCTATCCTATTAAAGACTTTACACCCTATTAAAAGTGACTTGGTCAAAGGATTTACAAACACTCAATTGGAATGTTACCTTGTTAAAGGATTTAGCACCATGTTGAAAGGCTTACAACATGGCTATTAAACCAACCTATCATCATAGGATTTTCATTCCTAATACAATTTCTAGAGAGTATTAGAAAGTCTTGACCTGATGACTTGTAATCCTTAATTGCTAATTTTAGATCCTCATTATATTTTGTCTGTTCTGATCCTTGCTTGATCTAATATGTCTCTTCTTGAAACTTTGATACTTTATTCTTGATCAACTAAATTCTACAATGTTGTTCTATTCTTTCTAAGTCTTTACACCCCTCTGCACTTTACTAGCATTCTCCCATAATCTCTAACTCATGCATCCATACAATGGGGTTTCGTCCTCCTTTTAAAGGCTTTGAAGACTTAGAGTTAGGTATGAATCTACAATCAATATTCATTCTTCATTTCCCACTCAATTCTTTCACTTTTCCTATTGGTTGCAAGCCTTCTCCATTTTTCTTATTGGCTGCATGCTAATTACATAGGTAATGCAAAAGATTTGATCTTATCTTCAAGATCCTTCGAGATTCATCCTAAGTCAGCTCAAAAAATGGTTTACATCTGAGTTTGTGAAGGCAAAAACTCATATGTTGATTCTATGTTACTTAGCACTTACTAATTGCTGATGCTTGGCACATGTAGGAATTCCGTCTCACTTGGCTCCTATAGTGATTCTATTTTTCTTGGAATCTATACTTTTCTTGGCACCTATAGTGACTCGGCATCACTTATCACTTAGTATTTGAGCTTCACTCAACACCTAAAGTTCACTCGACACCTATTGGATCTCTAGCTTGACACACACTATAGCTCGACATCTGTATTATACTTGGCATCAAATTAAGAATTGGTTAAGTGTGTTGATAGTCAATTTTCAAAACCAACCTGAGACCAAAAATTTAATGGAAAAAAATAATAATGAATAAATAATAAACAAGCTAGGCTTTGACCAATTACCTGATTTTTTTTTTTTTGACCTGTTTATCCTATAGTTATTTAATTAAAAGGACATGTCCCCTTCTAATTAATTAATTAAATCCACTATTCTAAAGTGCACATGAAAATTCCATTTCTAAAATAACATAACTCAACTATAAGCGCATTCTCTTTTGAAAAATTCCAAAATAATGAGCACATAGATCAATAGTAGGATGATATAGACCATTGCTCAACATTTGATCTTAGTCATCTTCTCATTTCTAAAATCTATAAAAGGAGGTTCACTCCTCATTTCAAAGGATCCTCTATTTATGATAATGTCATGCTATTTCTTTGTTGTTTAATTCTCTTGTGCATTTAAAAAACTTTTAGAGTATTTATCATTTATATTCTCTTGTATGTTAGCTTAGGTAATCTAGTTTAACTAAGGATTGATTATAATACTTCATTATTTTTAGTTCAATATTTCATCTTAATTAGTTTCATTATAACTAAGGATCCTCTCTTTATGATAATTTTGCAGTATTTCTTTGTTTTTGAATTCTCTTTTGCATTTTAAAAACTTTTTGAGTATTTATCATTTATATTCTCTTGCATCTTAGCTTGGGTAATCTAGTTTAACTAAGGATGGATTATAACACTTTATTATTTATAGTCTAATCTTTCATCATACTTAGTTTCCTATATTTTCTCATGCATGAATTCATGAAGTTCATCATATTCTTACAAATTCATTGATGCAATCTATTTGAACCTTAAATTTTGTGGCACACCTTGCATAGGTCTTGTTTCTCTATCTGAGAGAACATTCAATATCTAAGTGCACTTTTACACACTTTGATTTGGAAGCTATAGATTGATATTTGAGGGTTTAATTGAATAAATATCTTAGATTTAATGATTTATAAAAGTTCTATAATTTTGTGATACAATATCCTATATGAATTGATTAGCATGACACATAAACCTTTGTAAACTTTTAATGCCATCTTTTGTTGCAACATTTTTCTTTTTTTTCATTGACACTAAAATAGACAATCATACTAGGACTAAGTAATAACTCCCTCCCACCCCCTCCCCATCTTAGTTGCATCCTAGTGAGGACTTAACTTACTCAGTGCTTATTGTTTCCTTGTCACCCTAACTTTGATAAGATCATTCGTATGTGTCTGATTTAATGTACAATCAAAATCCATTTGATTAATAATACCACTAAAGTGGGGGAAAAATGTATAATATTCCAAATTTAGAAGTCACTTTGTGTTTTATTTTTGGACCATTTTAGCCCTCCTTTATGTATTTCTTATATTTGGGTCCATAGTGCACTTAATTACACGTAGAATTAAAATCAAGATTCTATTTCTTCCTTCAATCTTACTCAAAACTCTAAGTTGTCTCTAATATCTATGCACATTTTTTCAAAATTTCTATATATTTACCTAATTCACTATATTTTAGCCTTTACACTTGATTTTCCCACTTATCCTTTCATTTTTTCCCAAAATTTCAAATATTTCTTAGATCCCACATTATTCACCTCAAAATTAACCCTTATAGGTTTAGGTCATACATGAGGTGACCTACATTAGTATGGGTCTTAGTAAAAGTAACCTATACCTTGGGGTTTTAAATGTAGTAAATTTAAAGGCCCTCTACAAAGTATTTATCTTTTTTCTATCTATTAAGGTCATCCCTTGTGAAAATTAACCCAACATTACTATAAAAGAAGGCCTTCTCCCTTAATTTTGACATTAATCGAGTAGATGACATCCATGCTCAAGTATCCAGTCTCACTCAAGCTATCATGTATTTAGAGAGTCGAAAAAGAAATGATTTATTGAAGGCATTCCTTTTAGTCATCCATCATCCATCAAGAAAGAATTTCCTTCCATAGATTTAGCTTCTTTCTTCATGCAAGATAAAGAATTTTGTCATCAAGGGAGGAGATCTTCATCCATTCTTCTTCCTTCTATTCAAACATATCAAACATTCATATATGATTTGGTAAAATTTTGATCTATTGCATAAGTAGACACATCCTACATTCTACATTCTATATTCCTACACACAATTCAAGAAATATACATCTTTTTGGTTGCAAGTTATTTGTATCTATCCATAAGGGTTTCACAAGAAAGGTAATACTTAAATTTAATTTTATTTACATAGTTTACTTATTTCATTTCTGATGTAGGAGCATCAAGATGAGATTTTGTGGACCTATGGTTTGTGCAGTTGGGGATATGTTCGAGAAATATTTGGGAACTTTTTCCTAAGTGTACATGATGATTGGAGTTATCATCTTGGAGTTAGAGCCATTTTGGTTATTATTGGTCATGTGTTCCTAATTTACTCGAAGACTTTGGATATTTTATTTGTGAGATTCAATCCGAGGGAGTTGATGTATGTGCTCTTAGATTTGGATAGCTAGATGGTGTGTGGACCTATGCCTAAGGGTGCAGACTATTATGTTTTCATATGAGTTAATTATGCATTTTAAACTTGGGGCTTGTCCTAAGTATTTACTTATTTCAAGTGTTTAATTTTTGTAGCCAAGATGACTTATGTCTTGAGAGTTTATTTAATTTGAGTGTTTATTTAATGTCTCTTATGCTAGGAAAACTTGTGGCTTGGTTTAGTATAAGTATGGGGTCTTATCTTGTTATGAGGGATCATTCAGTTCAACATACAATAGCTAAGAGGAGCAAATTTGAGTAGAACTAGTAGCTAAGTGTGGGCTTGAGAAACAAGAAGGTTTCTTGGAGGCTTTCAAGCACAAGTTTAGATTCTTCTTAGAGTATCTAGTAGATTGTGGATGTGGGCTAACTAGTGGTTGGATCTTGTGAGGTCTTACAAAAAGTTTTATTGTAATTATTGATGTATTTGGCTATAACCTAGAAGGCCTTATAGTTGGGCATGTTGGATGTAAATATTATGATTCTATTATGAAAATGGTGTGGTTTTGGATTAAAATCTATGTGTTTTTGTTTACATTTTGTTGTGTGGTTATTTTCTAGGGGTTAGGACATCACCTTTGGAATTCTCTTACCTTACACTATGTCAAGTGGTATCAGAGTTGGAGGTTGATCTTGTGGAGCAAAGTTTGATCTTGTGGTGGATTGTTATTTTGGAGTCCTAGACATCTTGGTTTCAAGGTGGTAGATTGTGGTTCTAACTTGCAATTATAGAGGACTCGCATATGGATCTTGATATGAAGAGATAGTTGCAAAGATGGAAGGTTGATCTTGAATGAGGGTTGGACTTGGTTGGATATTTGTTGCAGATAGTTTGAGATGATCTTGGAAGATGCCTCCAAGAATATTAGACCCTAGGTAAATTTTAGATCTCCATGATGTGGTGGAGACGAAGATAACTAAGGCATTTTCTCAGGGTGAAAATGCTTTATCTAAATGAGTTGAAGATAAGGAGAACAAAATTCTATGCTACTAGAGTTGGAGTTTATTGAATAGAAAAAGAGTTTTATAGCCAGTTAAGAAGATTGTTCAAAGGAAAAGATACTTTTTTGTTAAGGAAGAGGTAAAAGATGACTTCACTGAAGATGAAGAGTTATGTGTGGTTGGTTTTTTTGATCAATTTGAGGAGTCTAATATGAAACTTGTAGAGGAACTTGTGGTAGCTACTAAGATACCTAAGCTTACCAAAGAGATTCCTAAACTTGTCAAGATGGAAAAAAAGAATTATTTTCATGATTAGTTGATCTATTCTGACATGGAAATTGTTGAGCACCTAGTCATGGATAATTAGGTTGTTGTGGGTGATGATTTGCATGTTGTAGAGCATCTTGTTATGAGTAGATAGATTGTTGATGTGAGTTTGGCATGTCTTGGTGATGATTTACATATGGATAAGGATATACATATGGTTGCTGAAATGGATCTATATTCATATGTTGTTGTTGAGTTGACTGAGGATGTACAAGTTGATTTGGATTTCCATATTGTTGTTGATTTAGATATGGTTGAGAATTTACTAGTTGCTGATGTGGTTGAGGATCTACATTATGTGGAATGGAATTCTTTTTATTTGTTTATGATCGACATGGCTAAGGATTTACATGTTACTCTTATTATGGATTTGAGCTTACATGTTGTTGATTTGGTTTTGAAGTTACATGATGTTTTTGACATGGATTTCTTGTTCTGATCAGTTGCAAGAATTATTAGTGAAGCATTATGTTCATTGTGTTCCTGGGAGTAAGCATGTTGATTGGGTTGTTTAAATTATTTTGATTCTACTATTGGAATGGATGAAGAAGAGATGGTTGATGTGAATATTGGTTCTCTTGTCTTTGATGGATTAGAAGCCTTTGGTGAAGATGAAATTGGTTGCAAAAATTTCTTTGGCACCAAAGTACGAGACATACTTTTCTATCTATCTGAGGAGTTTGATGCAGGAGCATTGAGCTTGTATTTTGTGGACCTATGGTTTGTGCAGTTGGGGATATGTGTGAGACATATTTGGGAACCTTTTCCTAAATGCACATGATGATTGGAGTTATCATCTTAGAATTAGAGCTATTTTGGTGTTAGCAATCGAGGTTAGGTTGGATCCCCATTGAAGCTTTCTTTATTACTCGAGCTCCTTGCAAGGTCAAGGGTTCATGATACCCACCCTACCTATGACTGAAGGCAATACATTAGAAGCAACCTTATAGAATGTTAAGTAACCCTTGGTCACCTCTAAGTTTCTTTAGGCTAGAGTGATGCCTTAAATTCTATAGGCACCCTAAAATTCTATGCGAATGTAAATGGGTCCCTGTTGTAGCAAAGTATTTGGTGTCGAGAGGGTGGTTGGTCATGTGTTCTTGATTTACTAGTAGACATTGGAGATTGTATTCATAAACTTTGATATGAAAAAGTTGTCATGTACACTCTTGGATTTGGATAGCTGGATGGTATGTAGACCTATGCCTAAGGACGTGTAATCTTATGTTGTCATATTTAAAGTATTTAATTTTTATAGCCAAGATGACTTATGGCTTGAGGGTGTATTTAATGTGAGTATTTATTTAATGTCTATTATGCTAGGCCAACTTGTGGCTTAGTTTAGTTCCACTCAAAGGTTTTTAGATCTTAGTTTGTTTCCAATTTTAGTACAATTTGACAAGGTTTCTATATATCTAAAGTGAATTTCTCTACTAACCATTAAGAGAGTAGATCTTCTTCCTTCCTCTTTCATAGCACTTAAATTAATGCACTAGATAGTTTATCTTGTTTTTTTTATCACTACATGAGCATGTACTTAACTTTCCTTACATATACACTACACACTTCCTTTCTATGCATCATTTCCACATTTAATGGGAAAAAGGATAATAGAGTTAACATATGTAAAGGACATAGATCTTGCATTAGCATCGTATCATCCATTGAAATGATGCTAATTTGATTTAATTCTGTTGGTGTGATTTTTCACATTATAGAAAAATTTTGATATTTGGATGAAAAATCAGTTAAGTCTTTGTTTCTTGCAGACTAGGGTTTTATTTTGTGAAATCCTAAAAGTTGTTAGATTACCCTAATTATGCCCTATTCTATAGGTTGTATTTTCCTTTTAATTTCTCAAGGTTTTCCCTAAAATTATCCATAAAAAGGCCCTAAGTGCATGAAAAACCCTTATACCTTTGTTTTGTGTTGCCCTGGTTTTCAAAATTTTCAAAGGGTATTGTTTCAAAATATTTTGGCACGGCATTTTGTCTTAAAGTTTTGTTTGCATTAGAATGCCTTTTATCCTTATTGATAAACCTCTTATGCACTCTAATTGGATATTTTATTTCAAAAAGGATGCCAAGCTGAAATGTTTTTCAACACCATTGATTTTCTCAAGATCAATGGATTCTTGCATTCAGACATTTTCAAGTTGCAAGGTCTTTAAATAATGCAGGGAAATGAATTTGTGACACATAGCCCCTGATGGTTTTCAAGATTCAGTGCACCGCAAAAGATCTGGTATGTCAGCATTTGTCAGGACACTTTTGCAGATTTGTCAAATCTGTCAAGACACGTTTTATTTTCCTCTGCTGCCATTGGTTGTCTAAATCAATGAAACTTCACCTTACGAGCAATATTCATCAACATGGATCTTGTTTAGATCTGTGGTTCTCTCATTCCCACATTTTCAAAATACGTGGTCTTTAAATAATGTAGGGAAGTAGGCTCATGACGTGTAGCAATGGTGACATCATGGGCTTTCCTTTTGTAGAAAGGTAATTACGTTATGTCCTTCGTGGTAGTTGTTAGATGACATGGAATGAAGAGAAAGAATTTCATTGGGTTGTTTAGATTGAATGAGTGCACAGTCATCATAAGTTTCTGATCACCGTTGATTAAAGCAAGATCAACAAATTTTGCATTCTCGCATTATCAAAGTGCACAATCTTTAAATAATGTGGGCAAGTGAGCATGGTGGGACCTGGACAAAGCCTTAAGAAATATGCTGAATCATGCCACACTGGAAAAAGACTAAACAAAGTGGAACATTCTCATTGGTGGTGGGTGACAGGTATGCCAAGTTGGAAGTGGTAATAATATGGGCATAAAAACTTTAATTGCTGTCAGAAGCACATGGACAAAAGGGTAAGTTTTCATTGGTCAATTTTATCTATTGGGACACCAAATAAAGAAATCTTGGTTTGCTGTTGATCAGGGTAAAATTGATAGTGCCCACATTCTCGCATTATCAAGATGTGAGGGTTTTAAATAATGCGAGCAAGCGAGCTTCCAACATGTGTCCGGGGATCCTAAAGTTTTAAAAGGCTTTTTGCTTTTGAAATAAAGCCATCCGATGCATGGGAGATCAATGGCTAGAATTCAAATTCAAGATACAACATGAAGATAGCAATTGCAAAAATAAATATGATACAAAGTTTCCTTCGTGCGACCTAAATACTTTGATATAGCACACGATTTTCCATTGTTGAAGCATAGTTATAGATTTTTGCAGTACGAGAGGATTTCGAGAGCTAGGGCATGAAATTTTTCAAAGTTTTTAGCATAATTCGCAAAAGAAACTGTAGAGAAAGGAGGGAAAATCTGGCGGGTAAGTGATCTATAACCAGTAGAAATAAGAATTTTCTGTTATAAAGTTTTTGAACTCTAAAAGATGCCTCCACGAAAGGATTTCTCTGGGTAAACTGAATATTCAAAAAGGGGTGTGCATGATGATTTTCTGGAACAATTTCCTTTGTCAGTACATGAGATAACTAAGGGGAGGGAGTTAATTCCTAAAAACCCTAGAGTAGCTATAGCAGAGGGTTTTTATGAAAAGGCCAATTGGGTAAGAGATGCTCAGGTATCCATGGGAGGTTTGGAATTATTCAAAAAGTGGTTTTCAGAGTGAAAATTGGATACTCCTCTGAGCAATGTCTGGGAGTTTGATATTGGAAAGTTGACAATCCCTACAGTTTTCTTTGACAGTGATTTATTAATGGATTTGGCCAAGAAGTATGACCCAATTACAGGATGGGTAAAGAATCATGTTGGAGTAAACCTTTTTAGGGTGTGCCCTGAACTAATTAGAGAAGTTTTAAATCTTAACCCTAACCATTCTGTGCATGAAACCATCGACATGGATAACCTACAAGTAAGGTATGATGCACAAAAAACCTACTTGAAAAGAGGGCCACTACAGGAGCATGCTACCAAGGTTGGTAATTTGTCTATAATTACTATCAGCACCCCAAAGCCATTATTAAAAAGACATTTTAACATTAGGGCTAAGGAATTATATGTTTCCCTTTGTAAGATTTTTGGAATAGATGAGGTAGAAAAAATTCCAAGCTCAATTGTCCTCATCATGGCACAAACCCTTCAATTTGGAATGAGCTCTATCTTGGATTTTGCAACATTTCTAGCAAAAGAGATTCAAAATGGTTTGGTTGGAATAGAAAGGGGAAAAGTAAACAAACCATTCTGTTGGTATTCATTGATGATGCATGTATGCTTATACAAAGGATATACTTTCTTCTCCAAGGGTATGGAGTTGGAAACAACCAAGGATGGAGAGAGGAATCCAATGTAGTTGTGGAGTATGGATATGACTTCAAAAGCCACAAATGCTAGTTATGTAAGATTTGATAGGTATTTTGCATCAAAGCTTAGACTGCTTTTAAGAGGAGATAGCCCTAGAATCCCACAAGCATTGTTAGAATTGGTCAGACCCAAGGACCATGCTAAAGGGCTACTTTTCAGTCATAACTAGGGGGATATAATTCCTTACAATGTTTCAACAGTAATAAGAGTGTATGGTTTTTTGGGAAAACCTCATGTGCCTTTGAAGATAGGAGTTGCTAAGCTATTATGGCAGATAGGTACCATAGATGAGAGGGAGTTGGCTAGGAAGGGCACATTTTTTTCAATAGTCACTGTGGCCCATGATTTTGTTTTTGTAAGGAAGGGTTGGAAACATCTGAACTTGTTTTTAGACAAATATAACATGGCAGAATCTCATGCCAGATATATTGATCCTAAAGGTTTCTATGATATCTTCAGGGAGAGAATAAAAGCTTCTCACATGATCCAACAAGTCTATTATCCTGAAGATGTGATTAGAAACATTTTCACCTTACAAGAACAAGAATTGAGAAAAGAAAAGTGGATGGTGTTTAGAAAAACTCTTGAATTCATTAATGCTTTTGATCCCCACTATGACCCATTGAAAGAAACGATATACTAGGGAGCCAAGATGCAGGCCTTGATGAATAATTTTGCTGAGATAGCATAGGCTATGAATGAAAAAAGGGCTACCTATGTTAAGGCATACCCAGAAAAGGCTGCAGAAGTGCAGAAAAGAATTAATAGTAAAAACATAGTAGCTCCTGGCTAATATACCTTGCAGAAAAGGCCAAGTTATGTAATGATTTAGAGTGTGCAACAGGGACCTCTTCATCAAGGAAAAAGACCAGGAAGTCCATCTACAACTAGTGCTCCAAAAAGGTAGAAGTTAGAATAGAGATCTTCTTCTTCTCTACAAGAACAATACTCCCCGAGCCAAACCCCAATCAGGATAGATGATGAAGCATCTTTAGGGGAAAAATTAAGACAAATTGGAGGAGAAGAGGATATACTTATTGCTTCCACAGATCTAGAGATTGGGGAACCACAAGAAACCCCTACACCTTTCTTGGAGCTTATTGTTGTTCACTACAAAGGTAAGGAAATTGATCCTATAGTTGCCCAAGCCTCTGAGAGGTTTGTAAATGATGAAAATTTTGTGAAATCTAGAGCATTTGCACAATTTTTGTGGAGGCTGAATATAGACAATTTTGAAAATACTTGTAAAAAAATAAAAGCAGAGCAACCAAATAAACCAGACTCAGTTATTAAAGAAGAGGTAAAATCTAAATTTTTGAATGATTTTGCCCAGTTTATAGCTGAGGCTAGGAGGCAATTAGTTAAACAATCAGGAGTCCTTATCTTACCTGAATGGGACATAGTGAATGCTATGGTTTTTGATTCAGTAAGAAAACAAAAGGATGTTCATTTACAAACTAAAGAAGAGATATTAAAAGCTCATAGAGGAGTCAAATTTAGTGATGATCATCAAGCCCTTGTAATTTGGTCAATTGAAAAAAGGGATAAAACTAGGATGCAGGAAATCTCTATTGCAGAACATACTGGTACATTGACAGTATACAGGGCTAGTGAAGTAAGTAGCAAGCAAATAATGGGAATGGCCTCAGAAGTGCTGAAATTTGGTGGTATTGTATCTGGCAAGGAAAAAGATAGATTTACCCAACTAAATGCTAGATTTGAAGAAGTTTTAAAAGCATATGAGGAAAGGGGTATACAGATGCAATCACTGGAAAACAAAGTGTCTCAAATGGAGAAGATAATTGGGAAGAAAAAAGTGGGAGAATCCAGTGCACCTAGAATTGCCTACCCTTCACAGACATTTTTTGGAGCAACCCCTATTGTTGAAATACTAGACACCCCTGAAAGGCCCCAATTCTATACTGTAGAGGACTTTGAAGAAGAAAAAACCAAATTACATGAGCTGCAAGCAGAATTAAAGAATCAATATGAAGGAAAATTGAAGCAGGGTGTGATCTATTTAAGGGATAAAATACAATGGTCAACCTTCTTTGATTAGTTGACAAGAATTACAACTCTCATGGATGAGTTGAACAGAGATGACGTTAAATTAACTCCTTTGTCATAGAAGTGGAGGGAGAGAAACAATGATATCACATTCATGTGTATATCTGCCATTCAAATGCCCTGTCATCAAGTAGAGAAATTTTTTTATTTATTAAATAAGCTAGTAGATTTTGATGATAAAATGGATTCTTTGCTAAAAATATTAGCACTTTGTTTTTCCAAGTATATTGCTGAAAATTTCATTTTATTTCCTTGTGCTTTAGAATCTGTTGACACAATAAAGGAAAAAGAAAAGTGGAAAAAAGAGTTAGATGAAATATTTTATGAAAGGATCAAAAACATCATGAGTGAAACTGGTTACTAGTTTTGGGCAAGGATAAATGAAGAGTTGGTAAGATACAATTTTTTAATAATGCCATCAAAAAAGAGCTTGACGATTTAGAGGAATTGGCAAATTCTTTAGTGATTATACAAAGAGAGGCTCTAAATTTTGATTGGCCAGATGATGCTGCTTATAATGAATGGAAAAATTAGTTCTTAGTACAAATGTCAGAAGATGAGGAGGAGGAAGATGCAAAGGTAAGAGTTACCCTCATAGTTAGTAATAAAGACATGGAAAATCCCCAAATCAAAGTAAGTTTGCAGGTAGTTGAAGATGATACATCACTTTTTAACCTTATGGCCACTTACTCCGAGGATGAAGAATAAATGAAGAATTAGATCATATTTTCTTGTCTGAACAATTGAGAAGCATAACAGAAAGGGACCCACCAATGAATGTTCGATGTAATAGCCTTTCTGTTATTTTCTTTTGTCTTTTATGACAGATGTATGTTAGTATCTTTTAGAAGACACCTATCACTTTCTTTTAGCCTGAAGCTTGTTGCATCTCACAATATTTAAGTGAGATTCCAAGGCTAAAGAATGGTCCAAATTCTATTTTTCTAAGTAATATGCTTAGTCTTTTTTTGGTCCAAATTTTGAAAGCAAGTTTATGATGTATTTTATTTGTCAATTCTCTAAGAATATATGAATATAGAATGAGCTGTGTTTCTTTCTGAAGGTCATTCTGAGTCTATTGTAAATGATATACCATTTTCAAAGAAAATGAATACAAATTGTGAACTGTCCCCATATCAGTTCTTTTTGAATCTTGTCTCCTTCCAATTACTTGGTTGTCTTGATATTGTATAAGTAAAGGCTTGTGCAATTGAATGCAATCTAGTTAGGTTGTATATCTATTTATCACTGCTGTTAATTCAATGGATTAAATAAAAGCTTTGATGAATGTGATAAGGTTTCTTTAGTAGTAGAAAGGGTTTTGAATGATACATTCTGATAAGAATTGCTGATAGAATTTGTTGTAAGGAAACAAACTAGATCTAAGAACTTGCTATAGACTCTGAACCCCAAAGGATTAGGCACTGATCAAATTGATTCAGCTGAAGGAGAAATATATCATAAATGATTATCAAAATGCAGCATCAAATCAAATTGTACTTTTATTTCCTATAGAACTTCAAAGCTGGCCAACACTTGTCTGCATGGAATGTTTTAGCTTCAGTTAGCCACTATTATTAAAAACATTTGCAGATCTATAGAAGAATTCTTGGCCATATCTGTTTTATGGGATGTGTTTATCAAGTTAGTAAGAATTATGTATATTTTTGAGGATTTTGAAATGAGAATCAGAATGAAACTAAGAATAATCTTCATATGATTGTTCCAGTTTTGAATCATCCCTGGGTATACCCACCCTAGTTTTGTAGAGCCAAAAGAGTAGAAAACCACCTTCAATTTTGTAGAAGTTGGATCCAAATATTTTACACATGCAATTGTTAACAAGAATTGGCTAGTCTTTAGATTGTATGACTATTATCATCTTGGTATTAAGCATTTTGTTGCTTAGTAGTTTTAGTGCATTTTAAAACTCCAACAAATTCCTTAAAGGGGGTCATATGTTAGGGCCCCTCCTCCCAATGTATGGTGGTGAATTAGGAGTCCATCTTTGAAAATAATTACACCATATATAGACTAAATGATAATTTGTGATCTTGTCAACATAGTTTATGCATTACTACATGATGCAAGAGCATCCTAGGTCAATAGAAATCTTGCATCAACTAAAAATATTTCTTGTTTTTTGCACCAATTTTTTGTTTGAGGAGTAGCTATTGTTATTCATGGCTTTAAGTTGTGTGTAGTTGGTATCTTCTTGTGAACCCATTGGTAATCCTTACTCTAAGTGCATGAAATCCAATTTTGATTGCGCTTTGAGTTACATGCCTCTTTCTTTGCCCACTTTTCATTGTGTTTCATATAGTATAGTGTGGAATTCCTTTTAGCATAGTTTCCTATGATGTTGTGGCATCTTGCATGGTTAAAGGAAATATCTTGGATCATGTGTGGAACTATTCTTAAGAGCATAGGTTCTATTTTGATCATTTGATAATTCTTTTCTTCTCCCCTTCAAGGCAAGACCTATTTGTAATTAAATACCATACATGCCAACTTGTGGTCTTGTTGGCTATATAATAACTTAGATTACCTTAGAGAATCATAAGCTATTAGGTAGGAGTTTTCAGGACTTAGATAGATGGTATAGAGTAGATGGAATATGAAGAAGGTGAGATTTGAGCTCTTGGATTGTAATTTATTTGTACTGGTTAGAACAAGGAAGGGCTTACAGCTAGGCATGCTGGATGCTAATGATATATTCTATCATGTAATTTTTCTAATCAATTAGTAAATCTCTTGGTTCTTTTTGTTGAATATGTATTTTCTTCTATGTACTTTTGACAAGTTGTTAGGAGATTGAATTCCCCTCCTTTCCCTTCCAGCTTTGTGTTATATGGTATCAAAGAAAGGTTTCTTTCCTTTTGAAGATTAGGATCATGGAAAACCTTAGTTGGATTGGTTATAGGGTAGAAGATCTAGAATATGACCTATAACTTGTAGAGGTTATGATCTTGTAGGAAATACTTTCAAGATGCTTTGAGGTAGAGGAAATTCATATAATGCTATTATGGATATGTTCAAATAGATTGCAGAAAGAATTGAAGCTATTGAGATAGCTTAGAGAAAAGGTGTACATCTTGAGGGTTTTAGCGATGATGAAGAAGTGACTCCTAATCCAAATCCTAAACCTAAAGTGGAACAAGATGAGGGGAGTCTTCTAAGAGTTTTTTCCAGGGACAAATCTAGACCAATTATTGAAGTTGCTTGTTATGATGGAAGACTTGAGACCAATGCAATGTTTAATTGGATCCCTAAAATGGATACGCTCTTTGAGTATGAAAGTATCCCTTATATAAGAAGGTAATGATAGTAGTCACCAAGTTGAAGGGTCATGCTTCACTTTGGTGGAATCATTTGTAGAATAAAAGAAAGAAAAAAGGAAATGAAATGATCAAGACATGAGCAAAGATGATTGGCAAAATGAAGCAAAAATTCTTTACTGCAAATTACTAGGTTAATCTGTTGAGAAGAATGCAAAATTTGATAAAAAAATGATATGATTGTGAAAAAATACACTAAGGAATTATACAAATTGGATACCAAATTAGGACATGTGGATGATGAATTTGAGAAAGTGGCTAGATACTTGAATGGTTGAGGACATACATTCAATATGAGACTTGTTGTGTTAAATTTGATATTGTTGAAGAAGCATATCAGTACACCATAAAGGCTAAGGAAAAGTTGGCAAAGAAACATGATCAAATAAAAAGAGGAAGAGGTGGTATATTTCAAATAATTAGAGGCAGAACCTATGGAGAAAGTAGCAAATTTGACAAAATAATACAAGATAAGAGAAAGATAGAATGGAAAGAGGAACTTGTAGGTAAGAGAGGTAATTACACTAGAGGTAGTTATATTGGTTACTACATGAATACTAATAATGGAAAGAGAAGAGAGATATTAGTTTTAGGGCTCTTGTTTTAAGTGGGGAGAAGGACATAGATCCTATCAATGCACTAATTCTGGGAAGAAAATTGGAGGTAGCAATAGAAACACTTTTCCTTGTGAAGAAGTTGTTGAATCACCTAATGAACTTGTGCATGGGGCGAACATGATGTTGAGAAGAATCATGTGGAATGAAGATACTAATGAAGAACCTATTCTAAGGATGAGATTATTCAAGACTAGATGTAAGATTTTTGGAAAATGTTGTAAAGTGATCATTGATAGTGGAAGTTTAGATAATTTGTCATCAAAGGAGTTGGTTAGAAAATTATAGTTGCAGAGATTGAGTCATACTATGCCTTATCATGTTTCCTAGATCCAGAAGGAGCATAAGGTACTAGTAAGTGATCAATGACTTGATAAACTCAAGATTGGAAATTATTATGATGAAGTTTTGTGTGATATTATACCTATGGATTATTGTCATATTTTTTTTGGGTAGACCTTGGAAATATGATAGACAAGCTTTACATGATGGAAGATTGAATCGGTATACTATTTGGATTAATGGGAAGAAAAAAGTATAGTTACCTTTGGTAGAAAATCTTGATGAGAATCAATGTACCATAGTAAGAGTATCTTTGGTGGAAGAAAATTAGTTTGTTAAGGATGTGAAGGAGAAGAATTTTTGTTTTTCCTTGATACTTAGGAAGACTGAGAAAAAATATGAACTCGAGCACACACTAGAGATCAAATCTTTATTGGTCAAATTTAAAAATATTATATCTGATAATGTACCTAATGGTTTACCTTCTATCAAAATTATTAGTCATTGTATGGAATTGATACAAGGAGTTAGCTTTCTTAATAAAGAATTGCAGAGGCTAACACCTACTAAAAATAAAGAATTGAATAAGAAAGTAGAATAATTGCTTGATAAGGGTTTGATCAAAGAAATTTTGAGTGCTTCTATTGTACCTACTATATTGGCACCTAAAAGAGTGGAGAATAGAAAATGTGCATTGATTCTAGAGATATAGACAAGATAATAGTGAATTATATATTTCTATTGCCTAGGGTGGATGGTATAATGGATTGCTTGAGTGTAGCAAAATATTTGACCAAGATTGATTTGAAAAGTGGGTATCATAATTTCAAAATTGAAGAAGGAGATGAATGGAAAACTTCTTTCAAGATAAATGAAGATATCTATGAGTGGTTGGTTATGCCTTTTGATTTAACTAACGTACCTAGTAATTTCATGAGGTTGATGAATAAGGTTTTAAATAAATTCTTGGGTATTTTTGTGATTATATGTCTTGGTCACATTTTGATATTTACTAAAAGTAAGGAAGAACACCTTGAACATATTAGACAAGTGTTACAAAGATTGAAGGAAGAAAATTTGCTGATTAATTTGAAGAAATGTTCATTCATGAAAGAGGAAATTGTGCATCTTGATTTTGTAATTTTTGTTGATTGTTTGAAGATGGACCTTGAAAAGGTAAACCTTATCCTTGATTGACTTGCACCTAATAATGTTGGAGAATTTAGATCATTTCATGGATTGGAAAGTGATGCAACGCTGATAGGGAAAGGAAGCCAATCAGATATTAGATCCAATCACCTAATAACTTTCCAAGAGTAGACACGAAAGAAAACACATAATTGTATAAACAAGACAGTAAATCCATAGATTTATTGATGGTAAAATATTCTATCAACAAGTAACCAACATCCTTGACTATGAGGCCTTCTAGGTTGCAACCATAACAATGAATTTACAATATTAGAGCTTGGATCTTTCAATCTTGAGACTTTCTTCTACTGATCCTCCTTTTCTTACCAATCTATCATCCTACTTCCTACATCAAAGTTCTTATAAAGCCATCTAGACCACAAGCTAGGTATTCAAGCATTTATTTACAACATAGGTCTTGCCTTGGAGGAATAAACCATAATACAAGAAATGGGCATCAATAGTTCATGTGCACTTAAAGATAGGTCCAAACACAAGTAATGAGTAAGCTCCCAACTACACAATATGCCACATTATGAGAATAAGCTATGCCAAAATAAATAATAGGTCATTTTGGATGAAATTAAAGGAAACAAAGACCAAATAAAACTATATAGAACTCAAAGTGTAAGGCACAGAAGCTTATGGGCTCTTGGGATAAGGATCCAAAATAGGTCCTATACATGATGTCAATCACACACAATTGGAAACTATGAGAAATAACAATTACTTCATGAACAATAAACTGGTACAAAAAATAGAAAATATTTTTGGTTCATGCAAGATTGCTCATTGACCCAAGATGCTACTGCATCACCAAGTTTCTATAGCATGTTCATCAAAAAATTTAGTTAAGTATGTAATTCCATGATAGAGGCTATGAGAGGAGATAAAAATGATTTAAAATGGACACATGGAGCACATAAGAGTTTTGAAGCATTGAAACAAAGCGTGGAAAAATTACCCACATTTTCTTTGCCTTATTTCACTAAGGTTTTCCAAGTTGGATTTGTGTTGAGTTGAGTCGAAAAACTTGTAGCTTTCTATAGCCAAAAGTTAAATGATTATAAGAAAATGTATTTAGTTTATGATCAGGAACTCTATGCCATTGTTTAAGCTTTGAAGAAATGGAGACATTATTTGAGGTCTAAATATTTTGTGTTATACACTAACCATTAATCTTTATACTATTTGGGAAGTCAAAATAAGTCGAATCAAAGATGCATGAAATGGGTAGAGTAATTTTAGAACATTTCCTTTGTGTTGAAACATAAGAGTGGACATTTTAACTAAGTTGTTGATGCTTTGAGAAGAATGAATTTGTTGACAAATATGAGAGCTGAGGTACTTGGTTTTTATGATTTAAAACATCTATATAAAATCAAAAGTTATTTTTTGAAACCTTGGAAGGATTGTAAGAATCAAATGATGAGTAAACAATATATGTGGATTGATCATTTGATTTAGGAAGACATGTTGTTTAAAAGAATTCAGTTGTACATACCTAGAGGATCTTCAAGTCATGAATGAGAAACAAAGAGGAGGACTCGATGGACATTTTGGAATTGAAAAAATAGTGAAGATGACCTCTGACAAAAATTGCTAGCCTCAACTATACAAAGATGTACAAAAGATAGTTAAGAGTTGCAAAATTTATCAAACAACAAAGGGAGCTAGTCAGAATTTGGGTTTGTATTCACCATTTTCTATACCAAATAAACCTTGGGAAGATATCAATATTGAATTTGTGCTTGGCTTACCTAAAAATCTAAGAGGTAATGATATTATTCTAGTAG
Source organism: Cupressus sempervirens (assembly GCA_028749045.1). Taxonomy (NCBI): domain Eukaryota; kingdom Viridiplantae; phylum Streptophyta; class Pinopsida; order Cupressales; family Cupressaceae; genus Cupressus; species Cupressus sempervirens. The sequence goes on along the minus strand of CM053787.1, from coordinate 1,038,596,188 downwards.
TAGTTGATAGATTTTCTTAAATATCTCATTTCATACCTTGTAAGAAGACATCTGATGTAGCACATGTGGCTAAATTATTATTTTATATAAGTAGTGAGATTACATGGGTTTCCTAAGACTATTTCTTTAGATGGGGATACTAAGTTTACTAGTTACCTATAGAGGACATTTTGGAAGAAGTTGGATTTTGATCTTAACTTTAGTTCTACATTTCATCCAAGGATAGATGGGAAAACTAAATTTGTGAACAAGAGTTTAGGTAACGTGTTGAGATGCTTGATTGGACAAAACCCTTTTAATTGGGACTTGATTTTGGCACAAGTAGAATATGCATGCAATAATTATATGAATAGAAGTACTAAGAAAATACCTTTTAAGGTAATACATTGATTGCATCCTAAAGGAACTATTGAGTTGAGGTATTTGAGTAGTAAGATGAAGAGTGTTGAAGAAGAGGAATTTGTGGATTTCATGAAGAATCTAAATATTTTGTGGTTAGTGATAAGGTTATGGTTCACTTGAAGAAGAATAGATTTCCACTTGCTACCTAAAGTAAGCTGAAGATGAAGAAGTTTGGTCCTTCTAAGATCTTCAAGAAATTTGATAGTGGCAATTCTTTTAAGGTTGAATTACCAAAAGATATGGATATTTCACAAATATTTAATTTTAAAGACATCTTTCAGTATTTTGAATTAGATGAGGAATTAAAAGATCACCTAGATTATTCCAAGAGAAAGATTGCCAATATTGAGAAGATTTTGGATTGTAGAGCAAGTATGAGAACCAAAGGAAAAGACTTTGTGGAATACCTTATTGAATGGAAAGATAAATTAGTTGAAGATAGTTCATCAGTAACACAAGTTGTGTTGTCTCTTTATGATTTGGGTCATGACATTAGGATTTTCTGGTAAGGACACCAGCTTTTTATTTACCCTTGGTGTTTGATGTAGGGGCATCTTGGGTTAATAAGAAATCTTGCATCAACAAAAAATGTTGTGTGTTTACTTGTTTTCTATGCTAGTTTATTGTTCAAAGAGTAGTCATTACTATTGGAAATGTAAGAGTGTAACTAAGAGGGGAGGGGTGAATAGTAGCTTGGTCGTAGTGATGACCAACTAACTATGCTAGATGATGACTAAGTATTTTCTCACTACAATGTCAAAACCATAACAAGAAAACAACCTCCCCCTTTGACATGAGTGGAAAAAAACTCTTTTCATGCCATATATAAGCTTACTTCATGCATAAGTCAGACAATGTATACATTCATTACTGTCTCTATAAAAATTTTATAAAACTTAAAAATTTGCAAAAAAATGTTGCCTCTAGTACATTTTGACTCATTTTTTGACAAAAAATTAGTTGAATTTTTGACCAATTGCTTTGTCATAAAAAAATTGACCAAAGCTTATAGGTGTTAGAATTGCGACGATACATTTGGTTGAAATTGGCCTCTCTTGTTAATAAGTCCATTCGTTGAAATTTTGACCAAGTTTGATCAAAATGTCAACCAAAGCATCGACAAGGATGCCAAACCCATGATGACATCCTAGTCGATGCAATGGTCCAAATTTCCACCAATACTAGCCCTTGATCAACCAGGATGCCAAACCCATGACAACATCCTAGTTGATGCATTGATTGAATTGTCGACAAATCTTTGGTGGAAATTTTGACCAACATGTTTTGTTTAGAAAAAAATTATTGGAAGATAAATATCCAAAGTAATCATTGATGATATCCTAGTCAATGATTATTTTGGATATTTGTCTTTAGGTCTTTGGTGGTTCTACCACCACTTTGAGATGAGATTTCATAGACCTATATTGATGGCACTACAAGTGGCTATAGATGGATGAGGTTCCCATATATTAGGGTATCTCATTCCCTACATTTAGGCAATGGAGAGGGAGAGAATATATGTTTGGTTCGTAGCATGCTGGTGCACCTATACCATGAGTAGGCATGTGAGTTAACCTTATCCTATTGATGCTTAGCTCCATCACACCCACTTATGTCAAAGGTAAACTAGAACAAACATGATTTAATCCACACACAAAACAGAGGGTACCCACCACACTTAATATCATATTCATAAAATGATTGAAGCTCCTAGCAATACAAGGCCTCCATTAAATGATTAATGATTAAGGCACCAAGATTAATCTAACCCATGCATTTGTCTAATTATAGATGGCTTCTAGGAAAAGTTTTTTTTGAGTGTAGTATAATTGCTAATCAATTCATTTTCAACATAACAATTATTCCACAAAAAATAATAACAAAAAATATTGCTTAATTAAATGAATCTAACTACAAGAGAATTGCATTGCCTCAAATAGTCATTGATTGAGGAGATGTAACCTCATACCCATGAGTAACCTTAACACATCATCAAGTCATTCACTCTATTCCTCTAAAATAGTACATAATAGACATTTGTAGTAACAACTTAGCGAATAAATAATCAAACAAGGGCATAAGATTAAATTATACCATATCTATTGATCTTAGATTGGTTTTGACACATGAGTGTCAACACACTTAAGCCATTTACTTAGTTCATGCCAAACTAGTAATACATGCCAAGCACAACATGTAACTATTAGACCATGTTGAGTTACAATAAGTGCCTAGTCACTCAAGTGCCAAGTAGATAGACCATGCCAAGTGATTCAGGAGCCGAGAAAATAGTGGATGCCAAGTAATACAGATGCTGAGTCATAGTATAAATAACAATGCATGCCAAGCATCAGAGACTTCATATGCTGAGTGACATAGTTTTGACATATTTGTTTGTAATGGCACAAACAACTATATAAACCATTTTTGAGCCAACTTTAGATTATATTTTGATATTATGGAGATAAGGATGGATCTATGTTTGGATTCACTATGCAATTGCATGTAGCCAATCAAAAAATGGGAAGGATTAAGCGAAAAAATGGATGAATCCCAGCCATAGATTCATACATAACCCTAAGCCACCAAAGTCTTCTTAAGGAGTATGAAAAACCAAAATATATATCGAGTATGTAAGGAATTGAAGGTGTGAACAAAATAGTTTGCATGTAGAGCATTCAAGGTGACTTAGAAGTTATGATGAAAGAGTGAGTTGCATAATCAGTTAGAGAAGAACAAAGGATAGAGCAAAGGATACAACATTGAGACATCTAATTGTGAAGGATCAATAAGCTATTATGTAGAGGTGATCTGTTATTAGGAAAGCAAGTGCCAATTGTAGGATCTATGCTAAGATATTTTAATAGGTGATTTCAGTTAAATATCTTAATAGAGTAGTCCTAATAGGCTATATGAAATCCTTTAACGGGGTGCTTACTTAGTTGTAAGTTGAAGTCCTCTAACAATGCACACTTCTAACAGGTTGTTGAAATCCTCTAACAAGGTGAGACCTAATAGTCTTTGTAAGCCTTAAATAGGGCTTACTATCATAGGGTAGATCATGTTTCATGGTCAAAACATTGTAACCTTCATTGGATACACTTTATTATTGCAGTAGTGAAGATTTGTGGGTGTCATCCCCACTTTAGTTTTACCTTCTCACTTGGAGGGTTTCTGGGTAATCATATTTGGTGTTATGTGTGTGAATGCTTTCATGGTTATATGATTTAGATGCATATGCTTTACACATTATTTAGCTTACTTATTGAATGCATGTGATGAATGTATGGTGAAAGTTTTTTGGATCCATGTTTAAACTACTGATTCACCCTACCACCCTCAGAAGTTTACCTTTCCTCTCGTAATTCCAATAACATCACGTCTATAACCTATAAATTTTTACTTAGTACCTTTTTATCAATTTTAATTATTTTATTTTTTTGGTCTGAGTAGAATTTTTTTAAGAGGGTACATATTTAATCTTGTAGAATGATCTTAAAAGTAAACTCCTAGGGTAGAAAGAGCTATCCATTGACCCTTCCTTGAATAATAAGTTTACTAAAAAGGTACATGAATGGCTACCAGTCCACATAAAATGTGAATGGGATTGAAAATAGATAATGATAGATAAGTTTACTATGTGCACCATCCCAAGGACTTCCCTCTCTAGTGTTCTATTTTTCTCCACTTTTGATAATACTTTACTTTCAAAGTAGATTGGATGATCTAGCCCATGATCTCTTACCAGTATTAGTGTGACACTAATAGCATGATTAGAGGAATCCACATGAACATAGGAATCATTTTACTAATTTAGATATGCCAAAATGGGTGTAGACACTAGCCTTATTGTAGCTCCTCGAAGGTCTCTCCTTGTGCAATCTCCCATATGTATGGCTTGCCATTTCAAGTCAACTTATCCAACCAATATTATTTTTATGCAAAGTTCTTAATGAACTTTTGGAAGTATGCAATGTGTCCAAGAAAGAGTTAATTCTAGCGACATCCATAGGGGACTCCATATGAAGGATAAATCTCACTTTTTCTAGGATCATCTTCAATCCAACCTTACACAAAATGACTTTCTCACTTGGGAAATTTTTATGCCAACTCTAGTTTTAGATGGTTAAGCCAAATTCACAATATTTTGGGAGTTATTTAGTTTTCAATAGTTATATGTTTTTTAATTCATATATTCTATATTTATTTTCCACATACTTGCATAATATCAATATAGCATTATGTCTTCTATAGCTTTCTAACACTATCCAAAACATCATAATTAAGATTTTCAATGTCTACCATGTCATCATCAACATCTTTTGCCTCCTCCCTTGCATCATCATTCTCATGGTCCTGCTAATACATAGCTTAACTAAGAACATCAGAAACTTCATATCAAGCACTACTATTATTTCAAGCTTACATGGAAAAAATGAAAATTAATCATTACCTCATGTCTATATTTAGAAAATAGGTAGGCATTTAGTATTTACTAGTTTATCTAAAACAAAACTTATAAAAGTTGAACTAAGCTTACACTAAGTGACATATCATTGTCAGATAGGTCATATTCTAAAGAAATATCATGAAGTCCTCTTCCTATCACCTTCATCTCCTACCTAGTCAAAACCCACAATTCCCTACATCATCAATTCATCATTCTTTAAATATCTCATACCAAAATGTATTGTTCCCTTCAATTACAATAACTCATTGTATATACCTTGACTATTTCAAAGACTATTTCTATCATGACTAATATATGTGTATTGTATGTCAAAATACAAAATAGTATGACATGTTCTCTAGAACAAAACATATTATGGTTGTTTGGGGGAAGAAATTATTAAAATGAGTGCTCTTCTTTGTAAAAACCACTCATTTGGAAGTTATCAATTTAGGAACTAGCATAGTAATTGGTTTTGAAAAACCATCTCGCTATAATGAATTCCCTTTCTTTGACAATAAAGTTGTTAGTTAACTTCTATTGGCATCTCCAACCTTTACCTCAGAGATTTGACTACTTCTAAAGCTAAACCAAATAATGGATATATGGTGACATGATAAATTTTTGTGCTAAGATAGACTTCGTATATAGTAAAATAGGATGAGTACACCCATTATTTAGCATAGTAATATAGGGTACCATTTTTCAAAAAACTCTTGCCATTATAAAATAATAGAGAAGCAGAGAAAGGTCAGATTATCTTCATAACATCATAGTGTTAGATTGTGGTGACTGATCAAGGAAGTAGTGTACATACGCTATAATTCCTCATTAAGGTTTGGCCCTATTTTATTGGGATTTTGGGCCAACATGTAATTATTAATTATAACCCTAAAGCAGTAAAAAAAATTGTATATGTTGAAAATCTTATTGAAAAGCTCATTGTTGAAGATCAAAGAGGGAGATTGTTGCCAAGAAGGAAGAGTGTTGTTAAAAGAATGTTTTCAATCATTTTTTTGTCATTGATGTCAAACCTACTATTTGCAGGAATGAAATTTGCTTATAAGATCCAAGTACTATCACTTAGTTGATTGATGAAGAGGATTTGATCAACAAGATGTAACAAGACTACCTAAGGGAAAGGTTGAGTTATGATGTTTTAATGAAGTAAAAGGATTAGTTAAGACAATGGTTAAATGATGTATTGATAATATACCCAAAGATATAGAGGTTGGTCACACTTAGAAACATTGAAGGAACATCTTGTAACAAGGTTGACTGCAAAGCTTAAGCTAAGATCATTAGTGAGTGCTCAGCAAGTTAGTTGAAGCTGAGAAAATTCTCAGTTGGAGTTGAGTAATAGGAAATTCTAGTGTGTGCCGAGTGATCTTCAGGTGCTAAGAATTGGGAAAAACATAGTTGATGCCGAGTAACATAGTATATACTAAGCACTAGTATTTCAATAGTGCCAAGCTGCTGCATTATTTCAAATGACAAAGATTCGCCAAATCTAAGTCGACAAAGTGGTTAGCTTGAATTTTGTGAACAATTTGGAAGATAAGGATGATGAGCTACTGGCACAAAATTCTATGTGAACCATTTTTAGGTGAATTCAAAAGGATTATTCAAGAAGTTTCTAGAGGAAAAAAAATATGGGTTAGATACAATGAATCCTACCTAATCTATACAAAGTGAAATCAAAAGGAAGGAAGAATCAAGTAGGAAAAGAACTCCAAGACTTCTATTTAAGGAGTCATAGACCAAGAAGAAAATGTTGGTGCTACCAAAGAGCCAAATTGCGAAGTGGTTAGAAGGGTGTCAAGGAGAAGACATCTAGAAGAAGGAAGAGCACAAAGGCTCTGCTTCTACAAGTGTTCAAGAAGAGATGATTGCTCTAGTACATTAAGCATGGAGACTCAAGGAGACTAAGCTTGAAAGGAGACCAAGTTTCCATAATTGTAGAGATTGAAGGCCAGCCAATGGTGTGAGGTAAGAAGTGATCTGAGATCTACAAGTTAAGTTGTATGTTGTAGTCAAGTCAAAATATTTTCTAATACTCTCTAGAAATTGTATTAGATATGAAAATATTATGAACTTAGGTTGGTTTAATAGCCATTTTTAAATCCTTTAACAGGGTGGCATTCCAAGTGAATGTTCTAACCAGGCCCACTTCTAATAGGGTGGTTAAATTCTCTAACAAGGTCACATTTAATAGTGTGTTGTAAGCCTTTAATAGGGTAGGCCTTTCATAGGGCATCACTTCAGAAGAGTGAGAATTGAGTAGCATGTTACTAGTGGTTTTCCCAAATTGGGTTTCTACATAAATCACTATGTTATGTGTTGATTTCTTGTGTTATACTTGCATGTTGATTTATAGTAACTTACCGGTTAGAAAAGTTAAAGCTTGGATGAATGAATGGTTGAATGGGCTCACTATACTTAGTGAAAAGTTTGAATAGGCTATTTGGACCTTGAATAATTGATTCAAACCCTCTCCCCCCCACCTCTCAGTTATTCTAAAGAATTTCTAACAAATAGTACCAGAGCCATCTGCTGATTTTGTTTCAAGGTACTAGAAGCAGGAAGAGCAAGCTCAAAAGAGATAGCTTTGCTGCATGGTAGAGTCTGATGAAATTGCACTTTGGATCAATAGGTGACTATGCACAAACCTCAATTGGAACAGAACATGTAAATCCAATAGGACCTCTTACTCTAGATGATTTGAGCAAAAGGAAGGAGCACAATTAAGCAATGGTGGAGATTGCCTCTACACTTAGTTATGTAGAATATGATGACATCAAAGATTGTAAAACTGCATTCAAAATATGGAAAGCCTTATTAGATATCTATGGAGGAGATTAGAATGTCTAGAGAGCAAAGAGAGAAATCCTAAGAGGAAATTTTGATGACATGAAAATGGAGGAAGGAGAAAATGCTGCTCAATATACTACAAGAATAAAAGAAGTGGTAAGTGCAATAAAAAGTCTAGGTGGTCAATTGGAAGAATAAACTATCATCAACAAACACTTAAGAACTCTACTCCCTATCTATGTATTAGAGTTTCAGCCATCCAAGAATTGAGGTGTGTACAAGGAAATGCACTAACCTTTGAAGGGATAGTGGGAAGAATTACTGCATTTAAGTTATCCAATTTTGATAACTATAGACCTGAGAACCTTGAATCTACTTTCAAGGCCAAGATGACAATAAAAGACACTAAGGAAGGTCAAAGATGACAATGAAATTTGATTGAAAAGCTCATTGTTGAAGATCAAAGAGGGAGATTGTTGCAAAGAAGGAAGAGTATTGTTAAAAGAATGTTTTCAATCATTGTTTTGTCATTGATATCAAACCTTCTATTTGCAGGAATGACATTTTCTTATAAGATCCAAGTACTATCACTTGGTTGATTGATGAAGAGGATTTGATCAACAAGATGTAACAAGACTACCTAAGGGAAATGTTGAGTTATGATGTTGTAATGAAGTACAAGGATCAGTTAAGAAAATGGTTAAATGATGTATTGATAATATACCCAAAGATATAAAGGTTGCTCATACTTAGAATCATTGAAGGAACATGTTGTAATAAGGTTGACTGCAAAGCTTAAACTAAGATCATTAGTGGGTGCTGAACAAGTTAGTTGAATTTGAGAAAATTCTTAGTTGGAGCTGACTAATAGAAAATTCTAGTGTGTACCGAGTGATCTTCAGGTGCCAAGTGAATTTCAAGTGTCGAGCATTAGAAAATCTTAGTTGGTGCTGAGTGATTTTCAGGTGCTAAACATCGAGAAAAAACATAGTTGATGTTGAGTAACACAGTATGTGCCGAGCACTAATATTTCAATAATGCTAAGATGCTACATTATTTCAAATGACAAAGATTTGCCAAATATGAGCTAACAAAGTGGTTACCTTGAATTTTGTGAACAAGTTGGAAGATAAGGATGATGAGCTAGTGGCACAAAATTCTATGTGAACTATTTTTAGGCAAATTCAAAAGGATTATTCAAGAAGTTTCTAGAGGAAAAAAAATATGGGTTAGATACAATGAATCCTACCTAATCGATACGAAGTGAAATCAAAAGAAAGGAAGAATCAAACTTCTATGTAAGGAGTCACAAACCAAGAAGAAAATGTTGTTTCTACCAAAGAGCCAAGTTGTGAAGTGGTTAGAAGGGTGTCAAGGAGAAGACATCTAGAAGAAGGAAGAGCATAGAGGCTTTGCTTCTACAAGTACTCAAGAAGAGATGATTGCATTGGTACATTAAGCATGGAGACTCAAGGAGTCTAAGCTTGAAAGGAGACCAAGCTGCCAAAATTATAGAGATTGAAGGCTAGGCAATGGTATGAGCTAAGAAGTGATCTAAGATCTACAAGTTAAGCTGTATGTTATAGTTAGGTCAAAAAATTATATGGACTTAGGTTGGTTTAATAGCCATTTGTAAATCCTTTAAGAGGGTGGCATTTCAAGTGAATTTTCTAAAGTCCTCTAACCAAGCCCACTTCTAACAGGGTGGTTAAATCCTCTAATAAGGTCACATTTAACAGTGTGTTGTAAGTCTTTAATAGGGCTAGCCTTTTATGGGGCATCACTTGAGAAGAGTGAGAATTGAGTAGCATGTTACTGGTGGTTTTTTTCCAAATTGGGTTTCCATGTAAATCATTGTGTTATGTGTTGATTTCTTATGTGTTATTCTTGCATGTTGATTTATAGTGACTTGTTGGTTAGAAAAGTTAAAGCTTGGATGAATGAATGGTTGAATGGGTTCATTATACTTAGTGAAAAGTTTGAATAGGAAATTTGGACCTTGAATAAATAATTCAAACCCCCTCCCCCCTCTTAGTTATTCTAAAGCATTTCTAACAGTATAAAAGTGCTTAGGGTTAGGGATTGTTTCTTAGTGGTGATGCAAAAATTGGTTCTTGGGGTAGTATTGAGCCGCAAGTGATTACAGATTGTAATTAGGTTGTAATCACTGGATTGTAATAATATTGGACTTGTTGTTTGGTGAGTGTAGCCTAGGGATTAGGTGAACCACATTAAATCTTGGTGTCTTGTGTTCTTTTTTGAGTGATCTATTATTTCCTAATATTGTTTATATTTGCATCTAATTGTTATTTCTATCTTAGGTTTAATCCTAACAAGTGATATCAAAGCCTAGTTGTTTTTAGTTATCCTTTACAGGAAAGTCTAATAGTTGAGTGGGAGTCTCATGGTTGAATAGAAGTGATGGTAGATGAGGGTAAGCTGAGGGTTGATAGGTTTAATGGGAAAAACTTTCAATTATGGAAGATGCAAATGGAAGACTATCTTTATCAGAAGGCAAAACCAAGAATTAGGGATCTATGTCAAATGATGACTGGGATCTTTTGGATAGAAAGGCACTTGGAAGCATTTGATTATGGTTGGCACCATCGATGGCATTTAATATTAGAAAAGTGAAGACAATAGGAGAGTTGATGCAAATCCTAGCGAAACTATATGAAAAGCTCTCTGCTTCAAACAAGATATTTCTCATGAAGCATTTATTTAATATGAAAATGGCAAAAGGTGGATCTATTGCAGATCATTTAAATGATTTAATACTATTACTAGTTAGTTATCTTCTATGGGCATCAATTTTGATGAGAAAATTAGGGCTCTCTTGATTTTTTGTTCTTTACCTGAAAGCTGGAATGGTTGTGAGTAATTCTATTCCTAGATCTAGTACCTTAAAATATGATGATGTGATCAATGTTATTTTGAGTGAAGAAACTCATAAGAAATCCTCAAGTGGATCTACATCAGGAAGTGCTTTGAATGCACAAAGTCAAGGCAGGACAATTGAGAGAGGAAGTAATTCCATAAATCATGGAAAATCAAGAGGAAAGTCAAAGGAGAGGAGGTCTCAATCAAGAGGACTGAAAGACTACTAGTACTATGGGAAACTAGGGCATAAAAAGAAAGATTGTTGGACTCAAAAGAAAAATGAAGGAGATAAACCAAATGGAGACAAAGAGGAAAATCTGGAAAGTAATAAATCTGAAGAGGATGCTTTACATTAGTTTAAAGTTAAGATTAAGTTGCAGAATGGGAATCATTGGCTTCTACATGAGGTAAGGCATGTTCCAAGGCTAAGTAGGAATTTAATTTCAATAGGGCAACTCAGCGATGAGGGTTGTGTAGTTACTTTTAATGATAAAAATTGGAAGGTTTCAAAGGGTTCCCATGTAGTAGAAAAAGGTGTGAAAGTAGGCACCTTATATCTTTGTATAGGTCATATTATTCCTTCTACTTTAATTGTTTCAGAGAAAAATAAATGTTTAGGAACAGTTGCTATAGTTGAGCAAGGAGAACAAATAGCTGCTATAAATTAAGATACAGTGTTGTGGTACAATAGAATTGGGCACATGAGTGAGAAAGGTATGAAAGTACTTCATTAAAAGAATGTTTTACTAGGTCTTAAATTTGTTAATATAGATTTTTGTGAAAGTTGTGTGTATGGAAAATAAAAGAGAGTGAGTTTTGTAATGAATTTGAAGATTATTGCTCCACTAATGGTATTCATAGACAAAAACTATTCCAAGGACTCCACATGAAAAATGAGTGGTTGAATGCATGAGCAGGACTATAATGGAGCATGCAAGGAGCATGATCTTGAATGTTGGGTTGCCCTTACACATGTGGGCAGAGGTTGTTAGTACTATTGTATATTTGATTAATAGAGGTCCCTCTACTCTTTTGGGTTGTGGTATTTTAGAGGAAGCATGGATTGGTAAGAAGGCGAGTTATTCTTTTCTCAAAACCTTTGGCTATGAAGCATTTGTTCACAAGATTCTGAAAATAGAACCAAGCTGGAAGCTAAGTCAAAGAAATGTGTATTTGTTGGATATGACATTAATGAATTTGGTTATAGGCTTTTAGATTTTGAAAATTATAAAATTATAAGAAGTAGGGATGTCATATTCAATGAGAAAGTGTTATACAAAGATCCATTGCAGCAATATGAGAAGAAATAATATGATTATGTAGTGTTGGATGATACTCCAAAAGATGATGTTCTAATCATTCCTCATGATGTGCAACAACTGCAACAACAAATACCACACACACTAGTGGATGTTAGATGGTCAACAAGAAAAATTAGACCTCCAAAAAGATTTTCTCCCTCTTTGTATTCTATTTTACTGATTGATGCTTGTGAACCTAAATGTTATGATGAAGCTATGTAGGTGGATACTAAGATTTAATGGGAGTTTGCAATGAAAGAAGAAATGGACTCTTTGCCAAAAAATAAGACTTGGGATTTTTGCAAGTTGCTTGTAGCTAAAAGTGCTTTATACAATAAGTGGGTTTGTAGGTTAAAAGAAGAGGATGGAGGTAAGAAAAGATTTAAGGCTAGGTTAGTTGTAAAAGGATTTGCACAGAAAAAGTGCATTGATTTTGATGAGATATTTTTTTCTATTTTTAAACTGACTTCTATCTGTACCGTTTTAAGTATTGTGGCTACTAAAGATTTGGATTTAGAGAAACTTAATGTAAAAATAGCCTTCCTTCATGGTGATTTGGATGAAGAGATATATATGGCTCAGCCATAGGGATTTGAGGTCAAAGGTAAGGAGAACTTAATGTGCAAATTGAAGAAAAGTTTATATGGCTTGAAGAAAGCACCTCGGCAATGGTATCTAGAATTTGACAGTTTTATTCATGAGCATGGATACAGTAAGTGTCATTCAAATCATTGTGTTTATTTTAAGATGTTGGATGATGAAAACTACATTATATTATGTTTATATGTTGATGATATGCTTGTAGCTGGGTCTAACATGGATCATATTAAGGGGTTGAAATGCCAGTTAGCACATGCATTTTATATGAAGGATTTGGGGGTAGAAAAACACATCCTTTCTATGAAGATTTATAGAGATAGGAAGAACAAGAAATTGACATTATCTCAAGCTGATTATGTTGAGAAGGTGATGCGACGTTTCTCTATGGAGAATGCTAAAGCTGTCAGCACACCTTTACCTAGTCATTTGAAGTTGACTAAGGAGATGTGTCCCAAGATATAAGAAGAGGAGGATAAGATATCCAAGGTACCCTATGCCTCAGTTGTAGGAAGCTTGATGTATGCTATGGTATGTACCAAGCAAGATATTGCCCATGCAGTGGGAATCATTAGCAGGTATATGAATCATCCAAAAATTGAGTATTGGAATGCAATCAAATGGATTATCAGATATTTGAGAGGAACATCCAATAAGTATTTGTATTTTGGGGGCTCTACTATTAATTTATAGGGCTATGTTGACTCAGATTTGGCAGGGGATATTGATACTAGGCAGGGTACTATAGGTTATGTCTTTACTATTGGTGGGGCAGCCATGAGCTAGGTTTCTTGGTTACAGAAGGTTAATGCTTTAAGAGGCAAAGTATGTTCCTACTACAAAGGTAGCTGAGGAGATGATATGGCTTCAATTCTTCTTGGAAGAATTGGGAAACCCTCAAAGGGATAATTATTTGTTTATAGACAGTCAGAGTGCCATTCATCTTGTAAAGAATTCAGTTCTTCATTCAAAGACCAAACACATACAGTTGCAATACCATTTCATTTGGCTAGTTTTGGATGATAGACGGTTAAAGCTGGACAATATACATATAGATGAAAATCCAACAGATATGTTTACAAAAGTAGTAACAAGGGAGAAGCTGAACTCCTCTTTAGCTTTGGTTGGTCTTCTAGACTAAACGTGAATACAAGAATAGTAGAGTTCTAGGTGATTTGATCTAGTGGGACCCTCATGGAGTAGTAGCATAGCTATAGGATTAGTCTCCAAGTGGGAGATTATTGTTTAGTGTGGAGCTTGATTAGTCCCCAAGTGGGAGATTGTTAGATTATGGTTACTAATTAGGGAAGTACTACCCATACTCCATAATTCCTCACTAGGGCTTGGCTCTATTTTATCAAGATTTTGGGCCAACAAGTAATTATTAATTATAACCTTAAAGTGGTAAAAATACTTGTATAAAAGTTCTTAGGGTTAGGGATTGTTTCATAGTGGTGATGCAAAAATTGGTTCTTATGGTGGTATTGAGCTGTAAGGGATTATAGATTGTAATCAGGTTGTAATCACTGGATTGTAATAATATTGGACTTACTATTTGGTGTACATAGCCTAGGGATTGGGTGAACCATGTTGAATCTTGGTGTCTTGTGTTCTTTTCTGTGTGATCTATTATTTTCTGATATTGTTTATATTTGCATGTAATTGTTTATTTTTGTTTGAGGTTTAATCCTAACACATAGAAATTTTTTATAATGTCATATTACCTTTTTTACAACATTATAGGCATAATTTATAATTTTATAACATTCTCATAATATATAATTTATATGAAAGCATGTGGTATTTTTTAGTGATGAAGTGTTGTAGCCATTGCATGACAGTTATTAACAATTTTGACAATACTCCACTCAGACATCTATAACTTTTGATCTATAATGATCTAGAAAAACCATTTGGAGAGGCTGTAGAGAATTAGGTTGGGAAAACATATTCAAAATTTAGACAAATCCAATAGATAGATTAAAATTTATAATCCCTGAAATATGACTAATTTTTTGTGATTTGTATTTTGTGACTGTTATGGATAATTTCGAGAGTGCCACACTTAGAAACCTATCACTTTTGATCTATAATGAACCTGATAAAAATATTTGAAGGAGATTTATAAAATTAGGTTTAATCAAACATATCAAAAAATAAGCATGATCCAATGGTAGGTTTGAAATTTATGACCCCTGTATTAAGACCCAATTTTCTATTTTATTTATTTATTTTAAATCTATTGATGCTGCTAAAACTAAACCATTTGAACATTTAAATTTGATCATGCACTTTGAACTTATACCTTTAGATTACAATCCTTTGGATTTGATCTATTCACTGGATTGGATACAAAATCTCATCTTTAAGATCCTTGAGTTTCAACAACTACAGTGTACACATCAACCATAGCTTCATGTGCATAGCTGTTGCAATCATCTTTTGCCAACTTCCTATAACTATTCATAGTAGTCTTGTGGAGACCCAACTCTTTTAAATAGACATTGTTACTTAATCATATTTGATTTTACTCTCCTTTCTTATCCACATGTGCTCAACACCATTAAAACTTCATATATGCAAGAATGGGCTTTGAACTGGTGAACTTAAACTGGGCTTTACATTTTGTCTTTGAAACTACACTTTTACATTTATGAACTTTTGAATCATTATACACAAGGATCCAACAATGGTCTTGCACATTCTAGAAAAAATCATCTGAACATACCTATTGTGTCATATTGAACCAATGAACCTATAAACCATCAAACCTCTGAACCACTGAACCTCTGAACCATTGAACTTTGATCTTGAATCTAGGGTTTGAACCATAATATTCTTGAAATCTACATTTTGAATATTGGACTCAAACCAAGGAACTTACAACATGAAACTACATCATAGAACCATTGAACTTCTTGAACCTCTTAGCCATTGAACCAATTCAAATGGTGCAAATTTTACAAAGGAAATTTCAATATAAATTCAATGGATAAGAGGTTCAAGAAGTTACAAAACTTCATTCATTTTGTAAGGCAAGTTTTGAATGAAATTTCAATATAAATAAGAGAATCATTAGGAAGACTAGATTTTCAAGCTCAAAATAAGGGTTCAAAACACCAACTGAAAAATGTTAAGTACATATTACACTATGGATTTACATAAATAATAGATAATTTTGTTTGCATCTGCACAACTCTAATTTAATATGCATTTCATGATAATCTGTCATAGTATCATTGATATATTGTTGGTTCAAGAATTTTTTAGTATAGGATATATGTATGAGAAATTATTTGTAGGGGAATGGTGATGGTGTCACCTTCTAAGCATGCCACCTCATGGTATATGACCAAGGAGTCCTAAGGGACAAATGGGGACAAAGGGGATCTCCTTTGGGCTTAGGAAGGATGGACATCCTAGGTGCCCTTGGACATCCCCAAGGACCAAATGAGGACAAAGTTGATCACATTTGGGCTAGGGAAGGATGGACATCCTAGGCATCTTATTGTCAATACTCCTCATGACCTCTATCATGGAAAATGAATGCATAAGGATGTTCAACCATTAGAAGTAACAAAAAAGTTGCAAGAATGAGAAGAATGGTGATAGAATACCTCACTAGATACCCCCTTCATATGGATAGAAAGGACCACATGAGGCCACAAGGGATGGTATATCCACTCTTGGGCCTAGGATAAAGGGTTACTAGGGAACCCTATCTTATCTCTTCTGTGGTTGAGGTATCTTAAAATTGATTCAAGAAATCTCATGATTTGATTCACATTTCCAATATACACTTATTTCTAACTGAAGAAATCTACTTATGAATTTTAATAATGGTTCTTAACTTTCTTGAAAATATCAATCAAAGTTATAGATATCTCCAAAACCTACTTGTTTTGATAAAAAAATATCAAATTGTAACTCATAATTTTAGGACATCACAATTATAAGAGCATTTAAGCTCTAATAAAAAATGAGAATTAATTTATTAAGTTGTAATGATTGAAGTATTTTTAAAACCTTTGGTGAATGCTAAAAACCATTGCAAGAATAACACATCAATGAAGCTTCAAATAGATAAATATACATAGATAATTACACTTTGATTTTATTTTCATTCTTTCAAGATAAATTATGAAGCCTCCACAATTAATACACATCACATATGCACTAATACACATGTAGGATCAATTGTCATTGGTGTCAAAGTGGTTGTTGATGTCAAAGACTATCAAAGCTCAAGAAAGATCTGTGAAGATGGAAATGAAAATGTCAAACCATTTTGAAAATCAATTAAAAAAATTATGTTTGTTTAGGCAGAGCTTTGTTGGTTATTTCCTAGCCTGGGTGAGAGTAATTTAAAAAAAATCTACAATTAGATATTGGTTGACCTCTTTGGAGTTCATTAGAATTGTAAATAATCTCTATATGTAATGAGCAAACCCCTCTTTATGTGGTTTCCATATGAAGAGGCTTCTAAAATAACAAAAAAAAAAACACCATCCTATTGCCAACCTCGCTAATGGGGTGCCCAATTTTAGTATGAAAAGGTGCATATTGATAAATGATGCCACCTCATGCAAAGTCATTTGTCCTTTTAAGCAGTCATCCTCTTTAAGGTGATATTAGAGGGGGAATTTGGAAAGTTTTGTAAGCAAGAAATTCTCAATTATCCTTTTGTACATGAGTAGATATGAAGTAATTAAAATTAGATTTTAATAGTAGGCCTAAGAGGAAACTTTGTTTAGATTTAAGGCAGAGTTTGTGAAGGATTTAAACAAGATCTGAAATAAACTTATAGCAAAGATCTGAAGAGGATTTATCTACAAATTTGAATATATTTATAGTGTATTTGTGAAAAAATATAAAGTAGACTTGTGAGAAAATATATAGAAAATTTTAAAGAAAAATTCAAGGTAGGGTTTTAGGAAATATTGAAGGAGTTTTATTTTCAAGATCACCTAAACTTTGTTCAAGAAATATAACATTCCACTTGAGGATGAAAAAAGAGAAGCAAATGTCACATATATTTGATGTGATCAATTTGTAATCATATTCTATGTTTATATGAAGAAAGAGAAGCAAAGTGTTTGTCAAGGAGAAACAAGTGTATTGGCAGAATAAATTGTTTTTAATTCAATTCTTTGATTGCATGTTTTGTATGGAATGAGAAGGGTACGTTGGATAGACGTTCTTCTTGATAGACTTTTGCCCATACTTTCTCCATCAATAGCCATCATCCAATATGTCCACATGGCTTCTGGCTTGAAATACATATCTGGGCCTTCAAATCTTCTTCTTTGCTTTACTTCAAGGCTTAGGACTATAATTATAGACATGTAAATATAAACCTATTAGAAATAATCTTACAACCCAGTTCTAATTTTGTGCTTTTTGTCTTTGCTGAAAATGGATTTAAACAATAGCTCAGAGATGTACCTTAGCATGCAAGTAAATTTACGTGATGCTATATAGTTTTCAGCTTTTAGTATTGTATTTACTAAGCTCTTAGATTAAACTACATGTAACATTTGTACATTGTGTATCATATTTTATAGTCTATAATGAACATGAAATAAGTAGAGATGATATACTTTCTTCTCTTTAGCTATCTCATTCATCAAATATGATTCCCTGTCTATGATGAAAATGAAATAAGTAGAGATGATATAGATATGTAAATGTAAACCCATTAGAAATAATCTTATGATCCAATTCTAATCATGTTATTTCCTCTTGGTTGCAAGTGGATTTAAATAGTCACACTTGATGCTAGATAGTTTTTAGCTTGCAATATTGTATTTATTAAGCTTTTAAAGTAAGATATATGTAGTTTTTAAATCTTGTAGTCTAAAATGAAAGTGAAATAAGTGGAGATGATATAGTTTCTTTTCTAGCTATCTCATTCATCAAATATGGTTAGTTAATAATGACAAAAAGTATTCATAGTTTCTTTGAGTTGGGTGAGGGATGTATTCATACTATGCAAATAACTTTACTATGCTTTTTTTTGATTTGGTGGTTTTGGGGGTTTGTTGAAAAACATAATACCTTTTGAGCATGTGAAAGGAAGAAAAATATTCCTATTATCTCTTGCATTTTGATTGTCATGATTTTCTCCTAATTGTCCTTTTTATGATTCACTAGGTTTGGATGTACATCCTGTAAGGAAGAAAAGGTATGTGGAATTGCTTCCTACACTAATCTTGAGAGGTCAATTATGCAAATTCAACTAACTATTATAGACATCTCAAGAAATGCATAATAATATAATCAAAATAACAATGAACACATAACACAATGATTGTCATAGGGAAACCCTTCTGGGAGAAAAACCCCACCATCCAAAACCTGCACACTATATTCTCAATCAAGAAGATTACAATACACTTGCAATGCAAGTTCTTACAAGAGCACATCACCATAACTCAAATTCAGACTCAAGCTTAGAGAGACTCCTTCTAACACCCAATCTTGCAAACTAAACTCGATGATTCAAACACCTCCCCAAGCCCTCCTTTTATAGTGATTTACAACTTGGAAACCATTTGTGCTCTTACAAAACCTTGGGCCAAAACCATGGCAAAACAAACATGCCGCATGTTACCCATTTTTCATTTGTAACTCCAAGAATAACATTTTTGTCCATAATTTTGCCCTCTACTTTAGATGAATAAAAGTCATATAATGAGTTTTTTATACTCTAAAAATATCCCTTCTATATTGTTCTAGAGATAAGAAACATTTTTAACAACTCATACATATTTTTCCAACTCAAAAACATATGGAAAACTTTCACAAACAAATTCTAGAATTTTCTACAATTTTCCAGAAAAAGCCTACAAGGTTGAAATAGAATTCTCAACATTCTCCCACTTGTCGAACACCTTGCAAGAGTCAGGGGATCCAAAGTATCATGGACTTAATTTCTAGGGTCCAAGAGGCCCATAGACTATGAACACCATTTGAAATTCTATGTGCTCACGGGCTTAGTTAATGCATCAATAACATTCACCAAAGTTTCCACCTCCTCCAGCTTTACCTTATTGTCCTTGACTATATCTCTCACAAAATGATATTGTACATCAATGTGCTTGGTCTTGGCATGAAATGTCAGGTTTTTCACTAGATATATTTCACTCTAATTGTCACATAAATTATCATTACGCCTTGTTTGAACTCTATATCTGAACATAGTCTCTTAAGCTAGATAGATTCCTTGTAGGCATGTGTAGTTTCCATATACTCTACCTCTATAGTGGACAAAGGAACCACAACTTGACACTTGCTCATCCAACTAATTACACCATTGAATAATGTAAACATATATGCACTAGTGGATCTTCTTCTATCAACATTGCTAACCTACTCTAAATCCACATAGCCTTGAATATCCAAGGAATTCTCATTTCCTATTCCATGGAAACATATAAAGTACTCTAAAGTACCCCACAAGTATCTAAAAACTCCTTTTACTACATCCCAATGTGCTCTTCCTAGATTAGACATGTAATTAGAAAGCACTACAACTGCTTGGACAATGTTTGGTCTTGTATAGACCATAACATTCATCAAACTTCCATTAGCACTCTGATACGATACTTGCCTCATCGCTTCCATCTCCAATTTGGATGTAGGACATTGTGAGCTAGAAAGCTTTGTTCCCATAGTAATAGGAACACTCAATGTTATGGAATCCTACATATTGAATCTTCTCAAAATATTACCAACATACTCACTTTGGCCTAGCAAAAGCTTTTTATTTTGTCTATCTCTTATAATCTCCATTCCCAAAATGTGCCTTGCTACATGAAGATATTTCATTTCAAACTTTGTTGAGAGCAAAGATTTTAATTCTGCAATTAAGCTTTTTCCTTTACCAATAAACAACATGCCATCAACATATAAGGCCATAACTAGGAAATAATCACCATCAGGCTTGTAGTATATACAGTGACCAAATTTTGATCACACAAATCCAAAACTCAATACATATTTATCAAACTTTTGGTACCACATCCTAGGACTTTGTTTTAGACCATACAAGGATTTCTTCAATTTAGAGACCAAATGACTTTTACCTTTCACCACAAATTGCTCTGGTTGTGTCATATAAATTTCTTCCTCCAAATATCCATGAAGGAAAGTTGTCTACACATCCATCTACTCAACTTCTAGATCATAAGTTGCTACAATAGAAACGAAAAATTGAATGGATGTCATTTTTGCTACAAGAAATTTTTTTTTGCCATAATCAATTCTTGCAACTTGGGAGTAACCTTTTACAACCCATTGTGCTTTATACTTCTCAATGCTTTCATCTAAACCCATCTTCCTTTTGAACACCCATTTACAACCAACAAGCTTTCATCCTTCAGATAGTGGTGCAAGGTCCCATATGTCATTCCTCTTAAGAGCTACCATCTCTTCTTCCATGGCAGTTTTCCAGGACTCTGAACCATTCATACCAAGAGCCTCTTCTATAGATTTTGGTTCATCAATATTATTTTTCAAATCAAATATACACCTTAATCATTAGGATAATATCCATACCTTTTTGGTACTTTCCTCTTTCTACTAGTCCTTCAAACAAGATTTAGTATAGGTTCATGTTCATGTTTAGGTTCTCCCTCTTTCTTTGATGATTCAAAACTTGTAGAGCTCTCTTCAACATCTCATCTTTCTAAGGGCCTCAATTCAAATTTCTTAGGTGTAGTAGGAAGTTGAATCACATCTTTCTTTTCTTCTATCCCTTCTAGTTGCACGATAATAGAAGAAGTCTTAGTTTCTCTAAAAATAACACTTCTGGAATAAAATACCTTTTGTGCAACAAGTGTTAGGATTAAACCATAGATAGAAATAACAATTACATGCAAATATAACCAATAATAGAAAATAATAGATCACACAGAAAAGAGCACAAGGCACCAAGATTTAATGTGGTTCACCCAATCCCTAGGCTATGTCCACCAAACAACAAGTCTAATATTATTATGATCTAGTGATATAACATGACTACAATCCATGATCCCTTATAGCTCAATATCACCACAAGAACCAATTTCTCATCGCAACTATGAAATAACCCCTAACCCTAATCTCTTTTATACAAGTATTTTTACTTCTTTAGTGTTATAATTAATAATTACATGTCGACCTAAAATCTTGATAAAATAGGGCCCAAAAAATTTTAGCCCTACAGAATTTATGAAGTATGTACAATACTTTCCTGATCAGTGACCACAATCTAACAATCTCGCACTTGGGGACTGATTAGGCTCCACACTAAACAACAATCTCCCACTTGGAGACTAATCCTATATCTATTCCGCTACTCCATGAGGCTCCCACTGGTTCAAACCACCCTGGACTCTACTATTCTTTTATGCATGTTTAGCTGAAGAGGAGCTCAGCTTCTCCCTTGTTACTATCTTTGTAAACATAGCTATGAGATTGTCATCTATATGTATCTTATCCAGCTTTAATTATCCATCCTCCAAAACTGATTGAATGAAATGGTACCACAACACTGTGTTTGGTAATTGAATGCAGAGCTAAATTCTTTGCAAGATGAATGGCACTATGACTATTGGTGAACAAATAATTATCCTTCTAAGGGTGTCATAATTCTTCTAATAAGAACTAAAGCCATAGCATATCCTTGGCTACCTTTGTAGTGGATAAAGCATTAACCTTCTATAACTTAGAAACCTAGCTCATAGTTTCTCCATCAATAATAAAGACATAACCTATAGTACTCCGCCTGGTATCAATATCACCTGCCAAATATGAGTCAACATAGCCTTGTAAATCAATAGTAGAGCCCCCAAAGTGTAAACACTTATTGGATGTTCCTCTCAAATATCTAAGAATCCATTTGACTGCATTCCAATGCTTAATTCCTAGATGACTCATATACCTGCTAATGACTCCCACTGTACATGCAATATCTAGCCTAGTACATATGATAGCATACATCAAGCTTCCTATAGCTGAAGCATAGGGTAATTTAGGCATCTCATCCTCCTCTTTGTGTGTCTTAGGATGCATCTCTTTAGTCAACTTCAAATGACTAGGTAAATGTGTGCTAACAGCTTTAACATTCTCCATAAACAAATGTTACAACACCTTCTCCACATAATCAGCCTGAGATAGCGTTAATGTTCTGCTCTTCCTATCTCTGCAAATCTTCATACCAAGGATTTTTTTTTTCTACCCCCAAATCCTTCATAGAAAATGTATGTGCTAATTGGCATTTCAGCCCCTTAATGTGATCCATGTTAGACCCAGCTACAAGCATATCATCAACATATAAACATAAAATAATGTAGCTGTTATCATCCAACCTCTTAAAATAAACATAATGATCTGAATGAAACCTATTATATCCATGCTCATATATAAAACTATCAAATTTTAGATACCATTTTCGAGGTGCTTGCTTCAAGCCATATAAACTTTTTTTCAATTTGCACACTAAGTTCTCCTTACCTTTGATTGTAAATCCTTATGGATGAGCCATATATATCTCTTCATTCAAATCACCATGAAGGAAGGTTGTTCTAACATCAAGCTAATCTAAATGCAAATCTTCAGTAGCCACAAGACTTAAAATAGTATGGATAGAAGTCATCTTAACAATAGGAGAAAATATCTCATCAAAATCAATACCCTTTTTTTGTGCAAATCCTTTCACAAATAACCTGGCTTTAAATCTTTTCTTACTACCATCCTCTTCTTTCAACCTGTAAACCCACTTATTCTGTAAAGCTCTTTTACTTGCAAGCAATTTTCTTAAATCCCATGTCTAATTCTTTAGCAAAGAGTCCATTTTGTCTTTCATTGTAGACTCCCACTAAATCTTACTATCGACTTGCACAACTTCATCATAACATTTAGGTTCACCAGCATCAGTAAGTAAAATTGAATACAAAGAGGGAGAGAATCTTTCTGGAGGTCTAATTTGCCTTGTTGACCATCTAACATTCATTCGTGTGTGTGATATTTTTTGTTGCAATTTTTGCACATCATGAGTAATGGCTAGAACATCAGCTTTTGGAGTATCATCCAACACTACATAATCATCTTTTTTCTTCTCATGTTGCTACAATAGATCTTTGTACAACACTTTCTCATTGAATATGACATCTCTGCTTCTTACAATTTTATGATTTTCAAAATCCCAAAGTCTATAACCAAATTCATTAATTCCATATCCAACAAATACACATTTCTTTGACTTAGCTTCTAGATTGGTTCTATTTTCAAAATCTGTGTGAGCAAATGCTTCATAGATGAAGGTTTGAGAAAAGAATAACTCACCTTCTTACTAGTCCATGCTTCCTCTAGAATACTACAGCCCAAAGGAGTTGAGGGACCTCTATTAATAAAAAATATAGTAGTATTAATAGCTTCAACCCACATGTGTAATGACAACCCAACATGCAACCTCATGCTCCTTGCGTGCTCCATTACAATCATGTTCATGTGTTTAGCCACTCCATTTTCCTGCAGAGCCCTTGGAATAGTTTTTTGTCTACGAATACCATTAGTGGAGCAATAATCTTCAAATTCATGACTATAATACTCACCACCATTATCAAATATGAGACATTTTAATTTCTTACCAATCTAATTTTCAACCAAGCATTTCCATTTCTTAAAAGTTTGAAATACATCAGATTTCTATCTAAGAAAATAAACCTATACTTTTCTAATTGCATCATCAATAAATGTAACATAATAATGAGAGCCACTAAGGGAAGATACCTAAGCTGGTCTCCATACATTTATATGCACAAGCTCTAATTTCTCCTTTTTGTTTTCCTTCCCAGTCTTTACAAAACTCGCTCTCTTTTGTTTTCCATACACACAAATTTCACAAAAATCCATATTAACACATTTTAGACCTGGTAAAACTTTCTTTGAATGAAGTACTTTCATACCTTTCTCACCCATGTTCTCAAGTCTATTTTGCCACATTGTTCTATCAAAATCTACATTAGCTATTTGTTCTCCCTGCTCAATTGCATAAATTGTTCTTGAACATTCATTTTTCTCTAAAACAATTAAAGTAGAAGGAACAATATGACCTATACAAAGATATAAGGTGCCTACTTTCACACCTTTTTCTACTACAAGGGAACCTTTTGAAACCTTCCAATTTTTATCATTATAAGTAACTACACAACCCTCATCACTAAGTTGTCCTACTAAAATTAAATTCCTGCTTAGCCTTGGAACATGTCTTACCTCATGTAGTAGTGAATGATTCCCATTCTGCAACTTAATCTTATTTTTTCCCTTTTCAAAAATTTGATAGGGTTCATTATCCCCCAAATAAACAAGCCCAAAATCCCCTTGGACATAATCAATGAAATAACCTCTATGAGGTGTAGCATGAAATGAAGCACCAAAATCTAAAACCCATGAATCATCAACACTTTCTAAAGATAGAAGCAAAGCATCCTCTTCAAATTTGTTACTTACCACATTTGCCTCCTTGTCTCAATCTAGTTTATCTTCTTCATTTTTCTTTTGATTCCAACAATATTTCTTTTTATGACCTGGTTTCCCATAGTACCAGTAGTCATTCGGTCCTCTCAATTGAGACCTCCTCCCCTTTGACTTTTCTCTTGATTTCTCACAATTTCTAGAATTACTTCCTCTCTTAGTTGTTTTGCCCCTGCTTTGTGCATTCAAAGCACTTCCTGATGTAGATCCACCTAAGGATTTCTTACAAGTTTTCTCACTCAAAACAACATTGATCACATCTTCACATTTTAGGGTACTAGATCTAGGAACAAAATTACTCATACTCATTACCAAGCCATTCCAGCTTTCAGGCAAAGAACACAAAATCAAGAGAGCCCTAATTTCTTCATCAAAATTGATACCCATAGAAGATAATTGACTAGTAATAGTATTAAACTCATTTAAATGATCTACAATAGATCCACCTTCTGGCATTTTCATATTAAATAAATGCTTCATGAGAAATACCTTGTTTGAAGCAGAGGGATTTTCACACAATGTCACTAGGGTTTTCATCAATTCTTCTATCATCTTTACTTTTCTAATATTAAATGTCATCGATGGTACCAAGCATAATCAAATTCTTCCAAGTTCTTTTCTATCCAATAGATCCCATTCATTATTTGACATAGATCCCTGATTCTTGGCTTTGCCTTCCAACAACTTCCATAAATTCTTCTGGTAAAGATAGTCTTCCATTTACATCTTCCATAAATGGAAGTTCTACCCATTAAACCTATCAAGCCTCAGCTTACCCTTGTCTACCATTGCTCCCACTCAACTATGCGTCTCTCCTATAGAGGATAACTAAAAAACAACCTTGCTTTGATACCACTTGTTAGGATCAAACCACGGACAGAAATATCATTCACATGCAAATATAACCAATAACATAAAATAATAGATCACATAGCAAAGAACACAATGGACCAAGATTTAACATGGTTCACCCAATCCCTAGGCTATGTCCACCAAACAACAAGTCCAATATTATTATGATCCAATGATTATAACTTGATTACAATCTGTAATCCCTTACAGCTCAATACCACTACAAGAACCAATTTTGCATCACAACTATGAAACAATCCATAACCCTAAGCTCTTTTATACAAGTATTTTTACCACTTTAGGGTTATAATTAATAATTACATTTCATCCCAAAATCCTCTTAAAATAGGGCCCAAAAATTTTAGCCCCAAAGAATTTATGAAGTATGTACGGTACTTTCCTAATCAGTCAAAACAATCTAACAACAAGATCTCAAAGCTTGTATCCTTTCACACCATAACTATATCCGATGAAGATACATTTGATAGTTTTGTTGTCCAATTTTGTTCGCTTCTCCTTTGACACATGAGCATATGCCTCACAACTAAAAACTCTTAGATGTTTAAGTGAAGGCGTGTGGCCCAACCATGCTTCCATTGGTGTCTTATCAACAAGATTTGATATAGGAGATCTATTTATTAGGTAGGAGGTAGTAGCTATAGCTTCAGCCTAGAATTTTTTTTCTAGTCTATCTCTACTCAACATACTCCTAGCCTTCAATCAAGGTCCTATTCATTTTTTCTACAACTCCATTATGTTGTGGAGAATACAAAGTTTTCTTCTCTCTTTTAATACCAAAATATTTATAAAATGTGTTAAAATCATTGGAGAAAAATTCACCACCTTTAGTAGTTCTCAAACACTTTATCTTCTTTCTAGTCTACAACTCAACCCTTGCTTTAAATTACTTCAGCTTTACTCCTAAGGAAATAAACCCATGTTCTTCTACTAAAATCATCAATGAAAGAAACATAATAAAGTGATCTACCAATAGAAGGAATATCAACTAGACCAAATACATCTGAATGGATTAGATCCAAAATAAATGAGGACTTATGAGAACTTGAGTAAAACTTAACACAATTTTGTTTACTATAGATACAATACTATCAAAAATCAAACTCAAGATTATAGTCATTCAACCCATCAACAAGGTTTTTTTTTTAAAGGTTTGTAGACCCTTCTAACCTATGTGGCCAAGTCTCTGGTGCCATAACATAGTCTTCTCTGCAGGAAACTTTGATTTAGTAGATAGAGCACCCTTGGTTACCCAAAAACCATGACCATCTATTAAAAGAGAAACCCTCTTCTTCTCCAAAAAAGTAGTCCTCTTCATAGTCTTATTACAATTACTATTTCACTCAACCATGCATGCATCAAGCCGGTACAATGTACCCAATATCCTTCCTCTTTCAATTACCATAGTACCTCTCACCATTTTCACATCTACTTTAAAAAATTGTACATCCACACCCACATCTATTGGTTTTTTAATAGATAACAAATTCCTCACTATTCTTGGTATATGAAAGACACCATCAAATATTCTAATTCTACCATAAGAAATTTCACAAAAATACTTGCATGACCAACAATATAAAAAACTAAGTTATCACTCATATACACCTTACCACCATCAAAGTTTTCATACTTACTAAATAAATTTCTATTAAGAGTCATGTCAAGAGATGTGCCTGATTCTATCAACCATTCATTTTCACCTACATGAGTGGCCAAGGCTATAATGAAAATATCTCCATCTTCCTTCTTGGACTTAGAATCAAAATCTGGCTTCTTCTCTTTGCAGTCCTTTTAGAAGTGTCTAGATTTGTCACAATTCTAATAGATCACCTTGGACTTACCAAAAGATTTTGATCTCCCCTTATTTTTTGACTTAGAATGGTCATACTTCTTTTCATTCTTGCCTATTTCTTTTGGTCTTCCTCCAACACTCAAAGCCTCTTTGGCATTCAAAGAGACCTTCCTTCTCATCTCCTTAGAAACTAGAGAACCAACAACATCCTCCATCTTCAAGACAACTAAAGTGCTCTCTATGCCCATGACAGGGTTGTCTCATGAGTCTGGCAACAAACATAGCAAGATTTAGCACCTTTCTTCTTCATCCATCAACACCCCAACTGTGGTCAACTTAGTCACCTACATATTAAAATTTAAAGATACTCAAAAATCAGTCCACTTTCTTCTATTCTCAAGGAATACAACTTCTTCCTCAAGAAAATCTTGTTCACAAGTGATTTCACTTGATAGATCTCACTTAGCTTCTTCCAAAGCTTCTTTGTTGTAGGTTCTTCATGGACATTAATCAAAATCTAGTATGCAAGACACAATTTGATGAGACCTTTAGCTTTTCTATCTATCATATCATACTATGTAACTAAAGTTAGATCTATGAGCTTCAACTTTTTCTCATCAATCACATCCCATAGATCCTAATCATTCAATAGATCTTCCATCTTCAAATTCCACATCTCAAATTTTGTGCTAGAAAAGTTCTCTATATCAATCCTCCCTAATATGCTTGCCATCTCTGCAATCCTACAACATAGAAATGAAACCTTTACACAAGCTCGCACTCAAACCTTGATTAGCTTAAAAAACCATGTACCCAACAAATAGAACCAAAACTTGCTAGACTCTAATACCACTTGTAAGGAAGAAAAGGAGCGCGGAATCACTTCCTACACTAATCTTGAGAGGACGATTATGAAAATTTAACTAACTATTGTAGAGATCTCAAGAAATGCATAATAGTATAAATAAAATAACAATAAACACATAACATAATGATTACTATGGGGAAACCCTTCCAAGAGAAAAATGCCACCCTCCAAAACCTGCACAATATATTCTCAAATCAAGAATATTACAATACACTTGCAATGCAAGTTCTTATAGGAGTACATCACCACAACTCAAGCTCATAATTAGACTCAAACAAACTCCTTCTAGCACCCAATGATTCAAACACCTCCCCAAGCCCTCCTTTTATAGTGATTTACAACTTGGAAACCATTTGTGCTCTTAAAAAACATGGGCAAAACAACCATGCCACATGTTATCCAGTAACTCCAAGAATAGCATTTTCGTCCATAATTTTGTCCTCTACTTTAGACCCCCATAAAATTCATGTAATGAGTTGTTTATACTCTCAAAATAGCCCTTATTTATTGTTCTAGAGACAAGACACATTTTTAACAACTCATACACCTTTTTCCAACTCATGAACATGTGGAAAACTTCCAAAAATAAATTCTACAATTTTCTACAATTTTCTAGAATTCTCAACACATCCATTTGCCACTGAAGTAAAGTACTAGCCTACATGCAACACAAAGATATCCATATCATACATTAGAAACTCCATAAAAAAGAATTATTTTGAAAGGAAACGGAAAAAAAAATCTTTGTTTCACATTATAAAATCATGTATATTGGTTGAATGATTGTGTTTTGTTCTAACTGTACAATATTTCTTTTTTAGTAAGCTTTCCTCTTTTGATAATAGATCACTACTTTTGATTTGAGAGTATATCTTTTTCTTTTCGATAATAATTCATGGATTTTGATTCAAAATATATCATTAAAATCAATTGTCATTCTAGAATTCTTCTTGAATTGGAAAAACTCATACATATAACCAAAACCTCTACATCATAAAATAAGGTTTGTTGGCTAGTATGTTTTTTTTTGGTTTTAACTGCATATTTCTATCAATCATCATTCTCATTTGAGCTTTGATTTTTGATGATAGAATTAGAAGACTAATATGCAATAAATACGAAAAATCTTCTAAAATAAGAAAAATAAAATAAAAAGGCAAAATCTTCACCTCATCTTCCAATACAGATATTGGTGAATCAACATCTCCTTCAACCTTGGCAACCACAACATTAACCATTTTCAAAATCTAAGTGACAAAATGCAAATTAAACCCAAAACAATCAAAAGAAGGCAAAATTACAACCATAAAAATATGGAGTTTGTACATTGTACACAGAATAAACTAGAAAAATGAATGCACATGCAAGCTTTCAACTATGAGTAATCATGAAACACGGTATAAGTAATACTTATTATCAACATACAAACACCTTAGAAATTAAGTAAATTACAAAATCTCTACATGAGATCATGAATATGGGAATACAAAAAATACCAAAGTAAACGCCTTCATTAAAAGTCTAACCTTGAATGTAGCTACATTTATCAAATATTTCATTGCTGAAGTAAATCCTATTGTAACTATCAATGAATGCAAACAAGATTGTAGCTAAAGTGACAAGCTTGATAGCACTGCCAAACATGTTAACAATGTCAAAATTATCATAGCTCTAGTAGAAAGCTTAATAGAATTTGCCAAACTAGGACCTTATTGCACATTAGGATTGTTTGAAGTCCTGCTACTCAAACAAATTTTATAATAATAATCAAGAGTACCAATAAATTATAACTTTGCCTAAAGCTCAATGGCACACTAATTGCAATACCAAGACATGGGCCTCTATTTTAGACCTATGCTTTCAAGAAAGTACATAAATACACTATTGGCACCATTTAGAGATATTTCTTAAGGTTTAAAAAAAGTGTTCCAAAGGTTCCTTGTCAAGTTAACAAGTTATATCTATCCGTGGTGAGCACAAAGGCACTATCTAATGACAGTTCATTAATTTTACCAAGTCATATTTGTATTGGAGATAGTTTTTTTTTTCCTAGAAGGGTTTGAAATAATGCTAATGATAGGAATCTTCCTCCTTAGCTACTTAGACTTTTTTGGGCTCAGCTATTTGTCATTGTTCCAAACTTGGTCCAAATGGACCTTATGCATGTTAAAATGTTAATTTTTTTTACAAATAATATGTTAGATACACCTCACATCTAAGATATTATTCATATCCTAAAGCCTTTTTAGAATAACAAGAAGGCTTTACATTTGTCACGTGCTTAGGGTAAATTCCCAAAAGACTAGTGAAGGAAATGTCACCCAACACTCTAATTAAGCTAGCATACTAGAAAGGAGGTATCACCTCTAAGGAAATATTGGCAATTCAACCTTATCAAATGGAAGAAATTTAGGTGCAAAACAATTCAGCTTTCCACAAACTGAATTAGAGTCCCTTGAAATGCTACATCCAAATTTAGGTGCATGGCACTCAAAAATTGAAGCTACATGCTTTAACATTTATGATAACCACATTCAAATAGATACACTACTTCAAGTTATCCATCATTAGCAATAAACTAAGTAGAAGCTATCAATTAGGAATAGCTCAAGTAAAAAAGAGTTCATTATTTTCAAAGAATCACTGAAAATATTTTGAATTAAATAGGCTAGAAAATCCAGTAATCTTATGCTTGACTGGAACTTCAATGCAAAGGTTGGGGACTTTGATTTAGCCTAGATGTTGGAGAACAATAATTTTTCTTAGATTACAATTACAACTGCAACCCTCAGTTATGTGGCTCCCAGGTGTGTGATGATAGGAAGAACAACCCCTAAATCAGATGTTTATAGTTTTGGGGCTATGGCCTTGGAAATTCCTATAGGAAAGAGAGTATTAGATATGAGCTTGCAAGAGCATCATATGACACTTGTGGTGTAGGTATGGGATATCTATGGTTAAGGAAAAGTTTTGAATGCTACATATGTAAAGTTAAATGGGGAGTTTGAGAAGACTAAAATGTAATAATTGGTAGAGATAGGGTTGTGGTGCTCCCATCTAGATCCAACTTCAAGACCCAAAATGAGGCAAGTAGTAAAGTTATTAAAGCTGGAAGATCGAGTACCTAATCTTTCTCTAGAAATTCATACCTAGACCATAGAGTATCATCCCATCATTCTAGACCTACAATGAATGAAATTAATTAATTAATGAAGATATGTTAGTTTGAGCTTCACTTGTTTTCAAGAATACTTTATTATTCTCTACTTAAGAAGTCCAAGCATGTGAAGGTGGAAGCTCATATTTCCTCACCACCCCCACCCCCACCCCCCACCAATCTAAATCCTCCATTATCATCTAATTACATACTTCATTCATTCATTCATCCATTTATGAACTATAACATTCAATCAATACAATCACATAACATTCATTAATATAATATAAAATTCATTAATACGCAATTCTAATCAAGGCTTCATTAACACATAAAAATATTCATTAACATGACATCAAAATAAATATTAATATGTAACATTCATAGATAATTACTTAAAACAACATTCTTTCATTATCCATCAAAATATATCAAACAAGGTTTATCAAAGAGCATTTTTTTTAAATCATTTCTTCTTTTTGTTTTTCTTAGCTTTCTTAAGGAAAAGTTTGATAGGACCATCAATATCTTCCTCATTCTCCTCCTCTTGTGGCACATGTAAGTTCAAATTATGGTGCCTCCTCCTTTTTTAAGGAGCATGAGGTTGCTAGACTAAAGGGGGCTCTATTGCAATAACAAGTAAATAGTTTAAATTGGCATACACTTTTTCTTTTTTTCTAATGTTAAAAGCATTTCATTAACCAATAGAACATAACATGCATTTTTCTTGCCTAACAATGCCACATCATGTACAATAAGATTTTGGTCTGTCACCACCTCAACATGTTGAACACTTCAAACATGCTCTACTAATTCACCATGATGTTCAACATGCTCTAAAATATTCAAAAAAAGGTTACACGTCAAATTCTAGTTGAAGATGTTAAATTGTATACATAATTGTGTAATTGATTTCAAATAGCAAATTAATACCTCAACCACTATGATGCACATCATGGCCTTCATCACAGACAAGTTCTGTGACAGGTTTTGAGGACTGCAGTGAAATGTTATGCAATCAATTTATCTTGGAAACTAACACCAAAAAAGAAATTTCTCAACTATTCAATTTGATTTACTTTTTGTTTAACCAATTTTCGTATGTCTCATTTGGTGCACCAGATTCTTGGGTATGGCTTTTAGATTCTTGGCGTAGGCATGTAGCCATGACTTTATAGCCTTCCTTCAAGGCAATTTTTTTATTTTCATATATGGGCTCTACATTGAATTCAATGCTTGTTTTGCATGTATTATTTTTTTTAAATAAAAAATTTGCAATATTATATATAAAAAAATTATATAAAATTTCATTTTTGCTACTTACAAGTCGAGAGTGAAGATTCATATAGCCACCAGAGCCAAGTTTGTGTTGGCCAACCTTTTGTAGTCTTGCTTTTGTAGCTTTTGATGTGTTCTACAGACAATGAAAACTCTAAAAAATGTTAGATTATATGTTTACAAAGATCACTAATTAGTTCATGATTACATTCTACTTGTTGATATCATATTGGTTTTGACATGTAAGTAACTATACACTTAAGTCATTTACTTAGTTCATGTTGAACAAGTAGTATATGTTGAGTATAATATGTATAAAATAGAGCTTGTCAAGTCACTCAAGTGTCAGGAAGACAATGTATCCCAAGTGATTTAGGAGTCGAGTAAGCAGTGCATGTTGAGTCATTTAGATACTGAGTCACAATATAGAAATTAGTATATGTTGAGCATTAGAGACTTCAGATGCTAAGTAACATAGTTTTGTCATAGTTGTTTGTATTGGTACAAACTACTATGTAAACCATTTTTTAGCCAACTTACAAATTTAATTATGATATTTTGGTGATAAAGATGAATCTTAAGTTGGAATCCCTATGAATTACATGCATCCTATCAGGTAAAGGGAAGGTTTAAGAAGAAAAATGGATGAATCACAACTGTTGATTCATACCTACAAGAATTTTCCTTAGGGAAAATTCACCCAAGATCAAGGAACTCAAACACAAGCACAATAGTAGACTAGAAAGAGTATGATAAGAATGATGATATATTCATTCAATATTAAACATAAAAGTACACTAGGAGTGCCTATATATAAAAGCCTATGAAAAGCTTCTAAAATGCATAGAAGTCAACAACATGATAAGTCATACAACTAGGCACATGTCCACTAGATATGGGTTATCCTCCATTAAGCATAGGAGTAAGTTCAATGATGAGAGGATAAGCCTACAATAGTGTAGCACAAAAAATAATGTTGTAGACACCATGTGCTAAGTTAGGAGTGCAAATAACTATGTTTTCTACATGACAACTCAGTTAATGATGCAAACTCCATTGTTGTCAACATGACAACTCATAAGAGTACGTAAACTCCTAAGTCTCTCACCAAATAAATACTAAAATAATGTATTAACCTAAGTAAAATTAAGTAAAGTGTAATAATTAAATAATTATTTACACCAACACCCCCCCTTAAGTGCAACTTAGGGGAATGAACTTAAGCTTTCAAAAGCTAGGATGGAATGCAAGATTTGTCTCGGCTACTAGGTCATGTTAGGTACCCATGTACATAATGCAATCTCTCATAAAGTGGTTAAAGGGGGAAAATCTCATGGGAACCCCACCCCCCCCCCCCAAAAAAAAAAAATAGAGAGATGAAAAAACTAGATGCATGTATGGATGGAGTAATAAAGAGCCCCCCATTATGACATACATCAAGTATATAAAATAGAGAATAATGAGAAGAACACAATCCAAAAAAGGGAAAAGGTACCCCCCCAAAAGAGAGAAGAAGAAGAGAGATAAGGTAGTCTCCCCCTCAAATGAAGAGTTTCAATTAGTGATAGTTGCTTTGATGTAGAAGCTAATCTAGGAATGCTAAATAGTGTTCCTCGCCTTTAGAAGAAACAATACCATAGGTACCAATGAGATGCTTCCACTGTGTGTGGAAAGAATCCCAATGATTGATGATGTCTCTAAAACTTGCTTAACTATCCCTATCAAGGATTGATGTAGAACCTATCCCAAAGAATATATTGTCTCCTTAATTGATAAATAGACCTCCTGCAAATCTTATACATAAGTATCCACAATCACATCAACCTATGAAGATTGATCATGTAGAGAATGGACATGAGGGTCAGAGTGAGCCCTTGCAAAAACTGAAGAAGGATCTTCTCCATCAAAAAGAAGATATATATCATCAATGATGTCCCCCAAATCCACTATGTATGACTCCACAAACAAACTTGAAATATCTGCTATGTAATCATCTTCTATTACTGGAGCTAGAAGACTAGGTGTACCCTACTATGCTAGACCTATCATTGTGGAAATATATGCATGTGGAATATGCTAATGTTGTGACCACTCACTATAACTATCGGTAGAACCCCACATGTCTAAATTTTTTGAAGCACTATCATTGGTGTCACTATTAATCTCCACAATGTATGATGTGTGAAGAGGAGTAGAGAATAAGCTAGGTGAACTTTCCTCAAAGTGTACATCCTTCTCCACAAAAATCTCATGTGTCTTAGGATCCATAAGTCCTTTACACCATCTTTAGATCCAATGAAGGTACAAGGTTGAGGTGGTGGTGTCTTGCATCCCCTAGAAGATATGTTTTCCCATGCTAGACAACTGGAGACTAAAGTGTGTCACAACTGGTTTTTGGCCGCACCATGCCTCAAAAGGTGTCTTTCCATCTCAGGTAGAATGAGGAGACCTATTAAGTATGTGATTGGCATTATTGATTACTTCAACTTCAAGTGATGGATCTAGAGACTTGGCTTGTATCATGCAACTTACCATAGACTTAAGAGTTTGGATCCTCAATGCTGCAACATCTATCTTGTGTGGATTGAATTCTAGTGGATTTTGAAGATCAATACCCTCAAGTTTGCAAAAAAATTTAAGTCTTTTGTTCACATATTTACTTTCATTGTCCATTCTTAGAAATTTGATGGCCTTCTTTTATTTTTGTTTAACATGAGTCTTGAAGGCTAGAATCTTATCCAACACTTCATTCTTGTGATAAAGAAAGTAGACCCAAGTGTACCTTGAAAAGTCATCAATGAAAGTAAGTATGTAGCGACCCTAGCTAATTGATGTCACTATAAAAGGACCTGATAAAAACATGTGAACCAACTAAAGAACAACTGGTGCAATTGAAGACTTACCTTTATCTAACTTCTCCTCTAGATGCATATCCACTAAATCTATTGAATATTCACCCATGGAAAAGTTGATTGTAGGTAGACCTTTAACCATTTTGTTTGAGCAAAGTTGCTAAAGATAGAAAAAGGCAAGATGTCCATACCACTTATGCCATAATTTGATTTGTGAATTGGATTAAGTCAACAAGGCATGTGAAGGAGGCTTAGGCACAATGTGGGAGAAAGAATACAACCCTTTTTCATGATTAACTTTCTCCATTGCAACCACTGAATCATCTTTTAGACTACGTACCTTTACTAAGTCAAGAAGGAACTCAATTTTGTGGCCATCTCCAAGGTGAGTGATTTGGTAAATTGAAAGGAGATTAGAACTTAGGTTTGGAACATAGAGAACATCTTTGAACTCTCCATTTGTCATTTCCACATTTTATTTCTCTTCAACTTCCATTTTTGTATCATCTCCCACAAAGATGTGTGGTACCTTTGATTGTTTCAATGAAGAAAAATCTCCTTTGAAGAACCCATATGATATGAGGCATGTGAGTCAAGAATCCATTTTGTTGCAGAATTTGAATTTTCCATGAGTACTTTCCCTTTTCCCTTTGAATTTAAAAGAAGACCCTTTCTCCTTGTAAGTATTAGGCAGTGGAACATTATTTTTTTTCATGATGGGTGTTAACTCATCAATCTTTTTATGATAACACTAATGTTCTTCATGCCCCAATTTCTTGCAATAGGTACACTTTTTCTTGTCTTTATTATTGTCCCCTTTCTTATTTGAATTTGAAGACTTGCCTTGTTGATTTGATTGTGGTGTTGTCTTTTTTGCATCCTCTAATTTGTTATTCTTCCATTTCTTATTCTTACCCTTTCCTTTATTTGAAGATTGACCAGCTAAATTTTGAGAACCCTCATAATTGGCCACCATTGCCTTAGACTTTGGAAAATTGAGAATCCCTATTGATTTCAACTTTTTTTCTTCTTTATCCAATAGTTCAACATAATGATCAAAAGAGACTTTTAGATAGGAAGACCCTAATGTAGTCTTTGAGGTGTTATAAGTAGAAACAAATGTGGAGTACTTAGATGGAAACTTATTATGAATGAGATAGATTAACTTGTCATATTTAATAGGACTCCCACAATCATCAAGCTTCATTCTTAATTCATTCACCTTTATGATAAAATCCTGTATGGAATTAAATATCTTAGGATCTAAGTAGACAAGTTCATCTTCAATTTTGAAAATATCTTCCTTAGACACTTTACCATATAGGTTTTGGAGGGTATCCCAAGCTTCCTTGGATGTATGAAACTTCTAGATCTGATATACGATCTTGTCTTCTACCCCTAAACAAATATCACCAAGGGCTTTCCCACCCATCATTTACCAATCAGTGATTTCACTAGCAAATACTTGATCACCTATTGGTTTAGGAAGGGTACTATCTATATATTGAGAAACTCCTTTATGCATTAAATGACACAACATTTTAATGGACCATGTAGCATAATTATGTGGGGTTAATTTTGGAAACTTAAAATTTTTTATGATGCAAAAAATGAAGAAAATAGTAGGAAAAGAGGAACACAACACCAAGAACACACCACCCCCCCCCCCCCCCCCCCCCTCCCCCTCCCCCATTTCACTAAATCAAGAAACTCCTCAAAAAAGATGCTTTTGGCACTTTATATGTAGTGCATTTACAATGGCCACTTACCAATTTTGGCCTTAGTGGACTCCTGATTTTTCCTTTTACAACCTCCTTGTGGAGTTCAAAAGTGGAATATTACAATGTATCTCAAATATACAACAATTTTGAAGATATATCAAAGCATTACAATGTAGAAATTGAACTAATTCTAAAAATAACACTTTTGTCCACACAACCCTATAATCTAATTGTAGATCTAGAAAGTAGATGAAAAATGACACACTTTCAAAAAAAAAAATAGAACCTATTTTCATGTCTAGATGAGCTCGTATGGAGCATTTGAAGTTGCAAAATGCAAGACTGGATAGGTATAGTCACCAAAAGATGCAATTTTTGACAAATCCATGCACCAAAACAAGAAAGCAACTACACCATTAAATTTTTTACGAAATTCTATCCAAAATCTTAAAAAATTGTACTTGATTTGGAGTCCAGATGATTGAGATATGACCTCCCAAAGTCAAACTGCAAAATTCAAAATCAATCTGAAAAGAGGTTGGATCAGCAAAAGATAGAGCTAAATTTGACAATCATATGACTGTCACAATAGTCTAAATTTGCCCCTGAATGATGGTCAGATAGCTGTCAAATTTAGGCTAGTAAACTTGATGATGTCAACAAAAACTCCACCCTGGGATGATGTCAACATAAAAATCTATACAAATGTTGACATGTCCTTTGGCATGGAAAAAGTAAGAAAGCTAACTATATGTCTGTGTGTTGCTTACATGGCAGGGATGAGTGTGCAGGGTGACATGGACAAAGAAAAGCATGGCTAGAAGTAGGTGCTACCATGTGTCCTACGATTATGGTGCTAGCGTGGAGTGCAAGCCTTAATCAGATGATGCCTCGTGTGTCTATGCAAGAATGGTCATAGAGACCAAAATATCAAAATCATCATTGGAAACTCCTTTGATGGTGGGAAAATGTCAAGTTTTGGGTGCTGGTGGGGATAACAACTTCGACACTAAAGATTGATACAGTGGCACTAGGAAACTCTATACTTGGCGAGCGCTAGAACTTTAAACAGTCACTCATAAATTGTGGGTTTTATCCCACATTTTTTGCGGGATAGACCTTGCTAGTATTTAAAATGGAAAGGCCATAGAATGTAATGCAAACAAGGCCTGCCAATTTTAGGAACCTTGGTCACCAGATTTGGGGCTCAGCTAGTGTGAGCTTGTTGCCTAGATTCACCAGATGCCAGTTGGATGCTTTATGCACCAGATTTAAGTATAAATGAATGTTGATTAAGGAATATTCCTCCCAAATTGTAGGGTTGGGGTGTCATTATATGGTTCTACAAAGTAAATTTTCTCTGCTAGCCTAACTGGACAAAAAAAAAATTGAAATTTTTTTTTCAAAATACCAGAGAATTATTAGACCTGAAAAAATAATTAAATAAATCTAAAAATGAAGATACCTAGTTTAGAAATTGGTGCCTTTGAGTGCTGGCTTGCAAAAAAAAAAATTGCCTCATGATCAACTTTAGCTGAACATAGGCAAATTTATAGCCGATCTTCATCGAATCAACATTCTAGACACAATGGTGTGGTCCAATTTGGCTCAACATGCTCCAAATTTCTACAAATTCTCTAAATTTGAGTCAAGGTGCTAAAGCATGAATGATCTTGAATGGCTATGTGAAGAGAATCTTCTCGAGCTCTAATATGATGTAATAATTTTTCTTAGAGAAAATTCACCCAAGATCAAGGAACTCAAACACAAGCACAATAGTAGACTAGAAAGAGTATGATTAGAATGATGATATATTCATTCAATATTCAATGTAAAAGTACACTAGGAGTGCCTATATATAAAGGGCTGTAGAAAGCTTCTATAATGCATAGAAGTTAGCAACATGATAAGTCATACAACCAAGCACATGTCCACCAGATATGGATTATCGTCCATTAAGCACAGGAGTAAGTGCAATGATGAGAGGATAAGCCTACAATGGTGTAGCATTCAAAATAATGTTTTAGACACCATGTTCTAAATTAGGAGTGTGAATAATTGTGTTATCTACATGACAACTCAGTTAATGATGCAAACTCTAGTGTTGTATACACCATGTTTTGAATTAGAGTTGCTACTCTAGTGTTGTCAACATGAAAACTCATAAGAGTACAAAAAATCCTAAGTGTCTCACCAAATAAATAATAAAATAATGCATTAACCTAAGTAAACTTAAGTAAAGTGTAATAAGTAAATACTTATTTACACCAACAATACCTAACCCTAAGTCACCTAGGTCTTCTTAAGGAGGAAAAACCCTAAAATTCATATGCATGTGGAAGGAGTGAAGAGAGAAGTTTGCATGTACAAATAGAGTATTTATGGTGGCCAAGTAGTTGTGACTTGAAATTGCATTGCAGAATCAGTTAAGGAGAATAGATGAAGGAAATAGTATATAGTAGAGAGACATTTGATCAAGAAGGATCAAGAATACATTAGTTTAGAGGTGATCTATCATCAAGCAACAAAGTGCTAACTACAAGATCAATGTTGAGTCATTCTAATAGGTGAATCAATTAAATCTCTTAACAGAGTAGTCCTAACATGCTATATTGAAATCCTCTAACAAGGTGCTTACTTAATTGTGAGTTAAAGTAATTTAACAAGACACACTTCTAATAGGGTGTTTAAATCCTTTAATAGGATAAGACCTAACAATCTTTTTAAGCCTCTAATAGGGCAAAAACTTCACAAGATAGATCATGTCTCATGATCAAACAATGTAACCTTCATTGGATTCACTTTATTACTACAGTAGTGAAGATTTTTCAATGTCATCCCCACCCCAATTTTACCTTCTCATTGGAGGGTTTCTTGGTAATCATATTCGGTGTCATATATGTGTGAATGCTTACTTTTTTACATGATTTAGATGTACATGCTTTACATGGTACTTTAGTTTACTTATTGAAATTATGAGATAGATGTGTGGTGAATTTTTTATGGGTCAAAGTTTAAACTACTAATTCACCCCCTAGAAGTTTAACTTTCCTATTATAATTCTAACAATTGGTATCAGAGCCTAGTTCTCTAAAAGAGAAGCTTTATCGCTTTGAGAAAAGATCTTGAGAATGGAAGTCGACAAGTTGAGAAAGATCATTGAGAATCAGGGAATTGAAATACAACTCATTCTACATCAACTCAATGAAGCAAGAGAAGTGTTATATAAATATTTGAAGAGAAGGAAGGGAATTGAAATACAACTGCCCTTTCAAATAACAAAGGTGGAATTTATTTGATATGAGGGTTTTTATGAACAAGCAGTTTCTCAAAGGACAAAGAAACTTTGAGAAAGACAAATAGATGATCTCTTTACCAAAAGGATTTTGATGATAACTATAGAATTGTGTATGTTTTACAAATATTTTTCAAGGGTCTTGAGCACAAATAAGATAGTTCAAACACATGCTTTATCCCTAAGGTCAAATTTTGATTGTAATATGGTATTCAACAGACCACAACTTGGTGTCTCTTGATTCTAGTGCAATATGTCCCTCTAATTGAAGAAGTGAGTTGATACAAGAGTCAATTGACAAATGATACACATCAAAGAATCTTCAAGGCATGGCAAATAGAAGTTCCCCTTCAGCTGGAACAATGACCCTTGGAGATGAAACCCAAGTGGCCTTATGCCTCTACCAGTGGAGCACAATGGTGAGTAATCTTGAAGGATGTTGTTTCCCTTGCACTATGAATGAACATACCATGGAAAAAATTGAGATACTTTTGACTAAAAAAGGTTGAAAATGGGTCTATAGTGTCTCACCAAGCAGTTGTTATGTATGTGATCCACTTAAGAATCTATTCTAGACATGCTTAAATTATGAGAAAGTTTTCCCACCTCAGGCTAGCCCCAGAAATACACCGCCCAAACTTAGGTGATAGAGTGAGAAATTTTACCTTTCCCCTCATTATATACTAGCCAAACTTTTTACTACTTTGAGCTTCTCACCAAAGTGGAAGCACTTCCTAGAGGTGGATGAACTCGCTAGAAGCACTCCTAGGTTGTTGTGAATGATCTTGCTAACAACTTTTGGTACATGTGTCATGTATTTTAAGGTCTTAAGATGTAGAAAAAATAGAAGTCAAAGATGTGCTAAAAGGCACAATATTAATACACGCAAGATACTTGATTCATTGTTATTTGGACACTTTAGTGCTCTATTTTATGATTTGAAGACACACATGATTAACATTCAGAGATTCTTTCCAACTTAACAATGTCATCAAAAAAAAAAATTTGAGTCAACAAAAGGGAAATTGAGCATGAAAGCTTTAAAGAGGAGGGAATAAGAACATTTTTTTTACTTTAAAGCATTCAAGATTGGATGAATTTTATTTTAAGCACCAAATTTGAAGTGTTTGCACATAATGTTCATTAGCACTTAAAATGAAATGTTTATTGCATTGGTTCAATTTTAAGCCTTAATCATTCATTCCATGAAAAATGGAAGATTTTTTCAATTTTAAACTATTAAAAGAAAAATTATGATGATAAAACCTATAACATACCAGTTAACTTAAAAACTTGCAATAGAAAATATTAGAAATTACAACAAAGCAGTCAACTCTGCAAACCTACAGGAATATCTAGCAATCCCGTAGGTGTGAGAATGTGGTCAAAAGCTCATGGGAATGTTGCACAAGACTGGTGAAGAAATGTAGAAAATTGGCTTGCAAGATGAAAAGTCATAGAGCGATCCTATGAGAGGGCAATCTCGCAGATGGTTTTAGCAACGTTCTCGCAAAAGTGCATTTTGAAGGTTTGACCAAATGTAGGATGTGTTCTTGCATGTGTAATAAAGTGATTCCATAGGCTGACTCTAGCATTCTTGTAGGAAGAAGAATGGGGAGAATGCAAGGGCTACTTTAGGACATGTGCAAATAATGGTTAGTGATAAATAGTGAACTCACATTCATGGGTTTATTTTCTTGCCTGTGTGTAGCTGCAATCCTATGGTCTCAGGTTCACTTTCCTAGGGTTGCCAAATCACAAAAAAAAAAAAAATTTGCAGTGTTGGAAAGTAAAAAAAATTAGATCGTTAGGAGAAAATTTTCTAGAAAATGACCTATGTACCTGCAAAAATGTTAGCAAACCACCTGCAAAAACCCACAAGCATAAAACATCATTTTGGTTAGTTCATCACAAAAAATTCAAAAACATGATTAGATTGACCCAAATGCAAGGTCCCATGAGGCATGCCAAAATGTATCACCTAATATCTAGTAGTGTAAATTAAATACCAATCTAAGAAGAGCA
Source organism: Cupressus sempervirens (assembly GCA_028749045.1). NCBI lineage: Eukaryota > Viridiplantae > Streptophyta > Pinopsida > Cupressales > Cupressaceae > Cupressus > Cupressus sempervirens. Next base: position 1,038,553,367 of record CM053787.1, on the reverse strand, counting down.
TTCACACAACTAAACAAAGCTAAAACTTAAGATAGGACTCAATGGTTATCACCGCAAAAGGAAGCAAACCAAGAATGGTAGGCTCCTTATGGTATAACCCATGATGAAGAGGATTTCTCCCCAATAAGTAGATATGTGTGCTAATGATTATGCTCAAGCTTTAAGTGGATGGATGGTGTGCATGGAGGATGGTTTCAACAATGGAGGTATGGAGGGATTTCAACATTATAATGGTATTTTGGTTGTTTTCAAACTCTCAAAATAACATGATAACATTGCATGAAAGGTGGATTATATTTGTGAAGGGAGAGGGTTTCATTAATAGGCCAAGGGATAGAGAGATGGATGGTTAGGATGCAAGGATGGTAAGATGGTGAGGGAGGGTCAAGATGCACTCAAAAGGGAGCACATGGATTGTGCTTGTTTAGCACCAATAGGGAGGTGACACTTGTCACAAGGAGGATGAGTGTGAGAGGATAGGATAAGGGTTGGTCAAAGGATTAATGAGGGAGGTTGAGTATGTAAGAGGGATGTAACAGTCATAAAGGGGGATATAAGAGATGTAAGAGTCATAAATGGGGATGTAAGAGATGAGGGTGAGTTTTTTGACTTTGGCTTGGGTTAGCAAGTCTTAACCCTTGCTTAAGGTTGTGCACATGTTTAGGAGGGGGATTAGGATTAGCTTAGAAATGGGGTTAGGGGGTAAGTGGTTTAGCTTTGATGGGATGGGTTAGTTAGGTGGCTAAGTGAGCTTAGTAGTTATCAAAGTATTTATCCTCCAGACAAATAGAGGAGTTTTTGCTAAGTGAGCTTAGTATGGAGGGATTTCAGCATTATAATGGTATTGTAGATAAGAGATTTTGTAAGGTATTTATCATGTGCCAAGCTATGTTGTTTCCTATTTTGTAAACCCTAGTTTTATAACATGACATCTAGTTCAAAGGCTAAGTAAACCTGGTGCCTAATTTCTAGGTTTTCACCAAGGTACCTATCCAAGGTGCTTGAATTGCCAAGTTTTCACCATTGGATGCTTGTTTTTTATTTACATGTTTTTGACTGAGAATTTTGTTTTCAAGCATAAAATTTCTTAAGGTGAATGATGTTGGTAGGATCCTTCAGGACTTCACCTTCAAGTGTAGATAGATGATAGGCTCCTAAGCCAAAAGATGTTGTGACCATTTAAGGACCAAACCATGTGGGCTTGAACTTGCCTTTCTTTTCTCAGTTAGTCTAAACCTTCATGTTCTCCTTGAGGACCATGTCTCCATCTTGAAATTGGTGCAGATGGACCTTTCTATTGAAATTTCACTTGAGGCAATTCTTGTAGACCATGAGGTGGTCATAGGCATGTTGCCTTTTTTCATCAAGAAAATCAAGCTAAGTAAGTTGAGCCACTCTATACTCTTCATTGGATATCTGGCCCCATAGAGAAATGCAAAGGGATGGTGCTTCAACCTTAATAGGTAATACTACTTCAACACCATAAACCAAGGAGTATGGGGTTGTGTCGATGGATGTACGAAATGAGGTGTAGTATGCCCATAGGGCAGGATTGATTTGTAAATGCCAATCACGACTTGAATCATTGACAACTTTCTTTAGGATTTTAAGTAGGGTTTTATTACTTGCTTTCACCTAACCATTACCTCATGGGTAGTATGGGCTAGAAAAGTGGTGATGGATGTGAAGGGAAGTGCACAATTCCTCCATATTTAGGTTTTCAAGATTACTTCCATGGTTAGTGAAAATGGTAGCTGGGATTCCAAAGTGACATATGATATGATATAAGATAAATTTGGACACCTAAACTCCTATGGTAGTGGAAAGGGGAACTACTTTGACTCATTTAGTGAAATAATTTGTGGCGGTGATTATCCACTTGTGTCCATCTGAAGAAAGAGGGGTGATAAGACCAACAAGATCAAACCCCCAATAGGCAAAAGGCCATGGTGGTACTATAGGTTGTAGATCTTGAGTTGGGGCCTAAATTAAATTAGCATGTTGTTGATAGGGTAAATATCATTTCACAAATTCACATGCATCATGCATAAGAGTAGGCCAATAATATCTAGCTCGAAGGATTTGCTTAGCTAGAATGATCCCACTCGTATGAGCACCACAAAATCTAGTGTATACCTCCTTGAGAGCCATTGCAGCCTCATTTTGGTCTAGACATCGAGAGAGAGTATCATGATAACCATGATGATATAGGGTTTAAGTGATGATAGTATAACAAAAAGCTCTACAAATAAGGTTCTGGCATTGGGTATGTGTGAGATGGGGAGATATGATACCATTTAGTAGGTAAGCATGAATTTCATGGTACCATGGGGATTGGGTGCCAACCAAGATGCATACCCATGTTGACTCATCATTCTCATATGTAGGTTTGTGCAGTTGCTAGACCAAGAATTCATACTGTATAGCCTCATGCATTATTTTCAAAAGGGAACCAATAGCAGCCATGGCATATGCTACCTTATTTTGTAGTCTAGGTATCTGTGTGAACTAGAGTTAAGTAAAATGCTCCTTTAATTGATCAACCAACTCGTTGTAACATAGTATCTTGTCATCCTTGGTCTGATATTCATTCAAGGCTTGTTTGATGATAAGCTAGGAACTATCATAGACCTGTAGCTCTGTGATATTCCATTCAATGGCTATCTTGAGCCCTACAACAAGGGCTTCATACTCTGAGATGTTATTGGTGCATTGAAACTATAGTTTGAAAGATTTAGGAATGTAATCTCCTTGAGCTGTGACCAAGCATATGCCAGTGCCAGAGCCTTGAGATGTGTAAGAGCCATTAAAGTATAACTTCTAGGATGGTTGTTCTTCTATTAAACAAAGGTGTTCATCTAGGAATTCCATGATGAGAGGGTGGTCCACAACCAAGGGTGCATCTACCAAGTGATCTATAATGCTTGGCCTTTGATAGCCTTTCTATCAACATATTGTATATTGAATTTTTTGGATACAATTGTTTAATTGTGTGTTGTCTTTGATGTTACAAAAATGTCATATTAGTTATCAAACAAAGTCTACTGAGCTTAGTTGATCAACAAAGAAAAAGATAGAGTCTACCGAGGTCAATTGATTAGCAAAGCAAAAGACAGAGTCTACCGAGCTCAAATGGTCATCAAAGTGAATTATAGAGTCTACCAAGCGTTCCTGTATGTTACACTGTGGAAACAATTTCTACCAAGCTCACTCAGGTATTGAAGGATTCTATGGCAATAGTCAGTTTCTACCGAGCTCACAAGGTCAGTGAAGGAAAGTTAGTGTCTACCAAGCTCACTTGGTCTCCAAAGGATTTTGCAGAGTTTGCAATGTTTATTGAGCTTCACTTGGTTAACACTAGAAGTCATTTTTGGACCAGTGTCTACCTAGTAGGGTTGGCCAATGAAGGATTTCATTATTTTGGGAAAAAAGTATAATTGTTTCATGTAATGTTTGTAGCTGACTGATGTAATGATTATTGGTAAATGTAACTTTTAAATGAGCTGACTTGACAATTTGAAAGGTATAAATAAAAGGTCAAGTTGTGAATTCAAAAGATGAATGAATGAGCAAGCATGCAAGTGAGTTGACTATGTGAAGAGGAAGTATGAGAAAATTTTGAAGAAGGATCAGATATCCTTGAGGAGCCACAAAGTTGTATTCGATCAGAGAGGATCTAGTGAAGCAAAAAAAAGATCTGTATCAGCAAAGTTTAGTTGCATCTCATTTAGGTCACTTCATTATTACTTTCTCATAATTGTAGTAGTCATTTCTAAATCTCCTAATAGAGTTGGTCTAACAGCCATTTTGTAAATCCTCTAACAAGGTGGACAATTCTATTGAATTGTTCTAAAGTCCTCTAGCAAGGCCACTCCTAGCAGGGTGATTAAATCCTCTAACAAGGTCACACCTAATAGTGTGTTTCATAACCTTTAATAGGGTTGGCTCATAATAGGGCTCACTTCAGAAGAGTGAAAATTAGTAGCTAGTTACTTGGTGGGTTTTTCCATATTGGGTTTCCACATAAAATCTAGTGTCTCTTGTGTTCATTTCTTTTATGAATGTATGTTAAATTGTGAATGCTTAAAGATCAATAATAAGTTAATACACATTACATCTACCAAGTTACAACATTTTTCTCTGTGGCTACTGAGTGACAGTAGTAACTAGTTATTTAAGACATCTAAGGGATCCGTAGATTTGTTTTTGTGGTAACTAATTCACCCCCCCCACCCCTCAGTTACTCCATCTATGTTTCCAACAATTGGCATTAGAGCTTTTGGTGCTTCCAGGAAAGATTTCAAGGATCTAAGCTAAAGATTAAGATGTCTTACAAGAGGGAAATTCCAAGGCTTAATAGGAATAACTTTTTAGCATGGCAAAGTCTCATGAGACTCCATCTAGCTTCTATTGGAGATACAAGATTGAAATATCTTGATGAAGCATATGTAACTCCTTCAGGTACACTATTTGTCAATAAAATTGCTAAGAAGAAGACTCATAACACCATGATGATAGATATTGCATCTACCCTAAGCTATGAAGAATTTGATGAGGTCAATGACTACAAAACTATCTTTGAAATTGGAACAAGCTGAGGGATATCTATGGAGGTGATGACAATGTGAGAAGAGCCAAAGCAGAAAGTCTAAGAGGACATTTTGATCAAATGAGGATGAGAGAGGATGAAAACATTGCCAAATATGTTGAAAGAGTCAAAATAGTTGTTAGTGCAATCAAGGCTTCTAGAGGAGACATTAAGGAGGAAACAATTGTAAGTAAAGTTCTTAGAACATTACTTCCTATTTATGCAATTGGAGTTTTTTCAATTCAAGAAAGAAGATGTGAAGCAAATCATAAGATAAATTTAGAGGTCATAGTAGGAAGATTGACTGCATTTGAACTAGATAACTATGACAACTATGTTCCAGCTTCCAAGAACATTCAATTGGCATTTGAAGCCAAGCTTTCACTCAAAGAAAAATGCAAGAAGATAAAGGATTCTTAGTCAAAAAGTGAAGAAGAATTAGAATAGAGTTCTAATAGTGATCTTGAGATGGTTGAAGCTCTACTAGCAAGGAAATATTCTAGAGGCAAAGGTAAAGTTCCTTTAATCTATTTTTCATTTGAGAAAATTGGACATATTGTTGCTAGGTGCCCAAACAAGAAAAATAAAGATGAGAAGAAAGGTCACAAGTGCAATGGCAAGAAAGAATTCAAATCATTCAAGGACAAAGGTAAGAAAACCTATTTCATGGATAAGGATTCTAATGATTCTGATGATGAAGAAGATGAAATTTCTATAAAAGATGAATTTGATAATGATGAGGAAGATAAGATGACACTTATCTCTCATGTGAGCAAAAATGATACATGGACCATAGATAGCAGTTGCTCTAATCATATGACTGGTGATAAAACAAAGTTTGAACATTTTTAAGACTATGATGGTGGTAGTGTGAGGTTTGGTAATAATGAACCTTGTTGCATAAAAGGAAGAGGAAGAATCTCACTAACCAAAGAACTTGTATGTGGTAATGCCTATTGGGTTGAAGGACTAAAACACAATCTATTGAGTGTGGCACAACTAATCAATAATGGATTCAAAGTGGAATTCATGTATGGAAAAGAAAGATTGATGGATGACAAAGAAAAGTTGATTGGATCAGGCATATAGACAAAAGGTAACTTGTTCTATCTTGAACTTGGTGAATGTTCATGTTTTATTGCTCAAGTTGAAGAAACTTGGTTATGGCATAGAAGGATATGTCATGTGAACTTTGATAATCTGGTGAAAATAAGAAAATTCAAAAATGTAAGAGGCATTTCTAGTATAAAGAAACTTGAGGTTGGTCTATGCAAGAATTGTCAGATTCGTAAGAAGGGAAAGACTAGCTTTAAAAGTAAGAACTATCAATCTAAAGAAGTTTTGAAAATTGTGCATACTAATTTGTGTGGACCCATTGGAATTGAAAGCTATATTGGAGAAAATTTATTCATTATTTTTGTTGATGATTGCTCTAGAATGATGACTATCATGTATTTGAGAGAGAAATTAAAAGAATTTGAGAAGTTCAAATGGTACTTGGCCAGAGTAGAGAAGGAAATAGGGAAAAGACTGAAATACTTGAGGTTAGACAAAGGTGGTAAATTCATCTCCCATGAGTTTAATAACTTTTTCATTGAAAGGGGAAACAAAATATAGGTATTAGCCCATAGAATCCTGAGCAAAATGGAATAGCCGAAAGGAGGAATAAATCTATCATGGACTGTGCAAGAACTTTAATGATTGAAAAGAACATTGCTATCAAATACTAGAAGGAAGTTATTAGCACTATAGTTCATACCTTGAATCAAGTACAGCTAAAGAAGGACTCATTCAAAACCCCTTATGAGTTATGGTATGGCTATAAACCCAATGTAAGTTACCTAAAAGTATTTGGAAGAAAATGTTATATTTTGAAAGAATCTAGAAAAGGTAAATTTGATGTGAAGGGTGATGAAGGAATATTTTTGGGATATTCTTGCAAGAGTAAAGCATATAGATGTTTGAATTTGTCCACTCACAAAGTCATAGAAAGTGCACATGTGAAAGTTGATGAGTTTGTAGAAAGGACTAAAGAAGAAAGAAAAAAGGAACCAGAAGATTGCAGGAGATTTGTTTTCATTGAAACTGATACAATGCCAGATACATCTGTCAATAAAAAATCTTCTACTCCTAAGTCTTTAATCATTGAGTTGCAAGAAGTTCAAACTGAGCTACATGAACCCAAGTCACATTCAAATCCTACCAAGCCAATGCCTACCAAGTCCAAAGGACCCAAACAACACACAGAATAGCTAGAATTTGAAGTTGAAATGCAAGAGGATGATAATGCAATTCGTTCAAAAGGAAAGGAACCTATATTAGCCAAGTATGTTAGGAGACAACATGCACTAGATCAAATCATTGGAGACAAATTTGAAGGCACTTTGACAAGGAGTAAGCTAAAAGGTAATTTTGTGCTTGTTGATTTTGAACCTAGAAATGTCAAAGATGCATTAGAAAATGAAAGTTGGATTGACGCTATGAATGAAGAGATAGAGAAAATAGAGAAGAACAAAACATGGACTCTTGTACCTAGGCTTAAAGATAAGAATGTAATTGGAACTAAGTGGGTATTCAAAAATAAGTTGAATGAGGATGGTAAGGTGTCAAGGAAAAAAGCTAGATTGGTATGCAAAAGATAATCTCAAGAAGAAGGAATAGACTATGGAGAGACTTTTTCTCCTGTTGCAAGATTGGAAGGTGTCAAAACCTTTCTTGCATATGCTGCATACAAAAGATTTAAGGTATATCACATGGATGTCAAATCAGAATTTCTCAATGGTATTCTAGATGAAGGAGTCTACATTGAGATGCCTAAAGGTTTTGTTGATCCAGATAAGAAAGACATGGTCAAAAAATTACACAAAGCATTGTATGGTTTGAAACAAGCCCCTAGAGCATGGTATGAAAATTGCATAACTATCTTATTTAGATTGGTTTTCAAAGAACTAATGATAACAGTAGCTTGTATATCAAGGAAGGACCAGATAACAAGATTTTTCTAGTAGAAATATTTGTGGATGATACTTTATTTACAGGAAATGATGATCTACGCAAAGAGTTTTTAGAGAAAATGAACAAGGAATTTGAGATGTCAATATTTGGTGAGATTAAATTCTTTGTTGGTCTTCAAATTCAAAAAAGTAGGAATGATATCTAAATCACTCAATCTAAATACATCAAGGAGATACTAAATTTTTTTGGCATGGAAGATTGTAAACCAGTTGGAACTCCTATGTGCACTAGACTAAAGCTTACCAAGGATGATGAATCAAAAAAGGTAGATTAGACACTATATAGATCAATGACTGGAAAGTTGTAGTATGTAGTTCATACTAGGCCAGATATTGCTCTTGCAGTTGGTATTGTAGCAAGATTTTCAGCAAAAGAAAGAGAAAAGCACATGATGGCAATCAAAAGGATCTTGAGATATTTAAAAGGCACTTAAGATCATGGATTATGGTACAAATTTGGAGGTAATCTAGATTTGAAAGTGTTTACTAATGCAGATTGGGAAGGAAACATTGATGACAGAAAGAGTACAAGTGGAGGAGATTTCTTTCTTGGAAAAAGGTTGGTTTCTTGGACAAGTAAAAAAGAAAATTGTACATCCCAATCTACAATAGAAGTAGAGTATGTTGCAGCAGCAGTAAACTGTTCTAATATTGTTTGGTTCAAACAATTATTGGAAGGTATGAAGATGGAAATCAAAGAACTTGTGGTTATGTTTTGTGACAATACAAGTACAATCAACATATCTAAAAATCGATTGATGCATTCAAAAACTAAGCACATTGCAATAAAGTATCACTTTGTCAGAGAATTGGGGCAAGATAAGGAGATCAGATTGGAATATGTTCATACAAAAGAAAAAATTGTTGATATATTCACCAATCCATTACCTAAGGATGCATTCTTGTATCTAAGAGGTAAGTTAGGGGTCATTCCCCTATCTGAAGCTCACTAAAATGAAGTTTTAGTGATGCATCAATAGGTATCAAGTTGAAGATCTATTAGTTTATGCAGCATAGTTATGGAAACATTGCATATGAATCGGTACTTAAGGTACATTTCTATTCATTTGGTTTGTGCTATCTTTGGCATTTTTTGTCAAAGAGGGAGAGTGTACTATCATATCTTTATAAAAGTTGAATTTATTTGTCAACAGTTTGATGTTTGAAAAGAAGCTATGTAATTCCTTCACTGAGGGAGATTACTGTATTTGAGAAGTTTGTGGTATAAAATCTAAGAGGGAGAAATATTTGAACAAATGCAAGGTCCCACCAAGCATGCCAATATGTATCACCTAATATCTAGTAGTGTAAATTAAATACCAATCTAAGAAGAGCATTCCCACAACTAAACAAAGCTAAAACTTAAGATAGGACTCAATGGCTATCACCACAAAAGGAAGCAAACCAAGAATGGTAAGCTCCTTATGGTATAACCCATGATGAAGTGGATTTGTCCCTTATAAGTAGAGATGTGTGCTCATGATTGTGCTCAAACTTTAAGTGGATGGATGGTGTGCATGGAGGATGGTTTCGATAATGGACATATGGAGGGATTTCAGCATTATAATGGTATTTTGGTAGTTTTCAAACTCTCAAAATAGCATTATAACATTGCATGAAAGGTGGATGGTATTTGTGAAGGTAGAGGGTTTCATTTATAGGCCAAGGGCTAGAGAGATGGATGGTCAGGATGCAAGGATGGTAAGATGGTGAGGGAGGGTCAAGATGCACTCAAAAGGGAGCACATGGATTTTTCTTGTTTAGCACCAATAGGGAGGTGACACTTGTCACAAGGAGGATGAGTGTGAGAGGATAGGATAAGGGTTGGTCAAAGGAGTAATGAGGGAGGTTGAGTATGTAAGAGGGATGTAATAGTCATAAAGGGAGATATAAGAGATGTAAGAGTCATAAATGGGGATGTAAGAGATGAGGGTGAGTTTGTTGACTTTGGCTTGGGTTAGCAAGTCTTAACCCTTGCTTAAGATTGTACACATGTTGAGGAGGGAGATTAGGATTAGCTTAGAAAGGGGGTTAGGGGGTAAGTGGTTTAGCTTTGATGGGATGGGTTAGTTAGGTGGCTAAGTGAGCTTAGTATTTATCAAGGTATTTATCCTCCAGACAAACTTAGTATGAAGGGATTTCAGCACAAACTCCTCTATTTTTTATCTACCAGCTCCTCCCTCTTAACATCCTCCTTCTCCTTATTCTATTCATCAAAATCCATATCATCCCCTTCCTCATTATACTCCTCATCTCCTTGACCAGAATTTAAAACCCAATCCCCCTAGGACTTTTCCTACATAAGGTTTTAGTTGCCGCACATGCAGACATACATGGTGATGGTGACAGTGTTGTATGAGTAGTGGCATAGCGAGATAGGGACATTCCACTTGCCGATGGAAGAGATTATAGTTACTCTGGAGGATGTATACTAGATCTTCAGACTACCAGTATGGGGGATGCTAATGATGGCAACCAAAGAGATGATGGTAGAGGCTATAGTGTAAAGATTGGTTGGGCCATGGGTTGTATACTAGATTTGGAGGGGATAGTTTGCTTTAGACGAGCATTTGGATCGACTGGCCCCTAAGAGATGCATTTATTTCTATGTGTGCCAATTGGTCTCAAGATACATTGCTCCTAACACAGGAGGGATTGGAGTGACATTGGCACTAATTCCAATGATCATGTGCATGGTAGACATAGGAGTTCTTGTTGCATGGGGACCATTGATGTTGGCAAAGTTGTATAGAGACCTACACCAGATAGTGTACCAGGGAGCTATTTGATAGGGGAGGAGCATAGGGTTCCCCACCTTACTATAGGTATGGGCATGGGAGCACATTGCAACATTTAGGCTGATTGGGTAGAGAGACAGGTAGGCAGAGGAGCCAGTGGCCTATAGTTTGGCGAAGCCACTTACATATCACCTTACAAAGGAGGTGGACTATTGGAGAGTCCAGATCGATGAGATTGCAACAATAGTATGGAGACCTTACATGGTCCTAGGGCCATGGACAGAGAAGGGGCAACAACTACCATATACCATATCCCCTTGTTTCATATTTGGACAATGGGAGTACATTTCCAAGTAGTACTGATGAGACAGTGTCCTGTGACAATTTAGGTGGTTGCAAAAGGCACTAGGAGAGCCAAACTAGTATTAGGGAGTGACTCATGAGCCAGTATCAATGTATGGACCAGCATTATGGAGGGAGGGTTTTTTCTAGACTTGGATAGAGTTAGAGCCACAGTAGTGGGACTAGTTCGGTGGGGTGGAAGATGTAGGCTCTACTCAGGAGTACCAAGATAGTGTTCAATGGTTGAGACTAGTAGGTCAGGCACATATTACAAGGGCAACAGTGGTGGTGGGAGTGTTAGCTTGGGTGGTGAGGTAGGGTAGATATGTAGCTAGAAGGCTACAACAGTGGGCCAAGGTCATTGCTCAGGAGGAGGGGTGAGCTCGATAGAGGTGGAGGGTAAGGAGGTAGGAGAGAGGAGCACAACCAGATAGAGGAGGAGAGGAGAGAGTGATATGAACATGCAAGGTATTTATCATGTGTCAAGCTACATTGTTTCCTATTTTTTCAAGCTACAACCTATTTTCAAAGCCATATTGGATATTGCATACAAACAAGATCCCTCTAGTGTATTATCCATGATAACATTGAAAGTTTTAATGATTCAAAATGTCAAAAAGTGTTACAATTGTAAAACTGGGAGTATTGGCAGTATGGAAATAAGAGAAGCATATGGAAAACTTTGTGAAAATGGTGTGTTAAGGGAAGAATTCAAGATTTTAGAAGAGAAAGGGTTAACTCATGCCCTAGATTTCCCTAATGTTTACAAAATTGAATGGATCAAGATTGTATTAAGTAGGATTCATGATAGCTCACTATGGTTAGAAAATGGGCTAATCAAAATCACCAAAAGAATAATCCATAAGGTAATAGGGTATCCAACCCTAGATTGGCCAAATACTATGAGAAGCGAGTCAAAAAAGGTTATTGAAAAGAATACAGGGGTTGTGTGGAATAAGAGGGGACTTTATGTAGACTTGTTTCTCTCAATATATTAATTAGTTAATAGTTCTTACAACCTAAAGAAAAAAATTTAGGTCTTTCTTTGAAAGAGGAGAGAATGAAGAGAAGCAATTAAAGATGGAACTACTATGTATTCTTGTGGGAAGAATCCAACTATGCTACAAGAAAAATATATGTATCTTGCCACCTATAAGATTTGAATTGTTGACTTTTTTTCAAAACAATAAGTTTTCTAAAACAATGAAAATTAATATTTGAAATATTTATTTTTATAATAAAAAAATATTTTAGATTTGCATCTCTATATATTTTCCAATTGAATAAATTTTACATTACATGTTGAATAATGTTGAATATATTATTTGTATTCTCTTGGCACATTCCAAAATTGTATGCAGAAAGAGTCACATTTATAATTAATTGTCATACTAAAATTATAGGAGATGATGGTACACTAAGGTCAAATATGAATATAAGAGATGTAGCAATTTTTTAATCTCATAATCAACTACTCAAAAAAAGGATCAAATATAAATATAATGTGTTATAATGTAGAGAGAGTTTTATCTCAAAAAAATACAATTACCCATGTTTTATTTCTTCTTTAAATGCATGAAATGTCACTACAAATCTGTGTTTTTTTTATTATAAGAAAAATAGGTTTTACAAGGATCCTGAAACCCAAAAGTTAATACATATCAAAAGGCTAATAATAAGAAAAAAAGCCTAGCCATAGTAGTACGGCCAACCAAAAGGCCAGGATGACAGACAAGCAAAAAGCCAAAAACCAAGAACTACAAAAGCCAAATGGTCCAAAAAATAGGAAATGAAAAACCTCTATTACTCCTTCACCTTTCTTTCAAACTCCTACATCATTTATGCTGCTTCATAGGCTTTCTAGATCTCCGTAGCCATATGCTCCTACTTCTTCTGACTCTTTTGATCCAAGTTGCTAAAGGTAATGTCCATAGTCATGTCCTCATCCATCCTATCTCTGGCTCTATCCTTTTCCTCATTATCCTCTAGGAAAGCCCTAGCTTCCAACTTTCCAACAAGAGAGGAGATTTTTTCATTAAGAGAAGTTAGAATTGAAATCATCTAGTTTGCCAAATTATGATTGTAATTTTCTAGATTCTAAATTCTTTTTTCAACAAACCTGAGGCCATCCCCTTAATCTGTTGAATTTCCATGTTTTAACTTCTTCCCTTGGTTTTCTAGCTGACCCATTCTTTCTTTGACCTCCTCAAGTTCATGGTAGAGACATTTAATTGACTTGAAATTGTCAATCATACTATTTCTAGTATTATTTATAAAATTCATGCCAATTTCCCTTGTATTATCAGTAATAGCCACTAGTGTCAGATCAATGAGTTCCTCCATTTGGAGCTTTCCCTCTTTACCTTCAAGGATTTTGGGGTTCATGGTTTCTCTCACAATTCCCATTTTTGAGGTTCTAACATTAAAATATTTCCAGGAAATGCACCTGTCTTTTATAACCACCTCTCCACTCTCATCCTCTATCTTCTCCTTATCATGTTCCTAAGGAGGGGAAATTAGGGAAAGAGGAATGGTTGTGATCTCTGGCCTAGGATCTATTTTCCCCTCTAGGGACATGTCCTCCTCTTTAAAACTCCTCTATTTTTTATCTACTAGCTCCTCCCTCTTAACATCCTCCTCCTTATTCTCTTCATCAAAATCCATATCATCCCCTTCTTCATTAAGCTTGTCATCTCCTTGACAAGAAATTTTAAACCCAATTCCCTTGGGACTTTTCCTACATGGAGCTTTAGTTGAAGAAGGTGATTTCTTCTCAAAAAACTTATCCTTCTTTCCAGATGAAGGGTTAGCATTTTCATCCTCTGAACTTATACTCTGAACATCATTTGTGTCAGACAAGAAGTTTGAACTCCCCATCTCCTCTAATGCTGCAATTGCATGGGTAGTGGTTTTGCTTCTAGATTAAGCTTTGAAATGTTCATAAATCAAAAGTAGTAAACCCTCATTCGGGTAGGATTCAAAGTAGGCTTTTTCTTGTGCATAGAAATATTCTTATGCATGGAAGTATATAAATAAAAAGGGAAAGAGACCTTAATCCCATAACGAAAATGATTAAGTAGAAAAAAATGATGTGTTCTAACCCTATCAAATCTCATATTTAAATATGTATACTCAATAATAGCCCTCAAAAAATACCTCCATAGTTTCTTTATTGATTCCATCTCATAGTATGTTTCACTCTTGACCAGTTCCTTCTCAGAAATTTGTGCTTGTTGTATGAAAAGAATTTTTGACTAAAATAGTTTTGTTTTTCTATAGTCAAGTCATATTCCTTTAGTTTATGTAAGCTAGTGTTTGTGTGTAGTATGGATATAATTAACATCAAATAAAGCATACCACCATGTCTAATGATTTTTTTCTTTATTCTTGCCCTAAGGGTTCTATTCTGTCAAATTCACTCAAGACTTGGTTTCTATAGTAGTGTAGCACAAATTGTTTATGGTCGAAATAAAAGGTCAAAAATTGACATTCATTTACTTTTCCAACATATCTACTTAATGATAGATGATTACGGGGAATTTCTACATCTTGATTCCCTAAGATGTTCCTAATGTTGAATGCAAGGAAATTAGTCTCAATGCTTAAATTCTACGACACAAAACAATGTATTAAATGTGAAAATGCAAATATGAGTCCAATCAAAATAAAAACAAGCTATTCAACTTGGAGAAAGAAAAATTAAGAATAAATAATTGAGATCATTTTCAAGGCTTTACCAAAGAGTTCCTACAATTACCCTGATGGTGAATGTAGTGCTCACTTAAGAAAACATTGCTAACCCTAGTAGTGAACAAGATGTTGTTGTTTGCTAACTAGCAAAACTTACAAGTAGATGATCACACTCATTTTGATACAGGAAAACTTAGGGCATATGTTTTGTACATAGGATTACTTCTCAACATCCTATTCTTATCCTTAATAGTTTTATGGAACAATTAACACAAGAGTTCAACGTATAGATCTATAGTTGCCCTATAAAATAATTAGAGTGAGACTTTTGTGGCATAAAAATCAAATATGCATACATTTACTACCTCCTACGACAACCAAAAAAATAAATAAGAAAAATTATTATGCTAATGCTTGATTAAAAATATAGAGATTGCCCTATGACTTAAGGATCAAATTTAGAGATTCTTGATATTTAAATGATGTGTAAAACTTGGAGTTAATATAATATAACCTTGATACTCAGCTCAACCATGTTTAATAACCATAAAGTAGGTAATAGACTCTCTAAAGTTTACTACTTTAAATGATACCCCAATTAAAATGAAAAAGGCTATGACATGAATTTTTTTGCCAATTTGATACCTTCAAGCAAGAGAAGCCACAAAGTATAATGCATAAACATCTTAGCTTGGGAAATCTTACCATCAGACTTACAAGTTCAATACCCAACACAAAGAGAAACTAAATACTCCAAAGATTGAAACTCACTAGTATTAAACTTAGAAAAAGAGAAATAGCCTATTTCAAAATGAAGCAATCCAATATAAACCTCGTACCATTTTTGACATTTGCATAATAGAGATTGAGTATGGTAGAAAAAAATAAGACCTTTCCTGTTGTCGTTCTTTTATTATTTTAAACTAGATCTTAGTATGCCATTGGAGGTAATATTTGACCAAGAAATGAGATCATTGGTAGGATGTTGGGATTGGAATAAGTTATTATATAGTCTAGAAACTAATTTGGTATTTTCATTTTAATTTCTCCAATGCTTGGTCGCACTGATTTTGGCTTATGTTCATACCTAAGGATACAAGTGTGTTTCTCCTGAACTTGATAGATGTTTTTGTTTTATTTCATATAACTATTATCTTTAATTTAAATTGTGTATAAATTCTACTCTTCTTTAAACCTCTAGTCAAATATAAATTTCCATTCAAATAAGAAGATACCCTCGTCCATTTTGATAAACAACAACTCAAGAAAAATGGGAATATGTGACAATAACCAAATGAAGTTGTCACACTTTCCACCATCTCTACAACATCCTAGACATACATATCTCTAAAGTAATGTAATGTATTGATATAAATATAGAACAAAGGAACCATCACTTGCATCATTAAACACTCATATTTTTCCTTAAATCTATTAAGTTGGTCAAATTACTAAGAAAGTAAAGGGTGAAAGGGCTGGTAGACTCTACTTTACACTCGCCACCGCTAAGGTTGAATACCATAGGCTACATTCCCTTGAATAATTTTCTTATTTTAGACCATCGATGTACATATTATGTTCCTAATCACAATAATGGTATAATTTATCAGTTAGCTCTCACGGTTTTAGGAAAATCTCTTATATCTTTATGTGGTTATCATCTCTCTATATATAGGGTTTAATTTTTTTTTTATAGATATTTTCCAAGACATGTCTCAGTGGAACTCAATCCAATGGTCAACATTGGTGGTCTTGACAGGTGTGCCCCCATCAGGAAGTCCTCACAACAAATGATGGGATCTTCAATGTGCCCTATGATGCCAAATTTCCAAAGTTTTTAATTTGGGTTTAGCTATATCCCATTATCATAAAATTCATTACAACAATTTATATTCTCGTTTGGTAAACAACTTCAACTGGATGCTAGAAATAAGTTATGGTAGGGCTGGTCTGATCTTCATATTCAAATGAGCATTTCAACAAGTATGGAAGCCTTTATTTAATCTTTAGATGCAACTCATTATTTTTAAACACACATTTATTGATAACTTGTTACTCTTCACATTGTTGGGCTAACATCAATGAAGTTTTGAGATCCAATGTCATCTACTTAAATGTATGTAATAATTTAGTAAGCACCACCCAACTAGTAAACAAATACCTAAGCATACGATAATCCTACTAATGATGGAAAATTTAAAAAGAAGAAAATTTAAACAAAACATAAGATTCAAACAAGCATACAATAATCTTGGTGAGAAAAAGAGAAAGTTGAAAAACATTTTGGGAAAATGTAATTGACATAAAAGCAGCTTGCATGAGATAATTGAGCACATAAAGTTATCAAATGAGAAATCCAAACCACTAAAGAGGAACACAAATGGGGCCATAAATTATCTTTCATACACACTAACTTGAAATGGCTCCCAAATTGTAGACCACCACCAAACACATTCTACCAAATAATAAATGACTAACACGTTTTCTTTTTAACTTTTTATTATGAAACCAATTTGGTCAAAATTTTAACCAAATTGGTAAACCCTAATTTGGTCAAGATTTTGACCAACTTAGGCATAAAATAAAATAAAAGGTATTCAACAAGCCCATTTAGGACTTGGTCAAACTAAAAGGTCAAAAATTGACCTATAATGTACTAGCATGCTATTACCTTGTTATGTTACTCCCCTTGATTAAATACTTCATTTCTATTCTATGACTTTTTTTGAGTAGATATCTGCCTTGACAAGTCATCATAATTTACAAAATCTTCAAAATCCCCCTTTTTTGACACTGATATCTATGATGGTTGTACACTTACTATAAATTTATCTAGGAATGACTTTTGTACTTCTAATATGATTCCTAAAGAAAAATCCCAATTTTCTTTAGCTACATCAAGTGATTGAATCCGTGTTTCTAGATTTATTGCCATATCAACTAGACCTTCTTGTGTAGAAGATGGGAATCTTTCTTCATTAATGTCTATGCAAAGGTTGTTCTTTCTATAAAGCTTTCATATATGGAGTAAATTTGGACTATAGGTTGATAAGAGTAGATCTTATATTTCCATCTTTTACTTGCAACTCAGCAAGCCTTCCTTGTGTTAACATTAGTCTCTAAATATCTAATTGACTAGTGCAAGGAGATGTATCCAATGAAGATCCAATCCACCTAAGATCTCCTTGCAACCTATCAATTGTGTGTTGAGTCTCTTGGGTAAAGATATCAACATTGCATAGTTTATTGTACAAAGAGAAAATATTCTCCAAAACTTTCTTCACACTATCCATTTTATTTGATGAATCAGCTTGTCTCAATTCTATAACACTGGATATCTTATCCATGACCTTAGTGTGAAATTCCTTCTCAGAACATTCCAATAACTTTACATTGGTCTTTATATCATCATCTTTAATCTTATCAACTATATGCACAAGCTTCTCTAAGAGAGTCTTATTGAACAATGAGTCTAAAATATCAAAATCATCAATGAAAACATCTTTTATCTCATGCAAAAAAAAAAATTTCCTTATGCTCTCTTTTGAGCTTCTCTTTCTTTGATTTCCTCTATAGGGCCTCTTATAATATATCAATCTCTTCCAATGTGATTTTTGTTGGATTAGACTGTGGTAGAACAATCATCTCATCTAATATCACAGCCTCTAGTGATGTAGTTTCAACACTCTTTGGTGTGCTTGGACTTAGCATTTCTATCTACAATGGTGTAGCCTAAGTACTACTATGTCTAAAGAGTCTGGCTGTTGGGAGAAGTTGAAATGACTGGCAATGTGACTAGTTTGAATTGTTAATTTCTCTTTAGTATTAGTAGTCATATTATTCTCTTCTACTTGATCATCCTCTTTTTGATTTTCAACTTGCTTTGATGAGGTGGGAACAAGAATGGCTTTCTTACCCTTATTCTCTTTATTTCCTTGTCAATTACCAAAATTGTTGGTATACCTAAGCTTTGTAGATTAGGCAGTAATATAGCTAATGTATCTACCATTTTCTCTTCCATCTCAATGGAAAATATTGACATTATAGATTTTTCATTGTTAAGTTCATCTTTCCTCTCCAAAACCTTATCTTTTGATAGTGTTTGTTCAGTTAAATCTTTCTCCTTTGTCTATACAAGTGGGGGTACAATAGATGTGTCTTTTTGTTGTGTCTCAGTGGATTCCTTTGCAAATTCATCAATTCTCACCAATACATTACTAATGCATGGTATTACTTTATTGGTGCATTCTTGCTACAATTTTATTATATCATCTCCACTTAGTGAATTTACATTCTGTGTCAAATTATCAAGAACTTCCTCAATGACTACAGTTTCCTATTAACTCTTTCTCTCCTTGTGGAGTATTGATGTTAGGAAAATTAACATCTATGCCCTAATATATCTCATCATCTATTTCATCCTTAGTTGGTTCTTCCTTCTCCTCCACAACTTTTTTGTTTTACCTTTCTCTTTTACTGACTCAAACTTCTCTACCACTATATTATCTTTATCTTCTATAGCCTATGTGGTTAAACAATAAATTAATTTCCATAGTAGTGTACTTTGGTTTTCCAGCTCTTCAATTTTCTTCTTTAGAATATGAAAAGCTCTATGTTTAGGAGTAAATCTCCCTTTGTGTTCCTCTATGGCTTTGGAAATTTTCTCCTTTTCTAGACTAGGCATAACTTGAGCTAGAGTTGTCTCTCTTACCTATTTTTTAGTAGCCATACTAAACTTCTACTTCTTCTAAACTCTCTGATAAAGAATTTTAGGTATTGATTTGGAAATATCTAAAGGAGTTGCCTTAAAAATAGCCATCATCTAATAAATAACTCCTTAAACATTATTCTAGTCTTTGTTATCTAACTTATCAAATCAATGTGTCTAAAACAAAATAAATCTACACTGTCTTTAATATTCTCACATATATTGACAATATCAGATGAAGGATTATAGCTTACCACTAGAATTGACTTATGGCATCTAATTATTTCCTTTCATCATTTGATTCCTCCTATGGCTTATACTTTTGTCTTAGTTTCTTAACAGGCATGCTCAACTCTATTATGTCATCCTTCCTTTTCTCTTTGGCAGATTGTGCTTCCTTGGCTTGTATAGTGGCAACCCTTGTGCTTGACCTTGTCAAAGGTGTAGCTAAATTCTTTTTTTTTTTTTTTCCTTTGCTTCCTTCTTAGGTTTCTACTTGTTCTTTTTTGTGCTTTCCTCTTCTTTCCTTTTTCTTTGGATTCTTGCTTGGCTTCCTCTTAATCCTCTAAAGCTTGATCTTCACCTTGTCCTTGAGTTATCTATAGAGGTTCTTGACCTTCTTCTTTTACTTCTTCTTCTTCTTATTCTCCTTCTTCACCTTTGCCAATTTTCTCTTTCATTTTCTTCACCATTTTTTTTTTCTTTCTAATGATACTTGCATTTTGTGAGTTTATCGTAATCCTTGACTTGGCTTCATCATGATTTTTGAATGATATTCTGTCAATAGTGTAGTGATGGTTGTTGATGATTCATCAACATTTACCTCATAAGGTAATGGTCTCAACCATGTAACCCTCATAATATCTACCTGAACATATGTATAGTTGGCATCTACTAGGAAACAAACATCATTATAATGTTCTTCCACTAGAGGCATAGGAATTCTTGATCTCTGCTTCATAAACTTCTTAAAGTATTGAAAATAGCTAGTCATTATCGAATCAATTTTTTTACCTAATTTCTCAACATACTCCCCTATCTGGTATGTAACTGATAGATTGATCTTTTAAACTACCTTGCAAAATATAGGAAAAGTATGTTGGACATGGAAGAATATGTAGATAATAAATGAACCAAACTTACATTGTGGATTATTTGTCTTTTTAATAGCTTCTAGGTTTTTTGACAAGTTTTGAAGCTATAGCTTGGCTAGGTCATAGCTATGATCTCTCTTGATGATCTTGTAACCTAGGTCCATGGTATCACATGGTATACTATTTAGTCTACTAAACTAATAAAATATATGTGCTATCACATGCATTAGATATGCAATTATAGGTTCTATAATAATATCAATTGACATACCTCTCTTGTTCCATACTACTCTAGTGTTCTTCTCAATTACTTCCTTGGCATCACTCCTTATGGTCTTGGGTCTATCTAGGGTAGAATACCCTAAAACCCTATGAACGATTCTTTTAGAAATTCTGACAAGATCATCTTCTAACCATAGTTGATTATAATGAATTCTCCTTAGCATTACCTTTATCCATTCTATCTTGAACATCTAAGAAAAATCTAAGTCACACATCAACCATTTGCATTCTTTAATCTTGTTCTCCTCCTTCAAGAATCCATTTTCACATAATCGGTAGGTCTCCCTGATCTCTAGGTCTCCAAACAACACCTAACATTGCAAATCATCAAAACTTTTGATGGGATCATCAATAAAGTGCCTGATAAGTCTCTCTTGTATGCAATTTTAAGTATAGTTTTAAAATTTAAAGGTTATCACATATCATTATTGATTAACTATAAATTCCTAACATCTTTACCTTCATTTCTCTATATTTTCAAAGAGCTTGCTACCATATTCACTATCTAGGGTTTGCAAACTTGAAACAATGTAACTCATTACTAGTGAAATATCTTTTGAATCAATGAAATAGTTTCATGTTGTAGTAGAATCTTGTTTACAATAGCTTAAATCCTCTTCAAAATTTACCTTCTTTCTCTTTGATTTCTTCGTAAGTGAAATTGACTCAAAAATTGACTATATAACCTTGAAAACCTTGGACTAAACACTTAATGCTTACATAGTTGTAAGCTTGATTGCCATAGGATTTTCAATGTACTTAGTCAACATAGCTAGCTTAGAACTACTACAATACCTTCATTACTTGATAGTAACTACAATTCTCTAATACTTGGCAACAACACAAACTATAACATATCGATAAATCAACTCTTTCTTCTAACCACTTCATCGCATCTTAATTTATGCTAATAAAAATTTTCATTCCTCAAATGCTTGGAACTGATGCAAAATATATCATTTCAAATATTAGTTCCACACATACCTTTGATTTCCTAGTTGGAGTTATCACTTGATCCATTGGATAAAGTGATCTCATCTTGGCTTGATGTGCTGCAATCTTTCTTCTTTTTCCATGTCTTGTTCATATGAATCTTTGTCTTTTCAGCATCTACCTTTTCTTTTCCTTTATTGAATTCATTTCTTAGTGTAGGTGATCAAGTTGGACAGTTTCTTCTTACATGACCAACCTTAAGACAACTATAGCATATCATCTCTCCATTTAACCACTTTTTAAAATTTTCTCTAAAGTGAATCCTTATGCAATTTACAATACCATGACCATATTCTCCATAATAGTGACAATTGTACCTTGTGTTGCAATCCTAAGTGTAATAATTTCCATGATGATGTACGTTTGTTTTCTTGTTTGATGTCCACTTAAATTTAGATCTGCATTCATATTCTTTGTGTCCATACTTCTTATAGTTCTAATAATAGCCTTCAAATTTCTAAGTGTTGATGATCTTTTTCCTACATTCATGTGATTGATGTCCTTGCTTCTTATAGTTGTAGCAGTGTCCTCTATTTTTTTCTTGGGGGTTTTATTTCCAATGTTACTCCTGCAGACATTTGTTGTAAGATCTAGTTTTACACAATGATGACTGTGGGTTTTTTGGTCTTTCCCTTATTATTCCTTTGTTCACCACTTTTATATGATTCACCTTTCTTAGTAGTAGAATATCCCAATCTAGCAATATCATCATTTTTCCTTGGTGTGTTCATTAGTTTCTCAAAGTACTTTATGGCTTCACTAGGTTTATTGAACCTTTCAATAAATTCCTTTTCTACTTTCAATTCATTCTACAATAGCTCATTTTGTGATTTCATAGTTGCAATCTCAATGTCTTTTCTATTCAATTCTTGATTTGCAATCATCAGTTGATTCATTGTATCTAGTTGCATGTTTGCTAGATTTTGCAAATCTGATGTCTTCTCCTCAATTATGTTTTCCAATATTCTTTTATCTTCTTGAATCATGAGTTTGTCTTCCTCATCTTTCTTTTTAAGTTTAGTTATCTCACACAGCATAATTGATCAAGTTTCTTGTTCCCTTTTTAGATTCCCAACTTCTTCATTTTGGGCATTATTCTTTTCCATTAGATCTACAATTATTGCATCAAATTCTTTGGAGTTCTTGTCCTTAAATAATCCAGTAGTTTCTTCTTGATCTTGATATTGAGAATCATTTTGTTGAATGGCCAATTTCTTTCTTCTTTTCAATGACTACTACATTTCATCTATTGCCTCCTTAAGTTGATGTAGGGAAAGTTTTATTTCAATTTTTTAGTTCTCAATAGTATTTTCCAATTCATAGGCTTCCATCTTCAAGATCTTTCCTCCAAAGCTATCAAACTTTACTTTCTAGAGAATAAGGCTCTGATACCAATTTTTGGAAATAGCAATGAGAAAGTAAGTTTTGATGGGGGTGGGGGTGAATCAACACTTAAAATATTTACCACTAAAGCATTTTACTATTCATCCATCTCATAACTTAACATGTAAAATAAAATATGTAAGAATGCATCATATCCATAGCACAAAGTAAATTGTTGCCCCACTTTTCATTCTCTAACCAATTAGCAAATGTGAACAATTGTGTTTTAATGTGAGGAGAAAATTCTTGGGTTTCTATTGAGTCTACGTCTAAGCCCTATTAGGTTGGATAAGTCTCCATCAGATTTTCCCTTTTCTCCCTCTCCTCATTTCTAGCTAGGTGGTTTTTCATTTTGTCAAGTGATCTTACAAGTAGGTTAGTGCTTAATCCACTAGAGATTTGTGTTACTCATTCAATGATCATCTACAAGTTATACCCATTTATGACCTTTCACTATTTGAAAAACTAACATTTGCAAAAATTTGGAAATCATCTTCTCCTCACTAGGGTTTCTATCCATGACAATAATTTCCCATGAAAGGCACTAAATGATGCACATAGATCAAAAACATAAAACCAAAAAGGCGTCTTATGGAAAATCAATGTTCCCTTTGTGATTATGACTTCAGAAAATGTTTCAAATTCATCATGACTCTCATAATTGTCCTTGGCAAAAAACTCAAAACTAACTTCTCCTTGGTAGGTTTTCAACCCATGAAGTTGGTTTTTTGAAATGGTAGTTTAGAATGAAAGGGAATCATAAGTGGTCTTTGACAAGGTCTTTGCACCTCATTTAGACATTTCCAATTTCAAGAGGGGCAATTTTTTGAAGTTCTACTAAGAAAGGAAACACTGGTAGAGAAATTGAAACAGTCTTCTCCTTGGCAATTTTTCAACCCATGAAGACACTTTCCCAAATTCCAAACAAAATCAAGCTAATGATAAGGTTAGATTCATAATTTGTGTATAGAACATCTCAAAATGATAATGAAGAGAACCTAATCATTACTGAAAGAGATGATGATCAAGATCTAACTTAGTGGATATTCTCCCACAGAGTATCCTAATGGTAACTTCCCAAGACTTAAAGGAAAACAAGAAATTAAGTTATGGAGATATAGAATGTTACTGTTGAACTCAATGGAATAGTGAAAATAACCCTAGATGCCCATTAAACCCTCACATTTACTATTTCAATAGGTACCTCCTTCAATTCATTCATGTGGCACAAATTTTGAAGATCAATGGATGAATCGAGGCTCCCATATATATGGAAACATAAATTGTTGAACAAACTACTACTCTTTCTTCGAATTGTTATTCTATTAATGTGCATAACTTTTTAAAAAGCTAGTAATTGTTGCATTAACCATTCCTTTCACTCTCTCAATTCAAATCTCACTCTCAAAGTCATGGCAACTAGGTTTGCAATTTTTGATGGGTTGAATGGAATGAAATCCCAACTAAAAAATTTCATAGATACCTCTCTTTGTTTCTACAACATGGAGGATTTTCAAAAGAGAGTGAAGTCTGAGTGGATTCATTTCATCACTAAGAAACTCTAAGGATGTGGGTTGGTCAAGGCAACTAGTTTTCCTATTGTAGTTAGGCCCCAAAGTCAATATACAATTGTATACATCATTATAACTCAAAGACAAGGTAGATTTTACTACTTGATAACACAGTGTTGATTTCAATCAATAGAAAAATTGTAGTGAATTGCCTTTGACTACCAGAATAGGAAGAGTTCTTAAAATTGACCTTTGGAAGAGTCATTTCTAAGTTTTCCACAAAGAGGATGATCTAGATGAAAGAAATCATGTAGACATGGTTCCAATAACCATAGAGTGCTAAGAGTAAGGTTCCTAGGACCTTGTTCGGGACCAACCTCAAACTAGAGATTATTGATATCTTGATTATCCTACATAGGTTGAAAATAGAGGTGGAATCTTTGAATTTTTTTGAGTATTAGTTCTTTTTAGTGTAAGTCATTTGCTCTAACACCCAATATATTAGTTGAACCCATGAGGTAAGAAAAATTATGTCCAATACTCTATGTGCTATAGAATTTTACAATATATTCTATATGTCCTCTTTCCTCATCTATATGTTCACCTTATTGCAACTATGGCCAGGCCTCCAAAGAGTGGAGAATTGTCCTGATGATGTGAAATCTTATGATATTTATTCATACTTATAGTTAGAAAATAGCTATGCGAAGTATGTGAAAGTTAATGATGTATTCACTATGAGGATTTGTAGGGAACTATAAGGATGTCCAAAAAGGAGATTCAATCTTGAAGCCATGGAAGCCATCAGTCAATTTGGGAGTTATTTCATCCTATTCTCATCCTTTTATTAGTTATGTCTTGCAATTTTTGATGGTTTCCCCTTGAAGCTACCAAGATATCCTAGTGATAGGCTTGCATTGATTGAGATTATGCGACCGGCCATTCAAGTGAACATGTTGAGTGGGAGCTTGAAGAAGAAAGGGTAGGAATTCCCCATAAAGGTGGGGGCTTTCAACTATGACACCCACTTTGATGCCAAGAACATGTTGAAGGTTTTTGAGATGAAGTATAAGCTAGACATGTACAAAGTCCTAAGACCGATGTTCAACCCAAACGGGTATGCAAGGGATGTTTTACAAATCAAAAGTGTAATTAAGCATATTACCACCATTGAGGATTACTGGGCCAATTGTAAGAATGAGTTCAAGAACTATGATCGAGCCTTTGCTAAATTAGCAATCAATTAGGTGAAAATGTACAAAGTCAACATTGATGTAGGATAGAGGATGATGGACATAACATGCATAGAAAAACTTACCTGACAAAGATTAAAGGCACTCCAATAAGCTTGGAACCTTATGAGGACACTAAGGAGGAGTTAGATATAATGATGACTCAAATCTACAATAGGACCAGAAAATGCGTTGAATGGACCATAGACAGAAGGAGTTGGAGCAAAGGCACATCTACTTAAGCTTCCCCAAAAGTTGTAGTGGTTTCCTCTTCCCAAGGTGGTACACTAGGTGCAACATTATCTATTACCCAAGGGCCAACACAACCATTAGATGGAGGTGATCAACCTCCCAATAAAAGCATTCCCCTAACCAGAACTTGTTAGGATGGATCTCTACCTGTAATCAAAACTCCAATAGAAGCTAAGAAGAAGAAGGTTGAGGAATTAAAAGATGGTGCAATCATACTTGCTCTCTCACCCAATACTAATCTGATCTCATTTGTGAGTGCAACACAACTACTTCTAAGTAGTCCCCAAGTACAATTAGTAGATCTTGGAGATGGTGAAAGTATTGAGAGCGAGTCTATTGAGTCAGATGAAGCAACAAAGAAGACTATAGAGGAAGAGAAAGGCCCAAAATCTTCAAATCTCATCTCACAAGCCCTAATGAATCCTTTCTCCTCATCTAAAAAAGTATTGACCTTGGTCAACAGAAATATTTTTAGTATAGATACACTTGGGACTACATCTAAGGTGATCAGGATAGAGTCATGGCTAGAGGACACCTTAGACAAAAAAAAGGAAGAGGAAAGAGGAAGGAGTTTCCAATAAAGAGACTTTATCTTTGGCCACCCACTCTAGATCAGCACTGAGAAAAGTCAAAAAGTAGAAGGCCTTGTCAATTATTGGTCAAGATCCTAACATAGGGCATTTGACAATGGAAATTGCCAAACCCCCTAAAGAGGGAAGAATCAATGATATGTCTATGGATGATGTTTCCCTACATTCTATTGATCTCAAGAAAGTTTGACATGACACCAAGATTGGCCTATTAAATTCAATAATTGATGTGATAGAGGAACAACTTGAAAGCCTTAAATTATCAAAAGTTAGAATGAAGGTGGAAATTCATGAACTCAATGGCTTTATCAGGCAGTTAGTCACCCTATTGGCAATCATCTCCAGAATGTCAATTACTAGTGATCCTACTACTACTGATGTTTAGGCACTCATCTCCTAGCTACATGAAGATAAACATTTTAGGAAGATCAGCAGAGAGTGGAGTGAGAAACTCAAGTTAGAAGGACTTGCAATCATAGAGCAGATTGACAATGTAATACTGAGGCTCAAAATAGAGAAGGGCAATATTTCAGCCAATCAAGCCACCCTAGTAGCAGAGAAACTTAAGAGTGAAGATTGTATTTCTCTACTAAATATGATTACCCATATGAAGGCTAAGGAGGTTATGGAAGTAAATATTCTACCTATGGGAGATTAGCCTCTATTTGAGTGGCTCTAAAGTATGCAATTCAAGTCTGAAATGATCCTAGCAACAAAGGAAGGACTTAAAGAAATAAAAGCCAAAGTGAAAAAGGATCAAGACAGAGACTATGAAATTTTAAAAGGTCTACACACATATTCCTAGACTAGTGGAAAAGGAGAGGGGATCATCAGAGTGGCCATCATGCAAAAGAACTTCTCTAGTTATATAGATGGCTTGATAGAGATATCTTTCGATCACTGAAATAGAGTTTATGAGCTCCAAAAACTTGGTGAGTGTGTACATGTGGCTATGAAGGAGACAGAGGAGTGGTTAAATTCCATCAAAGGGTTAGCCAGAGAGAATTCCAAGTGGCTCTTGAGATACACTAATGTCAATGTTCATAAACATCAAGAATTGATTCCAATCATTGTTGCTGCCAAGGCCTATAAGAGAAAGTCAAAATAGGGAAATAAGGCAAAGTGATTCACATCTTGCCCTTTCATTTTTTTGATGTAATGATTGTAATGGATAAGTTGGCTCTTTTCCATTTGTCAATTTTGAGGAGATGAACCAATTTGAGTGTCTTTTTATAATGGTTGTCTTAGAATCCTATATGTACTAAATTGAAAGATTAATAAAAGTTCATCTAATTTTTGGTGTGAAATACTTGACGTTGCAAAGACAATTGAATGGTATTTTGTGCTAATTATTTTTTGTTCCACTATTTCTATGTTAGTTTTATGTTTTCTCTTTTGTCTAAATTAAATCAAGGAGTGAACAAAGTTTTATTCCACTCTTTCAAAATAGTAATATAAAGATAATAGTATTGTTATCATAAGTTCAATAGAAATCCCTTTCTATGCTTTCTTTCGAGTTAGCCTTTTCCATCTCTAGATTTAGTTTCTTGTTGTTATCAATTTAGTTTTAGATAGCATATATTGCTAGCTTGTTAAACTTTGGGGGTTCATAAGATGTGTGAATCCATAGACTTAACTAATCTTATATTTCCAACCTTGGCCTAAGTTAGTTCCTATTTAGGCCTAGCTTGGTTTGCCTTCTCTATTCTTAGGTTAAGAAAACACCCTATTTTAGAATTAGAAACGAACATAATTCATTGCAAATCACAAATACAATAGGGAGTTGTACATAACAATTTAGAGGGAGGTTAGTCATTTAATAACAACTTTCCAACTATTGTAATTAGATGTTGTTCACAAAAATTTGTGCATTTGAGAGTTAAATCAAAAGAAAAATCTATTTACTAACAAATTTTTGGTGACTCTACTGGGGAGATGAGTAGTTCCTAGGCTAATAGACCTATGATATAAAGAAAAATGGTGTTACCTCATGAGAACATAGTCCCAATACTTCAACCTAACCTTCGATTCCAAGATGACCAAGAAGACATAATCTCATCCCTTAACGCATTCATTTGGAATAATCAGAAGAACACAAAGCACTATAGAAATGCTAGCTAAATATTAGAAGAATCTAATTAGGGCTGAAGCATTAGAAAGATATATTCAAAGGAGAGAACTCTAAAGAGAAGAAAGACAAGTAGAACATGAAGCCTAGAGGAAAAATCAATTCAACATCCTAGATCAAGAAAGGTTTCTCAGAAGAACCAAAGAGAAAGGTGGAAAAGACCCTATTTTTAAAAGCTTACAGAACTCAACTTCTCCATCCTAGATATACCTTAATGAAAGGGTGATAATAAAAATTGGAGCAAGCCACCTTCACCTCCTAGAAATCAAAATCCTTCACATACTACTTTCCAGCATTGGCCTTCCATGGAGTAGTTGCTCTCCTAGTTGTCAATTTTTTACCATTCCTTGTTAGGACAATCATGGCTACTCCCTGGGCTGCAGCAATGGGGCCATTAGTACTTACAACATATCACCCAATCCTATTTGGTTTGAGAAAGAATTTCCCTAAGTTTTTAGGTGATAAGAAAGTTATGATTGATGAACATATCAAAGGCTTTTTTGCACCTACCCATATCTTGGGGGTAGCTCACAAAGATGTAGTCATAAGGCTATTAGTAGAAACTCTAATAGAGAATTTCTAGAAACTTTGATAGAGAACACAATAGATTGGTTTTATCATTTAGGTGATGGCTTAGTCACAAATTAGGATACGATGAGGGTAGCTTTCAAAATGAGATTCAAAATGGTGGAAGATGATCATGTCCTATTAACACAATTAATGTCCATTAAGAACAAACCTACTATGAGTATGAGGGATTTTATTACAGCTTTTAATGAGAATACTAGTAGAATTCCCACTATTGACAGACCCAGTGCTGGCAATTTGAAAACATTCTTCATAAGTGTTATGCCATCGGATATCAACTATGATCTAAGGAGGTCCCATCCCACAGATTTGGTGGATGCACAAAAGAAAGCAGACAAATTTGAAGATGACTTGATCTCCACTGGAAAATGGAAATGAGAACTTCAAACCAAAGGAAGTTCTAGCAATACCACTTCATCTGATGAGATGATACAAAATTTGTCAAATGAGTTAGTTTCTATGAAGAGACAACTGCCTAGATTTAATCAATCTTACCAATGGAATTCCAAAAATCCACCAGGAAGGAGTAATGATGGAAAATTTCCACAACTAGTAGGTCCACGATAGAGGTTAGAAATTGAGGCAGCACCTAGGAAATGGAATATGTTTGTGTTCCATTTAACAATGGATCACAACAGCAAAACTTGTCCCAAAATAGCTCATACGATGCATTTGTTAGCCACTAATGAGTTAAATACTGCAACCCCTAGTTCTGAGTCAGATTTCTACTTGAATGGTGACTCTAGAAATTTATTTTTAGAGTATGAGTCAGACTCTAAGAAAAAGGATGAATGCTATGCAACTATTCATAGGACTTCATATATAGTGTTAACCAAGAGCCAAATGAACAAGAATCAATCTTCTAGTCATATTCCAAGAAGTGATTCCACCCCTTCTTCAAGTACTAGTCATATTGATCAAGGAGCCTCAATATCTCAACCAGGTAAGGACAAGAATCCTTTTGATTTCATCCAATTTTGTAAAGATTATAGGATCCAAATCTCTCGCATAGATTACGTAAAATCTAATCCCTCTAAGTTAAAAAGATTAGTAGATCACTATAAAGGAGGTGCTTTGGATTTGAATCATAATGTTACCACTACAGAAGAAGATCAACCTTTGACATCTAACCTTTTTTATCAAGAAGATTACATGGTCTTAGAAAGTTTCCTTGGGAAAAAACCTAACCCATTCTATATATCACTATACATCAATGCATGAAAATTGAGAAATTATATAATCATTTCAAGTGCATTAGACAATGTGACACTTTTTATTATAGCTAAATCTTTAGGCCTCACTCTCACCAAAGTTCATAAAAGGTGTTATTCAATAGATACTAAATAAGTCCCACTACCTATAAAAATTAAAGATGCTTAGGTACTGGCCTCTCATCTGGAAAAGAAACTATTGTTAACTACCCTGGTTGCAGATATCCTAGCTAGCTATGGCCTACTCTTAAGAAGAAGTTTTTGTAGATATATGGGAGAAGAAATAAAATTGGACCAATCTCAAGTAGTCATACCCATAGGAAACAAGAAGTTCAAGTCAAAACTAGAAGAAAAAGCTAAATTTACAATTCTAAAGTCAAATGAGCCCAAAGCTCAAATTCTCTACAAAAGAATTAGAATTTAGTAACTATATGTTGTTGAATGAAGATATTTTAAGTGATCAAGAAGCCAAATATCTAAGAAATCAAATCCTTAGTGAAGAGGAAGAATCATCTTCTGTATGGAAATTGGAGTTTGATGGAAGTTTCTCCACATTAGGGTCTAAAGTAGGTGTAGTGTTGATATCTCCTGAAGGAGAGCCTGAACCAATGGCTTTCAAGTTGGAATTTTGGAATTAAACATAAAACAATAGAATATGAAGCTCTGTTACTCAGGATAATAGCTACAAAGGAAAAGGGGATAAAGATCTTGAAAGCTTGAGGTGATGTAGAGCTCATTGTGCTAAAAATCAAGGGACGATACTATGTGAAGAACCATAAGTTAAAAAATTACCAAAATAGGGTTTGGGATGAAATAGAGGGTCTTGATACATTTTTAATTGAATTAATTCCAAGGGAGATGAATGCTAAAACAGATTCACTAGTTGTTTCTACCTCCTTGTTGCCCCCTCACTTTGAATTCAAAGATAAGAAGTATTAGGTGGGAATTGTATACAAAGTTACTTACAAAGACCAAACCAATAAAGGTATTAGGTAATACAAAGTATTAGGTGGGAATTGTATTAGCTATTTTTAGAGAAAGACAAAGTTACTTACAAAGACCAAACCAATAAAGGTAATCAAGAAGACCCTAAGTGGTAGTGAAAAGAAGGTCAAACTAATGAAGTCCAATTGTGAGGTAATATCATTCCTCCATACTTTGTATCATTAGAAAAATTGTTTAATAGGAATGATACCTACATAAAGAAAAAGAGGATAGAAAAGAGGCCTACTACTGGTGAATACAAAGGGGTGAATATTGGAGACATACAAATTCCTAAAATGATCAATATTGGAAAGTGTTTCTCACTTGAGGAGAAGGAAGCTTCTAAACAAATTTTCATAGAATACCAAGGCACTTTTTGCTTGGAGTTATGAAGATTTTAAAATCTACAGAGGTGGGAAAATGAAACACTAGATTCCATTAAAACTTGATGTGACTCCCTTTTGGTAGATGCTATATTCTTGGAAGTCAACAAGATGCTAAAGTCCAAAATCATTTATCCTATCCATCACTCTACCTGGGTAGTGAATATAGTACCATTTATAAAGAAGAATTGAGAGATAAGGATCTATGTAGATTTTAGAAATCTAAACTAGGCATTCTTCAAGGATAATTATGCTCTCCATAAAATGGATTACCTACTATAACTAGTAGTTGGAGCTTAAATGATGTCCATGCTCAATGGATTCTTTGGATACAATTAGGTAGAAGTGGAAGAGAAAGATAAACACAAGATGACATTCACCACTCCTTGGGGTATGTTCACATAGCATAGAATGCCTTTCAATCTCATCAATGTTGGTGCCACATTTTCGAGATGTATGAGTAAAACTTTTTCTGACTTAAAAGATTGAATTATTGTTATATACGTGGATGACCTCATCATATTCTCATCAAAGAGGAAAAACCACATAGAAGATTTGAAGAAGGTGTTACAAAGGTGTAGGGAACACAAAATATCATTGAATCCAAAGAAATATATTTTATGTGTATCAGAGGGAAAGCTACTTAGTCATATAGTATCTCAAGAAGGTATCAAAATCCACCCTAAGTGAGTTGAGGCCATTTGAAGGTTAAGCCTACCAGTAAGAAAATCAAGAGTTAAGTCATTTTTAAACAAGTGAATTTCCTTAGAAGTTTCATATGTAACTTTGCAGAAACCACTAAATGTATTGTGGATATGATGAAGGGAAATTTAAGCTTTAAATGGAATAAGGTAAGAAAATAGGCCTTCTAGAATATAAAAACTACTATTGCTAATGCTCTAGTATTAGGCCATCTGGACTATAAGTTGGATTTCATGATTTACTATTACACCTCTGAACACACCTTATCATCCATCTTTATGCAGGATAACAAAGATGAAATACAAGTCCATATTGCCTTCATGAGTATACCTCTAAAAAGTCATGAGTTGAAATACTCTCAAATAAAAAAGCATGCCTTTTTCATGGTCAAAGCACTAAAAAACTTCAAATTTTATAACTTGCATTCGCATTCTATAGTTCATGTACCTGATGTAGCAATGAAGTGTGTGTTAACTCAATAAGATGTAGGGTATAATAGCAAAGAAAAATGGGTAGCAAAAATATAGGAGTATGACATTGAAATCAAGCCTATTAAGCTAGTAAGAGGTAATTCCCTATTCAAAGCAATTGTAGAGAATTTCTAAAGAGCCAGAAGAGCTAGAAGAGAAGTAATTAGTCTTGGCATATATGGAGAATATCCCGAAGGGATGGCAAAAAAATAAAGAAGAGATCTCAAGCTAAAAGCTTCTAAATACATGATTTTGGACAATAAATTATTCAAGAGAGCTATAGATGGTACTTTTCTTAGGTGGGCAAATAAACAAAAATAGGAAAGACTATTGAAAAAATTCCATGATGAAGCATGCAAAGGACATTTCTCATCCTTAGGCATAGCTTTCAAAATACTACAACAATGTTATTATTGGCCTGATATGTTTAAAGATGCCTACTCCTAGGTTTTGAAATGCAAAAAATGTAAAATGTTCATGGGTAGACCTTAGTTAGCCACTCTACCTCTTAGACCTGTCATTATTGAAGGTCCTTTCTAGCAATGGGGTCTTGATTTCATTGGCCCTATCAATCCAACACATAATTCTGGTCACACATATGTTATAACTACAACCGACTACTTCACCAAATGGGTGGAGGAAAAAGCAACCAAGAAAACTACTTTCGAGGTAGTTTGCAATTTCATAAAGGAGAACATACCGGTTATATTTGGTGTACCCATCAAAGTAGTAATGGATAATGCAACACACTTCTCTTTAATTGAAATTACCAAGTTTTGTTTCGAATATGGCATCATAATCAATCACTCATCTATTTATTTTCCACAAGGGAATAGTCAAGATGAATCTAGTAACAAGAATATGATGAATATTGTTTAAAAATTGGTATCTAGATAGAGTGACCCCAAAGAGGGAAGTTTCCATCTCTCCTTTTGAATTGGTCTATGGAACAGAAGCTAGTCTCCCTTTACCCCTAGAATGGGCTAAAAATATACTGAGGACAATAATCAAAGATGACATCTATAAAGATGGACTAGAGAAGAGAATCTTGTATTTGAGAAAACTCGAAGAAGAAAGAGAAGAAATTGTGGATCACATTATGCAACATCACATGTGTGTGAAGAGCCTATTTGATAAAAAGGCAAGGCTAGGAAAATTCATGGTAGCAGATAATGTATTGTTGTGGAATAAGCAAAGAGCACCAAGGGGAATGCATAAGAAATTTGATACTCTATGGAAAGGTTCATTCAATATTTACCATGTCTTCAAAAGCAACTATTTAAATTGGCATATATGGATGGTGAAGTATTGCCCCTGACATACAATGGTAAGGATTTGAAGCTTTATCAAATTTCAAATTGAAAATAGGTAATGCTTGTATTTTACTATAGTTATGTTTAGTTCCCATTTATGGTTTCCTAGTTAGATTCCCTTATTCTCCTTGCTTTAGTTTTGTTGTGTAGCTACCTTTTAAATTCTACAAAACTAGAGATTTGGGTTTCTTGCTTGGAATTAGATTGCCCAGGTCCCCAGATAGAGCCAGCTTTTGCCCCACTTTTCATTCTCTAACTAATTAACAAAAGTTAATACTTGTGTTTTAATGTGAGGAATGAATTCTTGGTTTTGTATTGAGTCTAGGTCTAAGCCTTCTTAGGTTGGAATAGTCTCCATCGGATTTTCCCTTTTCTCCCTCTCCTCATTTCTAGGTGGTTTTTTATTTTGTTGAGTGATCTTACAATTAGGTTAGTGATTAATCAAATGGAGATTCATGTTACTCATGTTCAATCATCAACTATAAGTTATATTAGTTTACGACCTATCACTATTTGAAAAATTAACATCTGTGGAAATTTTAAAATCATCTTCTCCTTAGTGGGTTTTCCAACCATGAGGATGATTTCTTGTAAAAGGCACTAAATGATCCAAACAGATCAAAAGCATGAAAATAAAAAGGAATGCAGTGGTGAATCAATGATCCTTTTGTGATTATGACTTCAGAAAATGTTTCAAATTCATCGTGACTCTCACAATTTTCCCCGATGGAAAACTCAAAACTAACTTCTCTTCAACGAGTTTTCAACCAATAAAGTTGGATTTCCAAAAAGGTAGTTTAGAATGAACATGAAGAATAAGTGGTCTTTGACAAGGTCTTTGTACCTCATTTAGAAATTTCTAATTCCAAGAGGGATAATTGTCTAAAGTTCAACTAAGAAAGGAAACATTGAAGGAGAAATAGAAACGGTCTTCTCCTTGGTGGGTTTTCAAACCATGAAGATAGTTTCTTGAATTCCAAATAAAATCAAGCCAATGCTTAGATTAGATTCATAATTTGTGTGTATAACATCTCAAAATGATAATAAAGAGAACCTAAGCATTACTAAAATGAGATAATGATCAGGATCTATCTTAGCAGACATTCTCCCATAGAGTGCTCTAATGGTAACTTTGCAAAACCTAAAGGAAAAAGTGAAAGTAAGTTATAGAGATAGAATGTTACTATTAAACCCAATAAAATAGTGAAAAAGACCCCTAGATGGCCATTAAACCCTCACATTTACTATTTCAAAGGATATCTCCTTTAATTCATTCATGTGGCATGAATTCTAAAGATCAATGAATGAATCAAGGCTTCCATATATATGGAAACATAAACAGTTGAACAAACTACAACTCTTTCTCTGAACTATTATTCTATTAATGTGCATAACTTTTGAAAAAGATAGTAATTGTTGCATTAACCATTCCTTTCACTCTCTTAATTCAAATCTCACTCTCAAAGTCATGGCAACCAGGTCTGCAAGTTTTGATGGGTTGAATGGAATCAAATCCCAATTGCAAAATTTCACAAACACCTCTCTTCATTTCTATGACTTGGAAAATTTTCAAAGGAGAGTAAAGTTTGAGTGGACTCCCCCCATCACTGAGAAACTCTAAGGATGTGGGTTGGTCAAGGTGGTTGGTTTTTTGGTTGTAGTTTAGGCCTTAAATTTAATTTACAAATGTATACATTATTATAACTTAGAGACAAAGAATATTGTGCTACCTAATGACACATTGTTGATTTTAATCAATAGGAAAAATATGGTGAATTACCTTCGAGTACCAGAATGAGAAGAATTCTTAGACTTGACCTTTGGAGGACACATTTCCAATTTTTTCACAAAGAAAATGATCTGGAAGAATGAAATCATACAAATATTGTTCTAGAAACCACAGAGTG
Source organism: Cupressus sempervirens (assembly GCA_028749045.1). Lineage (NCBI taxonomy): Eukaryota > Viridiplantae > Streptophyta > Pinopsida > Cupressales > Cupressaceae > Cupressus > Cupressus sempervirens. The sequence continues at coordinate 1,038,517,264 of CM053787.1, read as the reverse complement.
CTAAAAGTAAGGTTCCTAAGACCTTGTTTGGGACCAACCTCATACTAGAGATTATTGATATCCTGGTTCTCCTACATAGGTTGAACGATGAGGTAGAAGCTTTGAATTTCATTGAGCATTATTTCTTTTTAGTGCAAGTCATTTTATCTGACACCCAATATATTGATTGGGCCCATGATGTAAGAAAAATTCTATCTAATGCTCTTCATGCTACAAAATTTTACAATTGATTCTATAAGTCCTCTTTTCTCATCTATATGTTGGCCTCATTGCAACTATGGCTAGGCCTCCCAAGAGTGGAGAATTTTCTTGATGATGTTAGATCATATGAGTTTTATCCATGCTTACAGTTAGAAAATAGATATACAGAGTATGTGAAAGTTAATGATGCATTCACTATGAGGATTTACATGGAACTATAGGGATGTCTAGAAAGGAGATTTAGTCCTCAAGCTATGGCATCAATCAGCCAATTTATGAGTTATTTTATCAAATTCTCATCCTTTTCTTATTTGCATCTTCTAGCTTTCAATGGTTTCCCCTTGAAGCTACCAAGATATCCCACTGACATGCTCGTGATAATCAAGATTATGTATTAGACCATTCAAGTGAACATGTTGAGTAAGAGCTTGAAGAAGAAAGGGTACAAATTCCCCATGAAAGTGGGGTATTTTAGCTATGACACTCACTCTAATGCCAAGGACATGTTGAAGGTCTTTGAGATAAAGTATAAGTTGGACATGTACAAAGTCCTGAGACCCATGTTTTATCCGAATGTGTATGCAAGGGAAATTTTGTAAATTGGAAGTGTAACTAAGTATATTACCACCATTGAGGATTACTAGGCTGATTGCAAGAATGAGTTTGAGATCCGTGATTGAGCCTTTTCTAGATTAACAATTGATCAGGTGAAAATGTACAAAGTCACCCTTGATGTAGAAGGAGTAAAGGATGATGGCTAGAACATGTATAACAACACTTTTCCAAAGCTCAGAGGCACTCCAATAAGCTTAGAACCTTATGAAGACACCAAGGAAGAGCTAGATATATCGATAGCTTGAAAATACAAGAGGATTAGAAAATGGGTCGAATGGACCATAGCTAGAAGGAGTTGGAGCAAAGGCATATCTACTCAAGCTTTCTCAAAAGTTAGAGCAGCTTCCTCTTCCCAAGGTGGTACATGAATTATGAGCTTATCTATTACCCAAGGACTAGCACAAGCATTAGATGGAGGTGATGAACCTCCTGACAAAAGCATTCCCCTAGCCAAAACTTGCAAAGACAAATCTCTACCTATAATCAGAACTCCAATAGAATCCAAGAAGAAGAATGTTGAGGAATTAAAATATGGTGTGGTCACACTTTCTCTCACACCCCATAGCAATCTAATCGCATTTGAGTGTAGCAGTACCCCTTCTGGGTAGTCCCCAAGTACAAGTAGTAGATCTTGGAGATGGTGGAAGCAGTGAGAGTGAATCAATTAAGTCCAATGAAGCAACAAAGAAGACTATAGAGATAAAGAAAGGCCAAAAATATTCAAAGCTCATCTTACAAGCCCTGAATAATCCTTTCTCTTTAGCCACAAAAACACTGACCTCGATCAAGAGAAAGATGTTTAGTATAGACACACTTGGGACTACATCCAAGGTGATTGGCATAAAGTCATGGTTGGAGGACACCATAGATAGGAAAAGGAAGAGGAAAGGGGAAGGATTTCCTAATAAAGAGACTTTATCTCTAGCCATCCACTCTAGATCAGCACTAAGAAAAGTCAAAAAGAAGAAGACCTTGTCAATTCTTGGACAAGATCCTAACACAGGGCATCTGACGATGAAAATTACCAAACCCACTAAAGAGGAAAGAATCAAAGATATGTTTTTGTATGATTTTGCCTAAGACCTTTTCAATTCTTGGACAAGATCCTAAAACAGGGCATCTGACGATGAAAATTACCAAACCCACTAAAGAGGAAAGAATCAAAGATATGTTTCTGTATGATTTTGCCTTGCATTCTATGGATCTTAGGGAAGTCATACATGAAACCAAGGTTGGCATGTGGAAGTCAATAAATGATGTGATAGAGGAACAACTTGAAAGCCTTAAATTATCAAATGTCAGAATGAAGGTGGAAATGCATGAACTTAATGGCTTTATCAGGCAATTAGTCACCCCATTGGCAAGCATCTCCAAAATGTCAATTACTAGTGATCCTACTGCTATTGATGTTCAAGCACTCATCTCCAAAATACAAGAAAACAAACATTTCTAGTAGATCAATAGAGAGTTAAGTGGAAAACTCAAGTTAGAAGTACTTTCAATTAGAGAGTAGATCAAAAATGCAATACTGAGGTTCAAAATAGAGAATTACAATATTTCAGCTAATTGAGCCACCCTGGTAGTGAAAAAAGTTAAGAGTGAAGATTGTATTTGTTCTATTGATAATGATTATCCATATGAAGGCTAAGGAGGTTGTGGAAGTAAAGGTTCTACCTAGGGGAAATGAGCCTCTATTTGAGTGGCTCCAAAGCATGTAATTCAAGTCTAAAATGATCCTAGTGGCAGAGGAAGGACATAAAGAAACAAAAGAAAAAGTGAAAAAGGATCAAGATAGAGACTATGAACACTTAAAAGGTCTACATATAGATTCCCACACTATTAGGCAAGGAAATGGGATCATCAAAGCGATCATCATGCAAAAGAACTTCTCTATTTAAATAGATGACTTGACAAAGATATCTTCTAATCACTAAAATAGAGTTTTTGAACTCCAAAACCATGGCAGGTGTGTACATCTAGTTATGGAGCATATACAGGAGTAGTTAAATGCCATCAAAGATTTAGCCAAAGAGCATTCCAAGTGGCTCTTGAGATACACTAATGTCCATGTTCATAGACATAAAGAATTGATTCCAATTATTTTCATAGCCAATGCCTATAAGGAAAAGTTGGAAAAGGGAGAGAAGGAAAAGTGATTCACATCCCACCCTTTCATTTTTTTTATATAATGATTGTAGTGGATAAATTGGCTCCTTTCCATTTGTCAATTTTTAGGAGATCAACCAATTTGAGTCCCTTTTTGTAACAGTCATCTCAAAATCCTATACTAAATCAAAAGATCAATAAAAGGTTGGCTAATTTTTTGTCTAAAATACTTAATGTTGCAAAGACAATTTAATGGTATTTTGTGTCAATTATTTTTTGTTCATTTCTTTCTATGTTAGTTGTATTTTTTCTCTTTTGTCTAAATTGAATCAAGGAATGAATAGAGTTTTATTCCCCTATTTCAAAATAGTAAACTAAAGATCCAGTTAAATAGATGGCTTGACAAAGATATCTTCTTATCACCAAAATAGAGTTTCTGAACTCCAAAACCATGGCAGGTGTGTACATGTAGTTATGGAGGAGATAGAGGAGTATTTAAATGCCATCAAAGAGTTATCCAAAGAGCATTCCAAGTGGCTCTTGAGATACACTAATGTCCATGTTCATAGACATAAAGAATTGATTCCAATTATTTTCATAGCCAATGCCTATAAGGAAAAGTTGGAAAAGGGAGTGAAGGTGAAGTGATTTAGATCCCACCCTTTCATTTTTTTTGATGTAATGATTGTAGTGGACAAATTGGCTCCTTGTGATTTGTCAATTTTTAGGAGATGAACCGATTTGAGTCCCTTTTTGTAATAGTCATCTCAAAATCCTATACTAAATCAAAAGATTAATAAAAGGTTGGCTAATTTTTTGTCTAAAATACTTAATGTTGCTAAGACAATTTAATGGTATTTTGTGTCAATTATTTTTTGTTCATTTCTTTCTATGTTAGTTTTATGTTTTCTCTTTTGTCTAAATTTAATCAAGGAATGAACAGAGTTTTATTCCCCTATTTCAAAATAGTAAACTAAAGATAATATTATTGTTATCATAAGTTCAAGAGAAATCTCTTTCCATGCTTTCTTTCAAGTCAATCTTTCCCATCTCTAGAGTTAGTTTCTTGTTGATAGTAGATTAGTTTTAGATAGCATATATCATTGGGTTATTAAGCTTTGTGGGTTCATAAGATGTTTAAATCCATAGTGTTAGTGTAAATAAGTATTTACTATTTACACTTTACTTAAGTTTACCTAGGTTATGTTGGTGAACAGATTGTCCTTTCGACTATTTAACAAACTCACTCTATGCCTAAGGTACAAAAAATACAAAATGTTCACAATAGTTGAGAAAATCTCATGTCATTTGATTTTCACTCTGAATTTTAAAGGTATAGCTCCCTTATGAGATTTGCAATGAATTCAAATCTATCTTTGCACTTTTACCAGAAAGCGCATAAGGATCTCTCACATACTCCTCAGTAGTGAGATAAGAACCAATTCAAACAACAAAATAAACATTCATCAAACCATACTTCCACAAAATATCTACTTCAAAGGAATGAATAACACCATAAACTAATATCAATCATCCAAGCACCTTAATTGAAAAGAACTTATAGTAAGAACAACAATCAAGTATCTCAAACCAATAAACCAAAGTTCACAAAGTAACAGTGATCTAACACTATGAACACCAAGTTTCCAAGCTGAATTCAATATATATATATATGTATGTATGTATGTATGTATGTATATATGTATGTATGTATGTATGTATGTATTAAACCTTCTTCATGTACATAGTCATTCAAAAAGTAAAACATCCATATACTATCTTTTGACTACTGTATAAAAGTATCTACTTAGCAGAGTTTCTAAATATCTATTTCTAACCTTAATCAATTCAATGCCCCAACATTTTTAGTTCCATCACAGAATCTGAAAGGCCTCCATCAAAACCCAACCATTTCATTTAAAACAAGAAATAGTTATGAACAATAAAGTAGTTATAAAATAGGTGTCAAAATGTAACTAAAACAACTATCCTATTCAAGCCTTGCTATCAGTCTTCTCTTCCTCACCCATGGTTTGATGCACCAGCTTCTAGCTTCTGAAAGTGTTCATGAACTCCTGCAGGGTGTGGGAATGTGAATTTTTTAGACTCAACAACTTGGCCCTACATGTTTCCTTCTCCCATTTGGACTCCTTCATCTTATAGCTCTAACATGGCATGAGGTCCTTGTTGAGACGTAACATCAACTTAATATTTTCCAAGGAGGTGAAGTCATCAGCACTTGGTGATTCATTATCCCTAATTTGTTCAACAACTTCATTGAAACTCTTAGTTATTATCTCAGAATCCATATTCTCATCATCAAACTACAAAATTCTCATAGGATTTACTAATTTCATATCTTTAAGGAGTTCTTCATGCATTCCAGTGACTTTGTTTTCGATGCCCTGCACTTCTTTAATTGCCTCCTTATAAATCAACTCCTTCCAACTCATGTTGTTTATCATGATAAAAAAAATGCAGGGATCTAAAATCTTCATGGGATTCTCATTCAAAAACTTAAGTACCCAAAACCTCTCAACTTTAGTGACTTGAAAAACAATTGCCTTACACTAGCTTTGCTCTGCTTCCCATCCGAGAATGAAAGTTTGAATCTCTCCTAGTAGTGATTATCCTTTGGCATTATACATTTATGAATTTGAAAATAAACTTATTACCTTCTTTAATGATGACTTCCACCCATTCTTTCATGGCATCAGCTAACAACTTTCCACTTTGCATTTGCTTCACCAGTTGTTGACTTCTTGCAGAATTTGGGTCAAAATTTTGGGGGGCTTTAACAATTGGTAATGCATTGAGATTCATCAAGGAATCAATATACATGGCCATAGTCATCACCATGCCCTTTAGTTCCTTTTTCTCTTTGCTATCCTTCTCAGATTGAGTTAGCATATGGTCAAAAAAGAATTTGAAAAAGTGATTACTAGTGCTTCTATTAATGGTCCCTAATTCAACTAAGGTAACTTTGAAACCTTCACCATCAATATCTCTGGACTCTATTTTCTATTTATATGTGGCTATTCCAATAGTGATCTTCCCAGTCACTAGTTCCTTGGTCAGGTGGGCATCCATTTTCAACTTCTTAACCTTTGAACCCTGTGCAACATATTTAGTTACAATGTCCTTCACAAGTGATGTAACTGGTTGTACACTTCTTTTCTTGTTGATTGTGTTAGATAACCAAGCAAGCATAGAAGGACCTACAGAAATCACCTAAGGATCTCTAGTGGTAGTCATAAACTTTGGTTGATCCACCTTACGAGCCTCAATGAACTATACATCACCATCAATGCAATCTAAAAAATTGAGACCATCGGTTGAATCTTGCACTTGAGCTAACGTCTTCTCTGTTTGAACCTTGTGTTGCTTAAGGGCCTTGGATTTATCCTGAGACTTGGTCCTAGGAGCCATGTTTTGTATATAGATAGGTGTCCTCCTCTATTTACCTTGAACCAATTCACTACTTGCAACAGGAGAGGAAAGTGGGATGTCAGAAGATGATGCTTCAAAAAAAGAAACCACCCCTCAAGAGGGTTCATTGACAACTTTCTTGTTCTGCTTCTTTAGCTAGTCATCTATGTAAGTAAATATAAATCTAGCTCTTAGATTTATATCCTCTTCCTCATCCTAGTTCCAATCTACTACCAGTGACTTTGATTCATGAGATTCTTCCCAACCTAGTTCAATTATATCTGAGCCATCCTTAATCACCCCCTCTGTTTTGAACTTCAACCTTAGGGAATCAATTTGTTGTAATGTTAACCTTAAATGATCTCTCCTAAAAACCTCCTCCTCATCTTTACAATCTTGCCATAGATCTTATAATTGTGGCATTGTTGATGAGTGGCCTACAAGCCCAAGAATCTGAACTACATATCCCTTACTATCAAAGTTTATTCTACTATGAAAGGAACCAAAATTGAATCCAATTAAATTTCTTCCAATAATAGAAGCGTTAGTCATACTATTACAGACCAGAGAACTCAACTTAATCGGGAAAGTTGTCTCCCAATCCTCTTGTGGTAAACTATCCTTAACAAAGAATATTTGCCTACAAATCTCAGCTAAAACAAAGCAATACAAAGCATATCGTGGAAGTTTTATAGTTTCCTCTTCAAATTTTCCTACTCTCAAGTAAGTGAACCTAGGAAACTGTATAAAATAACTTCCATATTGTTGAATCAACCTTTGAGCTTCGGAAGACAACCCGGGCATTAGTGTTTTCATCAAAGTTGTATGCACATTTCTAAAGTTCTCCACATCATGAACCTTCCTAAAGTTCTCCAATGCTTTATCTTTTTGCAATAGAGGGGTATATTGGTACACTATTATTTCTTCACTCTAGACTTCATGAGGAAGAGGGGTAAGGTCACAAACATAGAAAATACAATAAGTCAAGTAGGAAGCCATATAGAAATTTTCCATGGACTCTTTGGCATGCTTAAGCTACATCCTTAGTGAACTAGTAATAATCTTCACCTAATCCATCCATTGTTTTGCCTTCAAAATAATTTTTATATATCTATACATCCATTCCTCAAAGAGGAGAACATCAGTAGAATGTTTGACTCTATGCAATAACACCACAAGGTTGTGAATATGAGGTTTAAGGTGATCTTTAGTGATAACTTTGGGTAGCCTAGAACATTCACCATACATGGTCTCAGTCCATTTCCCAGCTAGGGTATTGCAAAATTGGTTTGGAGTTTCTTGATATTTGGCCTAGGCTTGAACAAGGGAGAATGCAGTAGAAGTGCCCTCAAGTAGACGCAATATAGAAGAAATAGTGTCTCTCAAAATTGAGATCATTGTTTCACCATCTTCACATACAATACATTTTATCCTATCATAGTGGTCAATAAACATTTGGAGAAATTCAGGACTCAAAAGAGATGGGGGAAAAGCCACATCTTCAAGTAGTCCAGTGGTTAGAACCTCCATGCACCCTTTTGATTTATTAGCATACTCAAGGAAATTTTCTTGCAAATTCTCTACCTTAACACCCTATAAATTTGTATCACTTATGATAGGCTTTCTACATTCCAAGCTTGAAACATTTCCAAAGAAATGTAAAGTAGACTTCATCCTTAATCAAAATAGCGAAGCTTCAAACTGATTTTCTTGGAAAATATAGAGATTGTAGAATAAAAACAAGAACTTCTATGTTTCTCACCTATGATTCATCAAAAAACAACAATTTTCCCTTCCTTCCTTAACAGTTTCTTCTCCAAACTTCCAATTATTCATATGATAAATAAATAAAAGAGCCGAGCTTATTTTAAGAAGGAAAAACACTTACGCATAGAAGTACAAGCTCATTATTAGGCATTAATGACAAATCTCTCCTTGTTAAAGATCACATGTTTGAAAGCCTTGTGATATAACCATTTCATTTAATAATTCCCCTTTTTAGCTATACCAATAATTATTAGTTTTATTGCAACATCCAATCCTTTTTCTGACCAAAGATTTCCCACTTTTTCTCATAACGATTATTATTGCATTGGGAAAAAAAAATCTCCTTTAAATCATCACTCTTTGACATAACCATCAATGCCTTGTGAAATGATGGTGCATTGTACACCATAATCCAATTTCACCAAGACACCTCTCCCATTGAATGACTTTGAACTACTTTGAACCGAGGTTCAAAGTGGTTCAAAGTGATTCAGAAGAACACCCTACCAAATGAGTACACACTTCTTGCAAGAAAACTCATTAGTGTAAAACCTTTGGTTGAAATAATTTGAATCAAAGTTCAAAGTGATTCAAAGTGGTTCAAAAGAAGGGACTGTGATGGGAAGCTTTTTGGATTTGCACAACACTTCGGATGGTGACGAATACATTGAGCAATGAAGGAAAGACTTTGAAAATCTAAAGAAAATGTTTTAAAATATGGTAACTCATGGACAACTAATAGGGGCTCTGATTGAGGACTAGGTATGTGGAGTACACAGAGAACTCAGAAAACTAAAAACAAGAACAAACCTAACCTAACATAAAGAAAAACAATAGGAAGAGAAAGACAAGAAATGGAAACAAAACCAAAAATATATGTACATGACTACAGACATCACAAGACTCAAAACTTGATTAACTTCAAGTCCTACCCGTTGTAGGTGAAAGGAAAAACTATTCCATCTAGATAACTCAGGTGAAAGGTATTAGGGCCAATGACTTCTAAAATGGTAAATAGACCTTTCCAAAGAGACTCAAATTTGCCATGAGCCCCCTTTGGTTCTCTCCTTTTGTCCCAAAGAAGCACTTCATCATTTTTAAGGAAACTGCATGGTCTAGCTCTCCTATAAAAAATTTGCTTTACCCTCATCTGATGCTCAGTGATGTGATCAACCAGCTTATCCTTTTTATCCTCCAACTTGTGTAGGTACATTATCCTTTTCTCCAAAGAATCTTTAATGAATCGGTCTTCAATTACTGATTGTAATTTAGTAGCAGACAACTCCAAAGGCAATAACACTTGAGCTCCAATTCCATACACCAACACAAATGGAGCCATACCTATAGCTCCCTTAGGGGTAATTTGGTCAGCCCATAATGCTTCATATAGTTTCTTAGGCCAGTCTTGGGAATTATCAGACACCAATTTTTTGATGATAGCTACCAAATTTTAATTGCGGGACTCTACTTTTCCATTCCCTTGTGGAAAATAATCTAAGGAATGGGCTAGTGATATGCCATGTTCATAGCAAAAGAGAGAGATTTCTTTAGATGAAAGGTAATTTGCATTGTCTAAGACTATCTTTTGGGGAATTCCAAACCTGAAAAATATATATTCCATTAAGAAATCACACACCACCTGAGAATTGGCCTTTTTGGTTTGGATAGCTTCCACCCATTTGGTGAAGTAATCAGTAGCTATTAATATATACGTATGTCCAACACTTGATGGAGGATTTAAGGGTCCAATAAAATCAATAGCCCATTGGTGAAAAGGCTCCCTAATGACTATTGGCCTAAGAGGTAAAGCTACTAACTAAGGATGACCAGTGAAAAGTTGACATTTCTCATAATTTTTAACAAATTTGTAAGTGTCTTTGAACATACCAGGCCAGTAGAAGCAGTTCTTGAGAATTTTGAAAGTAGTTACTGTAGATGAGAAGTGTCCCCCACAAACATCTGAATGATATGCCTTTAACAAATTCTCTTTCTATTTTGCATCTACCCACCTTAAAAAGGTTCCATCAATCCCCTTTTATAAAGGATACCATTTTAAATCACATATTTAGCAGCCTTCAATCTAAGTTTTTTCCTTTCTTTGTAACTCATATTCGGGGGACATTCACCATACGTTAGAAGATATGTGATATTGGAGAACCAAGGGTCTATAAGGCTAACTAAGAAAATAGTAGGTGTTTTTCTAGCATCATCAATAGATGGATCTTTACTCTCAACCATCAGTTTGCATAAACCATGCCCTCTCACCAAGGAAGTAGGCTTAATGGTTAAGTCATATTCCTAAACTTTAGTTACCCATACAACTCTTTTATTCATTCAAACTTCTTGCTGAGTTAATATACTTTTAACTGCTATCTCTGGCATGTATACAACTGAATGAGAGTGCAGAATGTAATACCTAAATTGCTTCAATGCTTTTACCATAGTAAATGCATGTTTCTCTATTTGAGTATAGTTTAACTCATGTTTCTTTAATGGGACACTCATGAAGGCAATTGGGGCTTCATTATCCTGATCATCCTTCTGAGTCAAAATGCCAAACAAGGAGTGCTTTGAAGCATAGCAGTAAATGATGAAATATTTTCCAAAATTCAGGCTCACTAGGATAGGGGCATTTGAAATAGCTATTTTAATGTCTTCAAAAGCCTTCGTACCTTCTTCTTTCCATCTAAAGGGATGTTTTTCACTCATCATTTCCAACATATGTCTCACCTTTTTAGAGAATTCAGGAACAAAACTTTTTAGAAAGTTGATTTGACCAAAGACAGACTTCAAATCACTCATGTTGGTGGGTAAAGCCAATTACTAGATTTCCTTCACTCTTTCTAGATCAATCTTTATGTCATCCCTTGAAACAATATGTTTGAGCAGTTTTCCTTCCTCTACAAAGAACACATATTTTTTAGGATTTAGAGATATACAATGTTGTCTGCATCTATCAAGTACCTTTTCTAGGTCCCTTAAATGATGATTTCTTCTCCTAGAGTAAATGGTCAAATCATTGCGATATATCACGATTATCCTATCCCTCAAATCCTTAAAGGATGAATTCATTTGTCTTTGAAAGGTCGCTCCTATATTAATCAAAATGAATGGCATCTGACTATAAGAAAAGGTGCCCCATGGAGTAATAAAGGTTGTTTTATGTTGATCTTCTAGTGCAGTGCTGATTTGGTTGTATCCCGAATAGTCATCAAGCATTGACATGACCTTAGATCCAACAACTATCTACAAAATATGATCCATGGTGAGAAGCACATAGTTGTCCTTGAGGCTCACTTGGTTCAGATTTTTGAAATCTATGCAAATCCTTATTTCACCACTTTTATTTTTCATAGGAACAATGTTTGCTACCCATGTTGAATGATGAATTGGGTATATTATGTGAGCTTTTAACATTTTCTTCACCTCTCTAAAAATAGCTTCAGATACTTTAGGATTATAATTTCTTAGCTTTTTCTTGAAATTGGTTGCCTCTGGTTTCAAACGTATATGATGGATGAACTCTCCATTTCTAAAATTCTTTAAGTCTTCATACCCCCAAGAAAAAACATCCTGATACTAAGTAAGAAGCTTAGTTAGCCTATCTTTCTCCCTTTCGGAATAGGTCTTTCCAATAGAAATCCATTTGGGATTTTCCTTAGTTTTGATATTAATTTTATCGTGTTCTTTATTTTTATCATAACCAACATTCCTTTTTAGGGCACTATCATCCTTCCTTCAAAATAAGTATTCCAGAGAGATCAATCCTTTGGGAATTTGATTGCCCTTGAGTTGAATAACTTCCCTAGATTTGATTGATTCCTCTCTAGTTGATTTACCTTCATGATTAGATCCTTGAAAGAAGTTATCAGCAAAATTACTAGTACATTCAATGAATTCTCTCAATTGTGTATCATCATTAAAAACCTACCAATGATTAACATTATCTGGAACTCTAGGAGTCAGTGGGATTAACATTATTACCCCTCTTTTTGAGTCAAATGTGTACTCAAGAAAATAAGTATCTAAATCTCCACCTTCTACATTCTCATTTTCAGGCATTTGTTCTATTGCAAGAGCATTTTTCACTAATTGAACACAATTGAGCCAATTAGGACAATCTCATTCATCATAGTTTAAAGTCATATGAAAAGAACACATTGCTTCCTTAGGAGCTTCTTCAATTTGTAACCTTGCTTGAGGGGCAGTCAATACAGGAGCTTTAGCAAAATTTTGAGGTTGTTGCAGCCTATGAATGTCCTGGTAAGGAATCTGATAAAGGCCATGTATTTTATTTTGTTGTCTCTTCATCATTGCCACTTCATCCATCATTTTTTGCAAAATAGAATCTATAGGGGTAGAAGATGAAGTGGTTCCAAGTGTTTGTACTTCTCTTTTCTATTTACTAGCATTGATAAATGCATCTTCTAATTGAATACCTAACCTCTGAGCAGCACCCAAATCAGCACATGCATCTTTAATTAGATGAAAACTTATATCTGGGGGAACATCATTAATAAAGAATGATTTAAGGTTTTCTACACTGGGTCTAGATGTTGCAGAAATTCTTTGAATTAGTCTATTAAACTTAGAAATGAACTCTCTCATAGGTTCATGCATCTCCTTTTTCATCTAACTAAGTTGAGAAAATAGAGAAATTCATTTTTAGGAGCCTTGAATCTACCTTTGAATGCATTTTTCATATCATCTCAAAGGTTAATTGGCATCCATGTTAGGTGGTACAACCTAAAAAGTTTGGATGGTTATACAATCTAGGACAAGAGTATTTAATGGAAGCAAGGATTGTACTAATGGTGAAAGAGGAGATTTTTTTGGTGGTGAACTAGGTCTACTTTGAGATTTGATCATTTTCTTTTTAGGGTCGTTGAAATCTAGTAAGAGCTTTAGATTCTTCAATGGTTCAGAGTTTTCATCAAGGATTCCCTTTTCTCTTTCCCCCCTTGTATATCTATGAGTAGCCAACTCTATTTCTTAGTTTTAAGTTCAACATCTTGTAGGTGCTCAAGAAAGTCTATTAACAACCACTTCTTCTTGAACTTCTGGTACCCCTCTTAATAGCTCAGCCCTTTCTTCTTCTCTTTCTAAAACAATCAAAACTTGTTGATATTGTTGATTAATGCGGCATAATGCCTAGGCAGTTGAATTCAAGTCTGAGATTATATCTTCTTGGGTATCCTCAAATCTGAGATTAGGTTGTAATACAAGGAAAACCTCATTATGAGGAAGAACCATTGTTATTCATAGTTATTCAAAGACCAAGTTCTCTTCAAAAGGGACTCTCCCTAGTAGAGTCACCAAAAATCTGTTGGTGAACAGATTGTCCTTTGAACTATTTAACAAAATCACTCTATGCCCAAGGTATAGAAAATGAAAAATGTTCACAACAATTTAGAAAATCTCATGTCATTTGATTTTCTCTTTGAATTTTAAAGGTACAACTCCCTTATGAGATTTGCAATGAATTCAAATCCATCTTTGCTCTTTTACCAAAAAGTGCATAAGGATCTCTCACATACTCCTTAGTGGTGAGGTAAGAACCAATTCAAACAACAAAATAAACATTCATCGAACCATATTTCCAAAAAACATCTACTTCAAAGGAATGAATAACACCATAAACTAATATCAATCATTCAAGCACCTTAATTGAAAAGAACTTATAGTAAGAACAACAATCAAATATCTCGAACCAATAAACCAAAGTTCACAAAGTAACAGTGATCTAACACTATGAACACCAAGTTTCCAAGCCAAATTTAAGATGATGATATGTGTGTGTGTGTGTGTGTGTGTGTGTGTGTGTGTTTGTGTGTTAAACCTTCTTCATGCACATAGTCATTCAAAAAGTAAAACATCCATATACTATCTTTTGACTACTGTATAAAAGTATCAACTTATCAGAGTTTCTAATTATCTATTTCTAACCTTAATCAATTCAATCCCCCAACATTTATAGTTCCATTACAGAATTTGAAAGGCCTCCATCAAAATCCAATCATTTCAGTTAAAAAAAGAAATATTTATGAACAAGAAAGCAGTTATAAAATAGGTGACAAAATGTAACTAAAACAACTATCCTATTCAAGCCTCACCACCAGTCTTCTCTTCCTTACCCATGATCTGACGCATCGGCTTCTAATTTTTGAAAGTGTTCATGAACTCCTGTAGGGTGTGGGAATTTGGATTTTTTAGACTCAGCAACCTAGCCCTACACTCGTCCTTTTTCCATTTGAACTCCTTTATCTTCAAGCTCTAACATGACATGAGGTCCTTGTTGAGATGTAATATCGAGTCAATATTTGTCAATGAGGTGAAGTCATCGATGCTTGGCAATTTATTATCCCTAATTTTTTCAACAACTTAATTGAACCTCTTAGTTAGTGTCTCAGAATCCATGTTCCCATCATCAAACTATAGAATTCCCATAGGATTTACTACTTTCATATCATTAAGGAGTTCTTGTGCATTCTGGTGACTTTGTTCTCGATGCGTTGCACTTCTTTAATTACCTCCTTATAAACTGACTCCTTCTAACTCATGTTTTTTTTCATGATAAACAACATGCAGGGATCTACATTCTTCATGGGATTCTCGTTCAGAAACTTAAGTACCCCAAACCTCTTCACTTTAGTTACTTGAAAAAAAATTGCCTGACACTGGCTTTGCTCTACTTCCCATCCAGGAATCAAAGCTTGAATCCCTCCTAGCGGTGATTCTCCTTCAACATATACATTTATGAATTTTGAAATAAACTTATTACCTTATTTAATGATGACTTCCACCCACTCCTTCATGGCATTAGCTAGCAAATTTCCTCTTTGCATTTGCTTCATCAGCTGTTGACTTCTTGTAGAATTTGGGTCAAAAGTTTGGGGGGCTTGAAAAATTGGAAATGCATAGAGATTCATCAAGGAATTGATATACATGGCCATAGTCATCACCATGCCCTTTAGTTCCTTTTTCTCTTTGCTATCCTTCTCAAATTGAGTTATCATGTGGTCAATAGAGAATTTAAAAAATTGATTACCAATGCTTCTATTAATGGTCCCTAATTCAACTGAGGTAACTTTGAAACCTTCATCATCAATACCTTTGGACTCTATTTTCTATTTGTATGTGGCTATTTTAGTAGTGATCTTCCTAGTAATTGGGTCCTTGGTCAGGTGGGCATCCATTTTCAACTTCTTAACCTTTGAACCCCATGGAACATATTTAGTTACAATGTCCTTCACAGGTGATGTAACTAATTGCAAACTTCTTTTCTTGTTGGTTATGTTCGAAAACCAAGAAAGGATAGTAGGACCTACAAAAATTTCCTAAAGATCTCTAGTGGGAGTCATAAACTTTGGTTGATCCACCTTAGGAGCCTTGATAAACTATACATCAACATCAGTGCCATCTGAGAAATTGAGACCATCGGTTGAATCCTGCCCCTGAGCTGACATCTTCTCTATTTGAAACTTGTGTTACTTAAGGGCCTCATATTTAGCCTAAGACCTGGTCCTAGGAGCCATGTTTTATATATAGATGTGCATCCTCCTCTATTTACCTTGAACCAACTCACTACCTACAATAGTAGAGGAAAGTGGGATGTCAGAAGATGATGGTTTAGAAAAAGAAACCACCCCTGAAGAGGGTTCATTGACAACTTTCTTGTTTTGCTTCTTTAGCCAGTCGTTTGTGTAAGTAAATATAAATCTAGCTCTTAGATTTATATACTCTTCCTCATCCTAGTTCCAGTCTACTACCAGTGACTTTGATTTATGAGATTCTTCTTAGCCTGGTTCAATTATATCTGAGCCATCCTCAATCGCCCCCTTTTTTTGAACTTTAACCTCAAGGAATCAATTTGTTGTAATGTTAACCTTGAATGATCTCTCCTCAAAACCTCCTCCTCATCTTTACAATCTTGCCATCGATCTTCTAACTGTGGAGTTGTTGACGAGTGGCCTACAAGCCCAAGAATCTGAACTACATATCCCTTACTATAAGAGTTTCTTCTACTATGAAAGGAACCAAAATTGAATCCAAGTAAACTACTTCCAATAATAGAAGCGTTAGTCATACAATTACAGACCAGAGAACTCAACTTAATCAGGAAAGCTATCTCCCAATACTCCTATGGTAAATTATCCTTAATAACAAAGAATATTTTCCTACAAATCTCAGCTAAAACAAAGCAATCTAAAGCATATCACGAAATTTTTATAGGTTCCTCTTTGAATTTTCCTATTCTCAAGTAAGTGATCCTAGGAAACTATATATAATAAATTCCATATTGTTGAATCAACCTTTGAGATTTAGAAGACAACCGAGGCATTAGTGTTTTCTTCAAAGCTATATGCACATTTTTTATTAACACATCATGAACCTTCCTAAAGTTCTCCAGTGCTTTATATTTTTGCAATAAATGGGAATATTGGTACACCATTATTTCTTCACTCCAGACTCTGTGAGGAAGAGGAGTAAGGTCACAAACACGGGCAATACAATAAGTCAAGTAGGAAGCCATATAGAAATTTTCCCTAGACTCTTTGGCATGCTTAAGTTGTGTCCTTAGTGAGATATCAATAATCTCTGCCTAGTCCATCCATTGTTTTACCTTCAAAATAATTTTTATGTATATGTACATCCATTCCTCAAAGAGGAAAACATTAACAAAACCTTTGACTCTATGCAATAACACCACAAGGTCATGAATATGAGGTTTAAGGTGATCTTTAGTGATAACTTTGGGTATCCTAGAACCTCTGATATACATGGTCTCGGTCCATTTCCTAGCCAGCATATTGCAAAATTGGTTTGGAGTTTCTTGATATTTGACATGGGCTTGAATGAGTGAGAATGTAGCAAAAGTGCCCTCAAGCAGATGCAATATAGAAGTAATAGTGTCTCTCAAAATTGAGATCACTATTTCACCATCTTTGCTTACAATACATTTTCTCCTAACATCATAGTGTTCAATACACATTTGGAGCAACTCAAGACTCAAAAGAGATGGGGGAAAAGCCACAGCTTCAAGTAGTCCACTTGTTAGAACCTCCATGCACCCTTCTGATTTATCAACATACTCCAAGAAATTTGCTTGCAAATTCTCTAGCTTAACACCCTCTAAATTTTTATCACTTATGATAGGCTTTCTACATTCCTAGCTTGAAACATTGCCAAGGAATTGTAAAACAGACTTCATCCTTAATCAAAACAAAAAGGCTTCAAACTAATTTTCTTGGAAAATATAGAGATTGCAATATAAAAACAATAACTTCTATGTTTCTCACCTATGATTCACCAAAAAACAATGATTTTCCCTTCCTTCCTTAACATTTTCTTTTCCAAACTTCCAACTCTTTGCATGATAAACAAAAAACAAAAGCTGAGCTCATTTTAAGAAGGAAAAACACTTACGTGTGGAAGTATAGGCTCATTACTAGGCATTAATGACAAATCTTTCCTTGTTAAAGATTGCACATTTGAAAGCCCTGTGATATAACCATTTCATTTAATAATTCCCCTTTTCAACTATACCAATAATGATTAGCTTTATTGCAACATCCAATCCTTTTTCCAGCCGAAGATTTCCCACTTTTTCTTGTAATGATGATTTTTCCATTGGGAAAAAAATTTTCTTTAAATCATCACTCTCATACATAACCATAAATACCTTGTGAAATGACAATGTATCATACACTATAATCCAATTTCACCAAGATGCCTCTGTCATTGAATGACTTTGAACTACTTTCAACAGAGGTTCAAAGTGGTTGAAAGTGATTTAGAAGAACACCCTGTTAGATGAGTGCACACTTCCTTCAAGAAAACTCATTAGCGTAAAACCTTTGGTTGAACTACTTTGAAGTACTTTGAACCGAATTTCAAAGTGGTTCAAAGTGGTTCAAAAGAAGGGATTGTGATAGGAAGCTTTCAGGATTTCCACAACACTTCAGACAATGATGAATACGTGGAGCGATGAAGAAAAGACTTCAAAAATCTAAGGAAAAATTTCTTAAATATGGTGACTTATGGAAAACTAATAGGTTAATAAATTATTTTATTATTTATTAGGTTGAGACTTAAGATTTTTTGTACCTTTATGAGTTGTCATGTTGACAACACAGAAGTACACAACTCTAATTCAGAACATCGTGTCTGCAACACTAGAGTTTTCATAATTAACTAAGTTGTCATGTAGACAACACAATTATTTGCACTCCTAATTAAGCACATGGTGTCTATAACATTATTTTTCATGCTACACCTTTGTAGGCTTATCCTCTCATCATCACACTTACTCCTATGCTAAATGGAGGATAACCCACACCTGGTGGACATATGCCTAGTTGTAAGACTTATCATGTTACTAATTCCTAGGCATCCTAGATTCATCTTAGAGGCTTTTATATAAAGGTGTTCCTAGTGTACTTGTATATTGAATTGAATACTATATTGTTATTTTGATCATACTCTGGTCTATTTTGTGCTTTTGTTTAAGTTCCTTGGTCTTGGGTGAATTTTTCTCTAAGGAAAATTCTTACATGGTATTAGAGATGAGGGAGATTGTTGACACATAGAGATTGGAGACCTTTTTGCTTCATCTGTCAAAGGGACCTGATTCAAATCTAGAGCATTTTCTACAATTGGGAGCGTCTAGAGTCAAAGTAGACCTCACCATTGCATTTGGAGTGACTATTCGGTGAAAATCAACTATAAATTCACCTATTTTAGGCCATAGTTGATTTTGAGAGGAAAAAAAAATTTACAAACCAAAACCCAAAGGCCCAATTTGCAAATCGGGTATGGTCATTATTCGATTTGTTTAATTAATTTTTAGATCTACTATTTCTTTGTGCATTTTTGAAATATTTTTTCAAAAAAAAATTAGCCTAGTTGGACGTGCAAAGAAAAAAAAATTTATAGGCAACAAGCAATGACACCCCGGCCTTGTATAGAATTTTATTTCTTTTATTGGCAGTTTGGTAGTATATTCAACTTTCATTTTTGACAGGCCAACTATCAATGTTGACAACTAAACATACTAACATTAGGTCCCAGCTATCACACACTAGTTTACCTCAACCAACTCCTAATGGCTTGGATTTTTTAAACTTTGGTGAAGTTGAGGTTTTAAACAGCTTTGTTTATTGTTTTCTAATGAATGTAGGATTAACTTTCAAGTCCCTATCGGTTTAAACTACTAGCATTGGAACCCATAACCTATCGGCTAATCTCTAGGTGCTGCAATATTTTTGGCCACCTGTAGTTCAATGCTCCTACTAGTTATTATTAACTCTCCTGTCAGCAACACATATAAACTCATCTCTAGCTAGTTCTTTCTGGTGCTCAACATTTCTTTCTATGGTACCACTATTTTTTCCTTTGTCATCTTTCCTCATTTTGGAAACCATAGTAAGTTGCCACATAGTGAGCACACAACTACCCACATGGACCACTCCTCCATTCAACCAAGATGCCAACTAAGAAGTTTGCGTATAGTACCTTATCTACCATGATTAACATCTTGAGCACTTAGACACATAGGTCTAGTCAATGGACATGTGGACTACCAACTTAAGACATGTTAATGCCAACTAGACTACCACATCATCCACTAGTATTGAGACATGTTAGACCCTACAATACACCTATTGTATAGTGTCATGTCAACATTCATACTTTTTGTACAATTGATGTCATCTTGATGTCACCACCACGTCAGTAAGGGCCCGCATTTTCATTGATGTTAGCAATTTATTGTGCTAAATTTGATGGTCATCTAACTATCATTTCCAAGGAAATTTAAACTACTATAATAGTCATTTGATCATCAAATTTAACATCATGTTTTCCTCTCTAGACCCCTCTTTAGATGTAGTTTTGATTTGATAGCCCAACTTTCAGAGGCCATAACTCAGTCATCTAGACTCCAAATCAGGTGTCATTATTTCTTATTTTGGGTAGAATTTTCTTAAAAAATTATTGGTGCAGTTCTTTTCTAGTTTTGGTGCATAGCATTTTTTGGCAACTGTACCTATCCAATCCTGTATTTTCCAACTTGAAACACTTTGTACAAGCTCATCTCGATTCGTTTTTAGGTTTTATTTTTTTGGTCTACTTTCTAGATCTGCAATCAAATTGTAGGTTTGTGTGGACTAAAATACCACTTTCAAAAATAGTCCTATTTTGCATTGTATTACTTCACAATTGTTGTATTTTTTAGCTATATTGTAAAATTCTAGATTAGTACTCTAAAAGGAGGTTGTAAATAGAAAAATCAAAAGCCCACTTTATCCATTTTGACAAGTGGCCTATTATAATTGCACTACAGATAAAGTTCCAAAATCATTCATTTGGGGGGGATTCTTTGATTGAGCAAAAAGGAGGGGTGTGTATTGTGTATTATGTCTCATTGATCTTGTGCTCTTGCATTATGGGTTCTTTTTCAAATTTAACTCCACATAATTATGCTACTTGGAAAGAAAACATTAAGGAACCATTGGTAGAAAATGGTTTAGTACATTATGTAACTAGTGCAGCAAAGAAACCTCTTGCTGATGTCAATGAAGCTTAGAAAGAAGATTGGGAATCCAAACAAGAGATGGCCCTAGAAACCTTGTTGAAAACTATCTCTAATCCTATCAAATATCACATTACGAAGCTTACCAACCCAATAGAAGTATGTGCTAAACTTGAAGCATTGTATGGGAGAGTAGATGAAGATAGGGCTTACACCATTGAGGACAAACTTCTCAAGTTGGATCCTACGAATTTTGACACCATCAAAGACTATCTTACCCAAGAAGACATGCATAGGGCATATATTAAGGATTTTGGTAAACCCATCAAGGATGAAAAGATGATCAAACATATTATGAGTCATCTTCCACTTGGATATATTCTTTTTGTTTCCAGTTATAATACTCAAAAATTAATGATTGGTATTGCCTACACTAAGCCTTCATTTGAGAAATTTTCAGAAATGTTGATCTTAGAACATGATAATTTAGTTAGTATGGGAATTCTCAAGTCTTCCAAGACCAAAGCCTTGGTAGCTAATGAAGGTAATTCAAGTGGTAAAAACTCCAACAAGAAGTAGAAGTAGTGGAAGGCAAAGCCACAAGATGACACACAACAATCCTTCTCTAAACAACAATCTTCCTCACATAAATCTTCTCCCACTCAAAAATCTTCTTCACAACAAGGTAAGTCCTCTTTCAAAAATAATTAGAATGGGAACAACTCCAACAAAAGGGAGAAGAAAAATTGTTCCTATTGTAAGAAGAATGGTCATGATGAACATGAGTGTAAGGATAAGCAAATTGGTGAATTGGTAAACCTAATGAGGAAACACAAAATTGATGTACCAAATTCCTGTAAGGATAAGGGATCTCCAACCACTTCAAAGGGTAAGGGACAAGATTTGATAGCAAGTACAAACAATGTTGAGGAATGGGTTCTTGATTCAAGAGCTACACATCGTATGGGTGCTTCAAGGGAATAGTTTTTCTCCTTCAAACCATCAAATGTACCTTACATCTTTGTGGAAAATGATACTCAAGTGGAAGTTGAAGGGAAAGGAAATGTTGAGTTGGAAAATGGCATCTTCAAGGATGTTCTTCATGTTCCTAACCTTAGTGCCAACCTTCTCTCCATCTATCAGATAAATCACTATGGATGTAGTAGCAAAGTGGAGTTCATCCCTAATATAGTTGTGGTGAAAAATCTCAAAGATGATTCTATGGTGACAATTGGAAAGGCTAATCATGAGACAAGACTTTATTTTTCCTCACATTTTGTGCCTATGTCCACTTCCCTTGCCTTGTTGACTCATTCAAATACACAAAATAAACTATGGCATGAGTAATCTGGACATCTCAATTATTGCTACCTTCAACAACTTAGCAGCAAGCATATGGTCATTAGTCTACCTCAAGTCAAGTATTCAAAGGGTGTATGTCCATGTTGTGAAGTAGGCAAGCATCCTGAAGAGAAATATGACAAGGGGAAGTCTTGAAAGGCTATTATTGTTCTTGAATTGGTTCATAGTGATGTAGCTGGCACATTTCTAGTAACATCTTTTGGTAAGGCCCACTATGTTCTAACCTTTATTGATGACTTTTCACAGTACACTTGGGTCTTTTTTCTTTCTCATAAGAGTGAAATATTTGATAAGTTCATCACCATAAAAGCTCAAGTTGAGAAAAAATCAAGGAAATCCATCAAGATTCTACGAATAGATAATAACAAGGAATATGTCAACTCCAGGCCAATAGACTTGTGTACTCATGAGGGTATTGATCTTCAATATTTAGTTGCATAAATGCCATAGTAGAATGGTGTCACTAAAAGGAAGAATAGAACCCTTAAGGAAATGACCACTTGTATGCTTCAACATAAGTCTCTAGATCAAGTGTTTTGGGTAGAAGCTATGTGTTGTACCAATTACATCCAAAATAGAAGTCCCCATAAGACCTTAGATAGAATTACACCTTTTGAGGCATGGTGTGGTAGAAAACCAAGTGTCAAGCACTTTAAAGTTTTTGCTTGTCCAGCATGGGCAAGGATACCTCCACAAAAGTGAAAGGCATTAGAACCTCAAAGAAAACAATGTATACTTTTTGGATATCCTGACCATCTTAAGGCATACAAACTCATGGATCTAGAGATGCATGAAATATTTTATGAGAGGAGTGTTCACTTTGAAGAAACTTGTCCAAGTTTGGCTTCTTCAACTCCTTCCTCTTCCTCCTTCATAGATAGTGATCATAGTGAAGATAGTGACTTGGAAGATGAGATTCCTTCAACTTCAACTCACATGACACAACCTTTGTAGGGTCCACAA
Source organism: Cupressus sempervirens (assembly GCA_028749045.1). Lineage (NCBI taxonomy): Eukaryota > Viridiplantae > Streptophyta > Pinopsida > Cupressales > Cupressaceae > Cupressus > Cupressus sempervirens. Next base: position 1,038,494,289 of record CM053787.1, on the reverse strand, counting down.
ATAGTTGAGGACATTCCTTCTTCTTCCACTAAATTTCATTGGTCATAGAAAACCCTTGATTAAGCAAGTTCATTGGTGGGGAATCCTTTAGACACCTGGAGGACAAGGTCACAACACAAATCATTTCCACATGCTTATATTGCCATTGCCTCAAATCCACAGTCACTTAAGGAAGCATCTGGGATTCCAAAATGGGACAAGGCTATGGAGGAAGAATATAACTCGTTGATGAAAAACAACATTTGGGACTTAGTTCCCCTTCCTAAGGGAAGAAAGGTGATTCAATGTAAGTGGATCTATCAAACCAAATTTGCAGCAGATGGAAGTGTGGATAAGCATAAGGCCAGGATAGTTGGTAAAGCTTTCTCACAAATTCTAGATATTGACTATACAGCGACTTTTTCACCCATAGCCAAGATGAACTCCATTCACTTGACACTAGATATTATTGCAACTCATGGTTGGGTTGTACACCAGATCGATGTAAAGAGTGCCTTTTTGAATGGTGATCTTCATGAGGAGATTTATATGGAGTAGCCATAGGGGTCCATATAGGATTCTACTATGGTTTATAGATTGAAGAATTCTATTTATGGTCTTAAGTAGGCTCCTCGAGCTTGGTATGCCAAGATGGATTTCTTCCTACTCTTACTGGGATTCACTAAGTGTCTTTTGGATTTAAATGTCTACATTCTTCAGAAGGATGACTCACACTTGATCCTTGTCGTTCATGTAGATGACTTGATCATTACAAGAATCATCCATCATTGCAAGTGTCAAGACCTCTTTGTAGGATAGATTTGCTATGATAGACTTGGGATTAATACATTACGTCCTTTGTATTGAGATCACAAAGTCTTTTCTCAACCCAAGGATGCTCTTGACTTGCTTTCTCAGTTTCACATGAGTGACTGCAAGCCTACTCCTACTCCCTTTCTTTCAGGTGTCAAGTTAGAGACCAAGTGTACTATTGGAGTTCAAACTGGTAAAGAACATATTACGAGAATTTAAACCAAATATTAGGAAAAAAAGACATGGACAAACCTAAGGATGGGCTAAATCCTATATTTAGCAAGGTTAAACCTTATTTTCGAACCAACATTAATAGAGTCATCAGGACTCACTTCACTTTAGGCTTTGGTAAGACAAGGTGGGAAAATCTTAAGGGATTTATCCTATTTACTTGATACTCTTCTTTGTAAGATTATTCCCTCTAGTAGAAATGGTCAATATTCTTCTATAACTTGCTAACAAACTTCTCAATTGCAATAGCCAATTACAACTAAAAAAAGTAACAACAAATAAGAAATGACCAACACTTTTATCTCTTCAACACATAAAAGGTAAATTTATTTGTTGTTGTGTGTGAATGTCCTATAGTTATATGAATGATTCAGTATACCCTTGAACTTTGAAATGGGCCAGTGCCTTATCCATTGAGATAGAGTCAAAGATTAGAAAGCTTGGACCTTTTTAATCAACTTGTGATTAAGAGTGTCAATAGTAAACTTTTAGTTTCATTATGATTCTCATCCTTTTCATAAACCCTAAAGCTTATCAATAATAGAAAGAAATTACCCAATTCTTTAAATCAATAGCAATCAATAAAAGATATACAATCTTTTGAGTTTCGTTAAACTAAAGGAAAACTTGTTCATTTAGTCCCAAAGCTTATAGACATATGAAAAATAGACAAAACCTCAAAGATAATGATAATTAAGGATAAATCCTTCTTACTTAAATATCAATGTTTCCAATAAAACTCATAATATGACACAGAGACCAAGCCTTTTGTCCCAAAATGTTTTCTTTTTTGTATTTAAGTATGCATAAAAATAAACTCATTCAAATGACCACATAACACATGGATAGACTAAAAAATACTACATGACATATATGAAAAATTCTATAGGAAAAGAACCTCTACTTTTCATCTTGGAAATCCATATATAGGATTGCAACAAGCTATAGATAAGAGGAGGACACATGTCAAAATTTTAATGGCAACAAAAACTTTTGGAAGATGGGAACAATAAATTGTACAAAACAATCATCCAAAATATCGATCAAAAAAGATAAGTAGTTGAGATGGTAGAAAAAAATTTATATCGGTCCTTTGGTATTTTCTTCTCCTTGTACTTTATCTATCTTGTTTACAAAATATCTCAGCTACTTCCTATTGGCAAAGCTTTTATTTCTCCTACTACTTCCAAAACATAAATTTCCCACTTAGTGGCCCACTCTATACACTTCACCTCTTGTAAATCTTGAGTGGGCTTAGTCCACCTAGCATTGATGATTGCTTTCAATTCAACAATAAATTTATTCAAATTTATTTCTTCCTTAAAGTGTGAATCAATTAAAGTATGAAATGGGGAATCAGACATATCTTTAAAAAATTCTACTATAGCCTCTTGAGTCAAAATATTATCAAAAGAAATTGACCACTCTTGCCAATTTTTTACTAAACTGGTAGCATCTAGAATTGATCGTATATAGGGCTCCACTCCCTTAGATAGAATCTTTAACTTTCCTCATATAACCTATAGTTTACCAGTAAAGAAACCACTTAATTCTCTTACCATCTCTAGGATTTCCTTCAAAGTATCTTATCTAGTAAATCTATCTTTTTAGCCATCAATACAATTAATCTATCCAAAAATTGAATATACGGCCCCCACAGACTGAAAGTAGGTGCTAGCCATGAAAGTGCTTCATTGTAAAACTGCTTAGCACTTTGTAAAGTAACATATAAATTATGAGACTATTGTGATGTGTTCTTTAAAACTTCAACCCTATGGCTCATCATGTTTCTAAGCATCTCTACCCCTACATCTCGTCCTTGCTAAATTGATTGAGTGTCAATACTCATTCTTCTTGGGTTTGATGCCTTCCCTTCTTCTACATCCTCTATTTTTACTAGGGCTTTAGCAATGTCCCTAATTGGCAGTGGTATTTCTTGTCCCTCTTCTTTCTAAGCTAGAACCATCCTCTATTCTACTTGTGCAAGTTGCTCCTTGAGAGATGTAATCTCATTTTCAAGTCCTTGGATCTTAGCCTCAAGCTCAACAATCTTCTCTTTGTACACATGGCCACTTCTAAGCTCATCTTTATAGAGTTTTCTAACATCAATGTAATCATGTATCTACTTGGCTAACCTTGTTTCCATTTCTTCCACTTTGGCCTCATTCATGAATGAAAAATGTTTCAATGCTTTGGATATCTCTATTGCAGAGGTGCCCTATAAAGTCCATAAATCATAGTACCTTGTTCAGTGCTTTATACATCCATCAATTTTGGCTTGTTAGAAGCAAGGACCATACTCTAGACTACTAGGGATTTGGTATCAATGTTGAAACTAGTCCCTCTCTCTTTAATCTATCTACACCAAGTGCCTCATAAGAAATGACATTATCTTGCCTCCTGATCTGATCAAGAATGAATGCTTACTCTAAATCCCATCTGGACATGAGTAGCATGCCACTCCTCTATACTAGATCTCTTGCCTCCTCCAAATTTATTACCTCACTTTTAGGATTATAGGCCTATAGCTTCTCTATCAATTTCATCTTCTACTCATTAGACTCACCTGGTTTCATCTTCAAAACAAGCTCACTTTGTTTGATCTTATATAAGAAACTTTTGAATTCATTAGATTTAATGAATTCATCATCCTCCAAGAATTACTAAGCTTGGATGATTCAATCATCTAATCTTGCTACAGCTAATTCCAAGTCTACGAGGGTATTTTTAGCTGCATTAGCCCTACTTTATAAATAATTCTATCTTAAGTCAGCAAAATATTGACTATTTCCTTGCAAGATTTGCAAGGTCCTTTGTCAGACATGAGGAGGGATGTGAATAATTTTTTACCTCTTGTTCCCCTTTTCTATCCACGATGCCTGAGGTGCATCATCTTCTCCTACTTCAAGGGTCACATCTGGTTTAAGGCTATCAAGACAAACCCTATCTTCTTCCCCTATTGGACCCTCTGGCAATTTAGCCATAATCTCAGTATGGTCCATGACCATCTTCCTAATTCTTAGGGGATAAGGGATATCCATGTAGAATCTTGCAAATTGGAGATTAATTCTTTTCAACTCACTCTTTACCCTCAAGACATCATCAAGCTTTGCTAGCTTTCCAGCCGCCTCACCTTCTACCACTATATTTGAAATGATATCTTCATGAGGAAACTCCTTGGTGTTCACAAATACATAGTTCCTCTTTTTCTTAAGGGTGGCCCTCATCCAACCATCAGGGTCATACATTTTGTATTGGCTAGTGCACAAATTATAATGGTGCAAATAGGAGTGGATTGAGTTTAGGGCCTCTTTGCCAATGGTGAAATCATCAATCCTAAAGCATCTACACAAAAAGGTTCCCCTATGCACCTTGGGTCCTAAATACTCCCTATTTACCATGAATAATTGCCAAATAAATTCAATTGTTCCTAGCCTAGGAGGGATAAATTTGTGTAATATATGGGGTGGTTGGGGGCAGCCATAGACTCTCATAAGAGAAAATGTGGGAAACAAGAAGATATCTCCCCAATAATGATCCAATCTCTTTCCCTCAGGAAGCAAGGCTGATCTTAAAAGGCCTTTCAAAATTTTAGGAGCCCTAAAGTATCCTAGATCTAACATCCCCATTATCACAGCACTAAAATTATTTTAAAATGATATAGAATCACAAAAGTGGTAAGTACTATCCCATACCCATGTCCACAGTTACACTGGAAAATCTCGATTTATGTCAAAAGTCTAATCAATGAAATCAAAATTGATATACCTTACATTCTTGTAGAGAATTAAGTGCATTAGTAATGAATAGTAGGGAAAAATGAAGTCTTTCAAATTTCCAGCCTAAGCCCTAGCAATATTTTCCTTAATTACATCCAAAATATGACTAATATAGTCATATTCACCAACATGGTAGGAGTCCTATACATCCCTTGCAATTATAAATTCTGCTCCATAGACCACATCACACCCATCTTTACCCACCACTTTATGGACACCATATACAGTCTTGTCAGAATAATTTTTGAATTTATCTAGTGGCATCATTTTCTCAACCTACTTAGGGTAGTAACCCAATTTCTCCAAATCCATAGGAATGTGCTGCAACGTTGATAATCATGTGTAAGCCTTGGTATTTGCTTCAAATTTCCTCTGTAAATCTTTTAAATCTATAGGTTGACCCATAGCTCCACCTAATCCAAAGGCCTCCATGAATGATTCTCAATCTAGGGTACAAAGAATAGTTCCATCTCTCCTATGGAAAGACTTAGTAGCTAGATTATAGAATCAAAATAGGGCCTTCATTAAGTCTACATCTACAAAAACCTCTAGAAAAATCAACTTGGTGAGGTTCTTCTTCCATGGGTTGCACATAGGAATTTTCTTCTCCCTATTATTATAAAAGTATTTGAAAAGTTCATAACCTATAACACTAGGGAATATGGCATCTCTACATTGGGTGTATGAGGCAATGAAAGCTTGATCATCTATAGAGTTTGCATTAGAAGAACTAGGGAAGATTTTTATCCATTCATCTGCAAATCTACTAGGTTTTCTATGTCTGGTCTTGCCTCCCCTAGAGGTTGAAGTCTATGAAACTACCATGTCTAAGGCCTTAAATTTCCTCTACTTATTGTTTAGACATCTTGAAAATATGCCAATAAAACACTCAATATGCACACTACTCTATTCTTAGGAGGCTCTAGAAAAAAAATAATGTAGAATGCTCTTAAAACTTAGGAGATGCCCAAATTTTCTCTTTGCAAATGTTGAACTATGATTATGAGAAGAGAAAAGCTTTACAATTTAATATGTGCAAATCAATGTTCACCTTGCATTGATTTTAGCATGCTTTAAAAAGATATCAATCTATTCCATCAACTCCATGGAGTGTAACCATCAATATCCAACTATGCACTTTTTGTACTACATTCAAATCCTACTGGTCAAGAACCTTATTGTTATTTCTTAGCTTAAATAAATGACATCATTTTATTGTCAAAAAGAGATTCTACAATATTATGACAATGATAGATGAAAATATTTTTTGTAACATCACATTATTACAAAATGGGTTTTTCAATCTTACAAACACCCCTTGAAAAACTCTTATTGACCAGTTGGACACAATGGCAAAACCCTTTATGATCTTATGACTCCTTTGTTGTCATAGCACTAGTATCAACTTTATCTCACTCTACGATCACATAACAAGTGACTTTGTAGCATTGCAAGTTACCCTTTCTTATCCCATGATCATACGATCGTGATTACATTCATTTTTTCATAACATCGCCAATGATCTTGTATGCTTCTACAATGTCACAAAAAAACCTTTGAATCTTTCATATCGTAGCATTGATGGCTTAACATTTTTCATGGGCAATCTTACAACCATACCCTAATTTTTATAACCTTGAGATCTCACGATGAAACATTCATCATAAGATTGGAGACCATTATTTGCCGCTCAAAACACATTATAAAATCCTTTTCGGGTCCCACTAATCCTGACAGTGCATACATTTGGCACTCCTACATTTGTTCTATCTAATCAAGAAATGAACACTTGTCTAATAGCACATCGCCTTTATTTTCCTTTATCTTCTTTACAATCTTATGATAGTAAGGCATCATATCATTGCAATACCTCAACATTTCCCATATGATCCTTCAAAATCCACCATTTTGTAGGATCATAGTTGCCCATTTCACTACTCTTGACACCATGATAAACCTTCTTGTCATAATATTAGAGATAGTTGCAATACAAACCACTTAAACTATTATACAATCATACGATACAAAGGAAATTGTATGATTGGGAAGACATAATTTCTCATCTGTGACATCACAACACAACATCAATCATGAGATCAGAAATGCTAAAACCCTCACTTGCAATACTCTACTAATCCCCCCTTGTAACATTGTAAGAAATAATGCACTTAGAAAAAAGAGAACTTGCTCACTTATATGGCTTAGGGTTAGGGTTAGGGCTTAAACCCCTAGAAGGAGAAAACCTTAGAACACTAAACCCTACATTTGGGAATATCAATCAATTAGATTTACACAAAAACTAGGGTTTATTCTAAGAATAGATACAAGATAAAATCAACCCTATCAACCAATTTAATATTTTCACCACAAATCTAAAAATTTAGCCTTGGTGGAAAAAGGAACTATCATGTACCACTCTACTTGTTGATGCTACATTGTATAAATAGTTAGTTGGGAGTCTCATCTACTTGAGACATACATGCCTTGATATAGCTTTTGTAGTTGGCATGGTTTCTCACTTCATGCAAGAGCCACATGAGCTTCATTGGAAATCCACCAAGTGCTTACATTACATACAGGGTACAGATATACATGGGATACACTATGTAGCAATTACAAGACTTTAGTTCATTGGATATACAGACTCAGACTATGCAGGGGACCTTCATTCTCACAAGTCTACTTTAGGATATATATTTCACCTTTGTTCTACCCCTATTTGTTGGAAAAGTAAGAAGCAAAATAGTGGTGCTCTTTCTTCCACTAAGGCTAAGTATCGAGGAGCTGTCAATGCAGCTATAGAGGCTCTTTGATTACAACACATACTAGAGGAGTTTGGATTTGATCTACCTAAACCTACAGTCATACATTATGACAATCAAAGTGCTATTGAGATCTTTAAACATCTATTTCAGCATCAACAAACCAAGCACATTGAGGTTCATATGCACTACATCAGAGAGTTGATACATGAGCACATCTTTGCATTACAGTATTGTCCTACAATAGAGAAAGTCACTAATATCTTCACCAAACCCTTCAATGAGGTCAAGTATATTCATTTGTGAGATCTCTTGGGGGTTGGGGATGTTTTAGAAAGGGGAGTCCCTTAACTTCTCTCTTCTCTCTTCTGGGAGGGATATTTTCCTCATTAGAGGTCTTCTTCTCTCTCATCTTCTTTATTGTTCTTATCTCTCTTTTTTGGAGGAGGGTTTTTCCCATGAGGTTTTCCCTCTTTCTTCTCTTTATGAGAGATTGCATTGCATCATTGTATGTAGAGCATTGCTTTTGTGTATGGGTACCTAAGATTGCATTCATGAGCTTAAGTGCATTCCCTCAAGTTGCACTTAAGGGGGGATGTTGGTGTAAATAAGTATTTACTATTTATACTTTACTTAAGTTTACTTAGTTTAATGCATTATTTTATTATTTATTAGGTTGACACTTAGGAGTTTGTGTACCTTTATGAGTTGTCATGTTGACAACATAGAAGTACGCAACTCTAATTTAGCACATGGTGTCTACAACACTAGAGTTTGCATAATTAACTCAGCTGGCATGTAGACAACATAGTTATTTGCACTCCTAATTGAGCACATGGTGTCTACACCATTATTTTTCATGCTACACCTTTGTAGGCTTATCCTCTCATCATCACACTTACTCCTATGCTAAATGAATGATAACCCACACCTGGTGGACATGTGCCTGGTTGTAAGACTTATCATACTGCTAACTCCTTAGCATTCTAGATGCATCTTAGAGGCTTTTATATACAGACACTCCTAGTGTACTTGTACATTGCATTGAATACTATATTCCTATTTTGATCATACTCTAATCTATTTTGTGATTGTGTTTGAATTCATTGGTCTTGGGTGAATTTTTTCCTAAGGTAAATTATTACACATAGACTTAACTAATCTTACATTCCAACCCTTACCTAAGTTAGTTCCTATTTAAGCCTAGCTTGGTTCACCTTTTCTATTTTCAAGTTAAGAACACACCCCATTTTACAATTAGAAACAAACATAATTCATTTACATCAAAAATCCAATAGGGAATTGTACCTAAGAATTTAGAGGGAGATTAGTCATTTAATAACAACTTCCCAATTGTTGTAAGATGTTGTTCACAAAAATTTGGGCATTTGAGAGTTAAATCAAAAGAACAATCTATTTACCAACATAAATCAACACATAACACAAAAGATTTTGGCTACCCAGAAACCCTCCAAGGAGGAGGTAAAAATGGGGTGGAAATGACACCCCCAACTCTTCACTATTGTAGCAATAAAGTGTAGCCAATTATGGCAAAAAAGTTTTGATCATAATCTATGATCTACCTTGTGAGAGGTCTTCCATGTGAAAGACTTACAAAGATTGTCGGGTCTCACCTTGACTAAAGGACTCACAATTAAGTAAGCACTTTGTTAGGAGATTTATAAAAGTATGTTAGGACTACTCTATTAAGAGATTTACCCTGTATCACCTATTAAAATGATTTAGTTTCTAATCCTTTGGTTAGCACCTTTCTACTAGATGTTAGATCTCCTCTTTATAGTTTGTATCTTGATCCTTCTGATCTAATATATTTTCTTTGGCCTTTCACTACTTGACTTCATAATTGAAATGTTTTGCTTAACTTATTCTTCTCTATTTCTCATTGAACTATCCATCTTCTTCATGCCTCTTTCACACAAGATACTCTACTTAGTATCCTCCTTCACACAGATACTACCCCTTAGGGTTTACCTCTTTATGTAGGCATCTGGAGACAATCTTAGGTAATAATCAATGGATCAGGTTGATTTCTATTTCTGCCTAATGCTTCCCTTTTTTTCATTGGTTTCATATATTGCATAGGGATGTGTGACATGACTTGATCCTTATCTCTTCATATAAAAAATTCAATTTTATTTTAGCCAAAACTAGTTTACATAGAAGTTTGTGCCATTACAAACATCTATGTCATTGACTGGTTACTCAAAATCAATAGGCTTATGATGCTCGGCCTTAACAATGCTCTTATGCTATTTTCTCATCTCCAAAGTCACTTATTCTGCACCAAATGTTTGGTAAACATAGTCTACTCAGCACTTGAGTGACTCAGCGCATACAAACTACTCAACACCTACTAATACTTGGCACTAACTCTCATATCACTCAATACTTATTGTCTAGCAACTTATGCTTGGCATGCTCTAATCACTCAACTCTCATTGATCACTTGATTCACTCTATTCACTTAGCATACACTATGTACTTAACCTAAATAGTAGCTCGGTCATAGTGATGACCAACTAACTATGTTAGATGATGACTATGTGTTTTGTCACTACAATGTCAAAACCATAATGAGATTAATATAGTTGATACTTGAAAGCACATTCAATAGTAGTAGATGAATAATTATCAAAATCAAACAACTTAGATGCAGTGATTCTACCAATTAGACAATCCAAGTTTAGATCATTATTAGGTGTACATCTTAGTTCTTGAATTGCAAATATTCTAATTACATAGATAGGATGTAAATCCCTCAATACCTTACTTATCATAGTCTCATTAGATATGATGCCTCCAGCTCCTCTAATACTATTCAAAATCTCCTTAATTCTTCCAAAATATTGAGCAACAATTTCACCTTCTTTCATTCTCATGTCATCAAATTCACCTCTCAAACTTTCAGCTTTAACTCTCAACACATTTTTGTCTCCTCTATGTATTTGGGTCAACTTGTCCCACATTTTTTTTAAAATAGTACATTCCTTCACACCATCAAATTCAACATAACTAAGAGAAGATGAAAGATCTATTATCATTTGATTATATTATTGATTCTCTTTCATTTGTTCGATAGTCATGGGTCTAGAACTTCAATGTATTAATTTTCCAAGTAGTATAATGCAGATTCTCCAACTCAAGATAGATGCAAATTCATCAGTCATTTCCATGTAGGAAAGTTATCCTAGTTCAACTTAAGCACCTCTCTCTTATACATCTTGATCTTTGGCTTAAGTCCTTCAAAAATTTCTTACAAGCACCAAATCCTTTAGTACCAATTATTAGAATATTTAGAATAATTGAGAGGGGGATTAATTAAGTTATTCTCTGGTCTAGATTTTCAAATTCCACTTTCACTAACTTCAAACAAATTAAACAATCTCATTAAAATACTTAGTCCATATAGTATATCATCAGCAACTTAATATTTTTTTCATTACTTAGTTCATTTTTAATTATATGTTGACCAACAGCACAAAGCATGCATCACACATATATAACACCAACATTTAATGTGGAAACCTAGTTTGGAAAAAACCACCAAGTGATACACTATCACTTTTCACTCTTTTGAAGTGAGCTCGATTAAAATCCAACCTTGTTAAAGGATTTAGTCACCCCAATAGAGGTGGTCAAGTTAGATGACTTTGGATCATTCCATTAAAATTTCACCTTAGTTAAATGATTTACAAAATGATTATTAGGTCAATCTTGATTAAAGGATTCTGACTGCCTAAATGGTTAGCAAGTAATAGTAGGGTTGATCTATAAACCATAACCCACTTTGCAAACTTAGATCTCTAATTTTCCTATTTGGTTGTTCTTTGACTAGACTTCATTAACATTTCCATCACTAATCTAAATAGCAACCCTTAAAGCAATCACACTTCACTAATATCTTCACTCTTCCTCTACTAATTAGTTCTTCTTAGGTTCTCCCTAAGATCATCAATCAAAAATTAACCAACCTTAGAAAACATCTCTTATACCTCCTTAAATAGGTAGCTTTGATCAGTTGTCTCTTAAACATCAATGTAGATCTTAGGGTTAGGTTAGATTCAATGAATCTATCCATTTTTTTTTCTTCCACTCCTTTCTTGATACTTCTAGAAACTTCTTGTCAACTCCATGCCTTTAATCTAATAACAAACTCAATTCATACATTAAACATTGCAACTCATCAATCCTTATCATCCACACATTTTTAGTAATCCTAAAAATTCAATTATGTTCACAAGCTATCCTGATGGTGACACTTGGCCATCATTTTCTTCATCTTCTTAGTCATCACTATGTATCTTAATTGCTACTATTCTATCTCACTCAACTTCCACTAGCTCACTTGCTCTTCAATACACTTGGTTGCTACTATACTTTCTTATTTTTCTTGCTTGGCCATAACTAGCACTCAACTAATATTGCTTGTTTTTTATCTCTAAACCTTGATGTCTATTATTGTCCAACACTTAGTCATTTTTCTACAAAAATTTTTTCGATCATCACTAAAAATGAACCACCTAGTGAAGGTCGAGTTACATGGATATGTTTATATTTCCATTACATATTGAGCAAGTCTAAGGTTGCAAAGTACCTTAGTATAGACCAAATCATAATAAAATTCAAGTAAAGGATAAGCAAAGATGAGAAATGTGAGGATATTTTATGCCCAATGAGTCAATAAGTGTTGAGCATATAGATGCCAAGGGATAGTATGAATATCAGTTATAATTGATCATCGAGATATTCAAGTGCTGAATGAACCAATTTTGACATATGTGTTTGTGATGGCACAAATACTTATGTAAATCATTTTTTCCAACTTCTATGTGATATTTATGTATTGTAGAGATTGATAAGGAGATAATTGTGTATTTTTCAAAGGACATCAATCCATAGGAAGGTAGATTAACCAATCAAAAAATTAGGACTAAGAGGCAAAAAGGACAATTTTGGATTGTTGATCATGATCTAGAACCTTCTCCAATTGTCTATGTAAGAAGGGACCAAACCCTAAATCAAAGAGAATGAAAAAAGGAAGATCGTATATGTGTGAGAAGGTTAAGGATAGAGCAAGGAAGCATAAGTTTGATAATCAATTATAGAGATCAGACAGAGAACCTAGTAATGAAGGGAAGAACAAGGAAAAATATATAAGGAGATCAATTTAGACAAGGAAAGAGAAGATCTATAGTCTAGCATAAAGTGCTAACCAAAGGATAAAGTACAAAGATATTCTTGTTAACATGAAAACTGATGCTATGAGAAAACATTGCAGAATAGTGTTATGACTGTGTTTGTCATTGATGATAATATAGTAAAACTAATAGAGCAACAGACTAAGATTTATGTATTGAGGACATCACATTACATATCTTCCCATGCATAGTTAATAGCATATGCTATAGCATGTATTTGACATGTGGTCAAGTGTGAAGAATCTGAATCAATAGTGTACAGGAGATATTGATGATTTACTAAGAACCACAAGAAAATAAAGTATTAGGATAACAATTTATATTGTATGATCAATATAACATATTGTTCTTGGAATGAAGGGTTGTGCAGTTAACTAAAGGAAGTACAATAACCACTAATGATGTCAACAAGTGCATAGGTAAAAAAGTCACACGTGTGAAAGTGTGGAAACAACCATGAGCTGACAACATGAATTAAATAAATATTTTATTTAATTAAATATGGAGCCAACTCTAATGAATGTTAAGTATATGGAGCTAACTCAAATGATTAATAATTGAATATGACATAAAAGAAAGATGTTTTTCAAGTTCTAGAGTTCATGTGTGTGATTGAGTAGTAGAGAAGACTTGTGAATTGTGAAGTAGAAGAGCAGATTAATCTGCTAATGAGTGTAAGTAACCTTAAGGATTACTAATATGTTCCAGATTAGTTTGCATGTTTTGAAGGTGAAGGATTCTTGTGTACTAGACAAAGGAAGAGAAAAGAGATTGTTCCAAATCTATTTTTCTAAAAGGAATAGTATCGAGATCAATTGGACAATGGGTTCGTTGATCTAATCCTAAAGCTGTTTGGACAATGGGTTCAGCTAGCTTCTTCAACTACTAACAAGGTTGGAATCTCCTAATAGGGACTCCTTGTAATAATTATTATAATACACTCCTAATAGGATCTATCCTCTAACAATGAATATTCAAATCAATACATTATTCTGTGGGCATCATTCCCATTGAGGTTTTCCCTCTGATCAAGGGTTTCCCTAGTCAACATATCTAGTGTATGTGTGTATGTGAATTTATTTATGATTGTTGATTACTTTGGTTGATAAAGTAAGAATTGTTGATGTTTGATACATAATTTATTCACATCCCCCCCCCCCCTTCTTAGTTATATTGGTGAACTATTACTTCTAACAATTGGTATCAGAGCATCAGGTCCTTGAAAGAAAGTTTAAACAACTTTGGGAGATCCATGGTGAATATGTTTAGAAAGGAAAGTCCTAGATTTGATGGCACAAACTATGATAGCTGGAAGGATAAAATGAAGACTCATCTCTTGTGCATGGGACCAGGGACCAAGATATTGGCTTGTGAACAAGACATCCAAAAACATTATAGAAGATGACAATCTTGAAACCTAAACTGAAGAATAGAGAGAAGTATTTATGTGCAACATAAGGGAAAGAGAAATGATATTATCAGCATTACCTAAAAGTATGTACAGTCAGGTAAAACTACTTAAAACATCTCATGAAATTTGAAATACTTTAGAAGCTAATTATGAAGGTGATACACATGATAAAAGAGTTAGATTACAAAATTTGTATTGCATATTTCAAGATGCTAGAATGATGGAAGATGAATCTATGAGAAGCCATGTTGGAAGAATATCTGAGATTGTTGTAGGAATTACATCTCTTGATGGAAATAAATCTGATGATGAAGTGATATGGAAGATCTTGAAAAGTCTGACACCACCTTTCAAGTCAGTAGCATAAATGATTCAACTGATGATACCTTGCACTACTAATTTCACCAAAGAGACATTGCTTGGTAGATTGGAAGCTATAGAATTTGATTTGAAATAGTTGGGAGAAATAGAAAAAGTTGAGATAGCATTCAATGCATTAAACATCAAACCTGGTTTAGCAAGGAGCACAAAATCATAGGGAGAAATTGCTAGCAGTAGCAAATCCATTGAAGAAAAGATCCAAGAAGGAGTGGCTCTTCTTGTGGAAAGAGAAAATGATGGTAAGAATATCTTTAAATGTTGGACTTGTAATAAATATGGTCATTATGCATCTAAGTGTCCTAATAGAGAAAGGAAGTTTAAGGGTAGATTCAAACCTACAAGATCTAGAAATTTCTTATATGCTAATGAAGAAGAAGATGAAGAAGAATTTGATGACTAGTGATATGAGAAAGTTTGTCAAATTCAAAAGCTATGATAGAGGAATTGTCAGAGTAGGGAATAATGCAGCCTATCATATTACATGAATTAGATCTATAACACTTGATGATAAAACATATACTGATGATGTTTATTTTGTTGATGGACTCAAGCATAACTTTTTGAGTGTTGGATAGCTTATGGCTAAAGGCTATCAATTACAATTTAGTAATGATACATGCATTATCAAGAACAAGGAAGGAAAACTACTTGGTACTAGTACAAAAACTAGAGGCAATGTATTTTAGTTAAACTCCACTGAAATAATATGTTTAGTAGCAAGGATTGGCAACAACTGGTTATGGCATAGAAGATTTTGTCACATTAACTTTGATAACATTGTGAAGGTCAGTAATACACTTGCTATGAGAGATTTTCCCAAAATGTCCAAGCCCACCAACACTATTTGTAAGGAATGCATTTTGGCTAAGCAGAAAAGAGTCTCATTTCCTAGCAAGCAATTTTGCACTACACAAAAGCTGGAACTGGTACATATAGATCTAAGTGGTCTTGCAAGAACAAGAGGATTCTATGAAGAAAGGTACTTTATGATTTTTGTTGATTATTTCACTAGAATGATGTGGGTAGCTTTTCTTAGAGAAAAATTAGAAGCATTTGAGAAATTTAGGATATTTAAGAACAAGGTGGAAAATGAATTTGGAGTTAAGATCAAAAGCTTAAGACTAGACAGAGGAGGAGAATTCATCTCTACAGAATTCAATATCTATTGTGAAGAACATGGCATTAGGAGACAACTATCCTTGCCCCATACACTTGAGTAGAATGGGATTGCTAAAAGAAGAAACAAATCAATTGCTAAAGCAACAAGAGCTATGTTATTTAGGAATGATGTACCAAAGATCTTTTGGAGAGAAGTCATCAATACAGTAGAATACACAATAAATTGAGTGTAGATTAGAAAAGGTATGGACAAAACATCCTATGAATTATGGTTTGGTCACTCAGCATTAGTTAAGTACTTTAAGATATTTGGAAGCAAATTTTACATAAGAAGAGATGATGATATTGGTAAATTTGACCTGAGGAGTGATGAAGGTATGTTTCATGGTTATTCATTGAAACTTAAAGCTTATAGATGCTTCAACTATAGAACAAAAACTATAGTAGAGTGTACAAATGTTAAAGTAGATGAAAAGTTCAGTACCAAGGAAAAGATAATGGAATATAACTTTGATGGAGATGATTAGTTTGGAAAGGCTGACAGAAGTAATGAGTTATTTCTCAAGATTAACAATGACTTGCACAATAATGTACAAATTGAAAATGTGAGAGAAGAATAGAGTGGAGTACCTGAGATAAGAATTGAAGTAGCAACTTCTACTCCAAATAGAAACATGATAAGAAATCATCCTATTGATCAAATAAGAGGAAGT
Organism: Cupressus sempervirens; assembly: GCA_028749045.1. Lineage (NCBI taxonomy): Eukaryota > Viridiplantae > Streptophyta > Pinopsida > Cupressales > Cupressaceae > Cupressus > Cupressus sempervirens. The sequence goes on along the minus strand of CM053787.1, from coordinate 1,038,477,882 downwards.
AAAGATAAGGGGGTAATGATAAGGAGCAGAATTAATGAAGAATTATGTCTAATATCTCAAGTGGAACCAAGAAGCGTAGATGAAGCAATCAAAGATAATTATTGGAAAGAAGTAGTGAAGGAAGAAATTTAGTAGATAATCAAGAATAACACATGGGAATTAGTTCCTAGACCCAAGGAAAAAAAAATGTGATTGGAACTAAATGGGTATTTAGAAACAAAATGAATGAACAATGAAAAGTGATAAGAAATAGGGCAAGACTTGTGTGTGAAGGCTACTCTTAGCAAGAAGAAATTGATTATGAAGAAACATATGCACTTGTAGCAAGAATGGAAGTAGTCAAAATGTTTCTAGCATATGCAACAAACAAAAATTTTAAGGTATACCAAATAAATGTTAAGTCAAAATTCTTAAATAGAGAACTTGAAGAAGAAGTTTAAATTTAGCAACCAGAGGGTTTTCCTTTAACAAAAGAAAAGGATATGGTTTGCAGACTAAAAAAGGCATTGTATGGATTAAAACAAGCACCAAGAACTTGGTATGAAAGGTTGGACAAATACTTAGCAAAGCTTGGATTTGCTAAAGGAATAGTAGATGGTAACTTGCACTTAAAGAAAATAGAAGATGGTTTGTTGATAATTATTATATTTTTTGATGACATCATTTTTGGTGGAAATGATGAAGCTAGTAAAAAATTCTCAAAAGACATGAAGAATGAGTTTGAAATGAGCATAATAGGTGAAATGAAATTTTTCTTGGGATTGCAGATTGTTCAAAAAAAAGAAAGTATATTTATTTCTCAAACCAAGTATTTAAATGATTTAATAAAAAAATTTGGATTAGAAAGTTGTAAACCTTTTGGAACTCCTGTGATAACTAGTCATAAATTATCGAGCAAAGATGAGATGCCTACTATTGAATTAAAGAATTACAAATCTATGACTGGAGGATTGTTGTATCTGACTCATAACAGACTAGATATAGCCAATCCAGTTGGAATTGTGGCAAGATTTCAAGCTGATCCTAAGGAATATCACTATGCAATAGTGAAAAGAATATTCAAATATCTAAAAGGAACATCAGATTATGGTATTTAATATGACAAAAATAATGACTTTACTCTCTGCACCTATACAGATGCTAATTGGGAAGGAGACAGGGATGATACTAAAAGCACTAGCAAAGGAGCATTTTTCCTTGGAGAAATATTAGTTTCTTGGCTCAGCAAGAAGCAAGATTATACCTCACAAAGTACTGTAGAAGTAGAGTATGTTGCAGTAGCAAACAACTGTAATCAAGTCATATGGATGAAGCAGATGATGAAGGATATTGGAATTACATTCACAAAACTTGTTATCATTTATTATGATAACACAAGTACAGTCAACATATCCAAGAATATTTTTTTACATTCTAAGACTAAGCACATTGCTATAAAATATCATGTGTTGAAAGAAAGAGCTGCAGAAAAATAAATCAGATTGAAATACATCAGCACTAAGGAATAGATTACAAATATTTTCATAAAGGCCTTACCAAAGGATACATTTGAGTACCTGAGAGGTATGCTTGGGGTTATGCCCCTATCTAGCTCAAAGTAAAAGCTGCAAAAGTGCATCAGTCCAGGGTACACATCACCGTTGTTAGACTAGATTGAATGCTAATGCTTCCTTAATGGGAGAGAATCTATGATGAATAGAGTCAGTCAAGGACTCTTGGTAATTAGTATACAACAGTATCTTTAGATACTTGTGTTATTCAATTATATGCAAAGATTGTAAAGCAACAAACCAGCTTGTGGTCATGCTAATAGGTTTTTATGTGCTCAAATTTTACTACCTTTGACATTGGTGTAAATGGGGGAGAGAGTGATATGAAAAAAATTTCATTAGAAAGGGAAAGAGAGTGATATATAAGACACTAAAGAGAACTTTTACTATGGGGGAGTAGTGTTGAAGCATTTGATTGATTGGTATTCTTGGAACTAGATGTTTTTCATCTACATTGCCATCAATGTGAAAGGGGGAGATTGTTAGTATGAATGTTGATGCTATGAGATAACATCATAGAATAGTATTATGATTGTGTTTGTCATTGATGACAACATAGTAAAATTGATAGAGTAGCAGACTGAGATTTATGTATTAAGGAGATCACATTGCATATCTACCCATGTGCAGTTAATGGCATATACTACAGCATGTATGTGACATGTGGTCAAGTGCATAGAACTTGAACCAATAGTGTACGAAAGATATTGATGATTTACTGAGAACCACATGATAATAGAATATTGGAAAAATAATTTCTATTATATGATCAATATAACATATTGTGCTTGGAATGAAGGGTTGTATAGTTAATTGGAGGAAGTACACTGACCACTAATGATGTCAGCAAGTGTGTAGGCACAGAAGTCACATGTGTGAAAGTTTGGAAACAACTGTGAGCTGACAGTATTAATTAAAGGTGTATTTCATTTAATTAAATATCGAGCCAACTCTAATGAATGTTAAGTATATGGAGCTAACTCAAATAATTAATAATTCAATATGGTGTAAAGGAAAGATGTTTTTCAAGTTATAGAGTTCATGTGTGTGATAGAGGAGTAGAGAAGACTTGCAAATTGTGAAGTAGAAGAGTAAAGTAATCTACTAATGAGTGTAAGTGACCTTAAGGGTTACTAATGAGTTCCAGATTTGTTTGCATGGTTTGAAGGTGAAGGAGTCTGACATACTAGAAAAAGGAAGATAAAATAGATTGTTCCACATCTATTGTTCTGAAAGGAATAGTACTGAGATCAATTAGACAGTGGATTCATTGATTTGATACCGAAACTATTTGGACAGTGGGTTTAGCTACCTTCTTCAACTCCTAACAAGGTTGGAATTTCCTAACAGGGATTCAAAGTCTCCTAACAGGAACTCTTTGTACTAAGTATTGTAATAGACTCCTAACAAGGTCTATCCTCTAACAAGGAATATTTAGATCGATATATTATTCTATGGGCATCATTCCCACCGAGGTTTTCCCTCTGATTAAGGGTTTCCCTAGTCAACATATTAGGTGTATCTATGTATGCACATTTCTTTATGATTGTTGATTACTTTGGTTGATAAAGTAAGAATTTTTAAATTTTGATACATAACTAATTCACACCCCCCCCCCCCCCCACCGTAGTTATATTGGTGAACTATTACTTCTAACAATTCTAACTAGTGTATCAGGGAAAATCTCTTTATAAAGTGGTCCTAATAGACATAGTTAAATCTCCTAACATATTGCTTACTTCATTTATAAGTTTTAAAATATTTAATCAATGTAGACTTAATAGTCTTGTAAATATTTTAATAGAGAAGACCCCTCATAGGGAAGATCATCAAAAGTAACCAAAATTGTAGCCCTGAAAAAAAAACTTTATTGATGTAGTAGTGAAGATTTGTGGGTGGCATCCCCACCCCAGTTTTACTTTAACCTTGGAGGGTTTTACCAAAATCTTTGTGTTATGTTTTTACATTTACTTTTCATGATGATGGATGTGATGCATAGTTAGATCTATTTTAGTTTTATAGTTTATGATTACATGGTATATAATCTAAGATATGAGATGTATTTGGAGTGAATGTAGTTAATGTTGGAATCACCAATGTCATTACACCAAAAGCTCAAGATATCAATAAACATCACAATAGCCAGAGACAAGGATCCATAGAAGGTAGTTAAATACATGTTGCAAATCCATTAGTCTATGCTAAACAATACCTTCACCTAGAGGGGAAGGAGGCACCAACCTTGCAACAATCCCCACCCTCAGCATGACCTGAGGGATTTGAACCCATAACCCAGTGTTATAATACCACTTTTTGGAATCACCATTATCATTATGCCAAAAGCTAAAGCTATCAATCAATGCCATAAGAGTGAGAGATAAGGATATAAGAGAGGTGACTAAGAAAATGTGCCAAATCCATCAGTCTATGCTAAATAATACCTTCACCTAGAGGGGATGGAGGCACCAACCTGTAAGCAATTAATCTATTATTTTGTTTCAAGGAATCAATTTTTTTATAGATCCTAATTCACCCCCTCTCTCAATATCTTTCTTCCCAAGAAGAATTCCAAAAATTAGAATTAGAGCTTTGTTCTCTTCACATAAGTCTAGCAGCTTGAGAGTTGAGATCTTGGAGATGGATGCTTACAAATCGAGAATGACTATTCAGAATCAAATGATTGACATCCAAATCATATTAAAACAACTTGAAATAGCAAGAGAGGAATTAAGGAAATCCTTAAAGAAAAGGAAAGATATAACCATCCAACAAAATGATACACTCTACCAAGAAGTAGACACCAAAGGATTGTTTCAAAGTGGAAATTCCAATAAAAGTGACTCAACAATAGATGACATATTACAAAATAAAAACATTTTGAATGAAGAAATCAAAGGATAACAGAAAAAACATGAAATAAAAGCAGTGAGGCTATGTGAAGTGACTAAATAGAAAAATAAAGCTAAAGAAAGAAAAGTCATGGCTAAAGAAGACAAGAGATAAATGGCTACCAAACTTGAAGAAAGGTCATTTGATGTGTAGAAGCTTACAGACAATTAGCTAGACATGATGAATCAATTGCTTCTTGCAAATCAGGAGCTAAATACAAAGGATATAGAGATTGCAAATATGAGATAATATAGTGACCAACCAAGGAATGAGTTAAGATCTAAGAAGGAACTATTAGAGAGGATGAACAAATCTAGTGAAGCTATAAGATACTTTGAAGAATTGATGAGATCACCAAGGTCATTTAGTGACATCTCTAGTTTAGGAGATATAATCTACTAAAGAAGGATAATCATCAAAGAATGGAAAGAAAAGAAATGCAAAACAAAAAGGAAAACCTACATGCTATCATTGTGGAAAACCTAGACACACAGTAAATATTTGTAGAAGCAAGATTGGTATACATAATCCTAAACCTAAGTTTATTTGTAACTATTCTAATTGAAAGAAACAAGGACACCAAGCACATGAATGTAGGCCAAAGTCAAGTAATACACCTATTGCACCTAGATTTGAAGGTCGTTGCTACAACTATCACAAATATGGACATAGAGCACAAGAATGTAGATCCAAGGAAAAATCCAACTAGACATCTAAGAAACAAGTAAGAAACAAGAACATTAACCTAAGCAAGGTAATTCTTACAAATAGGATGATAACACATGGTATAATTATCATTATTATGGAGAATATGGTCACATTCCATAAAATTGTATTAAGACACATTGTAGAGGCATTTGTTTTAGTTGTCATGGGATTAGACATGTCAATAAGAACTGAAGGACCCAAGCACCAACACCAAGCAATGAACACATCAAAGGAAAAGGAAAAGTTGATATAGAAAAAATAAATAAATAAATAAATGAATCAAACCTAGAGAAAGAAAGTAGAAGTAGAATTTAGTGGATCAAGTGAAGTCAAGATCATCTAATCCAATGGATCAGGAGATCACACCACTTCTAACTAAGAAATGAAGGTATGTAACGAACCATATACTCCAATCATAAATTATATACTAGTTCCTAAAAAGAGATATGATTAAAATTCAACATCTACATGAATCAAGATGCACCAGGATGGATCTAAGAAAAGAATTGAGAAATAATTCATATGCATAGTAGATGTCGACTATAAGTGTTATTTTCTATAGTGACCGAGTAATGCCATAGGAGCAGAGTGTTCATATAGAACCAAGTTGATATGTTGACCAAGCTAAGCATGTAAAAGCATTGAAGACCAAGTGATGAAAGAAAAGTAGTGTGAACAAAATGTTATGTAAAGGCTGAGATAATTGTAATGCACCTAATATAATACAACACAATTATTGAAGTTCTAATTCGATAGATAGAAGGTATATATCAAATTTTTGAAGTTCATTTTTATTTACCAAGTGATTTAGAGCACCCATGAGATTCAAAGGCAATTTCAATGAAAATGTGAGTGAATCTTAGCATGCCACTGACAAAATTGCAAAATAAAGACTTGAAGTGTCAAGTTTAGTTGTTTTAAAGTTGTTAAGTGATAAAACCCTATTTTTGAAATGGAATCTTATGTCTCTGCATCTGAAAGAGAAATGTTGAAGGAAAGCAACACACATATTGGGAGGAATGATTACTTTCCTCCACCAAAATTTATGGCATACCCTAACATTGCAAAGAATAGAGACATATCAGGTGCCCTATCATTGATTCCACCTAGAGTTTTGATGGTTCATGATGTTTATTCATGTTACATGTGTAAGGTTAGAGAGATTAGAGATTATGAGTTGCAATTTTTTAATGATAAACTATGTAACAATGAAATCTTGAGAGAAAATAGCAAGATTGTTGTTGAAAAAGGGCTTATTCATGCCCTAAAATTTCTAAATGTATTTAAAGTGGAGTGGATAAAAGATTATACTAGATTGAGTACAAAACATGAGATTGTGGTTAGAAGGTGGACCAATCAAGATTAACAAAATGATAATCCTCTAACAAGGTACGCTTTTAGTAGGGTGTTTAAATCCTTTAGCAAGGTGACACTTAATAGTCTTTGTAAGCCTTTAACAAGGCATACCTTTCACAGGGTAGATCATATTTTATGATCAAACTTCTTGTAACCTTAATTGGCTACACTTTACAACTACAATAGTGAATATTTGTGGGTGTCATCCCCACCCCAATTTTACATTCTTATTAGAGGGTTTCTAGGTAACAAATTGATTATGTAATGTGTTATTTATTTCATGCTATGGATGAACATGTGTAGTTAGATACTTTAGTTTACATGCTAAATTGTGAGATGGATGTGTGGTGAATGTTTTATGGTCAAAGTTTTGAAGCACTGATTCACCCACCCCCCTCCCTAGAGTTTACTTTCCCATTGTTATTTCAAAAAATTGGTATCTAAGCCTTGTTCTCTAGGAACAAAATCTTTATAGCTTTGAGGAAAGATCTTGAAGATGGAAGTCTACAAGTTAACACTATTTAGAACTAAAAGATTGAAATCCAGCTCTCCCTACACTAACTCATGGAATCAAGAGAAGAACTCCAACATTCATTGAGGAGAAGGAAAGAGATAGCTATTGAGAAAAATGACACTCGTTACCAAGACTAAATTTTTTGCAAATGGAAACTCAAGTGATTTTGATGCAGTAGTTGAAAATCTGATGGAAAAGAATGGTGTCCTAACTTAAGAGGTCAAAAATCTTAAGATAGACCAAGAAGTCCAATTAGTATTGTTATGTGAGGTGACCAAGAAAAAAAAGAAAGTTGAGGAAGATAAAGTCATGATTGAAGATGACAAAAGATCACTAACCAATAGACTAGAATAGAAGATATTAGATGTACAAAATATTGCTAACATGCAACTAGATACAATGAATCAATTGATGATTGCTAATAATGAATTGAATGGAAAGGATATTGAGATCACAAACATAAAGTTATTGAATGAAAAACTAAGGAATGAACTTTGAAAAGAAAAGGAATTTTCTAAAAGTTTTAACAAACCAAGCAAATCCATCAAATACTTTAAGAAACTGATGAGATCTCCTAGATCTAACAATGATATTGTTGGATTGGCATACACTAGTACTAAAGAAGAAGAATCATCTAAAAGTGGTGATAAAAAAATAAAAAAGGTAGAAACTATAAACCCACTTGTCATAACTGTGGAAAGTTAGGTCATATAGAAAATGCTTAGAGGAGCAACAATGCAAATTAGAACCCTAAGCAGAAATTCAAGTATTACTATCATAAGTGAAAAAAGTAAAGACATCAGTAGGACCAAGACCTTAAGCACACATATATTTGAAGGATATTGCCACAATTATCAGAAGCATGGACATAAAGCATTTAAATGCATATCTATATACAAGTGGACATCAAACAAGTAGACAAAGGTACAACAAAATGGAAATTACTACAATTGGGATAACAATACAAGGTATAATTGTTACTATTGTCAAGAATATGGACATGTTCCTAAGAATTGCATTAGAAAACATTTTAGAGGCAGCTATAATAGGTGTTTTAGTGAGACTACATGCTTTAGCTATTTGAAGACTAGTCATGTCAATAGAAATTATCCAACTAGATCACTGTAACCTATTTTGCCCCCCGCCAAAATTTGAATTCAAATACTTGACCCACCCAATGGCCACTTCCCATCTTTAATATTATTTAAATGCCCTAGAAATACAAAATAAAATGATTAAACCTTATGATATTTCTTTTTTCTTTTTTTTAATTGTTTTAGCTAGCCTTCAATTTTCTACGCTGTCAGATCTTGCATAGATCTACAACAGTCGCTATCTCACTATGAAAAGATGCAAGTGTTTTACCCTTAGTGACATAGCAACTATCGCTAAGTTGAAAGGTGGTGTCAAATGGACATGTGATTTTATTATTATGTTGAAAACATTAATGAGTTTCGGCCCCAAATTAAGCATAGTCATCGGAGGTTGCTATGTCGCTATCGAGAAATTTGTGTTTCTCACCGTTAGCGACATAGCACCTTGATAGAAAGTAATCCTACAGAAAATTTTTTAGAAGATGTGTTCTAGAAAATGCTCTGTTAGATATCATTTATAAAGTTTTGGCACACAATAGCATCTAGCAAGATACACATATACACTGGGAAAAGTGACAACACCAGAGGTCGCTATATCGCTATCAGAGAACTTGTTCTTCTCGTTGTTAGTGACATAGCACCCAGCTGGGAAATAAACACGTGGTGGGACCCAAGTAGCTTGTAGTGCAGGGTTTCCTCACATCATCAATAACTATACCCACACCCCCATGCATAGAACATGTCAATGATTTTGATCATCAGATCACTCTCAAATCTACGATCGTCGTTATCTTGCTATATTGAGTTGCACGAAGGTTACGAATAGTGACATAGCAACAAGGTGTCCACCATATTTGTCTTTAGTAATGCATCAAATGTCTTCCACATGATCAATTTAGAATCAACATTCCTCTCTATCTCCCTATGGAAAGTTGCAAGTTGTTTAGTCTATGCGACATAGCGAGTATGGGACCCACCACTTCTTCAGGGTACTTTGTGTAGTTTCTCTACCTTTGATTTGATCTCAAATATATAATCATTGCTATCTTGCTATGACAAGGTGCTCACTTTTTATGTACAGCAAGATAGTGAATCAGTGATACATGTCCTTGCGGGCCCGAGGAGATAACACTACAGTTAGCATTGGTGGTTAGGAGTGGCAATTATGTGACATCACAATCAATATTTTGGAGGTGGTGTGGTTAGTTAGATGTGGTCAAACTCAGGAAGACCTTGCAGGTGGCAAAATGAAATAAAATAATTGGTCCACGTGGCCCATTCTGGTTACAATATTCTGTTGACTATTGTTTTTTGTTGATTCATGAGCTAGAAATGGAGGGGATCGAGTTTTGTTGCATGATTTGATCCTCATGATTAATGCTAACCACTCTTGAATGAATGTTGGACCTAGTAAATAGTAGGAAAACACTCCACCACCCCAGTTTATCCATGTTTTTGGTCAGAATGGTTTAATGGCACCATTCCTATTAGGGCCCTATTTCAAAAAATATCAGGTTTCATTGTATCTGAATCTGTACTTAGATTATATTTTCTCTAGATCCTTATCAAGACTTAATGGCAATGGTTGTGGAGTAACTTTAGTTAGAAATTACCTCAGTTATGCTTGAACTATAAAGGCAATTAGATTTTGTGCTAGTCGACTCTTCTCTGACTTCTCTAATATTGCTCTACAATTTCACTGTAAATTCCCTTTGCCTCTAAGCTGCATGACATTCTACCTTATCTCCTTTAGCCATTGATGTAAAGTGCAAGAACTATTTTTCTCTCATTGGTTTATTGTAGAGATCTGCAATCTTGCATGGTTGTATCTTTGTTGGCCTATGAATGGTATATAAGTGAATCATCTCTTTCCTTGTGTCATTCATTTGGGTTTTTTGATCTGCATGTGATTGCTAGATTAAATCAAGTTTGAATGTGTATATCTTTTGGTGTCATGATGGTTCAATAGTGCATGTATGGGAAGAGATTAGTTTGAACACTCTATTTTGGTGCATCACCCCCTTAGGTTAGAGTAGCTAGATCTGCTTTCATGCATTTCTTCCCCCTTTTCCTCTCCAAGAGTAGTTAGGTACATCCTGATAGTAAAGGAAACTAGCCTTCTTTGGACACTCAACCTCATAGTTCAATTCCCATAGCTTGGAGGTTGTTTCCATGTTTCACAAGGTTGTCCTTAGGTAAAAACTTTGGACAAGGGTGCAAACCTTTGTGACAATAGTTTTTGACACACCCAGTGGGACACTAAGAAGATTAAACTACATAAGTTTGTTGGTTAGCTAGTTGATCCTAATGCACTAAGAATTTGTGTGTTATTCTTAGTGCCACTAGACTTTGGAGGCATTCAATCAAACACCATGGTGACTCTAGTGCAAATCTACTGGTTTCAAGCAGAAACAATGCTAGTATGTAAAGATCATCTTTGATCTTTTGTGATTTTCAAGTTTTCTATGAGATTGCAACATTTTATGAAACTTTGTCCATGGATACAATTCATATAAATAGTTATTATTCCCCCCCATATCATTAAAATTTATTCCTTAGCCTTCATATTGCCAATTTCAATCTCAACCCCAAGTTGCTTATAGCCAAGCTACTCAAAACTATTACCCTCTTCCTACATCTACTCCACCAGTCCCAACATTCTCATATGACAAGCTTAAAGATATGATGTTGGAGCTCCAAAGGTAGATTAACTACAAAATCTAGGAGGGGAGTATGAGAATAGACTAGAGGTTGCATGAACAAGATGAGTTGTTGCTAAACCTTGATAGGCGGCTTGATGAAGTTACAAGGCAACAAGAACTTGAGAGACAACAGGAGGAGATGGTCTGCTAAGCCTATCTCCAACCAAAAGAAGAAGAGAGGGAGAGACAAAGACATTTTTAGGAGAACCTTGCAAGGCAAGTTTCTATATCAAAAGAGGAGGAAATGAGGCTCCAGTCAGCTCATTTTCAATCCAAGGAGGTAGATGCTCCCCCTTCTCCAAAATATGCCATCCCAAGCTATAAGAAGCCCCCTCCTTCACAAGAGCCTACTATTGTAGCCCCTCCACTCCCTATAAGAGAGAGTTGGAATAGTCATGAATCCCTCAAACCTATCACTATTTTCCTATCTCTAGGTGGGCCAGTTGTATGGACTCCTGATGGAACAAATATGGAGTTTTGGGAGAGTGAATCCAAACCCACAAAGATTCCATGTGAGGAGTTGCAATCTGCTGAGGAGAACAAAGAGGAGGCTACTGAGCCAAAGGAAGAGGACCTAATCCTCTTATTTAAAGAGCTCTCCTCTTTTTTTGAGGGAGAAGAAGAAGATAATAAGGTTGTTCCTCACCTTAAGGAACAAGTCATGGCTTTTGAGCCCTAGCTAGTGAATGAGGATCTACTACTAGAGAAGGAAGAGAATCATTTGCTGCAGTAGAAAACCCCCAATGATGTGGAGGATGGACAAGAAAGCCTCAAGGATAGCTTTGTCCATGAGGAGGAATATGCTAACCTGCATGAGGTTGCCTCCCAACCTATGCATGTCTTTGAAACTATAATAGAGGAGATCAATGATGAGGATGATCTTTTGGATGAGTTGGATGCTATCTACTCTTCCATAGATATCGAATTAGTATCTCCTGTATATGAGGAGCATGTTCCACAATAGCAACAAGTGGAAGGTCACACCATACTAGTAGATCCAAATGGAGTGGTTCATAGGAAGCATGAACAAGATGTGGGAAAAAGTTGTTTACAACAAAAGGAGGAGCCACTTCCAAACCAGTTGAAGACTACCATTGCAGAGCATAGTCAAGTGATCAAGGATGATTCCTCTAGCCCTAAACCATCAAGTGGATGCCCCATAAGCTATCTAGCTCTACAAAAAATCTACAAGTTGCCCCAAGTCATGCTCACTCCAGAGCATGAGAAAGATTATCACAAAGAGGAGTAGGTATGTTTTGCTCCACAAGAAAACACCCTAGTGTTAGAAAGCTTCACCATTTTCAGCATTGGGAAGGAGGTGTTCCATGTAGTAGTGTGCTTATCATACCTACTGATTCACCTGACTTCTATTATGCATGGAACAAGAAACTAGTTGATAAGTAAGGGCGGCTATTTCAGCAAACCAGTCAATGGGTTTGTTTGACCCCTCTCTTTGTAAATGCTTGCATATATTAGAGTAGTTTTCTTCCTATTATTTTCTAGCTTTTCAAGAAGTGCACGAGCACGAGTTCTCTCTATGAGATAGCCAATTTTTTTAAAGTTTTGAAGGTTGCAGAAGTTTTGGTCTCTGGTTCCAGTTGCAAAGGGCAGTTTTCCAAGGTTTTTTTCCCATAGAGGTAGGGTTAGGGTTTCACAATGCACTGATCCAAATATTTTGTGACTCTATAGCCCAATGGATGCATAAGGTCACTAGTCACATGCATAGATGGCTTGCATCCCTCTGAGTTGCTAGAAATGTTACCTATTTTGCCCCTTGCCAAAATTTGAATTCAAATACTTGACCCACCCAACGACCACTTCCCATCTTTAATATTATTTAAATGCCCTAGAAATACAAAATAAAATGATTAAACCTTATGATATATTTTATTTTATTTTTTAAAAAAATTTGCCTTGCAACTTTCCATGCCGTCAGATTTTGAATAGATCTACGGCAATTGCTATCTCACTATGAAAAGATGCAAGTGTTTTACCCTTAGCGACATAGCAACTATCGCTAAGTTGAAAGGTGGTGTTGTCAAATGGAAGTACGGTTTTATTGTTATGTCAAAAGCATTAATGAGTTTTAGCCTCAAATTAAGCATAGTCACCAGAGGTATAAATGTCAATATCGAGAAAATTGTGTTGCTCACCGTTAGCAACATAGCACCTTGACGGAAAGTAATCCTACGAAAACTTTTTCAGAAGATGGGTCCCAGACAATGCCCTATCAAATATCAATTATAAATTTTTGGTACACAATGGCATCTAGTGGGATACACATATACACCAAGAAAAGTGACAGCACTGGAGGTCACTATATCGCTATTGGGAAACTTGTTCTTCTTGTCGTTAGCAACATAGCGCCCAGTCAAAAAATAAACACATGGTGGGACCCAACCAGCCTATGGTGTAGGGTTTTCTCACATCATCAATAATAGGACCCACACCCCCATGCATAGAACATGTCAATGATTCTAATCGTCAGATCAATCTCAAATCTATAATTGTCATTATCTCACTATGGCGAGTTGTACGAAGGTTACAAATAGTGACATAGAAATAAAGGGCCCACCATATTTCTCTTTAGTAATGTATCAAATGTCTTCCACATGATCAATGCAAAATCAACAATCCTCTCTATCTTGTAATGGAAAGTTGCAAGTTGTTTAGTCTATGTGACATAGCGAGTATGCGACCCACCACTTCTTTAGGGTACTTTGTGCAATTTCTCTACCTTTAATTTGATCTCAGATCTATGATTGTTGCTATCTCACTATGGCAAGGTGCTCACTTTTTATGTACAGCGAGATAGCGATTCAACAACACGTGTTCTTGCAGGCCCAGGGAGATAACACTATAGTTAGCATTGGTGGTTAGGGTTGGCAGTTATGTGACATCATGGTCAAGATTTTGGAGGTGGTGTGGTTACTTAGATGTGGTCAAAATCAGGAAGACCTTGCGAGTGGCAAAATGAAATAAAATAATTGGTCCACATGGCCCATTCTAGTTATAGTATTCTATTGACTACTATTTTTTGTTGATTCATGAGCTAGAAACAGAGGGGATTGAGTTTTGTTGCACGATTTGATTCTCATGATCAATGCCAACCACTCTCAAATGAATGTTGGACCTAGTAAATAGTAGGAAAACACTCCACCACCTTAGTTTATCCATCTTTTTATTCAAAATGGTTTAATGCCACCATTCCTATCAGGGCCCTATGTCAACAAATATTAGGTTTCATTATATCCAAATCTATACCTAGATCAGATTTTTTCCAGATCCTTATCAAGACTTAATGGCAGTGGTTGTGGAGTAACTTCAGTTAGAAAATATCTCAGTTATGCCTAAGCTATAAAGGCAATTTTTTTAGATTTTGTGTTGGTCGACTCTTCTCTAACTTCTCTAATATTGCTTTGCGATTTCACTATAAATTCCCTTTGCCTCTGAGCTGTATGAAAGTATACCTTATCTCCTTCAACCATTGATGTAAAGTGCAAGAACTATTTGCCTCCCATTGGTGTATTGTAGAGATCTGTAATCTTGCATGGTTGTATCTCTTTTGGCCTATGAATGGTATATAAGTGAATCCTCTCTTTCCTTGTGTCATTCATTTGGGTTTTTTGATCTGCATGTGATTGTTAGATTAAAGCAAGTTTGAATGTGTATATCTTTTGGTGTCATGATGGTTCAATAGTGCATGTATGGGTAGAGATTGGTTTGAACACTCTATTGTGGTGCATCACCCCCTTAGGTTAGAGTAGGTAGATCTGCTTTCACGCATTCCTTCCCCATTTTCTCTCCAAGAGTAGTTAGGTGCATCCTGATATTAAAGGAAGCCAACCTTCTCTAGAGACTCAACCTCATAGTTCAAGTCCCATAGCTTGGAGGTTGTTTTCATGTTTCACAAGGTTGTCCTTAGGTAAAAACTTTTGGCAAGGGTGCAAACCTTTGTGACAAAAATCACCAACACCAAGCAATGGAAACAATAAAGGCAAAGAAAAGGTCAATGTTGAGAAGGTCAAAGTGAAGATGAACAAGACATGAAAGGAGAAATATTGCAACACATCAAGTCCATATGAGGTCACTTTATCCAATAGATCAGGTGATCACATTGCCTCCAACTACGCAATCAAAAGGTATCTGTGGGACTGATATTTCAAAGTTATATTATACACCAATTCCAAGAATCTAAGATCTAAAAAGATAATATATGAATGAATTAAGATGTAATGGATTGGTTAGAACCCAAAATAAATCTATAGTTTTGTTAGTTTACATGTTGTTGCCAAGCAAGAAAAGGTTTCATAGTTACTACCAAGCGTGAATAGAATTTTAGTTGTTACCAAGTAATGAAGGTATGGTAGTATTGGCCAAGTTTTCTATGTGAACCAAACATAGTGGAAATCATGTATAAGCCGAGTGAGTTGAAAACCCTATGATGATTGAGCTTACAAATGTGTAAGCATTAAGTATTTATTGCAAAATTGTAAGGGTTATATAGTCATTTCTTGACTTATTTGCATTCACCAGTGATTGAACAGAGCATAAAGAGCTTGAAAGTGAATTGCAATACGAGATCCTTGCATTTTCTAATTAAATTCAATTGGAAATCAATATATTCATCAGATTAGAAAGGTATTTTACTAGTGTCAAGTTTTGTTGTTTGAATTTTTGTGAACCCTAAGTATCAAATATAGTAGCTAGCTCTTCTACAAGTGTTGGGAAAGAGGGAAGGAAATTTTTAATGTGTGACTAATTAGTAATGATGTAAGATAACCACCTTTCTAAGCAATACCTAAAATTACTTATAAATGAGACCCGTCTGGGGCATTATTAATGATACCACCAAAAGTTCTTATGATTCAGGATGTCAGGTGTTGTTATACTTGCAAAGCTAGAAGTATAGGAGATATGGAGATAAGGGATTTGTACAGTCAACTTTGTGGTGATGGAGTCTTATCGGAACAAAAAAAAATTGTAGAAAAGAAAGTGTTGACTCATGCCCTAGATTTCCCTAATATATTCAAGATTGAATGGATAAGGATTTTTCTCAGTAGAATACATGATGACTTTATATGGTTGAAAAATAGACTAATTAAGATCAGTAAAAGGATTATCAATCGAGCGCTAAGGTATCTTCCCCTAGACAGACCTAAGATCATGTAAAGAGATTCAAAGGATATACTTGAGAAGATCACAGGTGTAGTATGGAACAAGAGGGGAATGTCTATAGATCTTAGCTAAAGACCCCCTAATTGCCTTTGTTGTGAGAGTGGTAGCAAGTTCTTTCAATCTAGGAAATAGAATAATGTTTCTTGCATGGATCTAGATTTGGGGTACAAAATAGTGAAGAGAGAGTACACCTATGACCTTGTCAAGTTGCATCTTCAGAAACTATCTAAAAACTTGAAGGCCATAAGGAAAATAAAGAGTGCATCTTCTAAATTTGGCTCTTTGCAATTTTTTATATTCTTTTATGTGCAAAACATATTTCTTACATTTGGAAAAGTTGCTTCAAAGACTAATAGTTCTATTATAGTTCATATTTCAAAGTTCATAGAGCAACTTGAAGATAATATTGAGTTAATAATGACTAGTTATTTTGAGGATTTTAAGAAATCCATGAAACAGAGACTAAGAATTCCTATGTCACTAGTGGAGAAACATTAAAATGGTGTTTTCTTCTTAGTTGATATAGATTATCCATATGTGCAAGAAGTTATTCCTAGAGTTAGATAGCTTAAGCCCTTTCCGTATGAGATTAATGTAAATGAGGCATCTATAGCTATCACAGCTCTACTGGTAGAAGAAATAGATAAAAGTGCCACCTCATTTGGGAACTATGAGGAAGCCAAGTCTAGGATTATAATTGACTTGAAAATAGCTTCTATGGGAAGGAAGAAGAATAGACTTGTTAAGAAGTTGAAGGAGAGATTTGGCAAAGTGGGAGAAGAACAAGATGATGAAGATGATGAAGAGGAAAAACTAGTCCAAGCCCCATTGGCACTCACTCAAGGACGAGGAGAAGATGGGAAAGTTAATATAGAAGCTTCTAAGGGAGAAGAAGTATATAAAGCACCCAAACCAGCTAAGAAGAAAAAGATAAAGGCTAAAGAGCCTAAAATAGAGAAAACCAAGAAGAAGCTTGTGAAAAAAATTGAAAAGAAGCTCGTAGTACCTACTGCTAGGTCAAGCACAAGGGAAGCCACCAAGGAAGTTAAGGCTATTGAGAAACCAAAAGGAAAGAGGACTATTACCTCAGTAGAGCCAAGCCAACCTACAAAGGATACATATGTGAGGAGAAAATACACTCCAGTAGCTAAGTTAAATGAGGAGAAAATAGAATCTAATGATATGAGTCAATTCAAGGTGGTAAGCCATAATCCCTCCTCTAACTTAGACAATTTGTGTGACAATATAAGGTTAAATGCAGATTTATCTAGTTTTGCACACATTAATTTTTATAATTTAGGAAAATTTGAACAAATTATTGTTGAGGAAGCCATATATGTGATGATGGCTACATTTAAATCAACTACTATTGAGATTTCCAACACCCTATCTTTTCCAACACCCTACCTAAGAGTCTCTATGACCAAGTTGAGTAGAAATGGAAATATAGTTTACAAATAGAGAGATAAATCAAGGAATCCACTCTATCCCAAGTTATGCCAAAATTAGATCAAAGGAAGAGTACCAAGGCTATGGAAAAGTACAAGTCTAAATTTTCCCATAAATACAAATCTTTCCATATATTGAATAAGAACATTGAGGATGTGGTAACCAAAATCACACCTATTTGGAGATCTATTTATGGGTTACCCACCCCTACAATAAAAGAGAAAGATGAGAATGTAAGCAAGTTGAATAAGAGACAATAAAAATAGCACAAGAGGTATCAATAAAGGATGGTAGTGTGGGAGGAACTAAGGAAGCAATGGCAGAAGAGGCTATAGTTGAAGAAGAGCATCAAGATGAACAAAATGTACAAGGTGTACAAGTGTCAAATGACAATCCTCCACATATAGACCAAGTGAGTCACCAGGACTCAATATAATTAAAGGATGTTCCTAAAAATTATTCTTAGAACATTAATCCTCTAATTGATGATTATTTGAAGAATATATTGAAGGATCCCACCATGATGACATAGTTATGCACAACTCTTATATTTGTGAGAACATATGAAATTGAAAATGAAGAAGTGCCATCAGCATGGGAGAAAAAAATTGACGCATCTAGTGTGCCCCCTACAACTATAGAGATAGAAGACCAAAGTGCAAGCACTAAATATCTAAGTTTTATTACTAAAACACAAGTAGCATTATCTCTACTGCCACTTATTTCAACTAAGCTAGCCTTAGTTATAGGTTAGAAAGATGGAACTAAAGTCAAACTAGGTCAAGAATCCAGTCCTGTACATACTCTAAAAAATCAAGCTAAAGTATAGATAGAAGTGAGACAAGATGATAAGTCTAAAGAATTAAATGTGAATACTACCTAGATGAACAAATTACCATCCAAACTCTGGTTGCCTTATCAATTTTTGTTACACCTACCAGTAGTCAAGTTCTTCAAGGACTGAGTACTCATGCAAAAAAAGGGTACAACAAATATACTTAGCAGAATTATCAAATTTAGATATAGAAATGGAACATTTACTTAGGGGGAGTAATGGAGGAATGAGGTATGACACTTACTCATCCATTTTGTAAATTTTTGAAGTTTTGAAATTTTGTATACAAGTTGAGTCACAGATATAAATTGTCTAAGTTATGCTCATAATAAGGATTGTATATGCATGATAACATGTTTTCTCCACTCATGTCAAAAGGGGAGATTGTTAATCTCATATTGGTTTTGACAAAGCAATGACAAAACACTTAATCATTATTCTATCAGTATTATAGTGCAAGCCACATAATCAAAGTAAGCTAAGAAATTAGTACAAGCCAAGTGATCAAGGCATGCCGAGAATAAGTTGCTAGATAGTACAAGTTGAGTAATATACTTATTTAGTGTTGAGAACCAGTATGTGCTAAGAAAATAGTTAGTGTAAAGTCACTCATGAGCTGAGTAAACAAAATATGTTGAGTCATTCAGGAACCAAGTTAAAACATTGAAGATATAGTGAATGTCAAGCATTAGAGACTTTAATTGTTGAGTGAATAGTTTTGGATATAGTTATTTGTAATGACATAAACTTCTATGTAAACCATTTTTGGGCCAACTTAATGATTATTTTATGATTGTAGAAGATGTATACATATGCATATTATGAATCCCTATGCAGTACATACAATTAATCAAACTAAGGCATGTTCTAAGAAGAAAAATGGATCAACCTTAGCTGTTGATTCTAACCTAACCCTAGCCAACTTGTATTTACTTAAGGAGACAAACCCTAAATAGTTTGTAAGACATGAAGGAAGAGAAGGAGACACAAGAGAGATGAATTCAAAGTGTAGAGAGAGCATTCATAGTGGCTATGGAGGTTGTGATAACATTATAAATTGTAGAATCAGTTAGATAGAATAGAGGAAAAGAAAAGAGAGGATAGAGGAGGCATATATTATCAGAAGGATCAAGTACACACCAAGAAAGAGAAGATCTAACATCTAACAATAGAGTTCTAAACAAAAGATCATGGTATTGAATCATTCTAACAAGTGATGTAGAGAAAATATCCTAACAAAGAAGTCTTAATAGGCTTGTGTAAATATCTTAACCGAGTGCTTGTTTTATTGCAAGTTTAAGTCCTTTAATAAGGCACACTTTTAGCAAGGTGTTTAAATCCTTTAACAAGGTGAGACTTAATAGTCTTTGTAAGCCTTTAATAGGGTAGACCTTTTATAGGGTAGATCATATTTTATGGTCAAACATCTTGTAACCTTAATTGGCTACACTTTATAGCTACAATAGTAAAGATCTATGGGTGCCATCCCCACTCCAATTTTACCTTCTCATTAGAGGGTTTCTAGGTAAAAAATTTATTGTGTTATGATTTATTTGTTTCATGTTATGGATGAACATGTGTAGTTAGCTATTTCATTTTACATGTTAAATAATGAGATGGATGTGTGGTGAATGTTTTATGGTTAAAGTTTTGAAGCACTCTTTCACACCCCCCCTCCCCCCCCCCCCCCCCCCCACCCAAATTACTTTCCCATTATTATTTCCAACAAAAAGGAAAAAGATGATAGTTGATCTTGAGGGAAAACTTGGTGAAGGACCCCACTAGATAATAGAATGCAAGGGTGAAAATGAGAAATTTTAAGAAGAAGAAGAGGAAGAAGATTTAAAGGGCAAAGAACTAGTTTTTTTCGAGCCTAGGGAAACTAAGAAGAAGAAGATTGCAATTGTTGATCTCAAGATGAAGAGGGATCTAAAGAAGAGTGTGAAGAAAATTGTTACCCCTCCTACACCTGAGCCTAAGAAATAATAATCACAAGATCAAAAGTAGCACAACCCACAACTATTAATATAAAGAAAATTCCAGCAAAGAGAAAACATACCACAAAAGGGACCTAGAAGAGTTCACAAAAGAGGCCAAGAAGGAAGCTAGTTGTCATGCCTAGTGAGGACAAGGATGAAGGAGAGAAAAAAAAGTTTGATGATTTGAGAAAGTTTCAAATTGTTCCTAGAAGACCTCCTATGAAAATTGATGAGGTATGTGAGAACATAAGAAACTTAGCTAGCATAGTAGACTTTAAACATATTAAATATGGTTTTTTGAATAAGGAAGACTAGGAGAAAATTGAGAAGGTCATCCTAGATACGATGGCAAAATTCAAATATACGCCTATAGAATTAGGCAAAGGTAGTCCTAAATATTTATACAATAAATTAGATGCAAAATAAAAGTGGGCCTTATATACTAAAAGGAAAATAAGGGAAACCACATTGGCCCAAATAATGTCTAACTTAAGGAAGACACATATGTCTATTTCTCCAAGATATTTTGCTAGAAAATTTGTTCCAAAAGTAAGAGCTTACAAATTTTGGGGAATAAAGAAGATGAGGTTGCATAGGAAAGTGTTTTGATATGGAAGAAAGCATTTGGGTTGTTACTTCCATTAGTAGTAGAGGAGAAAGAAAAAGAAGGCAAAGATGTAATTGAGTTAGATAATCAAGAAGATTGTGATGATCCTAAGATCTTGGAAGAACAAATAAGAAAGAAGGGAGAAGATAGTGAACAATAGGATATTGTCACTATAGAAGATATTCCTAAAGAGAAACAATAGAACATAAATATTATGATTGAGGATAAACTAAAAAGTGTTACACTTCAAACCTCAAGCACTCTTCTTCCATGCACCAATCCAATACTAATACAAATTTAGGATTATCTATGGATTGATAGTGCACCAGCTATGAACACCCCAACTAAAAATTTTCAAATTACATCAGTCATAGTTGATAACAAGGGAAAAGTAGATGTAAGTTTTGAGGAGAAGGGATAAGCTTTAATATTGATCAAATATCCCCATCATGTGGCTAATCTTATTATTTACAATTATGAAGGAGATAAGAAAGGTGACATAGATCAATCTTCTTAGGATGCCTTAGGACCTCATGTTGATGGAGCTAAGGAGGTTGAACCATCTAAGCTAGTAAAGATCAAGAAGCCTAAGGAGAAAGAGGTAATCTAAGCCCTCATTCAACTATCAAGTGTTATTCATGTACAAACTAATGCATCCAATTTTACACCTAATCAATCGATTACACCTATCTAAAAAGGGAACACTTCTACTGAACAACAAAAACAAGGACCAAGTCCTATAGGTACAAATTTGCAAATATCATTGCAAGTATCAACGTCCCATAGTCTCAAATAATGGAGAAGAAGATTGAGTCACTAGAGACTCCGGTGAATTTAGATGAGGTTGTTACACTACCCAAGTATGACCTTGAAGATCTATGACACTAGAACAAGTGGAGATTCTGCAAGTATTGTTGAGTCATAACAAGAACAACTAAAAAGGGATTTTGAGTCGAAACATGTACTCCATCATATAAAAGACATTTTTTGTAGATGCATTTAATATTCATGATGTGAATGAGAAACAACCAATTTTGGAACAGTTAGGTCAAATATTTGAAAAGGTTAATAATGAGGACATACAAACTACTAAGAAATTGATGAGATGGTCTTAGAAAAATTTTGAGCACAAAGTTTTGCAGAAAGTCTCAATAGAGATTGTCATAAAATAGGTTGAGCTTTCAAACCTTGCAAATAGTTTGGAAGGAATTTTGTAAATTATTCATTCTTTGTATATAAAACATTGTGATGTTGAATTTTTCACTATGGAGAACCAATATTCAATTCATCAATTACAAGAATATTTGAAGGCTAGTGCCAATCCTTTGAAAAAGAATGCAAGTTCAAGCTCTCATTTAATTAATTAATTGGAATTTGGTCAAGGAAGATTAGCCAATTTCATGGCTAAACATAGTAGCATAAGACCCAAAGAACCAAATTGACTTCTATTTAAATCATGTTTCTACTTCATATGAAGGTAATGAAGAAGGAAATATTAGTTGTAAAAGACTTAGTCACAAGAGATTTACATCTCTCTATTGCAGATAGTTTAGTTAATCTAGCTACCCAGATAGAAATACATATTCAAGTTATGGAATCAATAAGATCAAGATGGAATCATGGATTAGAGGTGATTTTACAAAATCATAAAACATTTTTGGATAAGTACCAGTTGACCCCTACAAATCCCAAGCCATATGTGTCAAAAACAAGGGGGAATGTTAATCATGACACAATTACATATCATAATAAAGGGGGAATAATACTCATGACACAACCACAGCGGGGAAATTAGAATTAGAATTAGATATAATACAACAAGGGGAATTAGATATATGAAATGAACTATTAGATATAATATGTTGTAGGTATGAGTATACACATTCAATTATTTTTGGAAAAGACATGTACATATATTGTATATAGTGAAGTCAAGTCTTTTTGGAGATTGAATCATAGTCTAAGGGGCGATGTTATTTTTTTATTTTGTAATTTTGAATGGATTTCTATGTCATGATAGAGTGTCTTTGCCACTAATGTCAAAGAGGGAGGTTGTCGATCTCTAATCCTTGTCACATATTCATGTCCAACACTTAGCCATTTTATAGGCAGTGTTGGTCGGTCATCACTATAGCTGAGCCACCTAATGAAGAGTGAGTTACATGGACTTGTTTATATTTTCAGTATATATTGAGCAACTCTAAGGTTTTTGGCACCCCAGTATAGACCGAGTCACAATATATGTTGAGTAAAGGATAAGAAAAGTTAGGCAATGTGAAAATGGTTTATGCCAAGTGAGTCAGTAATTTCCAAGCATATAGAAGTTGAGGGACAACATTAATATCAATTATGACCTAGCATTAGGATATTCAAGTGTTGAATAAACCAGTTTTGGCTTATGTGTTTGTAATGGAACAAATACTTATGTAAATCATTTTGATAAACTTCTATGTGATTTTTATGGATTTTAGAGACATTTAAGGATATAATTACATTTTTTGTCAAAGGACATCAATCCCTAGGATGGTAGAGTAACTAATCAAAAAATTAGAAGGACTAAGAGGCCAAATGGAGAATTTTGGATCATTGATCTTGATCTAGAACCTTCTCTTGTTGCTTAATTAAGAAGAGTTCAAGCCCTAAATCAAAGATAATGAATAAAAAGAGGATTTTATATCTATGAGAAGGTTAAGGATAGAGTAAGGAAGGCTAAGTTTGATGATTAGAGATAAAGATCAGATAGAGCAACCTAGCAGTGAAGGGAAGAAAAGATAAATTTAGACAAGGAATGAGAAGATATATAATCTAGCATAAATTGCTAATTAAAGGATTAGCACCTGAGACATTCTAACTAGTGTATCAAGGAAAATCTCTTAATAGAGTGGTACTAATAGACCTAGTTAAATATACTAATAGATTTCTTACTTCATTGTAAGTTTTAAATCCTTTAATTAAGGTAGACTTAATAATGTTGTAATGATTTTAATAGAGCACACCCCTCATAGGGTAGATCATCAGAAGTGATAAAAATCATATCCCTAACTGGAAAACTTTATTGTTCCATTAGTGAATATTTGTGGGTGCCATCCCCACCCCAATTTTACCTTGACCTTGGAAGATTTTTGGGTAGCCAAAATCTTTGTGATGTGTATTTAGATTTAATTTTTGTGATAATGAATGTGATGCATAGCTAGATCTATTTCAGTTTTACATTTTATGGGTACATGGTATATGATCTTAGATATGAGATTGATTAGGATTAAATGCAATTAATCTATTATTATGTTTCAAGGAGTCAAAAAAATTATAGATCCTAATTCACCCTCTCCCCCTCAATATCTTACTTCCCAATAAGACTACCAATGTTTTCTTAGTTATCTCTTAAGTTCCTTAATCTTCTATTTGAGCTCCTTCATTAACAATCCACATTTCACTATGATTTTTTGTGACTAACTCAACACTTGTATGCTTCATATACTAAGTGAAAAATGCATTACCTTGTTAAAGACTTATTGATTACTGATCAAGTGTCTATCATAATTCCAACATACTTACTCTTGTTTATACAACAACTTCACTAGTTCATCTAGTTATCTCTCTTTTCAAATCATCTTCATCAATCAACATATATGGCACCCTACACTATTAGTAAATGTCTCCCTAGTAGGTTTGACATCAATGACAACATAACAGTTGTTGTAATTGTAGTTTCCAACATGCATTACATACATATGGTGAATGGGTAAATCATTAACATCTATCTTAGTTGATCTTTATTTGTTAAGTATTTAAAAAATTTCATATGATATATTCTAATTCATCCAATGCCCACTCCCTCTCAATAATATTGGACCTTAAGTATATTAACAATTTGATGTAATTATTCAATATTGGTGAAACGAGTTAAAATCCCAATATTAGTTGTGGGGTCAAAGGGGCTAGGTAAAACATGTTTTTAGAAAATGACTTTATATACATCACTTGGTGGTTTTGTGGGACCTTGTTTCTATAAAATAAGCTATAAGGGTAGTTGTTGAGGTTAGATATGTTAGCTAGGGCATCAATTCTAAAAGTTGGAAGTATGTCATAAGATGTGTGGATTCATTCATATTCACATAGATTTATTAGTTGTGGCTAGGGCTTTGGAGGCTTTCATGGTTATATTTCCATGGAGTTTTGTTGAATAGTACATGTTGATGGATGCTTTGTAAGGAATAACAATGAAAAACACACAACCGGTGGTGTGAATTAATCATATACAAATAAAAGTATTAATCATTGAAAATTTATTAGATCTAAAAACACAAATATATAAAAAAGAAAATAAAACCACAACACGTTATAACACTAATTTTTTTTCTCAAGGAAAACTTGATTAAGGAAAAAACCTTGCTTGAGATCAAACCCACAAGATGATGTACTAGCACATATAAAACCTTGTTAGTAATATAATGGGAAATGCACATGCATTTAGGAACTCACCTTGATCTCAATAATCTAATATGTACAAAATTTATTGGACAATAATCCAAAAATAACTAGGGAAACAACCCAAAGACTAAATAAAAATTCATTGTGGACAAATTTCCACTGAAATGAATAGATTGAAAACATCAAGTATGTCAATATAGATCTTTTGAAGCACAAAACTAGATTTCACTCATATGTCTTCTCAATCAACTCTAATCCAAACTTGTGTCATATCACCCTCTTACACATTACTCATGTCCATCCATACATACACCAAATTCACAAATGAGTTCACTTTATTATACCAGTCTCAAACACTTATTAGACTAGCTAAATGTGAGACCTAATACAAAAATAAATTATATCAAACAATGCAATTCCATATGTCTCATCTTAGACACATGTATAATATATTATGATTGAAATAAGTTATCACTGATGATGTTTGTTAGCATAATTGATTAATAAACATCATGAAAATATTGTTATCTATGATTAATGATAAGTTGATAAAGATTGGAACAAGATTTTATGATAGGTAAAACAGTTATTTGGTTGTCATTGATGTCAACTATTTGGCGAAGTGTTTTAGCATGTTACCACATATTCATTAGAGAAAGGATGAGTTATCATGAGAATTACATGTTTCTATCCTATAGGGATGATAAGATATGAATCATGATATTTTATGATAGTGTCCATTCATCTGAAGAATTGAATAAGTTATCTGTGATGGAATCATATAGGGTAATTGCCAAAGTAGTTAGTGGAAAATAGTTAAATGATATAAACATTACTTAATATCTGGAATGAATTAGATGGATCAATAATAGAATATGGTTGTTGATTATACCAAGATGACATGGTTAAGATATCACCCTCTAAAATATTTACAAGTGAAGGTATTTTAGTTATCAAGAAGTAATGCTAGCAAAAATAGGTAAATGGGTGAACTAAATAAAAAAACAAGTGAATAGGAGCAAATAGATGAACTAGAACAAAAGGGTGAACTAGGACGAAGAGCTAGACTCAACAAATAGGTGAAGATGTGAAGGTTGAACAAAGTGAAGAAGAATAGTTTGTAAAGATTTGAGGAGAGATCACATATTTTGAATTTTTATTGGGATTGATGATGAATTTTGAAGGAATGGAAGATATATGAATGATTTGTGGAAGGAATTTATTACACATTGATAGAAGTAATATACTTGAGGAAGATTCTTCAAGAAGTTTATATTTGGTCAAATTGGCCTATGGAGTTGGAATAATTTCCAAGGTATCGATCAAAAGTCAATCGATACAGTCAAGATAAAATAAATAACGAATGGTTAAATGTGATTTGTGATAGATTAATTAACTTGGATCATTGGATTTAAGTTTTGTTGAGCTAGTTGATTTGTTTTCTACTTAAGGAAAAAATATAGAAGAATCTAAGTACTAATTACAAGTGGAATGTGAAGTTGAAGAAGGTTATAATCACTGAACAAGTGTTGGAATAGAGTCTGATCAAGACAGAGTATAGAGTATGGTATGTTGTTGACTTATAGTGCATAATTAGATCTAATTTAGTAGAGGTTATGTGAATTGGAGATTATTTTATATTTTTTACTCTCTAACAATTATAATAAAAAATACTAAGTAATCAAGTTGATCCTAATAGGTCCCTATTGTAAAATCTTCTAACCAGGTGGCATTCTAAATAATGCTTAAAATCCTCTAACCAGATTACTCCTAGCAATGTAAAGACTTTAACAAGTCTATAGGTAAATCCCTTAATAGAGTAGCATTTAATAATTCTTTTTTGTAACCCTTAATCAAGAAAGCTCCTAGTAAGGTGTACTCCAAAAGAGTTCAAAATTCATGATAATAATTCTCACATTGTATTTTTCACCCTAGTTAGTGTTCCACAAGATATATATGATTTTAAATTTGTGTGGATGATTTTCATGTGTTTTCATATCACTTAAAATTATTTTTACCTATTCTGTTGATTGAAATTTTAAGATGCTAAAGTGTTTATTAGTTTAATCAATTTGATTGGGTGTAAGTATAAGTTTGAATTGGTGATTACTATATTAATTATTCCTATATTAATTATTGGTATTAGAGATTTGGTTCCCTAATTTGGAAAGCTTAATAGCTAAGGGAAAATAGCTAAAGGTGTATAGGAAGGAGGAACCCAAGTTCGCAAAGGACAACTTTAACACATGGGAAAGTTAATTGAGGTTACATTTGTCGATTCTTGTAGACATAAAAATTGGCTACCTTACTACAAAGTACACACCACTTATTGGAACCCCTAGTGTATATAGTAGGAGTGAAATGTTGATCCACAATACAATGATGATGGTGATTCAAAGTACCCTATCAATTGAAATATATGTTAATATCAAGGACATGGATAATACAAAGGACATGTGAGATAAATTAATGAAAATGTATGAAGGGTACTTTCATCTAGAAAATGCTAACGTTGATGGTCATAGAGGAAAATATGATGAGGTGAAGATGCAGGAAGGTGAAAACATTGCATAGTACAACTCAAGGTTGAAGTAAATCATTGTTGCAATTAGAGGAGTTGGATGCAAACTTGAAGAGGATGAATTTTTAAGTAAAATATTGATAACTCTTACACCAAAATATGCTATTCAAGAGATAAGGTCTATTAGCCTTGATAATGTTACATTGGACTCATTTGTTGGGAAATTAAGATTTGAGATAAGTAATTTTGATAATAGTGTGCCTAAAGTTGAAACTACTTTTCAAGCTTCCCCAATCCTTGGTTCATCTAGAAAAGGAAAAGCAATTGTTCATAGTTCTGATGATTATGACTAGTTATTGGTTGTAGAAAGAGAATTACAATAACTTGAAGTATTGATAGCTACAAAGTTTCCTAAAGTAAACGAAGGCACAAATGAAATATTCCCCTTGATTTTTGGACTTGGAGATAGATTGGTCACCTTTCTCATAAATGCCTTAATAAAGACAAGAAGGATAATGACAATGAGAAGAAGAACATGTATAAGAAATTCAAGAATGACAAAGAAAAAAACAAGAAGACATGCCACATAACTGAAGATGATAAAAGTGATGATGATTATGATGGAAAGAATGATGATGAATAAAAAGTCTTTATTAAAGTGAGGAAGAACCATCTAACAATGAAAAGGAATCAATGAAGACAAAGCATTAATTACAAGTATGAACAACAATGATAACTAGGTAATAGATAGTGGATTCATAGACTATATGACCAGTGACAAGAAAAAGATCATCTCAAGTATAGTTAAATAAAAATAGAGGGAGTAGTATAAGTTTTATTTGATCAAATATAGGAAGTGATATGTGCATATGCATAAAAGAAGAGCTACCAATTCAGGGGGAGTATAGGTCACATACTCAATTTTTTGAAATGTTAAATTTTTTATGTGGTTTTTGTGATTGATGCCAAAGGGGGAGAATATTGATTGGAGAATCATCTACGATAACATTGATGATGATTTTATAGAGGTATGGATTTCATTGTTGGAAAACCATTACATATGTAAGATAGTTTTTCATAATTGTATAAAGTTTAACTAATCAGTGAACAACTATATACATTCTATAAGAATATATACCCAGCGGTAAAGGAAAGTAAATAAGTCAAGTGGTGAAGTAAAGTTGATAAGATAAAGCGATGAATAGTTCAAGTGATGAATAAGCCAAGTGATGAATAGATAGGGAAATCAGTATACAGGATCAAGTGGTAAAGGCAAAACATATTTTGAGTAGTAAAAAGGAAAAGGTATCAGTGAATGGGAAGGCTACTAGTAGGAGGTAAAAGTGAGAATATTATTAATTGATCAAGTACACTGAACTAGTAAAAGTTAACCAATTTTGACTAAATGGAAAATTGATCAAGAAAGAGTAAGATTCATTAAATCTAGTCAATAAGGAAAAAGTGTTACACTAATCAAGGAGTTGAATGGATTAATTCATAAGGAATCAAAAATTGACCTTTTTTCAATTTGAGACAAGTTTTAATGAATAGAAATGAAGTTATATTTTACATCGAGAATGAAAATGCATTATAAATTAGCTAGCATGGTAAAAGGTTTCTATTTTTATGAATCAATTAAGTACTATCAAAAAATTTTGGAGGGAAATAAAAACACTAATTAGCTTTTCACCCTGAACATAAAGAAATTTGAAAAGGAGTTAGTTGTCATGAAGAACATGTATGTGAAGAGTATGAAATAAGAGAGTTTAAGAAGTTGCTTGAAATGTGATGACAAAGTTATTTCTAGGGAGATTATAGGATTGATTAATGGCCAAGAAAAAAGAGTAAAGGATATGATTAGCATAGAGAAGTGTATTTGATAGATTAGATGGATTCTATACTAGTCAACTTTTCCTTGATGGATTGATGTAGGAGCATCCTTTGGCTATTGGAAATCATGCATCCCTAGAAAGATATTTGGTTATTTTTTGTTTTCTAGTTATTTGTTTGATAATTTGATTTAGTTAACACTTGTTTATCCTTTCCAAATTCTATGATCTTGGCTTCATATTTTGGATGTATCATGGATCATAATCCTAAGTTCACAAAATTTAATGTTACAGCTAGTGAAAGTTATGTGTCATCTTCTCGGATGTTGATTTCCTATGTTTTTCTTCATATGATGCCTAGTATTTAATTTGGTGAGGTTTTATGTTTAAGAGTTATCTTATGCACTCTTAAATATAGATAGTTGGTTAACATGTGGATATATACCTGAGGTTGCATAATGTTTTATGATGTATTATGTATCTAGGTGATTAATTATTTCAGGCACAATCATATATCTTATGGAACATTTCATATAATTGGATATTTGACCTTTAAGTTGACCTATGTGTCATGATTTATATATATAATGTCCTTGAGTCTTAGGAGGAAGTAGATGGGTGATTATACAACTAGTATCTTGGTGGTTACTCATGATCAAGAAGGTAGAGATTGAGAGAAGTGATTTTTGGTCTATAATTTGGAATGTAATTGATTGTAACTAGGAAGCCCTTACATGTAATGCCTCACCCAAAGATCTTTGAAACAAGAATGAAATACAAGCCAAGATATTAAAAAAATTGGAACAAGTACAAGTGCACATGAAAACATCATACACGGATCACATAGATTGCAACAAAAGTCTTAACCACCATCCCGGCAACCAATGAATCTAAAATTGCTACTACCTAAATTGACAAACACACAATAGGAAATGGAAACCCAAAATGGAAATAGCACAAAAAATATAAGATCTATCAAGGCATGGAAAATTAAGTAAACCCAAAGGGTACTAGAATCACCAAAAATTGATCCTCAAAAACTAGCAGAGATGCCCCCTATTTTTTGTGCGAGGACCATAGACTGACAGAATCTCATGCGAGGATGTGTAGCACACCATGTGAGAAAATACCTTTTGCATGAGGATATGAACCAAACAACATGAGAAATTACTTAGCCAAATAGCCAAGACACCCAAAAATGGTGTTGCGTTTCATGCAAGAAAGTGCCAAAGCCATGTGAAGAAACCCAACACACCATGTGAGATCTTGCATTCTTATGCAAGAAAGTGAAATTTTATGTAAGAATCCACATTAGAAAGCCATAAAACATTAAGGTAAAAAGAAATGGATAAATTTCCTCCACACTAGGGAGTATTGGATCCACATTTTGAGGTAAGAACACTCAAATAATAACTAAAAGATGGAAAGCTAGAATCTAACCATCTAACAAAAAGTGAAGGGAAAATAACTAAAAGCAAAATCATAATGTATAGACAACCAAACTAAGTACGTAGTTCTTCCTAACCATAATAGCATCATAATACCATCATGGGCCCTAGCCATCCCCTGTGTGTAACATCCTAAACTACCAATTAGATCATTGGTACTATCATAGGAAGATGTTGCTACTAAAACATGCTACAACATAAGCATAAGGAAATATAGCATGCTAGAAGTAAAGCATCAGATAATCCTACAAATCAACTCATCATCTACATATGCTAATCATCATAATAAGGAAATGTGTCAATAACTAGCACCAGCTAAACATGATATACAAGCATTCCAATGAAAGTATAAATCACAAGAAAGCATACATTGGAACCTAAACTACCAAGTAAAAACATCCATCAACAGTCGCAATAGGACAAGAGACCATCTCTATACACCAATCCCTAGTAGTGGTATAGGTAGCTATACCTCCCAACTATGTGTAACCCACAAGCCCACTCCCACTATGCTGGTGGAGGTAATGATCCAACCACAAACACACATAGAGTAAATTTCCATGGCTAACACTCATGCCAGATAGTATGATGACTGAAACCAAGAACATAGACAATACATAAACTATAGGTCCTAGTCAAACACTTAATAGGGTACTAGGTAGGGGTTGACATCATGGAGAGTCACTTGGAATCGACAAGCCCAAGTCAATTTGGCAGCTGCACTCCCTAAAGGAAGCTACGCAATTTGGGTAGTAACTCTTTCCAACAGAAGTTACACTTCCCAACATTTATAATTATCTTATATTTATTACCATCTAGTATGTTAATTTAGTTATCACTTATATAAAACTTCTTCTACTAACGAACCAATGGGAAATAGTCACTACGTTGCAAGCTAGAAGCCCCTCCATGTGTTACCCTACCCTACCCATGCTCATCAAATGATGAGTTCCTATAGGCATGCACATTCCCAACCTAGCCCTAATGATCATAACTTCTGGAAGTACCACAAAAGATTGGGACTCTCAAGTCACCAAAAAAATATGTGTGCACATACTTGTGTGTGGTGCACCACCATCATGAAGATCATAACATAAGGACTGGATGAGAACACAATGCAAAAATACACTTAATGAAAAATAGACTTAGGAGGATGGATGTGGCATGCATCCCAATGCAACATAAAAGTGCAACAATGGTTTGACTAATGTCCAAACGCATTGTCTAGGTCCACGACCAACATCATGTCAAGAAAACTCAAGAAAATAGGGTAGCATGAAACATAAGATAAAACCCCCAAAAACTAGAAAACTTCAAAATTAAAACCCATTTGGCCTTTGGGTACAAAAACCCCCAAAAATATAATAATATTTGAGTTGAGACACTGTATGCAAAAACAGCTAGCATAATGGTGTGAAACCACAAATCCCCATCCCAAAAATAAGGAAAATATTCATACCTGACCAATTGGGTAGAACCAACAAATAGAAATGGAGGGGAACACTAGTTCTTATCCTCCTAACAAATTGCTACTAGAAATAGAAGATAAAACAAAGCAAAAATAGGAAAACTAGAAAGCCCTACCTGACAGCAAAAGGGGAAAAAACTAAAAAATAGGCTAACAAAATAAATAAGCTACTAATACTGTCAAAAGTGATAGCAAAGCAAGGTCTCCTCAAGTTGGATCCAATGAGATAGAGCTCACAAAAATGCCACACTCATATCTCTCAGAATGAATAGAAATCCAATCCTTTAGAAAGAGGATTTTAGAAAAGCTCTCCAATTTCCAAATTGTAAAATTGAAAAGTGAGAATAAAAATCCCTTTTTCAATACTTATTCACTTTTCAAGTGAGTCATCGATTAGGGAAAATAGCTAGTTAGACTAACTAGACTTCGAATTGACCCAAAAAAAAAAAAAAAAAGGTTATTCCTCGTAATGGGAATTCACCTAAGGAAAACTACCAAAAATTAAATTCAATAAGATTTAAAGCCCAAAAACCTAAAATCACTTAACAACTTTCATGACAATGTGAACTTCTAAATGTACAGACATGCTTACTAGTCTAATCACATAATGTGGATGAGTTTGGATTTCATAGTCACTAAAAGGTTTAATTAAACAATTAAAATAAGAATACATTGACCATTCAGGGATGACATTCATAAAATATGAATAGCTGAATCACTAACTCCATAGGCCACTACTAGGGATATAAATCCTGCACACTAAAACACATGATCAAGTGCAATTGCATATAATATCATAGCCAAAGCAAAATGCATTAAATGCCTAATTAATCCATTTACATCACTCATGTTTGTATAAATTATAAAGAGACAAGAATGAAGTAAATAACCATAGCATAAAATCCATCACATAACATAATCAGAAAATATGTTGAAATAACAAATAATCAGATACCATCATAGACCCATTGTCATCTCAAAATGGCATCAACATGCAAATATGGTAAACTGAATAGTATAGCAGTATAGCATCTATGATAATGAATCAAAGTATAACATTCGACCCTCAAGTCATCTCAAGGTACATATAATAAGAGTATCAAGTATCTCTCAAATCAAAAATAGACAAGGTACAAACTACAAACATGAGAGGCACTACATTACAATTTTGCATATCATATCATTTTGTATGCAATTTGTAATCAATCACTATTTAGTTGTGTATATGAAGATCTATTGTTAATAAAGTGATTTATTCCCATTTACATTTTTTCGTACTCCTTTTGTGTTGTTCTTGATAGGGGCTTGGCCATATCCTTTAGAGGTACCCCTGTCTTGTACTACATTTGATGATAGTGGTTAGATTTGATTGTTTCTTATCTAATTATGTTTAACTTTGGTGGTTATGTGAAGACTTGAATTCCTTGGTTGTAGGGTGGAAAATTGTAGTTCTTGCTCATAATTCTAGAGGACTTGTTCAAGTATTGTTGGAATCTTGTTACAAACCTATTAATATTTATTGGTGGATAGATCGTTGAAGTTTGAGGCAATTGCACCTTGTTGTGATTCAGTATGTTTCTTGGAAGGATGAATCCTAGGAGGTTGGAATGTATGTTTGAAAATTCAAGGTTGAGATGAGGAATGAGATCTAAAATGTATTGAATGGATTGAGAAGGAATACTAAAACAAAACTTGAATATGTTGAAGTTGTTGAATATCTTAAAGTACCTAAAGTAGAGATCCTTACAAAAGAAGAAAGATTTTTGAAAGCTATAGAAAAAGTTGGTAAGAGTCATAGAATGGAGGTATCAAATTATTATGGTTCTTTAGATCCTGAGGAATTGATAGATTAGATTAATGAGCTTAAGGGTTACTTTGAGATTGAAAATATTGTAGATCTATAGAGGGTTAGGTTATCACAAACTAAGTTGAAAGATCATGTTTCCTATTGACATATCAGTCAAGTTTTTTATTAGTGACACACACTTATTCAAATTATAAATAGCTACCAAGCTGATTGTACTAATAACAATGTTTTCCAAGCATTTCATTTGTTCCCAAGTTCTACATTTTCTACCAAGTCCTTTGGAAAAATTCTTGTGCTTATCAAGCAATTATAGTTACTATGAAGATCAACAGTGTAAATCATGCATCTCAGTGTATGCCAAGTTTTTCAATACAAACTGAGATGTGTAGTGTTTACCGAGTTTGCAGTTTATGTGATGCAAGTCCAATGTTAACTGAGCTACTCAGTGTTAACCAAGTGACTCAATTTATACTGAGCTTGAGGTGATAGTGTTTACCGAGCTATGTAGTGGTAAACAAGTGATTCAGTTTATATGACAAGTTTCATAATATCTATGAAGTCACTAGTGCAGATTGAGTTCAAGACTACTTGGAAGTGATCAATATGGATTGAGCTTCTACATCAATATGGATTGAGCTTCTACATCTACCAAGTTCATGATGATGTTGAGCATTGATAGTGGATGTTAAGTATTAGAACTTCATCGAGTCAATCTTCAAAGCTCAAGTTTCTACACTTAAGCTGACTTTGTAATATTTGTGTAAACTTGTATATTGGCCAACATTGTAATTTATATAATTGGATTGGCATATATATAGTGTATTGTATCACATCCAATGTGAGTAGTAATGATGCATATGTAATCTTAAGAGAAAAGAAAAAAGTGTGAATTACAAAGGCTACAGCAGTATAAGGAGCATCAAAGACTCATCTATCATAGCAAGGTGATTTGTACACTGAAAGGAATCTCATTCAACAAACCAAGTTGTAGATCAGAGATCAGCTACTATTTCATCCTAATAGATGGATTAGTTAAACCCTTCAACAAGGTAGACCTAACACTTTTGTAAATCTATTTACCAAGTGCATACTTTATTGTATGTTTGTAAATCCTTTCACAAGGTGGACCTAGCACTCCTCATTGCTCCTAACATGGTAGATCATCACAAGTGATCTATACTATAGTACAAAAGCTTGTGGGTCTCATCCCCACCCCAGTTTTACTTTCTATTTGGAAGGTTTCTGGGTCACCAAAGCTTTGTGTTATAGTGTTATGAATGCTTTCATGTTTTTAGTTTCTTATGCATGTAATTAGATTAGATTAGATATGAAGAATTAAATGGTAATTGGACTACTGGATTAAGAGTTGAAATTTTAGAAGTTTTAGAAGTTACTGATTCACCCCTCCCCTCTTAGTAACTTAGCCTAGTTAAGAATATTTCTAACAATCGGTATCAAAGCTTTATGGTTCTCAGGAGAAAGTTTAATAGCTTGAGAAAAAATCAAGGCCATGGAGATATTCATATTTGACAAAGATATTGATAATGAGAAGCTAGATTTGGAAATGGCTATTACCCAACTCAAGAAAGCAAAGGAGCAACTCTCTCAATCCTTGAAAAGAAGAAAAGAACTTGCAATTCAAATGAATGATCATCTTTACATTCAATAAAAGGTTGAAGATCTTCATTCAAGTAATCAAGGTGAAGCCAATAAAGCAATAAAAGAACTCCTAGAAAAGAATGGTTCCCTGCAAGAAGAAGTAAGAAAACTAAGAAGAGAAAAAGAAATTTAGTCAGTAAGGCTATGTGAAGTCATGGAGCTAAAGAAAAAAGTAAAAGAAGAGATAGAATGAAATAACAATGAAATCCAAAACCAATCCCTTCAGCAAGTAGACCTTATCAATTAGCTCTCCAATGCAAACGAAGAAATCATGAGCCTAAGATCTAAAAATGAAAGATTATTAAATGATCTAAACTCTAAAAGGAAAATCAATGAAAGAATGATGAAATTCCAAGTAGACATGAATTAATTGAATGAGAAAAATCTCTATAGACAAAAAGGAAAAGTAGGAATTAGATATACAGAAGAAGGAAAATCATCCAAGTAAGGAGCTCAAAAAAATCAAATACCTACTTGCAATCACTGTGGTAAGATAGGTCATACTTCAAACAAATGTTGGAGCAATGGAAAAGAAAAATTCAATGGAAAGTACTACAATTTCAATCAGCATGGTCATAAGGCTAATGAATGCAAAGAGAAACCAAGATTTCAAGGAAAATGTCACAAATGTAAGAAACATGGACACAAGTCATCAAAATGCAAAACCAAGATATTGAATCCAGTAGAGCGGATTGTGAAAGCCATATTTGGTTGGGACTACAACACCTGGTGTAGATGTCATTATTGCAAAGAATTTGGACACATTGGAATGAATTGTGTAAAGCATCATTTGAGGAAAAGAGATACTACTAAAAGATGTTTCATTTGTATAGAACTTGGTCATCTTGCCAAGAACTACATGAATACTGGTAGAATTGAAGATGAGAAGAAGGAAAAAGCTGATAACATCCAAAAATAGATGAGATAGCAAGGGGTTCCAAAGTCTATTGAGAATAGAAGTCCAAGTAATGGTGATTAAGTCACTCAAGAATTGAATGACTCCACCATTTCTACTTAAGTTCTCAAAGGAGAAACTAGGACTAGGCTATCAAAGAAGACATCCAAAATAGTTCCAGATTAAATGAAAAAAATGATCCAAATCTATATTTAGGATACAAGTAGATCACCAAGTAAAAGGGTACTAGTGTCTACCAAGTTTCCTTCTCTACCAAGTGAGGTTGGGTCATAGACTTTATTGAGCAAGGTCGAGAGTAATAAAGATGCATATGGTTACCAAGTCATGAAGACTTCGTCGAGTGTTCAATGCAAAGAAGTGGATGATAGTTTGTCAACATGATGTCAATTTATCTACCTTTTGTACTAAAGCATTTATGGAGAAATTTTGATAAAAGGCATGGAATCGAAGTCATCCTTACCATGAAATTCTTGAGAGCTATTGCGAAGTGCATCTTTAGAGCATCCAAGCAATTTTAGAGAATTGTCAGCAGAGTATTTTGAATTCTCTCAAACCCTACCAAGTGAAGATGGCATCTAGAAGCAACAAGACAAAGTGAGGTTCAGATATGTTGGTTTGTGGAGTGGAATGGAAGGCACCAGACTTCAAGCTCACTCCTGCAATCACCGAAACCCTAGATCTGAATGAAGTACTGTCTCAAATCCCTCCAAAGGTACTATTGATCAATGATATTTGCACTCACTTTAAATGTTTTATTCAAGAGATTGGCACTTTGGAAATGGATGGTGCCCTAGATAAACTGTGTGAAAATGGAGTTTTGAAACCTGAGCACAACCACCTGGAAACTAAAGGGTTAACTCACATCCCTTACATGCCCCATTAATTTCAAGTAAAATCAATTAGGTTTATCTTTAGTTGGGTGCATAATGGGAAGTTGTGTTTGGAGCAACCGATATTGATCACAAAGAAGATGATTCATCAAATCACTAGTCTCCCAATGTTAGCCAAAGCTAAAATGACCAAAACGCTAGGTTAGGTAAAACTTGAAAAGAAAACCCTAGTAGAATGGGATGGTAGAGGAATGAAGATTAGCAGTGTTATAGACATGGAGTTGAAATTCAAAATCCATATTATTGCACACAAGATTTACAGCTTGAGTAGGTTAAACAATGTACAATGTGAAGTAGTTGACCTTGCATACAAGGTACTAAAGAACAATCTATCTTTTGACCTTGCTGAGATACTATTGAGACAGTTCAATAAGAATATGGAAAGCATCAGGACATCAAAGAATAACCTGTCTAACTTTGGCTCCCTATTAACATGTCTATTCTTTTATGTTAAAAAATTCTTCCCTTCAAAAAGCACTATTGTTTGGAGAAAAGATGTACGAGTGCTTTATTAGATCAATGAGTATATTGCTAGATGGGTGAGAACTATAATAGTACTATAGACAACTATTTTGATGTATTAAAGGAGAAAATGAATAATAGATACCAGATTCCCAAGAAACTTATTGAAGATTATAAGGATGATGTGTGTTTCATGGTGGATAGTGACAAAGTATACATTATGGCAGTTAGGCCTAAAATTGCATGGGTGAAACCTCTTGGAGCTCGAGTGTCTACCGAATCAGTCTTCAGAGCCCGAGTGTCTACACTTGAGCCAACTTTGTAATATTTGTGTAAACTTGTATAGTGGCCGACTTTGTAATTTGTATAATTGGATTGGTATATATATATATATATATATATATATATATATATATATATATATATATATATATATATATATATATATATATGTATGTATGTATGTATGTATGTATGTATGTATGTATGTATGTATGTATGTATGTATGTATGTATGTATGTATGTATGTATGTATGTATGTATGTAGTGTATTGTATCACATCCAATGTGAGTAGCAATTATTCATATGTAATCTTAATAGAAGAGCAGAAAGTGTGAATTACAAAGGCTACAACAGTATAAGGAGTAGCCAAGATTCATCTATCATAGATAGGTGATTTTTACACTTAAAGGAATCTTATTTAGCAAACCAAGCTATAGATCAAAGATCAGCTATTGTTTCATCCTAATAGGTGGATCAATTAAACCCTTTAACAAGGTAGACCTAACAGTCCTTTGTAAATCTCTTTACTGAGTGCATACTTCATTATATGTTTGTAAATCCTTTCACAAGGTATACCCAGTAGTCCTTATTTTTCCTAATAGGGTAGATCATTAGAAGTGACCAATGTAAGCCTTAATAGGTGAACTTTATACTATAGTACTAAAGCTTGTGGTTATTATCCCCACCCTAGTTTTACTTTCTATTTGGAAGGTTTCTAGGTCACCAAATCTTTGTGCCATAGTGCTATGAATGCTTTCATGTTTTCAGTTTCTTATGCATGCAATTAGATCAGATTAGATGTGAAGAATTAAATGCTAATTGGACTGTTGGATTAAGAGTTGAAATTGTAGAAGTTTTACAAGTTACTAATTCACCTCTCCCCTCTCAATAACTTAGCCTAGTTAATAATATTTCCAACAGTTTCCTTATGGTTGAAATAATTATAGAAGGATAGAGAACATAATGATAAACCTAGGATTAGTAAATGGACATCCATAGTTTCTAAATTAAAGGCTGAATTCATCCCTAAAGACTATGAACTTGAATTATTTAAGAAATTGTAGAACTTGAAGTAGAAAGATATGTTTGTGAATAATTATACTAAAAAAATTTAGAAGATACAAATCAAATCTAGACATTATGAATCTTTTAAGGAAAATGTTGCAAGCTATGTTAATGGTTTAGAATTCAATGTTCAACATGAATTGAGTATGATGAAACTTAGTTCAAATGAACATGCTTATAAATATGCATTCAAGGCTGAAGAAAAGTTAGGCAGAAAGCAAGGTAAATAAGTGACCAAAGTTGATAAGGGTAAGAAAGTTGTTTCTTATAAGAATTTTGTATTTAGAGGTACTTGTTTTAAATGTGGTAAGGATGGACACTAAGATTTTGAATGGCCTAGTGTGAAATTTGACAAACAGAACTTGGTAGTATAGGAAGAGTAGAAAATTGAAACTTCTTATATTGATTTGGCTTCACCAGAAGTTGGAGAATCTCTTTTGTTGAGAAGAATCATATTGATTGAGCATCATGTGGAACTAGTGTAAAGAAGGAAATTATTCCAAACTATTTGTAAGTCTAGAGGTAAATATTGTAAAGTTATTATGAATGAAGGTAGTGTTGATAATCTTGTTTCAAAAGAAATGGTTAGGAAACTTGGTTGCAAAGAATGAAACATCCTACTCCTTATGGTATCAGTTGGTTTGAAGATGATCATTGGGTGTAGGTTAGAGAGAAATGTTTGGTTAATTTTATTATTGGACCTTTTAAGGATAATTTTTTATGTGATGTGTTAAGGAGGAGATTTTTGAAAATGGATTGATACAAGTATGATAAATGTGTTTCAATCATTACTTTGTCACTAATGTCGAACCTACTATTTTGATGGTAAGACAACTACTTATATGATTCAAGTACTATCACTTATTTGATTGATGAAGAGGATATGATCAGAAGATGTAACAATAGCACCTAGAGGAAAGGTAGAGTTATGAAATAAAAAAATGAGTGCACGAATCAGCTAGGATAGTAATATCATAGTACATTGATAATCTACTTAAGGTTGCAAAGGTTGGTTACACTAAGCAAGTTCAAAAGAACAAGTTAAACAAATTTTGTATGTCAATCTTGACCAAATGGATAGTAGGTTCCAAGAAAAGTTAGTGCAAGCCGAGAAGAAAATTAGTTGGAGCCAAGTAAAACTTTGTTTTAGTGTATGCCGAGCAAAATAGTGCATGTTGAGTAAAGTTTAGTTGATATTGAGCACCAGTAAACTTTAGTTTGTGTTGAGTGATTTTACAGAGGATGTTGAGCAACGTAGTATGTGTCAAGCATCAGAAGTAAGTTAATGCTAAGTTCCAACATTATTAGAAAGATCGTGAATTTGATGGATCTAAGCTGAAAAATTTATTTTTTTAGATTGTGTGAACCAGGTGGAAGATGAGATTGATAAGCTAATGACACAAAATTCATGGTAAACCATATTTAAGTGAATTCAAAGAAGATTGAAGGAGAAGTTTCTAGAAATGATATGGATTGAGGGGTAAATTAATTGAATCCTACCTAATCTTTCCTAACTCTAAATTGGATGATGGAGAATGAATGGTAAAAGATCTTAATTCTCTATTTATAGGGATGGTTGGTCAGAAGCAAGGGTTATCATGTGCAAGAATCTAAGGAAGACAAGGAGTCAAGGGTCTTGCTTCATTCAGTGGCCTAGTTGAGAGTCTACGTTAGCATGTTAAGCAAGAAGGCTTAAGGGTAGGGATACTTGAAGGGTGAATTAGCTATCAGAGCTAAAATGTGTGAAATCCAAATTGAATGGAGGATTGAAATAGAGATCTATAATCTACAAATGGAATTGTAAGTTTTTATTAGATCAAACCTTACTGTTACTCTCTAATAATTGTATCAGTCTAGGGTAAATCCTTTGTATTAAGATTGACCTAACAATCATTTGTAAATCATTTAACTAGGTGACATTCCAAGTGAATGGTCTAAAGTCCTCTAACAAGGCTCACTCCTAATAGGGAAATTGAAATCCTTTAACAAGATCACATTTAACGGTGTGTATTGTAACCTTTAACAGGGTTGGCCTTTCATAGGGCATCACTTCAAAAGAATGAAAAATAGTAGCATGTTACTGGTGGTTTTTTCCAAATTGGGTTTCCACATAAATCATTGTGTCAAGCATGTTTCAAAATGTGTTATGTTTTATATTTACATTTATGCAAATTGATTTGACAGTAACCTACAAGTTTTAAGTGATTACATAATCTTATGGATGCATGCATGATGATAAATATCTTATGGGTTCACTAAGCTGTGAATTTTTTATTTATATACATCTAGACCTTAGATAATTGATTCACCACCCCGCCGCCCACCGCCCCCCCCCCCCCCCCCCCCCCCCCTCGCTTTAGTTATTCTAAAGAATTCCAACACAATGTAGTAGACATGAATGCTTGCCATGTTTTACTTGGAAGACTTGGTAATTTGATAGAGGAGATATACATGATTTCAGAAAGAATATTTTACAGTTGAGAAATATGGTAAGAATTTTTTTTTAATTCCTTTGAAGGATGAGTAAGATTGCAAAGAAAAGAACCTTAGTGTTTTCCAGAGTTTCATATTGAAGACAAAAAAAATTTGTGGTTAAGGTTATTTCTAATGAAAGATAGTCTAGCTTAAAGTTTTATGATCTTATGAGATCATAGGTAAAGGAAAGAAACCTTTTAAATAAATGAAGGCATTCGGTAGGTATGATTTATTTGATCCTAGAAGTAGCAATAGCAGTAGTGGAACTAAGATATCTTATGGAACAATTAGTTACAACAATGAGTTCAGACAAACATCTTTATTTATTGATGAAGAGGATTTTTGTGTTAAGAATGAGCATGCTATTTGTTGGTCCCAACTACAGGTTAGAATACTAAAAGGGGGGAGAAAATCAGTATACTCATTGGTTACAATTTTTTAATTTGAATCACATTTGACTTCAACTTATGGGTTAGCTCAGGTTATTGCTCAACTGGTCAAGGACCATCCAAAACATACCATATGACAATAGAAACACATAACATAATTTATCTTATGGAAACCTGGCTAGGGTAAAAACTATAGTGCATAAGTCAATCCTCACTGATTTCCACTCTTTTGAAGTGAACTTGATCAAGAGCTTATCCCTGTTAAAAGATTAAAATGATATTGTAAGGTGCCACCCTATTACAGGATTTATATACTTGACCTATTACAATCTTTCCTTATCAAGAGAAGCCTAGTTAGAAAACTTTAGAACAAAAATTAATGTGTCACCCTATTAAGGGATTTATACAAAGAACCTACTAGGGTCCACCCTCATCATGATTTATAATTACAAAGGTAAGTAAACAATAGTTAGGTGATCTAACAATTTATCTACTTAACTTAGCTTGGAATATATCTTTAATTGGCTCTCTTGACTAATCTCTAACTGTGCTCTACCTTCTCTTGGATCTACAATCCTTAAATTTTGGTGACTTGTGTGCTAGGATATTTAGACTCTTGCATATGACATCCTTGTCCTATTTTATCTTGGAGGATTCTCTCAATCTTCTTTTTACGACATCTATCCAAAGAAGACCTCTCTTGTCACTCTTCTTCTCCACTTTAAGATTCCTCTTAGTTTAGCTCTCTTTGTCTATGTGGCTAAGTACATTGATAATCTAACCTTTTCTCTTTTTGTTCCAACTCCTTTTATACTCTTCTTTCAGTTTCACTTAAAAGTCTCACATTATGAATTCAAAATTTTAATTCTTTCCCTAGTTATAGCTTTTCTTCTTGCTGTAGTAGTGTGTCACTCCTATCAAATATGGTGTGTTCATATAGGATTCATGAGTTCTATGTGCCTTAAATGTTTTTCTTTGGTTAGTAGGAATTCAAATTCAAATTCT
Organism: Cupressus sempervirens; assembly: GCA_028749045.1. Taxonomy (NCBI): domain Eukaryota; kingdom Viridiplantae; phylum Streptophyta; class Pinopsida; order Cupressales; family Cupressaceae; genus Cupressus; species Cupressus sempervirens. The sequence goes on along the minus strand of CM053787.1, from coordinate 1,038,434,372 downwards.
TGCACCTATTTCTTGATCTCTACTCCCATTACCATTAAATGAGGTGTGGAATACACTCTTACTCTCTTCGTGACTAGGAAGTCATAGGTTGCTTGGTTGATGTTCATCGTGATGTTCAGGTTGTATTTTCTTGTTGATCTATTCATTTGTTTCTACCTCTTGGTTTCTTGTTACACATGCGATCTTCACTTAGCATCCATTGTCTAAGTGGATTGCCTTTGTCTTTCCCTTACTTGGGCTCCCATATCTTCTATTCTTTTGTAAATTAAAGTTTCACATTGTAGTACCTTATCAGTTATGCTTCCTACCATATTTGCTTCCCTCATAATTGATTTTGGAAATGACTATATGCGTGAATTTGTGGCCTATACTAACACACACTTCAACATGGTCTTTATTCGCAGCTTCATCCTGGAATGAACATGAGATTGTTCACCCAAGAATAGTCTGGCAAGGCAACCTGTTGCCTTCTATCTAGAGAGATTTTGCTTATTAAATATTCTCAAATTTGAGGTGTAAGCAACTAGACCCTCTAAGAATGAAGGATTTGAGAGATGCAACTAAGCTAGATGAATGTGCAAATTTACTCTAAATGTATAATGCAAACTAATTTAAGAACTTGTAAAAGAAGTTATACTAGATGCATACATTCTAAATGCTAAATGAAATTAAGCTAAATGATGAAAATATGTGAGAATGTATTGAGCTAGGTGAGTTAAAAATTCGACAACAATTCGATAAAAAATCCAATTCATTCCCCAAAATAAAGAAATGAGGGTCTCTTAAATAGATTTTCCTGAAATACTCGAATGGTTGAGATCGATTTCAATCAATGGTCGGGATTGAAGCATGATTCAATTAAAATGGAAACTTCCTTAAGAAATGAGAGTTAACTAAGCTTTTCATGAGTGGAATAAGTAGTTAACTGATTTAATTCCTTTTCGAGAGATAGTTCACTTAGAGTTTCCATTTTGGAACTGAAGAGAAGATTTTGAAGATAGTATTGTTGGTGTAAATACGTACTTTACTATTTACACTTACTTAAGTTTACTTAGGTTAATGCATTAGTTTATTATTTTTCATTATTTTTATTTGTGAGACACTTGGGAGTTTGCACACATTTTGAGTTGTCATGTAGACAACATAGGAGTACGCAACTCTATTTTAGCACATGGTGTTTACAACACTATTTTGCGTGTCACACCCTTGTAGGCTTATCCTCTCATCACCTCACTTAATTTTGTGCTTAATGAAGGATAACCCATATCTAGTGGACATGTGCTTGGTTGTATGACACATCATGGTGCTAATTATGAGGCATTCTAGATGTATCTCAGAGGCCTGTATATTCAGGCACTCCTAGTGTACTCTCATGAACAAGTTATTAAATACATTTTTATTCTAATTATACTCTCTCTCTTTAGTCTACTATGTGCTTGTGTTTGAGTTCTTAGTTCCTGGGTGAATTTTTCCTTTAGGAAAATTCTTACATGGTATCAGAGAAACTTGGAGATTTTCTCATCACATAGCCATTTGAGACCATGCTTGCTTCATCACCTCAACCTGAATCTGGAGTGCTATAGAAATTGGGAGTGTCTAGAACCAAATCTGACCTTGCCATTACATCTGCAACACTAAACCAATGAAAATTGATTATAAACTTGCCTACCTTGGCCCAAAGTCGACCATGAGGCAAAAAAAATTTTGCAAATCAAAACCTGGAGGCTCGATTTGCAATATGGGTATGGTCTTTTTTTAGCAGATTCAATTGATTATTTAGATCTGCACATTTTATTTTTCTCTACAATTTTATTTTTTGTCACGAGATTAGCGAAAATTTAGAGAAAAAAATTTTAGCAGACCCAAGCAGTGACACCTTGGATCTGCCATTTTTGGAGGGTATTTTATTGTGTAGTCACAGGAGAAATTATTATCTCAGCATAGAGGTCGTACTACACAGGCCAAAAAAATCGAGCCTGGCCATCTCCTAAGCGCCCGGCATGGCCACATTTCCTCCAACAACCCGTCGGTACTCACCTTTGCTTTGAAATAACGGTGGACCACTCATTTGTTTTATTAACTGTAGTCATGATCTTTTAAAGACCTGTGGAACATTCACATTGTGAATGTGGACTAAAAAATCCCCACCCCTTTTGCATAGTCTCAGTCACTCTGGTGCAAAGATTCCAGCGTGACATCTTTTGCATCCATTTTTCGCCATTGCAGTGACTGAAATCTCTGGTTGTTTCAAGGATTCCAGCATGACTGTTCTCGAAACTCGCAAATTTGGCCATCATAGCTATATTTTCTCAATGTCACTACATCCAGATCCAGCACCTATCTACCCTCCCACCTGCGATCTATTCTTCACCGGCCATCCGTAGCCTTTGCAACACCCTCTGCAGCTTTTTCTATGACCATTCGTCCAACGTCTACACTCTTTCTAGGCACGCATTAATCACTGCGGAAAGCTCACAGTGGTTCACGCCTGCGCTTGGAAGATTTCCAGCAATCTTATCTGCTATTTCATCGACATCCTTTTTGCAAATTTTGTCGACGCTGCTTTAGATAGACTTCCCTGAACACGTTTTTCCATTTGAAGGCACCAATAGATCGTCGGTAGTGAAAAAGAATCTGGCGACGGATATTCCAGTGTCTATTTTGATTCCCAGCACAGTAGTATATTCTGTTTTCTTTTGAAACCCTCTCGCCTAACAAGTTACTTTTTTGACAGTGACAGTAAACTTCGGTCATGCATCAAATCTCGCCCACATAAACTACAAACAACTCAATAGAAACACGTCATTTTTTTACACGATTGAATAGTTAGCACACGGTACTACCACGTAATCCCATGGAAGCTGATCTACATTTTTGACACATCATCAGTACAAAATTTTGACACATGTGGTTCTGTACAGTATAGACATCTGAATCAGCTTGCCACGTCAGCATAGGGCGTAGATTTTTTGCTGATGTCACCATTTGCCTAGGTTAAATTTGACGATTGTTTGATTGTCATTCCTAGGAATTTTGTAACTGCATTGATGATCATTTGCCCATCAAATTTAGACTTGCAATTTTTCTTTCAGACCCCTCTCCAGATTACTTTTCAGTTTGGCAGCCTAACTTTGTGAGCCCATATCTCGAACATCCAAACTTTGATTCAAGTGCAATTTTTTTATTGAAATCAAGTAAAATTTTCTAAATTTTCTAGTGGTGGTGTTGTTTTCTGGTTTTGGAGAACAGATTTTGCAAACATTGCATTTTTTGGTGCCTATACCTGCATAATCCTATATTTTGCAACTTCAAAAGCTCCGTACAAGCACATCTGGTCACTTTTTCAGGTTCCATTTTTTTTTAAAGTGTGTATTTATTTTTCTACTTTCCAAATCTAAAGTTAGATTCTAGGGTTGTGTGGACCAATTTCTCACTTTTAGAATTAGGCCTTCTTTTGCATTGTAAAGCTTTGATTCTCTTTCAGAATTGTTGTATAACTAAGCTACAGTGCTTAAGTAACAGATTTCAACCTCATAAGGTAGTTGTAAAAGAAAAATTAGAAAGTCCACTTTGTTCATTTTGACAAGTGGCCCATTGTAAATGCACTACTTATAAAGTTCCAACAACATCTTTTTTTTTGGGGGTGGGGGTGGGGGGGGGGGGGGGTTTATTGAGTGAAAAGGGGGGGTGTGCACTATGTTTTTTGTGTCTCTATTTTATGCTCTTTTCATTTTTGCATCATGGGTTTTAAATGTTCTCCTCTAACTTCACGCAACTATTCTACATGGAAAGATATTGCATGGAGTAGATTAATGGAAAAAGGATATAGTCTTTATGTTGATGGTACAATTACCAAACCTGCTAATGCTAAAGAACTCATTGATTGGAAAAGACAAGACCAACAAGCTTTCGGTGTTATTAGAAGTTGTGTACATGGGGATCTTCTCTTTCACATTAAAATTTTTTTAGAATCTAAAGAAGCTTGGGATAAACTTGAACAGTTGTATGGTAAACTGGATGAAGAAAACGGATTTCAAATTGAGGATGATCTACTTCTCTTGGATCCTAAAAATTATGACACAATTCAGGATTACATCATCAAAGTCAATGAGTATAGGGCACTTCTAAAATATTGTGGAAATCCCATGAAGGATGACAAGTTAATTCATCACATCTTGAAGAAGCAACCTTCTAAGTACGCCAACTTTGTTTTGAGTTTTAATACTCATAGGTTGACCATGGGATCTACTTACCAAAAGCCTTCCTTTGATGGATTTGCAGACATGTTGATTGTTGAACAATCTCACTTGGTGGATTTTGGCCTTCTCAAGTCATCTAAGACCAAAGCCTTAGTGGCTAGTGATGATCACAAATCTAGTCAAGGGGGAAAAAGCAACAACAACAACAAGCAGTGGAAGCAGCAAACACAATCTGAGACACAAAAATCCTCCTCTCAACAAGGCAGTTCTTCTTCAAACAAGAAGGGAGGTAATGAAAAGAAGGACAAACTTTTTTGTGCATACTGTAAAAAGCCAAATCATGATGAGCATCATTGCAACACAAAAAGAATCGATGAGTTAGAAAACCCACTCAAGAATAACAAGATTTAAGTGCCAAGTACTTCCAAGGATTCTACTCCTACCTCTTCAAAAGGTAAATGTCAAGTACTTATGGCAAACACAAGTTCTTCTTCGGAATGGATACTTGACTCAGGTGCCTCTTACCATATGGGTTCTTCAAGGGAAGAATTTTCTTCATTGAAGTAGTCAAAGGTACCACACATCTTCATGGGAGATGATGCTAAGATGGAAGTTGAAGGAAAAGGACATGTAGAAATGGAAAATGGGGAATTCAAAGATGTTCTCTACATTCCAAATTGAAGCTCCAATCTCCTATCAATTTACCAAATCACTCACCTTGGAGATGGTCATAAGATTGAGTTCCTTCTAGATTCAGTGATGGTGTGAAGTCTCAAAGATGATTCATTGGTAGCAGTGGGGAAAGTCAATGATGACAAGAGGTTATACTCCTTCTCCCACTTTGTGCCTAAGAGTCCTTCCCAAGCCTTGTTAACTAACTCTACCTCACAAATCAACTTATGGCATGAGCAGTTTGGTCACCTTGACTTCCACTCTCTTCAGCAACTTTTCTCAAAATATATGGTCAAAGGTCTACCTAATATCAGCTTTTCTAAGGGAGAGTGTTCAACTTGTTTAGTGGATATGAATCTCAAGGAGAATTATGATAAAGGGAAGTCTTCTCGAGCTCCAATTTTTCTTCAGTTAGTTCACATGGTATTAGTAGAACCCTTTGCAGTGACTTCAATCAGCCAAGGCCACTACATACTCACATTTGTTGATGACTTTTTGAGATTCACTTGGGTCTTCTTCCTTCATTATAAGAATGAAGTGGTTCATAAGCTTCAAGATTTCAAGACTCATGTTGAACACAAGTCAAGGAAATCCATCAAAGTATTAAGGGTGGAATATGAGAACCGATATGTAGATAGAAGACTTAAGAACTTTTGCAAAATTGAGGGGATTGATCTTCAGAACTCACCAGCATTCAATCTGCACAAGACAAATGTTGTAGCAATGAGGATTAGGACTCTCAAGACCATGGCAAGTTTCTTGATAAAGGCCAAGTCTCTTGATCCTACACTTGAAGTTGAAGCCATTAACAGTGCTACTCACATACTTAACAGATCTCCTCATCCAGCCTTAGATGGAAAGACTCCTTTTGAGGCATGGTGTGGCAAAAAACTAGTTGTGAGTCACCTTAGAGTCTTTGATTGTCCAACATGGGCAAACCTTTCTTCCAGGAGTTGTAAGGCACCGACACCTAGGCCTTGTACCTTTATCGATTATGAAGACAATGTGAAGGCTTACAGATTGATGGATCTAGAGACACATGAGATTTTTGTGGAGAATGATGTTCACTTTGACGAAAGTTCTCCCAGCTTATCCTCTAATCCTCTCGGCACATCATACAAAATGGAAACTGATAGTGACACAAGTGATAGTGCTTCAACAGGTTCAGACATGTGGGGTTCTATCGACAATTGCAGTGAGAGGTCACATTAGTCTAGTCCACATGCTTATATTTCCACAGTGAAAGGTCCAATACATCATGGTACATCTCGTCTTCCAGCTACAACTTCAGTTGACGTGGGAGACAGACTTGAGGACTTACATCTTCTCATTGATGATGATTCTTCTACAGTTGTTACGAGGGCTCACTCTGACCCTCATGTCCATTCTTTACATGATCAATCTGTATAGGTTGGTGTGATTGTGGATCCTTATGAATAGAAATTAGTGGAGGTCTCTTTGTCAATTGAGGAGACAGATGGTTCAGTGGAACAGGTTCAACAAACATCCTTGCTAGATCTGCATTCATTCTTTTTAGCACAGTTGGAAGGGGTGAACATTAGCATCAGTACAGGGATACTTGAGCAGGTTTCAGGGCTAGCACACATCTTCAGGAGTGTACCTTTGGCATTGTTTCTTCCTATGGGGAGGAACACTATTCTGCATTCATGGACCAGCTTCTTCATCGGAGCAGCTTTCACTTGTTGGCATTCTTCTTTTCGGGGGGAGCCTATTATGTCTCTCTTTCTTCTTTCATTCTCTTATGTATATATTGGATGTCTGTCGTAATGGAGCGGTCTTGATTACTCCATCCATCGATGCATCCTTATTTATCTCTCTTTTTGGGGGAGGGTTTTTTCCATGAGGTTTTCCCTCTTTCCTCGCTTTATGGGAGATTGCATCTTCATTATGTACATGGGTACCTGATATGGCCTAGTAGCTGGGACCCATTCTGCATCTTCATCCTAGTTCGTAAGCTTAAGGGCATTCCCCTAAGTTGCACTTAAGGGGGGGTGTTGGTGTAAATACGTACTTTACTATTTACACTTACTTAAGTTTACTTAGGTTAATGCATTAGTTTATTATTTTGCATTATTTTATTATTTTATTTGTGAGACATTTGGGAGTTTACACACCTTTTGAGTTGTCATGTAGATAACATAGGAGTATGCAACTCTATTTTAGCACATGGTGTCTACAACACTATTTTGCATGTCACACCCTTGTAGGCTTATCCTCTCATCACCGCACTTACTTTCGTGCTTAATGAAGGATAACCCATATCTAGTGGACATGTGCTTGGTTGTATGACACATCATGGTGCTGATTATGAGGCATTCTAGATGTATCTCAGAGGCCTTTATATTTAGGTACTCCTAGTGTACTCCCATGAACAAGTTATTGAATACATTGTTATTATGATCCTACTCTTTCTCTTTGGTCTATTGTGTGCTTGTGTTTGAGTTCTTAGTTCCTGGGTGAATTTTTCCTTTAGGCAAATTCTTACAATTATCTAATTTAATAAAGTGAGATATGACCTCATAAATGCCTTTTTCATTTAATTGAATAATCACATTCAATTAATTAGAGTGAGCATAATTATTAAATTAAATATTTTTAATTCCTTAGTACATTAGCCTTAGGTGAAAATTTAATTTAATTAAAGTATAAATACTTAATAATTAAATTAAATGTTAATCAATAGGTTTAATGTGACTAATATGAGTCAATACTATAGGAATTAAATAAAGAGTTTGATTAATGCAGATTAGGATTTTAAGCATTTGACAATTAAGTCAAGTAGCAAGTAGCAGAGTGAGAATTGCCTATTAGAATAGGTCTTAGAATTGGTCAAAATAGACCAGAATTGGTTTAATGGAAATGAGCCAATTTTGGGGTATTACAATGACAACACCTTTAATGACTAAGCCTACCAGTCTACTTTACTAGTCAATATTCAAAAACTATAGCAAAAATCTCCCCCTTTTGCATTGATGGAAACACTTAGTCAATTGGAGATACTCATGTACTTCTTCCCTAATTAAATTATCTTCCCTTGAGAAAGTGCACTTTCATGTGCATGATCATCTAGAATATTTCTTATGCATGATCATCTAGAATATTTCTTAACTTCTCCCCCTTTGACAACAATGGTAAAGGTAGTTATCTGCTAGTGCTTCTTGTGCTTGACTTCTCCCCCTATGGAGTAGGCCCTTTTTCTCATCAATCCACCTTTATATTTCTTCAATTCTTGAATATGGATTGGTACTTTCTTGGTTAACATTTTAGTTCAAGTTGGATAGGGGTAAGACCCCTAACCTATCTCTTAGATATTCAAACATATCCATTTGAAGAGGCTTTATCAAGATATCTTCTAGTTGTTCCTTGGTTGGTATATACTCCAACTTGGCCTATTTTACTTGTACATGTTCTCTCAAAAAGTGGTACTTGATGGATATGTGCTTGGTCTTTAAGTGCATAATCAAGTTTTTGGATATATTAATTGCACTAGTATTATCATAGTTGATAACTTCTAGCTCCTCCATTTTCTCTTGAATTCCTTCAAGAAGTTATTTAATTCAAAAAACTTGTGTGTGATTCATTTTTGTAGAAATATTTTATGCTTCACTAGTTAACTATGATATGCAATTTTTCTTTTTGTTGGTCCAAGCTACCAGTCTTCTATCAAGAAAGAATGCACCATTGATTGTGCTCTTTCTATCATCTATATTCCCTTCCCAATAAACGTCAATAAAAACATTAAGCTCAAATATATCTTTACAAGGATACCATTGTCTATAATCTTCAATGCCCTTCAGATATCTAAAAATCTTCTTTACAACTACCATGTGTGATTCCTTTGGGTTTGTTGGAAATATAGCTACTATTCCAACTACTTGTGCAATGTCTTGTTTGTTGTGCGCCATATATTGGAGTTTACCAATCATGAACTAGTAAAGTGTTTCATTCACTTTAGGACTTTCATCTTCCTTTGATAATATTCTTGGTCACCATTCGGGTTCCTACTAGTTTTTCTTCCTCCATGTTAAATGTTTTAGGTACCTCCTTCACATACTTAGTTTGTCCAATGAAGATTCCTCCTTTTAACTAGGACACTTGAGTCCAATGGAAACTTTTATTTCACCAATAATAGAAATTTTCAAATCCTTCTTTGTGGCTTATGCAAAATCTTCACTTAACTTATCATCCCCTCTTAAGATGATGTCATCCTGAAAGATTTATTGGATCAACAAGCCTATTCTTTTTTCCTATTTCATATATAGGTTATAGTTGTCATTGGCTCTTATGAACCCAATACTTATTAGCTTGAGTGTAGTCTCTCATACCATGCTCCTGGTGCCTATTTAAGTCCATATAGGGCCTTTCTCAATCTACATACTTGATTCCTTTGTTATTCCTTTTTAATTCCCTCAAGTTATTCTATGTAGACTTCTTCCTCTAGGTCTCCATTTAAGAATATTGACTTCACATCCATTTGGTATACCTTGAATTTCTTATGAGTTTCAAATGCTACAAGTATTCTAACTCCTTCTAGTCTAGCTACTAGTACAAATGTTTTTCCATATTCTATACCTTCTTCTTGTACATATCTTTCGCAAACAATTCTGGCCTTTTTTTTTACTACCTCTCATTCTTCATTCATATTATTCCTAAACATCCATTTTCTACCAATAAAATTTGTTCATCAAATTGAGCTAGCAAGGTCCACATGTCATTCTTCACTATTTTATCTATTTCTTCATCCATAGCCCCTCTTCAGTCTTCATCTTTCAAAGATTCTCATGTTGCTTTGGGCTCCATGTGTGAGACCAAATTTATCGTCTCTCTAGCCTTTCTTCTAGTTATCACTCATACATCCTTGTCACCAATGATTTGGTCTACTAAGTGATGTATTCTTACATATTTTTCTAGTGTCAGTTATACTCCTTTCCCCTCTACACTCTTATCTTCTAGTTGAGCTTCTGCTTGAGCCGGTATAACTTCTTTTACATGTTTGTCCTCTACTAATGCTCCTTCCACAATATTATTTAGTGGGATGTACTCAAACTATCTATAGTCTTCTAGTTCTTTCTTACTATTCTCCTTTTTCTCTTCATTCAGATTTATATTGGCATATTCTACAATCTCATTTGTCCAAAAATTTAGACACCAATAGGCTTTACTCTTAGTGGAGTGTCCCAAGAAGATACCCTCATCACTTTTAGGTTCAAAGTTTCCTTGGTATTCATCTCTCTTGATGTAGCACTTGCTTCCATAGACTTTTAGATAACTGATAGATGGGGTGTGACCAAACCATACTTCATAAAGAGTCTTCTTTGTCCCTTTCTTTATATGTACCTTGTTTATATTGTACACTACTATGCTTACAACTTCTCTCTAGTATATTTGTGCAACATTATTTTGGATCATCGACGTTCTTTCATAGTTTATGGTAATTATGTTTCTTCCTTTTGCAACCTCATTCTATTGAGGTGTCCTAGGAGATGACATTTTTCTTTTGATTCCATGCTCATTATAGTAACTTTCAAATCCTTTTGAGGTGAACTCACCTCCCCAGTCTGATCTTAAGCACTTCAATGCTCTACCAGTTTCTCTTTCCACTTTTTCCTTGTAGACTTTAAACATGTGGAAGGCTTCTGACTTCTCTTTCAAGTAGACAGTCCACATCATTCTAGAAAAATCATCAATAAACAACATAAAGTATATATCTCTTGATACACTCTTTTTCCTCATGGGACCACACAAGTCAGCCTGAATCAAATCTAGTGCATGTTTTGAAGTAAATGGCTTACTATAGAAACTTGAGCTTGCCAGCTTTCCTAGCTGACATTTCTTACACATAAAATTGTCAGGTTTGGTGATGGAGAGTAGACCCATTACACATTTCTTCCTTCCTACTTTGAAAATGATTTCAAAATTTACATGACATGGTCTTCTATGCCATAACCAGCTATTATCATTCCTAGCTATCATGCAGGTATTATAAAAAATGTTGAGGTAGAAAAGGTTACCTCTACTTTTCTTACCAGTGGCTAGTATCTTGAATGTCTTGTCAAATATTTTTCAAGAACCTTTATTTAATTTGAAACCTATAACCTTTGTCCATTATTTATACCATACTCAATAGGTTATATTTCAATCCTTATACTAGGTATACATCTTCATAGGTAGTGGATTCATTTAGGGCTATGATCCCCTTACCTGTCACCATGCATCGTGAGTTATTGTCGAACTTCACCTTTCCTTTGTCATAAGTTTTAACCTCATGGAACATTCTCATGTTTCCTAACATGTGGTGGGAGAAGTCATTATTTATCATCTAGTTCTTGTGAATGTTGGTGTTGGTTATTAGGGCTGTCTCTACCCTTTCTTCTATAATGGCAATAAAGGATACCTCATCATCATCATCTTTCTTGTAACTAGTTGACTCTTCATCCATTACACCTTCTTCAACAATATAGAATTGTTTCTTTTCTTTTTCTTTTGAACACTTCTTGTTGGAGCCTTTTCAGTTGTTGTTTTCTCTCCAGTCGCTTGTTTCCTTTCTGATTGGTCTAGGACTTCTAGCAGTATAGTGTTCTACATTTTTGCAGTTAAATAACTTGAAAGGGAGCTTAACTTTGTACTTCTCTTTTCCTCTGACCATTCCCTTTTCAAAGAAATTATTTATCTCTTCTTGCTCTACCTCTTTACTATACATACTTTCTAGCTCTTTCTTGTGTCTACATGTGTGTGTTTCTCGTTTCTCCTATAGTGTAGAAGCTAAAGAAACTAAGGCTCTGAATGTTGTCTAAACCCTTGGTGGTTGGTTGTTTTAAAAGTTGCTATGTTAAAATGTAATGAAGTTTCCTATTAATAAATCTAGTAATATATCCATTTTTTTTATTTTTCTCAACTCTTGAATGGTTGGAACTCTTATGGCATACTTGGGTACCAGACTTATCAACATCTTACTTACACACTCATCTTTTGATATTACTCTACTACATGCTCTAATGGATAGCATGATGTCTTTTACTCTTTTTTCATAGGCTTCAATCTCTTCACCATCCTACATTCTCATGTCATAAAATTCTCCTCGCAATATTTCAATTTTAGGCCTCATAACATGTTTGTCTCCTCCATGGACCACCTTTAGTTTCTCCCACATTTCGTGTGTTGTCTCCAATTCTTCCATATCTTTGTATTCAAATTATGTTAGGGTGGTTGATATGGCATCCATTGTAGCCATGTGTATCTCTTTTTATTTCAGCTCTTCTTGAGTAAGTTGACCTTGTCGTTTAACATTTTTGACCTCTACATGTGTCTAGTAAGCATCTCCAGGAGTCTTTAGATGCAAGCACATCTTTTTGCAATATGAGCTGTAGTTATCCTTAGAAAAATTTGGTACCTCTCTTTTGAACATCTTGACATTTTTCCTTGAGTTGTTAAACTCTCTTCTTCTAAGGTACAAGATTCTCATACAATTATTGGTCTCAATTGCAGGTTAGTATACTAAGAGGGGGAGGGTGAATCGATATACTCATTGGCTATAACTTTATACTTTGAATCACACTTTACTTCAACTTATGGGTTAGCTCTAGTTATGGGTTGATCATTCAAGGGTCATGTAAAGCATACCATATAAAAATAGCATACATAACACGATATTTATCTTCTAGAAACCCATCTAGGGTAAAAACCATAGGGTGTGAGTCGATCCTCACCAATTTGCACTCTTCTGAAATATACCAAATTACAATGAAATTGTAAGGTGTTACCTTATTAGGGAATTTAGATATGTCCTATTAGCATCTTTTTATTGACATTAAGGTCAATTTGTCTATTAGTAACTTAACACTTAGTCAATTGGTTACATTGCTATCGAGCTCTATGGTTGCTATCGAGATTATCATTCATCCAGTAGTGTTAACCAAATGTTTTGGTTACTATCAAGCTAAGTAGTTAGAATGCAATTCATGTTGAGCTTTACATTGTCTACCATGCATCAGAGATAGTTTACAATATAGCCTAAGTGTAACAGTGTCTACCAAGCTATCTAGTAGAAGTGATGAAGATCTTAGTCTTAACCAAGCTCTGTAGTGTTAACCAAGTTCTACATTATGTACTAAGCTCTGTAGTGATAAAAAATCTAGTGTTGATCAAGTCATGCAATCTCAACCGAGTGATTTAGCATCTATTGAGTTTCTCAGTGTTCACCAAGTCATACAGAGATGACCAAGTTCATGCTACTTAAAGTGATCTATATGGATCAAGCTTCAACTTCAACTGAGTGCCAAAGTATGTCAAGCATTGATAGTGTTTGTCAAGTATCATAACACCACTGAGTTTGTCTTCTAAACCTGAGTTACAACAATGGGTCAACTTTGTGAATTATGATGAATTTGGTATTGTAGAAAACTCCAGTAAGTAATCAATTGGATTGATATATATGTAATGTATTAAATCATATCCAAGAATGTGAGGAATTGAGTATGTGAAGAAGTATAAGTAGAAGAGTGTGAATTAAAGGCTACAAGCAATATATGGTACAACATAGACATATCTATCACAAATAGATGAGCATTGCAATTCAAGGAATCTCATTCAAAAAATCATAGTTGCATATCATAGATTAGCCACTAATTCATTCTAATAGGTGCATCAGTCAAATCCTTCAACCAGGTGGACTTAAAAGTCATTTGCTAAATATCCTAATAGAGTGCATTCTTCATTGTATGTTTGTAAATCATTTAACGAGGTGGACCTCACAGTCCTTATTGTTCCTAATAGGGAAGATCACCAGAAGTTGTCAATTATAAGCCTTAACAAGTCAACTTTATATTACAGTACTAAATCTTGTGGGTATCATCCCCACCCTAGTTTTACTTTCTATTTGGAAGGTTTCTAGGTCACCATATCTTGTGTCAAAGTATTATAAATGTTTTCTTTCTTTCATTCTTTCATGCATGCAATTAGATTAAAATAATATCTAAAGGATTAATTGGTGAAGTGAGTTAAAGTTTTATTGGTTCCTAATTCACCCCTTCCCTCTTAATAACTTAGCTTACCTTATATTTCCAAGAATTGGTATCAGAGAAACTAGTTCTCACATCAAAAGTTTAACAGCTTTAGAAAAGTTCAGAGGCAATGGAGGTATATACGCTAGATAAGGCTATTGGGAATGAAAAGATGGATCTTGAATTAGCTATTGGACAACTCAAGATAGCAAAGGAGAAACTCTCTCAATCATTGCAAATAAGGAAAGATCTTACAGCACAAATGGATGACATTCTCTTCATTGAAGAAAGAATTGAAGACTTATGTCCAAAAAGAAATTTAGATGAAGATGATACAACAATCAAAGACCTACTTGAGAAGAATTCCAATCTTCAAGAAGAAGTCATAATCTAAAAAGAGAGCAAGTAATCCAATCAATTAGATTATATGAAGTCATGGAAGAAAAAGACAAAGTCAAAGAAGAGGTAGAAGAAAATGACAATGAAATAAAAAAATTATCCCTTCAATAAATGGACTTTATTGATCAACTCAATGATGAAAACAAAGAGCTTGTCAATCTATTGGTTAATAGTTTGTCCCTCTTGCTAATTTGGCTTTACCTTGACTCTAGATGCCTAGAATGTAAGGAAACAAAAGAATGTCACCAACAAATGGTTTAGTGTATGTGTTATATCACTTCCCTCTAAATTATAAGGTACAACTCCCTTATATGAAAGATATGCAATGAATTCTTTCTTTAATAGATCATTATGATGGAGGTATGCTCTTACCTGAGAATAGAAGAGGATAAACTAGGATGCTCATAACTAAAAAACACCCTAAGCAAAAATAGGTTTGGACAACCTATAACACCTAGTGGAAAGGATATCACAAGTTACCTTAAAGCTCTTCTAATACTACTCCTACTCTAATATAAATGCAAATTAGACCTACTAAAATGTAAACTAGAGAGAGAGAAGAGATGTGCATGAAAGATGAAATGGAATCCACCTTGATTAATAACACTCCACTAAAATGGAATCTAGTAAGATATCAATAGCTTCAAATACATATGTCCTACAATCCCATATAGGCTACTTTACTATGCATGGTTAGCTCAGCCAGAGGAGACAATAAATAGAACATTAGAAATGTTGATCTCAAATGTAATTAAGACCACACAAGACCTAATTGCTAATATCAATCAAATCCTCCATTTCATACAACCTCTTGATTCTCACTTAGTATCTGGAAATGTAGGGGGAGAATTTTCTTAAAGTTTTTTATCCTTTATATTAACTTAGAAAATTACATAAATATACCCCCTCTTAGGATTCTTGGCCAACTACAACTTCATCAATTACATTAACAGAGCACTTGAATCACTCAGAAATTGAACAATCATTGGTTATAATTCAATACATCTGAGAAAGAAAAGTAGAAATGATTAGAAACCCTCAAAATGGTTCATATTCCTCTCTAATCTATGACAATTACCTTGGCACCAAAATTTATATTTCATATCCTAATAGTCATAGCAAGTTTGAATTCTAGTCATCAATCTTCTATCTATGATCACAATATAAACATGGCAATGCTTTCATCTTTACCATGATGATTCTTCACAATTGTTATTCATATGATATTTTTAACCCATGTGATGATGTGATGACCATTTAGAGTAAACTATTTCACTCCATCACAACCTTGCATCTCTAAATTTTAACCATAGCTTTAACCTTGCAAGGATGTGATCATGGCTATCTTCTCTTCACAACTCTAACTTCAGGTTAACTTTAACTACTTGTAAAGTAGATATGGCTTTAAACTTGAATTTCCTAAGTTACTTTTCATAGTTTTTCCACCTTAACTCAAGATTAAATTTAATTTCTTGTGATTTTGCAAATAGCTTAGCCTTTAACCGTCATGTTAACCCTTCGCACCATCGCAACTTGAATTTTTTTAGTTGCATTATTACCCACAATGATGTAATTGCTGGCTATCTCCTTTTTGCAACTTTCCAACCTTCTTTGAGAGTTAACATAGACATCTTGTGATGTTATAGTGACTTCATAAAATATTGATATCTTCCATCACAACCTCACAACTTAAAACTCAAACTCATCATTTAACCTTGTGACAATGCAAATACATGTTTTTGCTCCTTCACACCCTTAACCTCAGGTTATTTTTAATTGTCAGCAATGATGTGATCTTTATCTTTTGTTGCTTCATTGCCTTAACTTTGGGTCACCTCTAACCACCTACAAACATGCAATAACTAGTATTCCTTAACTATTGTTGTCTCTTGCACCTTTGTAGCCTTCTTTTAGGGTTAACATTAACATCTGTGATGCTGCGATGAGTGTAATTGTTTCCTTTTCATGCTTTTCACACCATCAGAACTTAGAATTCTTCAAGCCAGAAACAAGTAATGATCAAGTTATGACCATTGAACTAACTATCTTGCATCTTCAATGCACTCTAAAACTTAACATTTATTTTATCTGCAATGTTGTGACAACTTCATACTTAACCGCCCAAGTCACTTTTTGCATCTTTGTGACTTATCTTTCATAATATGGAATATAAGATGCAATGTTGTAAAAACCTTTGATCTAATCTTCATCTTACAGTTAGGAATCCATTTCCAAGGTAAATTAACCTTTCAATATGTGATATGGATATTCTAATGTATTATGCACCATTGATTTGACTAACATCTTTATTGTTGCCATATTTGACCAGGGTGTTTTCCATTGTGTAATAGATTGAGTTCATCCTCGACATCAGATTTGAACACTCTTCCTTCTAACTTATTTCCATGATCTACACCATATCCTATGGCCTTAATATCATTTTTTTGTGTTGCCTTTTGCTTTGAATGTAAGTGTGATCTTCTTTTCGAATGAATCCTATCTTCACCATGAATACTTGATCAAAGCATTAGGATTTCAAAACGAATTCCTTCTCATCTAAGAAATGCATAGACTTAACCTCCCTTTCCTAATCACCTAATATGAATGAATGCATCAGATTTCTTTTGAATGCCCACCTAGGTGCACACAAAGGGATAGATGAGAGGAGAAGTTCCTTAAGGGAAATCTAGACACAGACATGATATGACATTGACTCAACCCTAATCCTTGAAGTTTGAAAAATAATAGGGGAACTAAAATCATGGAAAAATTTGGCTCTGACTAGAGAACTAGGCATGTTAGTGCCTAGGCAGGAACCAAGAATCTATGGTTTTGTAAAAAAACTTGGCAAAAACACACCCAGCAAAAGACTACCTACTTCCTTGATTATAGAAAACACCAAATAGAAAGATTAGTGCCTTCTTCCATTAGGTTACAAATTCTTAAATAGCATAGGGAGATGTTATGTAGTTGGGTGGTGAGGAAGTAGGGAAACCAACACAAAGGGAAAGAAAACACACAAAAAGAAGGAAAGGAAAGAAGGACAATTAAACTAAACACATACCTAAACTAAGATATTTATGGAGGTGAGATGGATCTCACCTTATGAAACTAATAGCAAAAATATACTCAAGTGAATCCACTTACTGATTGACTAAAGTAGGATCCCTTCCTCCACAATTGATTTTTCTCTCTAAGCAAGATTCCTACTTGTAGCAGCAACAACAACATGGCAACTCCACATGATTCTTTGATTATATGCACTAGCTAGCTATATATCTATTCAAGTCCAAACAACTATGCCTATTCATATATTACTTCATCCTCCTTTGGTCCTCTTATAGTCTCCTTTTGATAATCTTCTAGGAGAGGAAGATGATCACACAACTCCTTATTAGGAGTAAGGTGATTAGTACTGGGGCCTTTAGTTACACTCACACATAACTAGGCTTCATCAACCAAGGTAGAGAAAGGCTTCTCCTACACAAGTTTTGTTATTGGATGGGTACCTACTTCATTACATTAAAGAATCAAATCTCTCTTAGCTGTGCAGTAATCTCCATTCTCCCTTCCCTCCAATGCATCCTTATTATCTTTAGGAATGAAAATAGTAGGAATAAACATAGGATAAAGGGGAGAAAACTCAATCATCAATGGCTCATCTTCTCTATTGAGGCTCTTTGCAAGATTCAAAAAGATCTTCTAAAAAACCTTGTCCTTATTTGTATGGTGTTCTTCAAGAGTAGACTCAGGCTTTGGCCCCTTCTTGGTGTTCACATCAAGAAAGTTCACCTACTCTTTAAGCATCTGGAAATCATAAGGAATAGACTCAGGTGACTTCAAGGGTTCTTTATGTTCAACCATCTATACTTGTTTCATCCTCTTGCTCTAATCTTCTTGAAGGTCCCTAAGTCTTCAAAAATGGGCAAAGATGTGGTTCCAAAAAATCTTTGACATATGATTGTCTTCTATGTTGATGTTTTCTTAGGTTGCATAAGAGATGCTCTCTCTATACTACTCAAAAATCTCATAGGGTACCTTATCATTTTTGGCATGAATTTCTTCAAGATTAGGAATGACCTTCAACCTTCCTTGCTTCAACCTCAACTCCTCTCTTTGCATGTCTTTTAGCTTGTAGAATCAAGAGCACACATATTTCCACAAGGATGCACAAACATGATCATCTTCAATGCTGATATTATTTTGGATAGCATGGGAGATGCTTTCTTTATATAGAACCACAAGCTCTTGCAACATCTTGTCATTAATCTCATTGAGTTCTTGGAGAATGGGCTTAGGCCTTGGCCTTCTCCTAGTTTTTGAATTTGGCATGGTCATTGAGTTACACTAGACCTACTTAGACCAAAGGGAATAGTTCACTCTTATAGAGTCACCATCCTCCATCCTAGGGGAGGAACCTATTTCTTTCTAAGAATACAAACCCAAGCACTAGACTTTGATTCAATTCCATAGTGGAGTCACCAAAAATTGATGGTTAACAGTTTGTCCCTCTTGCTAATTTGGCTTACCTTGACTCTACATGCCCATAATGTGAGGAAACAAAAGGATGTTACCAACAAATGGGTCAAAGTATGTGTTATATCAATGCCCAATGAATTATAAGGTATAGCTCCCTTATATGCAAGATATGAAATGAATTGTGTCTTTAATAGATCATTGAGATGGAGGTATGCTCTAAACCTGAGAGCAGAAGAGGATAAACTAGGATGCTCATAACTACAAACATCCTAAGAAGAAATAGATTTGGGAAACTTATTACACCTAGTGGAATGAATATCACAAGTCACCTTAAAGCTCTTCTAATACTACTCCTACTCTAATCTAAATGCATATTAGTCCTACTAAAATGTAATCTAGGGAGAGAGAAGAGATGTACATGAAAGATGAAATGGAATCCACCTTGAATGA
Organism: Cupressus sempervirens; assembly: GCA_028749045.1. Lineage (NCBI taxonomy): Eukaryota > Viridiplantae > Streptophyta > Pinopsida > Cupressales > Cupressaceae > Cupressus > Cupressus sempervirens. The sequence continues at coordinate 1,038,415,153 of CM053787.1, read as the reverse complement.
TAACACTCGACTAAAATGGAACCTAGTAAGATATCAATAGCTTCAAATACATGTATCCTACAATCCCATAGAGGTTACTTTACTATATATGATTAACTCAGCTAGATGAGACAATAATTAGAACATTAGAAATGTTGATCTCAAATGGAATTAAGACCACACAAGACCTAGTTGTAGATATCAATAAAATCCTCCATTTCATACAACCTCTCAATTCTCACTTAGTATCTGGAAATACAAGGGGATAATTTTCATTCAGTTTTTTATCCTTTCCATTAACTTAGAAAATTACATATATAGGCTCCCTCTTAGGGTTCTTAGCCAACTATAGATTCATCAATTACATTAACAAATAACTTGAATTGCTCAGAAATAAAACAGTCATTGATTACAATTGAATACAGTAGAGAAAGAAAACTACAAATGATTAGAAACCCTCAAAATGGTTCTTATTCCTCTCTGATTTGTAACGATCACCTTGGCACCAAAATTTATATTTCATATCCTAACAATCACAACAAGTTTGAATTTTGCTCATCAATCTTCCATTGATGATCACGATTTAATCATGGCAGTGCTTTCATCTTTACCTTGTCGACTCTTCACAACTGTCATACATATGATACTTTTAACTCATGTGATCATGTAATGAGCATTTAGAGTTAATTGTTTCACTCCATCACAACCTCACATCTCTAAATTTTAACTATAGCTTTAACCTTACGAGGATGTGATCATGGCTATCTCATCTTCACAACTCTAAGCTCAGGTTAACTTTAACTACCTGTGAAGTAGATATGGCTTTAAACTTAACTTTCCTAAGTTACTTTTCACAATTTTGCCACCTTAACTTAAGATTAACTTAATTTCTTATGATGTTGTGACAGCTTAAACTTTAGCCATCATAGTAAACCTTTACACCATTGCAACTTGAATTTCTTTAGCTATAGTATTACCTATGATGATGCAACTTTTGGCTATCTCATTTTTGCAACTTTGTAACCTTCTTTGAGAGTTAACATTGATAGCTTGCAACACTATGATGACTACATAAAAGATTTCTATCTTCCATCACAACCTCACAACTTAAAACTCAAACTCATCATTTAACCTTGCGATGGTGTGAATAAATGCCTTTGCTACTTTGCACCCTTACCCTTAGGTAAATTTTAACTACCAATGACAATGTGATCTTTAGATTTTGTTGTTTCATTTCCTTAACTCTAAGTTGTCTCTAGCCACCTATGAACATGTGATAATTCTTATAACTTAACTATTGTTTTCTCTTGTACCTTTGCAACCTTCTTTGAGGGTTAACATTGACATCTACAACATTGCGATGAGTTTAACTATTTCCTTTTCATGCTTTTCGCACCATCACAACGTAGAATTCTTCAAGACATAAACAAGTTGTGATCAAGTGATTACCATTGAACTGACTATCTCACATCTTTATCATAGTTTGAGACTTAAAATTTGTTTCATCTGTGATATTGTGACAACTTCACACTTAACCACCTAGGTTGCTTTTTGCATCTCAGTGACTTATCTTTCATCATATGGAATATAAGTTGTGATGTTGTCAAAACCTTTGATTTGATCTTCATCCGACTGTTAGGAATCCATTTCCAAGGGAAATTAACCTTTCAACATGTGACTTGGATATTCTGATGTATTATGCATCATTGATTTGACTTCCATCTTTATTCTTGCCACCTTTGATTGGGGTGTTCATCATTGTGTAATAGATTGAGTTCTTCCTCTACATGAGATTTGAATGCTCTTCCTTCTAACTTATTTTCATGATCTACATCATATCCTCTGGCCTTCATATCAATATTCTCTGCTACCTTTTTCTTTGAATGTAAGTGTGATCTTCTTTTTGAATGCATCATGTCTTCACCATGAACACTCAATCAAAGCATTAGGGTTTCAAAACAATTTGCCTTTCATCTAGAAAATGCATAGAGTTGCCCTCCCTTTCCCAATAACCTAATATGAATGAATGCATTAGATTTCTTTTGAATGCCCACCTAGGTGCACACAAAGGGATAGATGAGAGGAGAAGTTCCTTAAGGGAAATCTAGACATAGACATGATATCACAATGACTCAACCCTAATCCTTGAAGTTTGAAAAATATAGGGGAACTGAAATCATGGCAACACAATTTAAGGACAAAGAATGAAAGATTGTAGAATGAACTTAGTATTGAAAAGAAAACCAATGAAAGAATGATAAAATCTCAAGAAAGCATGAATCAACTGAATGAAAAAACTCAATATAGATACAAAGACAAAGCTAAATTAGGATATTCATACGATACATTAAAGTCATGTGATGATGCAATGACCATTTAGAGTAAAATGTTTCACTCCATCACAACCTCGCATCTCTAAAATTTTAACCATGTCTTTAACCTTGTGAGGATGCAATCATGGCTATCTCCTCTTCACAACTCTAACCTTGGGTTAACTTTAAATACCGATGAAGTAGAGATGGCTTTAGACTTGGTTCCTTGAGTTACTTTTCACATTTTTTCCACCTTAACTCAAGATTAATTTTAATTTCTTGTGATATTGCGACAAATTAAACTTTAGCCATCATGTTAACCCTTCACACCATCACAACTTAAATTTCTTTAGCTACATTATTACCTGTGATGATGCGATTGTTGGCTATCTCCTTTTTGCAACTTTGAAACCTTCTTTGAGAGTTAATATTAACACCTTGTGACACTGTGATGATTGCATAAAATATTGATATCTTCCATCGCAACCTCATAGCTTAAAACTCAAACTCATCATTTAACCTTGTGACAGTGTGAATACATTCTTTTGCTCCTTTGCACCCTTAACCTTAGGTAATTTTTAACTACCAATGATGATGTGATCTTTAGCTTTTTCTACTTTGCTGCCTTAACTTTGGGTTGCCTCTAACCACCTGTGAACATGCGATAATTGTTATGCCTCAACTATTGTTGTCTATTGCACCTTCACAACCTTCTTTAAGGGTTAACATTAACATCTAGGATGTTGCAATGAGTTTAACTGTTACATTTTCATGCTCTTCACACCATCACAACTTAGAATTCTTTAAGTTAGAAACAAGTCATGATCAGATGATGACCATTGAATAGCCTATCTCACATCTTCATTATAGTTTGAGACTTAAAATTTCTTTCATTTGTGATGTTGCTACAACTTTACACTTAACCGCCTAGGTCATTTTTTGTAGCTTTGCAATTTATCTTTCATCATATGGAATATAAGTTGTGATGTTGTGAAAACCTTTGATCTAATCTTCATCAAACAGTTAGAAATCAATTTCCAATGGCAATTGACCTTTCCACATGTGATGTGGATATTCCAATGTATTATGTGCCATTTATTTGACTTCCACTTTTATTCTTGCCACCTTTGGCCTGGGTGTTCACCATTGTGTAATAGATTGAGTTCTTCCTTTGCATTGAATTTGAATGCTCTTCCTTCTAACTTGTTTCCATGATCTACATCCTATCCTCTCACCTTGATATCAATATTCTTTGCTACCTTTTGCTCTTAATGTAAGTGTGATCTTATTTTTGAATGCATCATGTCTTCACCATGAACACTTGATCAAAGCATTAGGGTTTCAGAACAACTTCCCTCTCATCTAGGAAATGCATAAACTTACCCTCCCTTTCCTAATCACCTCATACGAATGAATGCATTATATTTCTTTTGAATGCCTACCTAGGTGCACACAAAGGGGTAGATGAGAGGAGAAGTTCCTTATGAGAAATCTAGACACAAACATGATATCACATTGACTCAACCCTAATCCTTGAAGTTTGAAAAATATAGAGGAATTGAAATCATGGCAACACAATCTAAGGATAGAGAACGAAAGATAGTAGAATGATCTTAATATTGAAAAGAAAACCAATGAAAGAATGATGAAATATCAAGAAAGCATGAATCAGTTGAATGAGGAAACTTAATATAGACACAAGGGAAAAGCTAGATTATGATATTCAGAAGAAGGTGAATCATCTCAACAAGGAGATCAAAAGAACAAAAGACCTACTTGCAATCATTGTGGTAAGATAGGTCATATATCAAATAAGTGTTGGAGCAATGGTAAAGAAAGTTTCAATGGAAAGTGTTACAATTGCAATAAGTATGGTCATAGAGAAAGTGAATGCATAGATAAGCCTAAGTTTGAAGGAAAGTGTCACAATTGCAACAAACAAGGACACAAATATTCAAAGTGTAAGACCAAGAAGTGGAACCTTGTAGAGAAAATTGTGAACGAAATATTTGGTTATGATTACAACACATGGTGTAGATGTCACTACTATGGTGAGTTTGGTCACATTGGAGCAAACTATGTAAAACATCAAGTGAGGAAAAGAGATACTACAAAGAGATGTTTTGTTTGTATAGAACGTGGACATCTTGCTAAGAACTGTATGGCCACAGATAGAATAGAAGATGAAAAGAAAGTCAAAGATTCCAATATTAGAAAACAAATGAGGTAGCAATGAGTGCAAAAATCTCCAAAGAATGCAAGCTAAAGTCTTGAAGTAGTGGACACCTAACTCAATGAGTTGGGTGGCACAATCACCTCAACATAGTTCCCTATGGAGATCACTAGAACTATGATTTAGAAGAGGTCATCAAACATCATTTCTAGCTAGCAAGCATAAAGATCCATAGCAGCATTCAAGATGCACAAGGATCACCGAGTGATGATAGAAGCTCAAGACCTTACTAAGCAAGGCTAGGTTGCATATCTTTTTTAGGATGCAAATGTCAAGTTGGTAGTTCCTACCGAACTGAGTTGAAGGTGTCTTCTTAGCTTTAAAGACCAAACTGAGTGGAGGACAACCTATCACTGAGCGGATATATGTACAAAGAATTAATGGAAATTTTAAAGACTAAAATTTGTTTAAAAGGAGAAAATTAAATTTATTGTTTTACCACAAATTTTCAAAGCATAGAGCAAAGAGTGAATTCAGAGGCTCTGAGTAACTTTAAGCTGTTGTTGTTGAATATTTATCTAGTGTTTGAAACGCTATCAAGAGATGGCATCTTCAAGAAGAAAGGTTAAGAAAGGCTCTAAAATTTTGGTTCTTGGAGTTGATTACAAGGCTCTCGCATTCAATTGAGTCTGGTAATTATAGAGGCACTTGACCCTACTAGAGCACAATCCCAAATTCCACCCAAAGTACTTCTTGTCCATGATATATGATCATTTTATCATTGTTCTATTTAGGAGCTTGAAACTCTACAAATGAATAAAGCATACAATGAACTATGTGTGGATGGTAGTCTAAAACATGAGCACAAATATTTGGAGACAAAGGTTTTGAATCTTATCTTACATATGTCAAGGGATTTTTAGGTGAAGTCGATTAGACACATCTTGAGTCATGTTCATAACATGCAGATATGGTTAGATCATCCTATTTTGATAACCAAGAAGATGATACACAAGATTATTGGATTACCCATGTTGAATAAGGAAAAGCCCACTAAAACCCTAGGTCATGTTGAATTGACAAAGTAGACTCTTATCTAATGGGATGGAAGAGGCATGAAGCTTAGTGGTGCGACTAACATGGAATTGAAGTTTAGCATTCATGTGATAGCTCAAAAAATCTACAACTCAAGTTGGTTGAATAATGTGTCATGTGACGCAGTTGACCTGGCATACAAGGTGGTAAAGAACAATTTTTCCTTCAACATCGTCAAGTTGTTGTTGAACAAATTAAGAAGGAATATGGAGAGTATCCAAGTCTCCAAGAACAATCTGTGTAAGTTTGGTTCTCTCTTGACATGTCTATTTTTTATGTTCCGAAGTTTTTCCCTTCTAAAGGTATTATAGTATGGAAGAAAGATACTCCAGTATTGTACCAAATCAATGAATTCATAATAGAGATGGGAGAAAATTTTGACAACATTATGGACAATTATTTTGAGACATTCAAGGAGAAAATGCAAAGCAGATTTAGGATACCTAGGAAACTTGTAGAAGATTATGAGTAGGAAATATGTTTAATGGTTGACTATGACAAGGTTTACATTCAGTAGTTAGAACTAGAGTGGCATGGCATGGGTTAAGCCTCTAGAATATGAGGTTAACATTGATAACACTAAAGATATTGTTGAAGCTCTACTAAATGAGCTTGTGGATCCTAAGCCAACATATTTTGGTACTTATGAAGAGGGTAAGGCCAAAATTGAGCTTGAGATCAAGTTGCCCAAAGTAGTGAGTAGAGGAATGAAAAGGATTGAGAAAATAATGAAGAATACTAAGCAATTAGGCTCTCCTCTCTTGCTTACTAGGGGCAAAGGAGATGATATAAAAGATGAAGATGAAGAGGAGGATGCAAAGGAAGCAGAACCTAAGGAAGAGAAGTCTTCGAAGAAGAAAGGAAAGGTTATAATAACCAAACCTGTCAAATCTTCCCTTGTTTTGTTTACAAGAAGATATGCCAAATCAAAGAGGAAACTAAAGTTGGGTGAAGAGGATGAAACTAAATAGATTGTCTTTCAGAGGTCTACCCTACCCTTCAAGAAATATTGAAGAAGATGGAACAAAGAACAAGTATGACATATTTTAAGTCTCTTAAGTATGAGACTAGGAATGAAGAGGAGAAAAGGAAAATTGAGGATACCCTTGCGATGAAATTGGGAAAGTGGAAGTATTCACTTGATGAGCTTACACAGCAAGTTCCTGATGTACTTTTGAAAGAACTTAAACCTCAATAGGATAATGCAATGAAAGTTGCTAAAGACATCAGTGAACAAACTTTGAGACAGCTTATGTCGAGTCTTGGTGAGAAAGAGGTGAAGGAATCTTTAAAAGAAAATGAGAAGAAGCTCACACCCAAATTCAATACATATCTAATACTGCTAAAGAAAAATTCAATATGTGGTGAAGTTTAGCACTACCACATGAAAAAAACATCTATAGGTTACACAAGCCTAGTGACTTTGTTTTGCATGTTGATGACAAAGATGGTGAAGATGTTTATGTAGAAGAAGTAGAAATCAAAGATGATGAGATAGATGATGTCAATCTTGATGATGAGGAAGAAGTGTAAGAAGCCACTAGAGGAAGTCTTCCAGAAATACATAGTATTGAAGAATCTAATGCAAAAAAGATTGCAGCATCAGTTATGACTTCTTTTCCTCACTCTTCAACCAGTGTCTTAGTGCAATCGGGCTCAAAGAAGGCTTATGTTGAGTTGGTTGATGTCAAATCTGCAACACCAAGCACACAACCAATCTCTAGAATTTCTCTACCAAGTGTTTCAATGCCTGAAGTGCCTAGTACTTCATCTATCGAGCAACAAGTCTTCCCAACATTAGGCTTGATCGAGCAACAACAAGGTATTCCCATTGTTAATGTAATTTCTACTATTAGTACTATTGGTTCTATTCCTACTTTTTTGACAATTGTTTCCACCATGGCTAGTGTAATGACAATTCATAATTAGTCTCAACTGAGCACTAAAGTTTTGAATAAGGGAAAATAAATTGTTCATTCTATCATTCCTTTAGAAAGGGTAAAGAAGATGAAATTGATCCAGATAAGGACATTTTTATTCCAAATTGGGATACCTCTAATCTCACTCCAAAAGAGATGAATACCATTGGAGAACTTTGGAAGAAAAGGGCTAAGAAAAAGAAGCTTAGAGAAGAGAAGAAAAAGATTAATCAATTCTTTGAGGACATCAAGAGCATATTTGTTGATGCTTTGAATATTGAGGACATCTATCAATAATGTTGTTTCATTATTTGTTAAGTTAAGTAACACATCTATCTTTACAAGAGAAATCAAGGATAAATTATCCAAGATAGATGAGGATATGAAGGCAAGTGCACACCATCTGTCACTTGATCCTAGTTGTAGTTATGCACACTATACAAAGATAAGATACTTAACAAATCTACAAGTAGAATTGTTGACGGAAGAAGCCACAATTAGGGCCACACTTACAAAAATTCAAGGCATGATTCTTCCAAACATGGATGCACTTCAAAAGAACATAGCACCACATGATGGAACTATCAGCAGAGGTACATATAGCCTTGCATGCAAGTAAGGTATTACAAGACTATGTCAATCATTTTGAAGGTACACACTGACTTCTTGTCATCTTTTGGTATTGACTTGTAGATATTATTTACCTTTGGCATTTATGTTAAAATGAGGGAGAATTAAATATTCTTAGGGGAGAAGTAAATATTCTTATTGATAAAAGGAAAGAAGAAGATTATGTGTATAGAGAGGATTATCATACTCCAAATATATGTATAGAGGAGAGATATATATATGGGGGATTAGTAATATACAGCTAAGAATATCTGCATATAATCAATAAAATTTTTACAAAAGAAATTTTGAAAAAAAAAAAAAAAACAAAGTAATTTACCAAGCTACAGCAGTAGGAAATCAAAACTGAATTGAAGATATAGAATGTTGATATAAGGAAGTTTTTGTCTTGTAATTTTCAAAATTCAGATTTTGGTATGATAATTATTTTTGTCACTAATGCCAAAGGAGGAGATTGTTGACATTAATGTCAATTTGTCTATTAGTGACTTAACACTTAGTCAGTTGGTTACATTGCTATCGAGCTCTACAATTACCACCAAGCTTATCATTTATCCAGCAATTTTAACCAAGTGTTTTAGTTGCTACCAAGCTAAGTAGTCAGAATGCAATTCATGTCAAGTTTCACAGTGTCTACCATGCATCTGAGACAGTTTATAGTATAGCTTGAGCGTAGCAGTGTCTATTGAGCTATCCAATAGAAGTGATGAAGATCTTAGTGTTAACCGAGCTCTGTAGTCTTAACCAAGTTCTATAATGTCTACTGAGCTCACAGTGTTAACAAAGTGAATCCAGTGTTGACTAAGTCATGCAGTGTTAACCAAGTAATTCAGCATCTATCAAGTCTCTCAATGTTCACTGAGTCATACATAGTTGACCGAGTTTGTGCTAATCGAAGTGATTAGTATGGACTAAGCTTCAACTGAGTGCTAGAGTATGATGAGCATTGACAGTATTGCTAAGTATTAGAACATCACTGAGTTTGTCTTTTAAACTTGAGTTACAACAATGGGCCAACTTTGTGAATTATAATGAATTTGGTATTGTAGTCGGCTCTAGTAAGTAATCAATTGGATTGATATATATGTAATGTGTTATATCATATCCAAGAATGTAAGGAATTGATTATGTGGAGAAGTATAACCAGAAGATTATGAATTAAAGGCTACAAGTAATATATGGTACAATAGAGACTTATCTATCACAGTCAAGAGATCATTGCAATTCAAGGAATCTCATCTAGCAAATCATAGTTGCATATCAAAGATCAGTCATTGATTCATTCTAACAAGTGCATCAGTCAAACTATTTAACTAGGTGGACTTAACATTTTTTTTTCTAAATATCCTAATAGAGTGCATACTTCATTGTATGTTTGTAAATCCTTTAACAAGGTGGACCCCATAGTCCTTATTGCTCCTAATAGGGCAGATGAAGAAAAGCGGTCAATCATAAGCCTTAATAGACCAACTTTATATTGCAATACTAAAGCTTGTGGGAATTATCCCCACCCCAATTTTACTTTCTATTTGGAAGGTTTTTGGGTCACCATATCTTGTGTCAAAGTGTTATGAATGTTTTATCATTTTCATTCTTTCATGCATGCAATTAGATTAGAATAATATATGAAGGATTAATCGTTGAAGTGAATTAAAGTTGTATTTGTTCCTAATTCGCCCCTCCCCTCTCAGTAACCAAGCCTACCTTATATTTCCAACACTTTCCTTGTTAGGAGTAACTTGATTAAAGGACTTTAGAGCACAAATTAATGTGCCACCCCATTAAGGGATTTTTACAAAGAACCTGCTAGGGTCCACCCTTGTTAGGATTTACTATTGAAAAAGTAAGTAAACAATAGGTTAGTGATCTAACAATTTAGCTACTTAGCTTAGAGTAGATCTCTGATTAGCTCTCTTGACTAGTCTGCAACTACTCTATGCCTTCCCTTGGCTCTACAATCTTAGACATTGTTCAATGCTGTGCTTGGCTCTTCATACTCTTGTACACGACGTCCTTTTGTTGTTTTATCTTGGAGGCTTCTCCCAAGCTCCTTATAGTAGATCTCTAAAGATGACTTATCACTATGCTTCTCCTCTTTGAGATTCCTCTTAGCTTGTCTCTCACTAGCTCTATTGCTAAGTACTTTGGTAATCTAACATTTTCTCCTTTTTTTTCCAACTCATTTTATACTCTTCTTTCAACTTCACGTAGAAGCCTCATATTACAAATTGAAATTTTTAATTATCTCTCTACTACTAGCTTCACTTCTTGTTTTAGTAGTGTGTCACTCCTATCAAATATGGTATGTTCATATAAGAATCATGGGTTTCATGTGCCTTCAATGGTTTGCTTTGGCTTCTACCACTTGGTTTCTTGTTATGCATGTTGTCTTCACTTAGCATCCATTGTCTAAGTGGATCACCTTTGTCTTTTCCTTACTTTGGCTCACATATCTTCTTTGCTTGTGTAAATTAGAGTTGCATATTGCAGTGCCTTACTAGTTATGCCTTACTACTGGTTTTTCTTCCCTTGTTAATGGTTATAACAATGAAAACACCTTTAATGACTAAGCTTACCTATATGCTTTATCGGTCAGTCTTCAACACTTAAGCCAATAGGATTTATGTTTTGAATTCTCTTGGACAATCATAAGTACTTATGGAACATATTTTTGTCACCTTGAGTGTATGATGCAAGAGCATCCTTGGATTTTTGTCAATCTTGCATCCCCAAAAAGATATTTGTTGCTTTCTCTTTTTTAGTTATCTTTTTGACAGTTTGATTTGGCAAACAATTGTTTTTCCTTTTTGGATTTTCTGAGCTTGGTTTCATATTGTGGACCTATCATGGATCCTTATTGTAAGTGCACAAAATTTAATGTTATAATTGGAAGAATTTATGCTTCATCTTCTTGGGTGTTGATTTCCTGTGTTGTTCTTCATATGATGTATGGTATTGATGTGGGGAGTTGTGAGTAACTAAAGCCAATTAGTGCACTCAACTACTCAAACCACCATGAAAGAGTTAACACAAAGGAATCAAACACAAAAGAGAACAACACCAGAGAGAGAGAGAGAGAGAGAGAGAGAGAGAGAGAGAGAGAGAGAGAGAGAGAGAGAGAGAGAGAGAGAGAGAGAGAGCAATATTATTTATTGATTCAAGAAAATATCATCATACATGCCCAACTGTAAGGCCTTCTAGGTTACGGCCAGATACAAAATACATTCAAATCCAAGATCTAGCTTCAAGTTTAGATTTCTAAACACACATGCTTTCAATTTCCTATCCTCCTATCATCTATCTTCATTCAAGATGGATGAATAAATAATCACTAAAGGCTTCACCACAACCATAGTTATACCAATCAAAGCCACAAGTTGGCCCAGAATGCTAAGAACTAAATAAACCTAATGTTAAATACTTGAAGAGCCACAAGTCAGCCTCCAGCATAAATTAAATGTCCAAAAATTGATACTCGAGAAAAATTGCAATATCTCCTCACCCTGATTGAATTAGAACTTGTGCTTCAAAATAAAGATAGTAACTTAGGTCCTCTACAACCCCTTAAGTTTTCAAAGGCTGATTCACCAAGGATAAGTGCACATCCATCCCAAAAGTCACGCACAGAAACTAGTCGTGCAAACTGCCAGAAATTGATGCTCCAGGAGAATTGCCATATCTCCCAGCTTATAATGAATTAAGACTTACACATTTGATAGAAGGGAATACTCTAGGTCCTCTTCAATACCTAAAATTTTCAGCCTCTAAATAATTATGCAGAATTAGTTACATAGTCCACAACATGCACCCATAAACTAGAAAAACACAGCTCCAACAACAAGGTAAAAATGACTCAAACCTTAACATGATAACTCCAATCTCTTTATGCACATAGAAAAGGTTCCCCAACATGTCTCCAACTCTTGGAAACTACTGAAATCTTGGCAATGCAAGACATTGCAACTTGGAAAAACTAGGAAAACTGAAAACATGCAGGATAGTAGTGCAACCCAGGATGCTCCCACATCAGGTATTTAATTTTGCGAGGTTCTATATTTAAGAGTTATATTACGCTCTCTTGGATCTAGGTAGTTGGTTAACACGTGAACTCGTACCTAATGTCACATAATTTTTTATGATGTATTATGTATTAAAACATTAATTATCTAAGGGGCAGTCCTATATTGTATAACATGTTTCCTTTTATTGGAGATTGTGAACTTAAAGCCAACTTGCATGTCCTGATGGCTATATATATAATGTCCTTGAGTCTTAGAAGGGAGTAGGGGGTTGAGTAGAAAAGTAGTATCTGGGTAGTTACTCATGATCAAGGAGGTAGAGCTCAAGAGTAGTGAGTTTTGGTATGTAATCTCAAATGCAATTGTGTGTGACCGAGAAGGCCTTATAACGGTATATCATATCATTTTGTATGCGAGTTGTATAACCAATCGCTATTTAGTTGTATATATGAAAATTTATTGTTAATAAAGTGAGTTATTTTTTATTGCATCTTGTTATACTCATACTATGTTGTTCTTGTTGGGAGCTTGGTCATCTCCTTTAGAGATACACCTACTTTTTATTGCATCACTATCCCTAATAGTTTTAACAAGTTTTGTAAATCCCTTAACTAGGTATTCTTTGACAAAAAATTATTTTAAATCCCTTAATAGGGTGAACATTGTATTAGTGGGATTAAATCCTTAAACAAGGTAGCTTGTAATATGACTTTGGATACTTCTTTGTTTTAGCACTTTCAAATTTTAATAAGGTGTTTTAAGTAGACTATGAAGCTAGTGGCAATGCCATTATAGCTATTGTGAGTCAAGGAGGTAGACTTGTTTCTTATTTCAGTAAGAAGTTGAATGATGCCAAAAGAAAATATATTTTTTATGATAAGAAGTTTTATTATATAGTTTAGGCATTGAAGAATTTGAGACATTATCTTTTGCCTAAGGACTTCTTTTTATTTATTGTTCGTCAAATGTAATATTTGAACAGTCTAGGAAAACAGAACCAAAGGCATTTGAAATGGGTTGAGTTTTTAGAGTTGTACATTTGTTTAGAAACACGAGTGGGAAGTCTAACAAGGTATATATTTTGTTGACAAAGAAGCATAGTGGATGGTTGGGTGGAGATTTTGGGTGAGATAAAACTATTTCTCTAGTTATTCAGAATTATTATTGGCCACGACTATAACAAGATATTAAGAGATTTGTATAGAGTTACAAAGCATGTTAGATGCAAAAAAGGGTAAAACAAAATACAGGGTTATATCAGTTATCACTTTTACCAAAGAAGTCATGGGAGGATATCAGTATGGACTTTTTTCTTGGTTTAACAAGGACTTAGAGAGGGCAAACAAGGACTTAGAGAGGGCAAACAAGGACTTAGAGAGGGCATGATTCAATTTTTGTGGTGGTTCACATATTTTAAAAGATTGCACATTTCATCTCTTGCAAGAAGACTAATGATGTTGTCCATGTGTTAGAATTAGTTTTCAAAGAAATGGTTAGACTACATGGTCTACCAAAGAGCATAGTTGCAAATTGAGACACCAAGTTCGTTGGATACTTTTGAAGAACATTGTGGAAGAACTTAAAGACTAATTTGGAGTTAAACTCAACACATAATCCACAGACTAATTGACAATTATGATGTTTGGTTGGAGATAAACCAAAGGGATGGGATTTGATTTTATCACATACAGAATTTGTATACATAATTATGTTAGTAGGGGCAATAGAAAATCACCATTTTAGATATTATATGGGAGTAGTCTCACAAATACTTTTAAATTAATGGAGCTGAACAAAGGGGAGAGAAGAAGTCTCAAAGCTGAAGATTTTGTAGAACACTTGAAGAACTTGCATTAGGAATTGAGGAAACACATTACTAAAATGAATGCATGGTACAAGGCTAAGGTAGATGAGAAAAGGAGGCATAATAAATTTCAAAATGGAGATGAAGTCATGGTTCATTTGAGAAAGGGAAGATTTCTAGTGGAAACATATAACAAGTTGAAGATGAAGACATTTGGACCATGCAAGATATTTGATGAGGGCACAACCCAAGACAAAATGAACACAATAGGAAAAGGGAAATATTATTATTAAAAGTGATATGCTATTACATTAAGTACAATGAAACTAGACTCAATGACGTGCCCTAGGGGCTTACAATGTTGTCTGATTCTGAAGAAAAACACTCCTCATAGCACCTTCTCCCAAACTCCACCAAAAATTGCATTTACAATGCCAAAAATGCCCTTAAGTAACCCGAATTAGGTTTAGGGTTAAGAATACATTTTAAAATATGTCATTTGGCATCCACCACCAAAATAGAAGGTTCTAGAAACATGTCAGAAGTCAATGCAAAATTAGAAGAATCTAGAAATGGTAGTCCAACTTCCAGGAGGCACAACTCTTGATCTGAGACTCTATTTGACGAACCATTTATATTTTCGGAAAACTCTCCAAACGTTCTATAGCCCTATGGACAGGTTTTCTTGTCCCCCATTTTTCAGGCCCGTACGAGGTTGTTTAGTGCCTCAAATCTAACTTTGAAGCGCTCTTAGGGGGTCTCCAGACAACTTAAAACTACAATAACTTTCAAACTGTAAAGCCTTTTGACCTGATTCTTTTTCTGGAGTGCTTTAACTTACAAGTATAATCATCCCTCCAACTCACACCCTCTAACTCATCATATTTATGTCTCAATTACAAAATAACATATTTTCTACATTGGCACATATCACAAGGTGTTCAAAAACACTAACCTAGAAAATCAATAGTGGAACTATGAGAGTTGGAGTCTCTATTTGACCCAAATGAGTATCCAAAAATAAAAACACATTAAACAAAAACAAAACGCTAAGCATATTTTTGGGTGATATAGGATTGCCCTTACACCATTGGATGCTTCTACATCAATATTGAAGAAGCATGATTCAAGAAATATCTATGAAGTAAAATTTCCTAGCGAACTAAATACTTCATCAATGTTTAGCATTTTAGATCTAATAGAATATCATTAAGGAGGTGTTGAAGACAAGGTCATAGAAGCACAATAGAGTATTCCAGCAACTACTTTAGCTTTAGAGGAGGTTGAAGACATTTTGGATAGTCATGTTGGTAGAAGCACGAGAAATGGAGCATATGCAGAGTATTTGATCAAATGGAAAGGAAGACATGTTGAAAATTCATCATGGTTGTCAAGGGAGGAGGTGAACCCTCTTGGTTTTCCTCTGAAGTCCTAGATGTAACAAGGTCAATTCTCAAATTACTCCAAGTGTCTAATATAAGAGCATCATGGGTGTAAGGGCAATTTTGCTTCACCCAAAAATATTATCTAGTTTGTCTTTTCAATAAGGGTTAGCTCAATGCAGAGTTGTTATTTCTGGAAGCTTACTATTTTAAGTAAGTTGATCATTTGAGCTCAAAATGTTCTAATTTCCTCCTTCGAGGTTTATTTTAGATATATTAGTCTACAAGAACAATTCTATTAATAAAGATAATATTATTTTTCAATATAGGCAACATGGTACAAAAACTTTGAACTCGATTTTGAAGGTTTTAAAAGATCCGAAAAGGGCTCAAACCTTAGCTTGCCGGAACTTTCGCAAATCAAAAGTTGTAGATCAGTTTGACATTTTTGAAATGGGTCATAATAGCCGATCAAAGTTGTCGGTGATAGGTTGTGATCTCTAGAAGTTTCGCCACTTAAGTTGACAAAAATGATTCATTTATTTTTTTCAAAATTTATTGTGAGTTTTGAAAGTTGTCAAGACCTACTCTAATGTAATATAATATGAATCATAATACCTTAAGGTTGATCAACTTCAAATTTTAGAGTTACATTTTCTAAAACCTTCTTTGGCAACTAATAACTTCCTATATAATAAAGACTAGTAGGATTGTCTAGGACAATTTTGGGGATGTATGGTAACTCTAGCTTGCAAAATATTCTAAGAAAAATGTCCACATAGCTTTGCATGTCATATTTATTAATATTATAATTTTATTTTGGTGGATATAATAAAATGTCAATTTTCTATTCTTACAACTTCTTGTTATTTTTCTAATAATATATTGTATGTGCTTGTTTTAATAAGAAGAGTACCCTTTATTACTTGTTTGTTATCCGAAAAAACAAAGATGTGATTTGCGAAGTCACAACAATGTGGATGATGAACATCCCCAAGAATCCTAACTGATTCTTAATCCAAATGAATGTGCTTATAGGTGAAAGCCCAATGAATCTCTCCGTGCAATTAAAATCCTCATCATAACAGACAAACTTGATATTCTCAAGATAATTATAATGAGGTAAAAATGCAATGGGAAGGAATTGAGATGCACCTGGGTCAAGCAGACAGCTACAGCTACATAGATATAGCGTCACAAAGGGCGAAAAAGAAATCAGCTACAGCTCTGTGGCGAGCGTTTTTATGATTTATAATTATGTTAAGAATAACATTAGAATCGTGGAGATTTCAATAATTCATATTAATTTGGGGTTTTTATTAGATTCAATGATCCAGACTCCAAACAGTTCAATTTATTTCTCTTGTTTGACTATTTTTATGATGATTAATCGTATTTGATGGATAAAATAATTACGTGATGTAATCTAGAAATTCCAAACCACCTAGACCAAAAATGTTCAATGTCTCAGCTCCCAATGGCTACTAATAGCATGAAAAAAGTAGCCATCACATTTCCACGCAGTTTTTTTTATTGCACATAGTTTTTTGTTGGGAAGATAAATCTGAACCAATTCTTAAGTATCAATCTAAACAACAGACTCCAAGATTTGATTTATTCATGACTCATCTGAAATTACATTAGCTTCTTAGATAAAGCCTTATTAATGTATTTTTAAATAAGTTACTAAACAAATCAAAACTTTGAGCGGCAGCACTGATTGCTACTTCACACTAGACTGTTGTTTTCAAAATGTGACCATACAGCATCTCCATTGAAACAAAAGCAACCAATTTGGAAAAAGATTCAAAGGCCTGTGAATTGGCTCATAGAATGGCTCATAGAATTAATGACAGCATTCTTTCTCAGCTGTGTTTTCTTCCTCGATCATAGACGTTATACAAGTATTACACAAATTATAATCCAATGGCTTAATATACAAAAGCACAGCAAATATGATGCCTTTGAATGGCAGCTGAATTTCAGTATGTAGTAAAAAAGTACACCATGTTTACTGCAAAATGAAAAGAGATTACATCATTACACCATAGTGAAGAATAAGCAATAACAAGGAAAAGAATGTTGAAGAGAAGCAAAACTCATTAAAACATCTTATCAGGGATTTTCAAATATAAGCTGTAGCCTATCATTTCTATCTCAGCAATTGATCAATGCCCAAAATAGTCATTATCAACACTAAATTGCTCTTCATATTGCATTTAAGCAAATCCCATGTTCAAGTGAGGAGCCCTGGTTACCTATATGAGTCTCACTTTATTGAACCAATAAGAATAAATCCGAATGTTACAGATGAACATCAAACAATGTTCTCTTTTTTAAGGCATAATGCCAAGAAAAACTGATGGTGTTCTCATGAAAACACACCTTCCAAATCTGCATGGGTGTCCCTGCGACCTGGCCCAGTTGTGACCAGTAGACGATGCAAGTTAAGGCGAGACTAGTCCCCTATGGGCGAGATCAACTGCCCGCGAGATGTCTCACCTTTTAAACCTGGGAGAGATTTGAACCCGACACCATGGGGAACTACCCACAACCTCAAGCCAACTCATCTACCCATGCAGGCTAACACACCTTCCAAATTACACTTATGTCCTGCTCAGGTTCAAAGCTTGAAGAAGCCAAGGAGGCTGTTTAATGTTTTCCTGTTTTGGTCTTTCACCAATATGAAGATCAAGGAAGTTCCTCTCCTTACTGTTTTTCTCACCATCAATATCAAACCTTTGCCATCCAGTCCTACACTTGTCAATACTTTTATGCTCCTTGCACTTTGCTTGAGTATCTTCCAATGTTCTGCTATTTTCATGGATGGTGGCTTCAGAAATAACTGAAGGTGGAGAGTAGAGTTTTAACTCATCACTAAATATTGGGCTTGTGCATTCTTTTGGCTGTTCTCTTTTAAACTCTGGGAAAGCCAATCCTAAACTTGAAGGAGTTTTCTGATAATTAGATACTGTTTTACCTTTTCCGTGTCCTGTACCTAAGGTCAGCTCCACATCACTATCTGGATGAAGAAACATACTGAAATTTAGAGGCCGTTTATCTTCTTTTGTAGGATTTTTTACAGCTATCCTCAAAGTTCTTTCATCCTTGTCTGCATTTGTCATCGTTGGCTGTTCAAGATCAAAAGTCCTGCAAGTAGCTCTACTAGGTTGCAACCTGGAAAAGTCTTGTGAACTATCTTTGGTTTCTTTTGGGCTCAACTTAATTGGCAGGCTTTTTCCAAGAAAATCAGAACAAAGGGTCTGATCTCTATCCTTGCCACAAATAGGCAGTTTGTAACTCATTTTTTCTTTCTCTGTCAGAAAAATATTGAGTGGATTCCTAACATTTCTTTTGCCTTCTGATTCAACATGGTCTGATCCAAATTGAAATATGAACTGACTTTTTTGTGATGTTGGTGAATCTAATTTTGCATTGCCAAGTGATTTTCTTTTAAGATCAGCCATCAACACCTTCTGAACTTGATATAGACGATGCAGTTCCCGGACCTGCAGGATTCCATGAATAAACCAAACGCTTCAGAACATTGAAAAATCTTAACAACACATAGATTTCAACAATTCATGAGATTTGCAGCTTGTTGTTTCTGGATTTGATTGTGTAAAAGTTTTGCATTAACATTTCGGATCTCACACTCTGTGATCCATCATCGGGATGAACAAGAAAGAGAGCATAAGGAGTGAAGTATTAAAAATCTTCTTTTTGTGAAGTTCTAAAAATCTCCTTCCCTCTTTCATCCGTAGAACATGAAGAACAATTTCTCATTGAAAAATAATAATCATTGTGCAATTTCATATGCTTACCTGTCCTTGGAAGATTTCTTCTTGTTTAAGCATTGTCTGCTTAAGAATTTCTCTAGTATCTTGTGTTCCAGATCCTTCCATTCTTCCTTGCATGGAATCACTGCAATTGTTGATTCCACTACAAGTTTGATCGTCTTTTAATGGATTGATCAATTCAGGACAATGTGGCGAAGGATCTTCAAGCTTTAATGTTACCCTTGTGGCCGTGACTGCTTTTTTGTTTGAGAATCTTGTTTGCAACTTTGTTTCACAATGTACTTTTGTTGCCATATCTGCCACCTGGACATCCAATAACTTCCATTAGAGGAACACCTTGTGTGTTTGTAGACTTTGAAACAAACAATAATGAATGAAGTAGATTCATTAAAATTGATATTGATATCTACAAGTGAAACATGCATTTTCCAATTGAATCAATGGTTTGCAAAAATCTGCCTGAACACAACAAATGGACTTCAAGGATCTGTTTTCTGAAATGCAATCTGAAATTGCAAATTATCCGGAGAATAAAAACAGAAAATGCAAATGGAAAGAAGTAAAATCAGGAGAGAATGTAATTAGGCAGTACTATGGGTTTTTATTCACTAAGCAAAAAAGCTCTCTTTCTTGTGGCGGTTTATGGATGAGAGTCATGGAACATGGCACAATTATAATATCCCAAGCTAATTTTATTTTCTTGGATTTCTACCTGTAAGTCAATCTTAACAAGCCTTGGAAAAGAAAAGATTGCTTTAGGCATGTAGGTGTAAGTTATGTATTCAAGTAATTAAATCCTTAGGTCATTCTTTTTCTATTTCAAATCTCTACAAGAAAGAGTGCTTAGCAACAATCCTTTACTTGGATGGATAGACAAGAAAATATCCAGGAAACTTCCGACTTGCACAAAGGCAACCCTACTTGATTCCAATCTTGGAGAAACAATAGTTTTATTGTACGAATTTTTAATGTTGTGGCACAATAACATGATCTTATCAATGAAACGAAAGAATAATCTGGCAATTAGAGCTATAACCCATTTAAAAATTATTTGATGGAGCAACTAAAACAACCCTAGGGCAGAAGCATAGATAGCACCTATCATATAACAACTATGGCAGTTTAATCCTTCATTAAATTAACTTATGGGATAAAACCATCAGAACGACAACACAATCTTATCAATCAAAGAAAAAAAATGGTAACGAGAACTACAGACCACTTAAACAAAGGTTTGATGGAGCAGCTATAACAACCCTAGTACATAAACATAAGGAACAATTGTCAAAAATCAACAATGGCAACTTAATGTTTCATAGTATCAATTTATCTGATAAACCAACATCATGGCCAATATCCAAGCTTTATCCATATATCTCAACCCCGAGCTTCAACTCTGACACCAGAGACCTGATTATGATAAGCCGCTCAAAAAATGCTTAGTTTAACAAAGCTTGTGTGTTGTACAGTTCAAATGAATGACTATAATGTCAAAATTTCAGATTTTGGAAGGGCTCAACATATAACATTCAATTCAAGCATAAACATAGGAGAATGTATAAATGGGTGAAGAGATGGTAATCGCAGTTGTGCTCGCCATAGGATCAAAATCTACATATCAATGGTTGTATCACATATGTGATTGAGGTCCATTCAAAATTTCCCTTCGTGCCGAGCACTGTGAAACCCAATCAATGGTGATGAAATGAGAGTGTATTAGAACAAACAATTGATAAGAAAGAGATATTTTTCACAGCGAGTCAAATTGTGATATTGTTATCAGAATTCAACTGTGTAGTTTTTGAGTCAAACTACACAGTTGAGACATCTTGTGGGTGGTTGATCTCACCCATGGGAGACTAGTCTCACCCTAGCTCGCATCGGCTGCTGGTCATCTCTAGGCTAGATCACAGGGACACCCCATATAAAACAAAAATATCAAAATAGAACAAACAATGTTTCACACAACTAGATATGCCAATTAATTTGTTGCACACGGGTTTTTTTTTTCTAAAAGCTTTTTGTTTGCAAGTGAATGAAGTTTTTTGCAACTCTTTCCATCATAGTGGATTGATTTCTTGTAATGCTTAATGTAATGCCTGAGTCCACCACAGAGGTAATCAAATTTTCACTTTTAGCTCTGGCAACTCTAAATGGCCTTACGAGGCTTTGTTTTTTGTGATTTCTTACTGCTATGAAAAAGGTTGCTGATTTAAGTCAATATACTACTGAACTATCAAACAAATTGCAAATTTGAAGACCATACTCTTCTCTTCATTTCACTTCCAAATCAATCCACACCTTAGAGTGATCTCCACTGATGGCCTCAAATACTTTAAAATCAGGGCAACATCAACAATTCCCTTTTCATCTTACAGTTTCTGTTGCTTTGCAGTATGAGGTTATACAGTTCTGGGATTCAAGTTATGTACATACCTCCACAAGTTCTGTAGAATGAATGGCTTCATGTTATGCTTCTTTAGGTGGAATTCTTCCCTGTCAAAATACTCTACGGCACGGTTTGAACTAGTTACTACATAACATTATCAGATTTTCACAATGCATTTTAAAAAAATATAATTTTGTTTCTGGATATGTATTTTTAGCATCAATGTTTCGAATCACATCCTACGATCGGATAAACCTAAGATAGTGTAAATATTTTTAGTAACTACTTATCAAAGCCACCCAAGCCACCCATTCTTGCTTTCCAGTTTTGAACCTAAGATAGTTTCCTTTAGGGCTTGTTTTTAAGCTTCTTCCAAGATTTGTTCCTAAACCTTCTTTGCTAAATGCCTTGCAAACCTATCCACATTAACCAACAGCTTCGCTCGAAATTTATCTCGAACAGTTTGCAAGTGAACAAGCGGATTTCTACATGTGCTACTGTAAAGATGTGGGCAGCAAACCTTATCTGACTACATCTGTTTGACATTCTTGTGGTTGCGCCAAGTTCTGCTGAACATGCAATATGCATGTCCTTGAGTTGCTAAAAAACAAATGCAGGCACACACTTCAGGCATTGACATTTTCTGATGGAGAAAAGCCTACAAAATGGGAAAAAGAGGTATTGCAAGTCAAGATTTGACAGAAAATAAGTAGAGAACAAACAACTCATCCCTGTTGATGCATATTAGTTTGAAGAAAGGAACCTTTCATATGATTTGAAGCGTTCTTTTTCCTAACAACCTCATGTTTTAAGGTAATACCAGCAAGAATGCCAAAACCTAGACCGGCAAACATCGAGAATGCTGGATGGTTCAAGATTTAGGTATATACAAAATAATGAAATGCTGCACATATACGCGCGCACCATTAACTCAAAAGAAATGATCCCACGAATTTATCTGCATCCAGAACTCCAAAAACACACACTTGTGATTTATAGCTATCAGATACCTCCTTTCCAATTGGTTGTTTCGTAGAGGAAGTGATTGGCATGATGAGTATTGGAGATAATTCTCCATAACTATGGTCTAAATGTTGACTTCGCCGTTCTGTGATTGCATTGGATGAGGATTGAAAAGAAAAAGGATGCGAAAGCCTACAGAACATGAATGTAGCAGACTCAGTAAGCAAGATCAGGATATTAACAAAAAATATTCCATTTGCAGATCCCTTTAAGCTCTATCTGTCGATATTAAGCCGGGAGTCTTTTGCTGCTTCCTGCATTAAGAGACTGGGACGGTCAAATGTCAGGGGGGTCTATTAATTTAGCAGTAAAAGATCACCGGACTCAAAAGTCTTATCTTGGACCGCTTTCCGGAAAAAGATCGACTAGTCTAAAGCCACGCTCCTATAGGAGTCGATTTGGTTTCTAGTTTTCGTGTGGGTTCTGGATATGTCCCTCTCAGTAACGTCATAGTTATGAGTACCCACCTTGAAGGGATTTTGTGGCCTTCGACCAAACTCCAACAAAAATTATGAAATCCCAAACTCCCTCGTCTCCTTAAGTTCCAGTAGACCAACTCCCAGAAAAAAGGTACTTGATGAACTAGCTTGTACGGTGTGCCGCATCATTTATATCACATTTCAGATTTGATGCGCAAACATCCTATCCTGATTTGGCTTGAATTCTTAGAGAATTATGCACAGTCTGGCATTAAGTTGGGGCAATCCACATTCAGTGGCAAAAAAACCCACTGTTTGCCCATAGTTAGAATCTCAGGTGGCCCATGGAAATTTTAACAAATGGAAACTGTACTGGATGTCCTGAATTCTGGAGTTGACTCAGAAATACATGAACATCATGTTGGGTGGGCATTTTGTCAGATAAAACTACACACATAACCAGCACAAATCCCAAATGCCAATACTGGCTAATGAATGCAAGCTATCCAAGTTTTAGATACAAATGAAAGAAAAAATAGAAAACCAGTTTGGAAGAGAAAATCCAAAAATCCCTGGCAGAATCCTTGCGTATCGGTTTATACATCTCTCCGGGATCCAATTAAGATAGCTCTAATCCTCAATCTTCCTTTGACTAATACTATTATAACAATTGCACTTCAACACCCCGATGTGAAGAAAACGATCTCCAAAATACTGATCTTGATACTAGACCCAATAGACCATGCTAATGGGGACCGTCTAACCGTGAAACTTAGAACATTGCAAGCAAATTAAAGAAAAAATTCCAATAAAAACTGTAGTAGCAAGTTTTTTGCTGAATGTGTACTTGGGGAAGAAAACAACGGAACCTAGTAATCTTGTAGGCATACTGCTTCTTCAATAGAAAAGCAGCGCTCTCCAAACTGAAAGATCATTACCATATTTTCCTTCCAGATGTGTGCTGATGCAAATTTTCATGGTACAAGGGAAAAAAAAAATCATACAAGGTCACACTTTTGGAGTAAAATGTCACAAAAAAAATGCTCCATCATAGAAGTTCACCTGTTAATCCCTGTGATCCTTCTTCCAACCGAATTTTTTTCTCTGGTGTATCCATGAATATCAACATAAACACAAATGGACACCAAACACTTGAATTCCCAATATTTTCATTCTCCATAACATAGCTTGCAGACTTTCACCCGCTTCTCTCTGACTCCCAAATACAAATCTAATTGTTTTCTCTACCAACAGATGGATTGTGAGGAGACCAACAAGAAGGAAACTTAGAATACAAAATAAAATTAAAAAATGAATTCCCCCTTCAGATCTAACCAATGATAAAAGGAGTAGTAGAAAGAGGAGTAGTAGTAAAAAGAGGGTGGGGAAGAGCGGAAGATACTGAGGCAATGATGGAAGAGGATGAAGTGATGATGTGTGTAGTGTGCAGAGAAGATGATGTAGAAAACAAAATCTCACTCAAAGTAGCTTGTAAGCCTACGTAAGCATATGAAGAAGATATTCCAGACAGCACTGCAAAAATAAGATACTAGAGACACAGATAGATGATAGATAGCTAATGTGCACTTGTCAGTTTTCTCTATAAATATAATATATTTCTTATTTATATTTATGGGATGTGGATATGGATTGGAGGTTTGGAATGATTATGCTTCGATTTGCTTTTGGCCTTCCTGTACTTCTTGTTGGTTGTTTGAGGAGCCCTGTCACACGATTATAAATTGAGCAATTTATGAATATACATATATATATATATATATAGTAGTGGAGATTGTCTATGGAGTACTCAACGACATTAATTGAAGGAGTTCGTATACTTTGTTTTTTCCTCCTCCAATCATGGTTTATCCCTGGTTACATTCTTGACCAGAAATGTGTCCAAAAAAAGCTTATCTCGGGGTTGGGAGTAAGTATCCCCCTCCATGGGACCGTCGGTTTGAAGCTGGATCTGATAGGCTACTCCACCTTGGTAAGGCCATTATTCTGGGCTGATATTTCTGTTGAAACTAAAAAGGTTTCTTTGAAAATTCAGAGATAGTTTTGTCTTAGGTGCTCTTAATTACTGTTAGTTCTGACAATTCAAAATGTATGTACTAATAGTCAATCACACATGTACTGATAGTGGATCATTTTTATCTTTTGTAGTTGGTGATTGACCAATTTGTGCACCATTAATGGGACATTTCATAACAACCATTGGAACATTTTAACCACAAGTACAGGGGTTTTTGGGGTGAGCAATTATTGGTGCATGAACATAACGGCTAGGGGACCAGTGTTTTGAAATGACATCTTTTTACCACTTTGTGCTCCACAATCCCTATAGAGAGATCCATGAATACCCAAAAGTCGAAACTTTAGCTTTAAGTTTTTCACTCACCTATAGAGGTACACCAAAAAAATCTGCAAAATTTGACTTATGGTTTACAAGCTCTAGGTGCACAAAATTAGCTTGGGCAGCTACTTGGTCTTTTCCCCTATATCATAATAAAGTTATAGGATTTAAGAGTCGAAGGAATGAAAAACACCTAAAAGGTCACAAAGTTCATGAATCTAGAAACAACCAACAAACATATAAAAAGTTTATAAGGTCAATTTTATTTTTCTTATTGTAGCTTAGTTTTTCTACTATTTATCTAGAAACCTATGACTTTTGTTATATTTTCTAGTTCAAATAGATTGTTCAAGGTGTTCATGTCTAGTGTTTCAATGTAATTCATTTGAATATTCTTGTTTCCCTACACTCCATGATATAAAGTATTTCTATCTATGTCGCTTCATGAGTGCAGGAGCAACACTTATGTACACTCACTATTCTTTAAGATATGGCATTCATCATTTTTTGTTTGAAGCTATATGGATGACTTCTTTAGTTAAGAGTCAAGGACTAGGGGGTATACATTCCACCAATTTTGCATGTGGTACGATCCCAGCCTCATCCCTTTTTGATGTCAAGAGCCTTGCACTCAAAACGACTTGATCTTTAGTCATCCATCTTTTGATTTCACATTGAAGTTAATGTGAAATAGTTAATGACAACAACATTGTTAACTAATCATTTCATAGACCTATTATGAATTGCTTCCAACAATTAGGTAGCAAAGATTATTGCCCAGTCTCTATCATTATTGATGAAGGCTTTATTCCAAATCAACGAAAACATTCTTGGTCTTAGCCATATCATTCATAGCTTTTGGAATCAAACTTGTACTCATCCAAACCACTACTTCAAGTGCATTGCAATGATCTCTACATCACTGGATCGTATTGCCAATCTAGAAGTTTTATATTTTAGAATTAGCCTCAAAAGCACAAAGTTAAACATATAAATCATCTAAAGCCTTCTTGAAATCAAAATTAGACTGCACAACATATTGAAGAATAAGGGTTTGTAAAGAGAAATTTGCACACATAATCATAGCCTCATACTAAGGAGAATAAAAAGTGTGAGAGAAGGAAACCAAATAGGAAAATCTCCCAAGACAATCAAGCGTGGTGTGTTTGAATGTCTAATAACAATATTGGGGTATATAATGTAAGGGAATAATGATGGTGGAACAAATTCCTGCACTAATCTTAAGAGGAGGGTCATGTAAAGATTTACTGGATATTACAATCATCACAAATTGAATATAAATGATATACACACAACACGGTGAATTATCTGTAGAATACTATTTTAGGAGAGAAATCCCACGCTCCAAAAGCCACCCAATATATTATTTAGAAATCGATAACATATTACAATATACTTGTAGAGAAAGCTTCTTGCATAAGTATCACCATAAGAGCTTAAGAGGCAACTCAACAACTATCAAACTCTCAAAATACATCACAATGCCTCTCATGTGCATGCTAAAATCATCCAAACTAGTGTACAAAGTATGATCCATTGTTGAGCTTATGACCTAATGATAAATGTTTAGAATTCACGATGACAAATTATATATCAAATATTTTTTTGAGGTTTCCAGCACCCAAAATCCATTCTAGGACATGATGCCCTTAAACCCACAACTAAATAATATTAATTACTTTATAACTTGCATATGAAAGCAAACCAATAATGTTGAACAATAAATATAACCATACACAAAGAGAACTCATAACACCATAATTCGTTACCTAGGGAAACCCTGGCAAAGGGAAAACCCCAGTGGAGATGATACCCACAAGATGATCCACTAAATAAAAGAATCATGTTAAGGATATTGACCCTATTAGGAGTCTATGAAATACATATAGTGTCTTGAGTCCTTGTTAGAGGACTCGGCCTTGTTGAAAGCCTCAACCCTGTTAGGAGTTGCTTCAACCCTATTAGGAGTTGGTAGATCAAATGCAATGAATGCAAGAAGAGTCCACTACCCTAACATGCAATATACAATTAAGTTTCTTCACAAGAATAGATATACATAATATGTTGTCTTACGATTGTATTTTGCACTTGGTCTAATCATACATCAGATTTCACATCACATAAGGCTCGCATATCATTTAAGATTTGTTCACATCTAGTTAACATCAAATTCATGCTTCTCATTATTTGTGCAAGATATGATCTTTACTTATATCTCACACATTATTAAATCTTTTCTTAGTCGATCTTGATGCTTTCACATGCTTGACCAAATATAAAATAACTTTGGGTAAACATCTAGGATGTCAACCCAACATGATTAAGTAATTATTTTGTTTCCAAAATAATTCCTTAAGTAGTACACTTCAATTAGTTGTCATACTCTGTTTTTCTCTATTGATTACTTGAACTGGTAATTTAATTGTAACTTGCTCCATATGCCCATACAGGTCTGTGCACCGACATACGTCACTGTGGCCCTTTCAACCATCAATCCTCAACTACATATGAACTAACTCAAAGTCTATCATCTGTACATACTATATCAGTCTCTGCACTGCTGCAAACTATCTAACACTTAGACAATTTTCTAACTCTGATAAAATCATAAAATATCAAAAGTATATGTTGCCATAAATGACAACACTTATACATCTACCTAGCCATATTACCAACACAGGGTTGGCAAGGCAGAAACCCTTTCAAACCCCAAGTCAAGGGAAATACCTCTGAACCTTCATCAGTCATGTATCAAAATACCTTTTAATCATTGCAGGATTGGGGCACCATTTGCACAAAAAATATTTCACTTGTTGAACACCTTGCAAGAGAAATGAAAGGGATACCAACATCATTATTAATCACTAGGGTCCAATTAGCACATAAAATTTGAACACCATCTAAAAATCTATGTCTTACAACCTTAATTAAAGAATAAAAAACATTCATCAAATTCCCTAACACAATTAGCTTCAACCTTCCATTCTTGAGCATATCTTTAAAAATGAATTTGAACATCAATTTGCCTAGTCCTAGCATGAAAGTTAATGTTCTTAGTGTAGGAGTTGAGAATCCAACTCTGAAAATGCGCCAAGATCACCTGCAATGCAAATAGCTTGCTAAAGAGAAACCTAGGGAGCAAAGAGCTTGAAGCAAATACTACACAAGAGAATATTTCACAATAGAAAATTAGAATTGCTATGTGAATGGAATGAATTTACAATGAGAGAAAGGTCACTTATAAAGACCTCAAGGAAGCTTGTAGAACAAGCTTGGAAGGTGGTAGAAGATAAGTTTGACAACTATTAACTACATGCATTTACCTAAGTAAGCTTAAGTAATAGAATAAATAATAAATAATTAATTAATTAATTATTTACTCTAACAACCCCCCTTAAGTGCAACTTAGGGGAATGCCTTAAGCTCACAAAAACTAAGATGAAATGCAGGATGGGTCCCAACAACAAGGCCATGTTAGGTACCCATGTACAATGCAAGAAAATGCAACCTCTAAAAACAAAGAAAGAGGGAAAACCCCATGGGAAAAACCCTACTCCAAAAAGAGGTAAAAGAGGGAAAACCCCATGGGAAAAACCCTCCTCCAAAAAGAAGTAAAATGAACATGCTGAAAAAAACCATGAAGTGAAGGAAGGAAGGCCTCAACCAGTCCCCCCAAGGACAACTTTCATAATCCTGAGCATAGACCGCAATTGAAGATAGTGTGGCAATGCAAAAAGTTTAGTGAAGATGTTTGCAACCTGACCGGTGATAGGAATGCACTCCAGTGCAATAACACCATCCTGGATCAACTGAGGAATGAAATGCATATGCAACTGAATGTGCTTGGTACGTTGATGCTCCACCAGGTTGTGAGAAATATGGATGGCACTCTAATTATCGCACCACAAAATAGTGGGATGATTGGGAGGAAAGCCAAACTCAGTCATCAACTGACGAAGCCATAAAGCCTCCTAACTAGCAAGAACTGCGGCCCTGTACTCAGCCTCTATAGATGAAAGTGCTTGAGCATGCTACTTCTTACACGACCATGTGATAAGACCTAAACCAAGGAAAAACACAAAGCCAGAAGTAGACTTGTGATCATCAACATCACCGGCCCAATCTAAGTCAGTGTAGCGAACAATGTGTGGAGTACCCGAAGTGTAGTGAATGCCATACATGAGTGTGCCCTGAATGTAGCACAGAATACGCCTAGCAGCTTGCCAATGACTCTCATGAGGGTCCTAAGAAAATTGAGAGACTAGGCCAACAACAAAAGATAGATCAGGGCGCATGTGTGTCAGGTACAACAGGCTGCCAACCAACTGCCGATACAAAGTAGCATCCACTGAAGGTGAGGAGGAGGTAGACAAAGTGACACCTAATTGAAATGGTGTAGGAGTAGCCTTACAATCAAGCATGTGAAAGAAACGAAGCATGTCAAGAGCATACTTCTGCTGATACACAAAAATGCCAGTAGGAGACTGATGAATCTGAAGACCAAGAAAGTAGTGGAGCAAACCAAGATCAGTCATCTCGAACTGGTCCATCAGTGCACACTTAACATGCTGGAGCATGGATGATGAACTACCTATAAGGATAAGATCATCAACATACAAAACAAGAATCTGAATGTCATCACCAAGATGCTAAATGTACACTGTGGGATCAGAATGGCAACGAGTGAAGCCTGTAGACAGCAGAAATGAGTTGATGTTCTCATACCAAGCCCTGGGGGCTTGCTTGAGACCATATAATGAACATCGAAGCCTGCAAACAAAGGTAGGATCCTGCACAAAACTTGGAGGCTGCTCCATATAAATCTCCTCAGGGATATCACCATTCAGGAAGGCACTTTTCACATCCATCTGATAAACTGGCCATCCTTGTGAAGCTGCGAGGGATAAGACAAGGTGTATGGAATTCATCTTGGTGACAGGGGCAAATATTTTGGAATAATCAACACCCTCAACCTGTAAAAAACCCTTCGCAACAAGATGAGCCTTATGCTTATCAATAGAACCATCAGCAGCATACTTAGGGTGGTAAATCCACTTATAATGCACTAGCTTTCTTCCCTTGGGAAGAGGACAAAGATCCCATGTGTGATTCTTCATCAAAGAAGAATATTCCTCCTCCATTGCACTATCCCATTCAGAATGTCTTGTCACTTCTGCAAACGTTTGAGGATCAACACTAATAGCATGACTGAGAAGATTGGAACCTGCAGTGTGAGAACGGGTGCGACGGGAAGTGGATGGGTCACCAACTAGAGATCCTTCAGCCTCAACAATATCTCAAGCCCATGTAGGAGTTGAGAATCCAACTCTAAAAATGCGCTAAGATCGCCTACAATGCAAATAGGTTGCTTAAGAGAAACCTAGGGAGCAAAGAGCTTGAAGCAAATAGCGCACAAGAGAATATTTCACAATAGAAAATTAGAATTTCTATGTGAATGGAATGAATTTACAATGAGAGAGAGGTCGCTTATAAAGACCTCAAGGAAGCTTGTAGAACAAGCTTGGAAGGTGGTAGAAGATAAGTTTGACAACTATTAACTACATGCATTTACTTAAGTAAGCTTAAGTAATAGAATAAATAATTAATAAATAAATAATTATTTATTTACTCTAACACTTAGCTAGGTTAATTACACTCATATTGTCACTAATCCTTGTCTTATTTCAATATGTGAACACAAACTATTTGGCCAAAAGCTTCTTTATAAGCATGAGTAGCTTCCATATACTCAAGTTCAGTAGTGGACAAAGTGACCATAAAATTTCACTTAATCATTGAATTGATTGTACCACCAAGGGAAATACATAAGCAATAGTGGATCTTTTGTTATCAATATCACCCACCAAATCTATATCAACATAACAAAAAATACCAAGCGAAATTTCATCTCTTGTCATATTACCATGATAGTAGCATAATGTGTTGGCATGATGATGATGTACGACAAGGATATAAGTGTCACAATGGTTGGACCATCATACTTGTGTTCTCATTATTAGCAAAAGGATGAGCTATAGGTCATAGATAGGCTATACCGATGGACAATTTGATTAAATGGATAGAATGGTTAAGTGTAGAGTGTATCGAGTAAAACACGACAAATTGTAATAAATTAAATGCATAGTAATATGGTTGATGAATTATGATGAATGGTTTACAAGATATGTTTATTAGAGGCATGTGAATTGATTTGTAAAATAATATCTACTAGAAATGGACAGGAAGTGAATGTTTGATGAAGTCTACAAGTCATAATGTGAAGAACGTGTAACTGATAGAGTATACTTCTATAGAAACAAATTATTGGTAAAGAATTTGTTGTTTGTTGAAAAGAAAAAGTGGTTAGTTGAGATTGGGATGATATGAAAGCATGGAATTCAAGGTTTTAGGGCTCTCTCATAGAATTTGAAATGCTTTTGAAGCTGACTAAGGATAACACATTTAGGGATTTTCCACTGTCTGATCTGATTTAGGATCTACAAGTTTTATGACTTAAGATCAACAATCAAATATACTTTCCTGATCCAAGCAATAAATGTGTGGCTATGTATTTAAAACCATTGAAATTACAAAGAAGAAGAATCTAGGACTGATAAAGAGGAATTCTAACCAATTACATAAAGTTAATTTTATGATTTTACTGAAGCAATTAACATAATTAAAATATAGAAAAGAACAACACATAATAAAAGTAACAAAATAAAAAATGAGAGATAAGAGACACAACACAATTTGATATCGGAGTTTGCCCTATCAGGGCTATGTCTCTGGGTCCTACTCCAACTGGTGGACTGATCTGATTAACTCCAAAATCAAGTACAAAGTGTTACAATATCAACCCCTTCAAGTACAACAGTATTACTCTGCTCTGATGTACAGGACTGAAAATGTCCTTCAAAAATTTCTCTCTCCTTTTCAGCACTTGGTTGTTCAAAATTCCAATGTTTAAAAAGGCCTCCTACTCCCCTCATTCATACATAAAATTAGCCTAAAATAGGCCAAAATAATAACTAGTAAAAATAGGCCCTTTAACAAATTACAGTCTCGAATTACCCTTAGCCATTTTTTTAGTTTGGCTTTACATCAATTTTGGGCTTAAAATTAATAAAAAAATAACTAAAAACCTTAAAATAAAGGTTGGCGGGCAGTTTTGTTATAACTTAAATAGAATGTAAATTGTTATACATGTAACAAAGTTTGACTGTGGTGCAATGGAAAGACCCCTTTTGGGTCGGTGGCTAGTCGGGGGTTCCAACCCCACCGATGCTCACCTTCCTTACCTTGGCAGTAGTTGCAAATTTAAATATAAATGACGCCAAATATAGTTTAAATGCTAACTTTGGCGTAATGAATACCAAGTTAATTTTGGTAGGTGGTGGTTATGGGTTCGACCATGACCGCTAACCACTTGCCACCACTTTTAATGATGTCACCACATGGTCTTTTCTTGCCACAACACGTCACATGCCACAACACTAGGTGATATCATCATCTCTTTTGGTCAATCGACTTTGATCAAGCATAACTTTTGTGTCTGGACTCTATTTGTAACAAAATGAATCTCATTGGAAAGCTCTCAACGAGACCTTTGATTTTATACTGACTTCAACCATTTTTGGAGAGTTCCAAATTTTCCCTTTCTGATGGCCTTTGGCCCAAGGTTTGACCAACCTTTGACTTGCCATAACTTGAATGTACAGACTCCTTTTTCATCCATTCAAGTTGCGTTGGATTTAGAATTTCGAGGACTTCAACATGTTACTAATTGTTGGAGTTTTTGAGATACTTCAATTTCAGTGAAAATATTCTCTGAACCACCACCTTAAGAACAATATAAAAGGGATTGAAAGATCAATGTGTAGTGATGGTTGGTGTAATTTTTTTTATTGTGGAAACAATACATTGTATTAGAAGTAATAAAGAGAAAAGCATTAGTTGAGAAGTTATTGAATATGTCATGAATTGAGTGTAACTTTTAGATCACCTATCACTCGTTGATTTTAGCAATTTGACAAGCTAAATCCATAAACAGGGTCACTCCTAATAGGGTGTGTAGGATCCTAATAGGTCTAAAGAGGAAACCTTCTAACAAGGTGACTCCATAAAAGTGTTCTAAATCCATTAATCAGGTAGATCCTAATAGATCTTTATTGTAAGCTTATAAAAAGGCTAATACTCTCAATCAAGTATGTTGGACTAACTACTAACATTCCCCTTTGGGATTTGTGACATGGCTTAATTGCCTCCTATGTTCTATAAGTCTAGTGGTTGTATCAGGCATTGATGGGTCAATCTTTTGGTGCAATAGCAACTCTAACTTCTAACAAGTGGTATCAGAGCTTGATCACAAGTTTGAATCTCCTTAGGTAACACTAAGGGTAGGATTGTTAGACTAACCGCAAACATTCTCCTTCAAGATTCATGGCATGGCTTAATTGCCTCTTATTCTCTATAAGTCTAGTAGTTGTATTGGGCACTGACAAGTCCATCTTTTGGTGCAATGGCAACTCTAGCTTCTACCAAAGTATACTCTTAAGTAGGTGGATTTAATGCTCCTAACAAGGCAATTTATCATTGCAACAACAAAATTTTTGGGTACTAATTCTCACTCTAGTTTTCTCTTCTAACCAAGGGTTTCCTTGTGAAAAATACTTATGTTAAATTTTTGCATTTGTGGATGTTTTATTTACTTTGTATCAACGTTGTTCTTTCCATTGCATGTTCTACCTTATGGAAGTTAGTGGTGAAAATATTTAAATTTATGGTCACGCTGAATCACCCCATCCCCCCTCTCAATGTCTCCTAGTATTAACAATTGGTATCAGAGAAAGGTTCTCTTGAAGAAGCCTAGTAGCTTGGGTAAGGTCCCTGAAGGAGACATGGAATATACTAGACATGTGAGTAGTCTTCAAGGTCAAATTTTTATGGTTGAACATGCAATTGAAAGTTTGAAGGATCAACTTATACATTAAAGAGAAAAGAGGAAAGAAATATGTGAGAAATTGGAAGCATACAGTAAAAGTGAATCCATGGAATTTGAATTCCTAGAACGTCTCCACATAATGAGCAATTGGATATGACTCAAGAATAATATCAAAAGGAATTTAGAATATTTATCCATCAAGATTGGTTAGGAAATGGAATTAGCTACGAAAGTTTTTGA
Source organism: Cupressus sempervirens (assembly GCA_028749045.1). Lineage (NCBI taxonomy): Eukaryota > Viridiplantae > Streptophyta > Pinopsida > Cupressales > Cupressaceae > Cupressus > Cupressus sempervirens. The sequence continues at coordinate 1,038,380,648 of CM053787.1, read as the reverse complement.
GGAAGCAAGAAATTTTTTTGAAGATTCCCTAAAAGCTAATTACCAAGACTTTACTTAGATAAGGAACATGAACTCTTCCAATGTAAATAAGAATTTGGTTCCATAGATATACATTTTCATGAGACTAATCAATAAATACAAGCTCTAAGGGGTGAGATCAACAATTAAGTGATGAGCAAGGAAAGTTTGGGTAGAGAGAATGAAATATTGTAGAAAGAACTTGTTGGCAAGTGTATGTCATGTGACCATACATGTGTTTTCATTTATGGAAGCATGTCTTTCTGGTATGGTTGATAGTCATGATGACATATTTTGTTTATTCAAATAAATAAAAATTGTCTAAGTCAAGGAAGGATTCATAATGTACAGTTGGGCATTTTTGGTTAGTAATGAAAGAGGAATGATTAGATGGATTTGTGATTATAGGGATATGATTAATATGTTATAATATTATGGTTTCTGGTTTTGATATGCAATGCAACAAAATTTATGGTATCATGAAGTGGTATAGGTTGAGAAAGGCAGTGATATAGAGCAATTTTGTAGTTCTGGATAATCGGCTTATAAATTGAATTGCCTTGACAATTCAATTTCTTAGCATTGAAGGGATGACATCCAAGGTATTAACTCTTGGATAACATAAATTTTCATTTTTTTTGATATAGGAATGGACACGTTTGGTAAAGTCCTAGTGGAGCTAACATAAATAAAGGATTATTGTGGTATAGGGAAATGTATTATGGTGTACAAGGATATAGAAATTTTATTATCTAATGTGTGATCCTTGATGATGGTTTTGAGAGCAAAGAATATGTGACCTTACATTGGAACTAATCAAACATTGTGATTTTGTGTATGTCTTATTGGGTATAACTTAAACTTTGATCTAATATTTCATGTAATGGGTTTTTAGTCTCTTAAGGTGACTTCTGTTAGATAACTGAGAGATGGGTTGAATCACTTATCCACAAGCTCTTTTTTGAAAAATTTAAAATACATATAAAAATTATATTTATCATTAACCAACTCGGTAATCACAATATCTCATCAAACTATAAATTGGTAAACTAACTTGCAATTCCTATTGAGTATCGGGTTCATTAACCAACTTACAAAAATCATAATAGTTTTAACATATAGAAGAAAATAACATGAACACATTAACACTAGTATTTTTAACATGGAAACCCGGTTTGGGAAAAAACCACCAAGTTTGAATCCAAAAATATTTTCACTCTTGTGAAGTGATCTCAATTAAGAGCCAACCCTATTAAAGGTTACAAGCACCCTACTAGGTGTGACCCTGTTAGGGAATTTTCACCAAAGATCATCTAGACCTTATCATTCTTCAATAAGTAGCATCTCTAAAGGACTTATAAACATTCAATGGAATTTCTCCTTCCAATAAGGATTTACAAATAAAAAGACTATTAAGTTCACTCAGTTAAGATATTTTCTCCTACAATGGTTATAATGTAACAATGAAATGATCTGATAAATTTTCAACTTTCTTTACTTGTTTAGATCTCCATTCTACTCAATATCTCCACTCACTGACTGGCCATCACATCAACACTTCACTTCAACTCAACTTTTCACTCTAATCTACTCGATATATTCTCCTTTATCACTTCAAATTAACTTGATTATTAACTAGACTAGCAATATTTACCTTCTTGTCTCTTCCTTAAATAAACATTTTTTTGTCACTTCAACTCCATAGATTTTTTCACTTAACCATAATCGTCAATTAATATTTTCCAGCTCAGATACATTGAATCTAGTCACTTAAGAAGATGTTTTAACCTTGAACTTTTTGTTTTACCTAGATCACTAAACATGCTTTAAATATTCATCATCAGGTCTTTCTTGAATTACTCCAGTCATTGATCTTTCTAATAAAAAAATTCATTATCCTAGAATCTTCTAAAATCATCCATATCTTTAATTGATGTCATCATTTACTCAATCTTTCATAAAAAAAATCTACTTTTATCGAACAGTGTCCTTCCTTCACTAACCTTCTCTGTACTTGGTTAATACTATGCTTAGATAACATAAAACATTTTTAGTCAACTTTCTCTTTCTTGATTAATACTATTCTAACTTACTTCACTTTTCATCCTCTTCATTTACCGACCACTATCACTAACTTAGTGTGGCTTACTAATTATCAATCTTTTCACTTGCCAACTTCATACCTTCTTTTACCAACCAAGCTAACTTGCTTATACATATCTCAACACTTTATGAAATCATGTAAAATAATCAAACCAACATTATACTATCATACGCCAAGTCATCAATTTCCCAATTTGGTTCACATACTTAACAACATTTGTCCAATATCATCTACATACTTTGTCCTCCACTTCTCTATCCAACATCACATCCTTTAGATGATTGGAACTTACATGATTTACTATATTCAAGAAAGTTGACATCAATGGAAATATATCAACGGATCTAACTCTTCTCCATACACATTGAACCTTGGTTCTAACCCTATTCTTCATCAACATCTCATCTATCCAAAAAAAATTCATAAGCATCATTTGTGACCAACAATCTAGCCCTTTGACATTGATGGAAACACATTATGAAACATACCATCCAATACTAAACATCATTATCTTCTCAACAATACATTAGTTGTGTGCAACAACCATGATCTTCTTTCTTCCATCTTTTATCTATTCTTCATTAGGTTCTTATATGTTATGTTCTTCAACAACTTATAACTACTTTCATCATATTCTCCCTTTTCTCATACACCCCCTTTTGGGTATATCCCCTTCACTATTCAGCTCTTTGTACTTCATCAATGTCTCCCTCTTTGATAATGATAGCAACTATCTTTCTCACAATAATTCTTTCTATGTTTTGCTCACATATTCTCCCCCTTTGAAAACAACATCAAAGGTAAAAATAAGCTTCAATTAGAAACTTATGTACCATGTACTTATACCTTTTACCTTATATATACCAATTACTTATGTTTTAGCTTAACTTTCACCTTCTTTACAACTTTAGGATAGCCTAAAGAGTGAACTATTGCATCAAATCCCAAATAGATATTTTGATAAAGCATGAATTGATGCAATCCTTCATCTTCTCTTAGTGAATATTGCATAGGGGAAGGAACACTATTTTACCTCTTAGATATTCAAAGGTATTCTTACATAATGGTTTTGTGAATATATCTACAATATGTTCCTTTGACTTCACATACGCCAATCTTACTTGTTTTTCCTAAACTTGTTCTTTCAAATAGTGATACTTGATAGATACATGCTTTCTCTTTAGATGCATCACCATATTCATTAAAATGTTAATTTCACTTGTGTTGTCACAATATATTGTTATAGGATTTATTACTTCCTCTTACATACCTTCCTTTAATTGTTTGATCCATACAATATTAGAGAAATTAATTGCATATGCTATATATTATGCCTCAGTAGTGGATTGTGAGATACAACTTTATTTTTTTCTTATCCATGTCACAAGACTTTCTACTAACAAGAAAGCTCCACATGAGTAATCTATCTATCATCAACATTTGTTTCCCAAGCAACATCAGTATATACTCTCAACTCAAAATCTCCATCTTTCATATACCAAAAAGCATAATCCTCTATTCCTTTCAAATATCTAAAGATTCTCTTCACACCAATCATGAATGTTTCCTTAAAATTAGAAGAAAACCTTGACACAATAAATATAACATGGCAATATCAGGTCTATTATGGACAACATATTGTAGCTTTCCAATCATAGATCTATATAATGTCTCATTTACCTCAACAATGTCATCCTTATTTGATAGTTTACACCTTGTGACCATAGATGTACCAACTAGTCATGAGTCTTTTATGCCAAATGTCTTCAAGATGTCCATCACATACTTGGACTATGTGATCTATATGCAATCCTTTAATTTATGAACTTGCAATCCAATAAATCTATCCATACATTTAGATCTCAAATTCTTTCCTCATTTCATCAAAAAATGTCTTTCAAATCAGTCCATGTCCTCCAAATATAATGTCATCAACAAATATGTCAACAATCAAGATCTTGCCATTAGATTTACTCTTCAAGTATAGATTATTGTTCTAACTAGTTCTAACAAAACCAATTCTTATCAAATATGAATGTAGCCTTACATACCATTCTCAAGATGCCTGCTTCAATCCATAGAAAGTCTTGTATAGTTTGCATACTATGTTCTTCTGACTTGGATCCACAAAACATTCATGTTGTTCAATGCAGATTTTCTCTTCCAGTATTCTATTAAAAAATGTAGACTTGACATCCATCTAATAAACTTTGAATCCCTTGAAAGAAGCATATGCAACTAGTATCCTCACTTCTTCAAGTCTAGAAATAGGGGTAAATGTTTATCCATAATCAATTCCTTCTTCTAGTTCATATCCCTTGCAGACTAGTCTAGCCTTGTTCCTTGTTACTTCTCCATTTTCATTCAACTTATCTTTGAAAATCCATTTAGTACCAATCAAATTTTTTTCTTTGGGTCTTGATACCAATGTCAATGTATTATTCTTCTCAATTTGATCAATCTCCTCATTCATAACATTAATCTAATCTTCATTTGTCAATGCATCCTTAACCTATCTAGGTTCAAACTCACTTGAATCGGGCATGTATTATCTCTCAACTTATTTCTTGCCATCACTCCAATATCTTTGTCTCCAATTATCTAGTTTGGTGAATGGTTCCATCTAATATATTTTGGTAAAACAAGTATAGTTTTGTGTTCTCTAGCATTTTCTTCACTTGGTGGATTATCAATAGATTTCTCAATAGAAGGAAGTCATAACTCAGGTATTGGTTATTGTTTCTCAATGACTTATGTCTATTACCTAGGTGGTGTACTTGGTTCTCCTTCTTGAACATAGACAAACCTTCTATAATCTTCAGGTTCTTTCTTGCTTTTCTCATCGTTTTGTTATACAAACTCATCAATTCTCAAAATTGCACTTTCAATCATTTTATTTATAGCCTTGTTCAAACATTTATATGCCTTGCTTCTAGTGGAATAACCTATGAATATATCTTCCTCACCTTTAGAATAAAGCTTTCTATTTATAGCATCTTTGAAAATATAACACCTACTTTCAAATATTTTAAATGTAACTCACATTCAGTGTATGCCCATATGAAAGTTCATAAAATGTCTTGTTTTTACCTTTCTTCAAATATATTTGGCTCAATGTGTAAACGAAAGTGTTGATTTCCTCTCTCTCATATATATGTGCAACCCCCTTCTCAATAAAAAATTTTCTAGCATAGTCACCAATGTGTCTATTTCTTCTTTTAGCTATACCATTATGCTATGGTGTCCTTAGTTATAAGAATTGTATTGTTATTCCATTATCATTACAAAAGTTAGTAAACTCATTAGACATGGATTCACCTCATCAATCAAATATCAAATATTTCAATTACTTACTAATTTATTACTACACTCTTTCCTTATAGGTCATTTGAACATTTGAAATGCATCTTTCTTTTTTTAAGAAATATAATAGATATCATTCTTGATAAATCATCAACAAACAAGATAAAATATCTATCACCATAGTAGTGTTGCACTTTCATAGGACCACATAGGTCAGTATGGACCAATTCTAATACATCATTAGATGAGTAAGACTTACTTTTGAAACTTGACGTAGTCATTTTCCCAATTTGACATTGCTTAAACATCACTTTATCAGGTTTTCTTGAGCTTAATAAACCTCTTACTATTTTGTTTCTACTAACATTGATTATGTTGTAAAAATTAATATGACACAGACTCTTGTGCCATAACCAAACATCTTCAGTCCTTGAAATCAAACATGTATTCTCAATAGAATCTAGGTAAAATAGATTACCTCTTGAGTGTTCACCAATACCAATCAGATTTCCAACATCATCTTATATATTCACCTTTCTATTTTGAAACTCCAATTGGTGACCTATGTTGTTCAACTAAGCTACACTCACCATATTATAATTTAGTCCTTGTACCCAATATGCATTATCACATTTGATCTTCTCATTTAGTATAATAGAACATTTTCCTTACACAAAACATGGAGTATCATTTCCATATTTAATAAATCCACCATCATAATGTTCTAGATTCTCAAATTTACCAATATCACCAATCATGTAATGTTTACAACCACTATTCATAATCCATTATCATTTTTAGTTGAGAAGTGAGAGCCTTTCCTACTTCATATATTTCTTCTCCTTTAGAGTCTTCCTTCATTGCAACATACACAAATTTCTCTCCTTCCTCTTGATCAATAGTTTCATACTTGGCGTCTTCCTCCTTGGCTAGGTAACAAGCCTTCTTTCCTTTATCTTTATAGTCTTTGTTTCCTTAATATATATTCTCTCTTTTATCACTCCTTTTATCTCTATTCTTATCAAGACATCTTGATGCAATGTGACCAACTTTTTACATTTAAAAAAAATCAATGGTAGTTTACCATTATAGTTTCCTTTTTCTTCAATTTCTTCTAGATCATTATCATCTTATTCATAATCAATGGAAATCCTACTTTGATTGGTTCTCTTAACTTTCCTTGAACTTCAAATAGCTAGGGATGACTAAAATGTAGATTCAATCTTAGGTACTAAACAATTATCAGAGCTATTTAGCTCAAAAGGAGTCAACCTATCGACCAAAGCATCGAGATTAATATTTTTTCCAAGTATAAAGCTCAACTCCTAAATAGAAGAAACTCTAGTAACATAGATAGGTAAAATAGTTCTAAGAACATTGCTTACCATAACTTCATCACTTATAACTCCTCTAGCTCCTCTGATAGCATTAACAACTTCCTTTATTTGGTTACTACATTGCACAATGTTCTCACCTTCTTTCATTCTCATATCATCAAACCTACCTCACATACAATCTTCCTTTGCCCTTCAAACATTATGATATCCTCCATGTAGAAGTATCAGTTTGTCCCACATCTCCTTAGCAAAGCACAATCTTTGATATCATCAAATTTGACATCATTCAAGGAAGAAGCAATCTCTTTCATCAAAGAGTTGTGTTCTTTATTTTTTCTCGTCTGCACAACTGTCATAGGACTAGGGGGTGATACTAAGTATTGATTGTCCAAGTGCTAAAATGAAGAGTATCCAATGTTAGATAAGTAAAGCCTCAATTTTCTTTGTCATGATGGGAAGTTCTCCTTATTCATCTTGGTACCTCTCTTGTACATCTTCGGATCTTTAGCTTAATTCTTTCAAAAAAATTCCTCCAAGCACTAGAGCTCTAACACCAATTGTTAGATAACAAAGAGGAGGGGTGAATGAGTTACCCTCAAGCATCCACAAGCCTTTTTGAATAATTTACCATACTTATAACAACTTATACTTATTATTAATCAACTAGGGAATCATAATATCTCATCAAATTGTAAACTGATAAACTAACTTGCATCTCCTACTAAGTATCAAGTTCATTAACTGACTTCCCAAAATGATAATAGTTTTAACATGTAAAAGAAAATAACATGAAAAGAATCCATGAACACATTGACACCATGATTTTTAATGTGAAAACTTGATTAGGGTAAAAAAACACTAGGAACTAGTCCCAAAACTATTCTCACTCTTCTAAAGTGAGCTCAGTTAAGAGCCAACCTTGTAAAAGGTTACAAGCACACTGCTAAGTGTGACCCTGTTAGAAGATTTTCACCAAAAATCATCTAGACCTTATCACTATTCAATAAGTTGCCTCAATCTCTAAAGGACTTGAAAACATTCAATAGAATGTCACCTTACAATAAGGATTTACAAATAAAAAAATTGTTAAGTCTACTTGGCGAAGAAATTTTCAACTGCAATGGTTAGAATGTAACAATGAAATGATCTAATAAATTTGCAACTCACATTTCTTATTCACATCTCAATTTTTCTCAATATCTTTTCTCACTAACTAGCCATCACATCAACACTTCACTTCACCTCAACTTCACACTCTAATATACTTGGTATATTCTCCTTCAACACTCTGTATTAAGTTGTCTATCAACTAGACTAGCACCATTTACCTTCTTCTCTCTTCCTTAAACAAACATATTTTTGTCACTTTAGCTCCACAAATTTTGCCACTTAAACAAAATCATAATTAATCTTTTTCCATCTTAGATACATTGAGAAAAGACATTTAATAAAATTTTTAAACCTTGAACTTTATGCTTGACCTTGGATCACTAAACAGTCTTTAAATCTATACCATCAAATATTTCCTATATTATTCTAGCCATTGATCTTTCTAACAAACTTTTTCCTTATCGTAGAATCTTCCAGAATCATTCAAATATTTTCTTGATGTCATCATTTATTCAATCTTTCACAAAGTTGTTATGCATTTACCAAACATTGTTCTTCCTTTTTCTAACTTCTCCATACTTGGTTAATATTATGCTCAATTAACATTAGACTTTCTCGGTCAATATTCCTCTTCTCGGTTAATATTGCTCTAATTTAATTCACTTTTCATACTCAGTGTGTCTTATTAATTCTCAATCTTTTCACTCTCCAATTTTATTCATTCTTCTACCGACCAAATTAACTTCTTATACATAATCTCAACACTTTATGAAATCATGTAAACTATCAAACCAACATTATACTATCATAGATTAATTCAACAGTTGCCCAATTAGGTTCACATACTTAACATCACTTCTTCAATCTCATCTTCATACTTTTTCCTTCACTTCTCTATCCAACATCACATCCTTTAGATGGTTGCAACTTACATGAATTAGTTAGTCAAACAAGTTGACAACGATAGGATAACAACTAATCTAACTCTTCTATATACACTTTGCAACTCAATTTTGACCTTTTTCTTCATCAATATCTCTTCTATTCAATAATCCCTCATTAGTATCAATTGTGAGGAACAACTTCAACCTTCATTATTTGAGTAGTGGGCTGCCTTTTTGTTCTGAAAAACTTATAATAGGGTTGTAGACCTCTAAAAAATTTATTCCTTTAACAGTGACTTATGCATTGGATGTATTATATCGATTCCTAACCGGCTCACATCTTCTAACAAGGACCCTTTTATACTAGTGCATTATCTTGTGGGAATCATCGCCACTAGGGTTTTCCCTTTTCCAAGGTGTCCCCAAGAATAAATTATGCTGTTATGAGTTCTTATTTGTATAGGGTTTACTATTATGATTTATCATTTCAATTATTGTTTGGTATTGTGGTAAAAATAAGAAGTTGTTTAAAACTACTGCAATACTAATTCACCCACACCCCCTCTAAGTGTTATCTTATCCTAATAGAACTATATGTTGTAAAAAATTTGTTGAAGAAATAATGTGAAATTTCTACAAAATTGGAAGAGAAAATTAGGAACCAAAGGATGTATGTTGAGACTCATGGTCTTATCTATACCAATTTTGAAGTTGGAGAATCATCTAGGTCCAAGAAGCCCAAACAAAATGGCAAGTCTCCACCTAATGTGAACAAGAAAATTTCTATTTAAAAAGCCTAAAAACATTTTTTCTTTAAGTGTCACATGGTGGTGTTAGAAATAGATAATATTGGGGGGGGGGGGGGGGGGGGGAGTGTATCAGTATTCTACAAACTTTTTCCCACAACTGCATATTGTTAATTACATTATAACTTGCATATGAAAGTAAACCAAAAATGATGAACAATAAATATAACCATGCACAAAGAGAACTCATAAAAACATTATTTGTTAACTAGGGAAACCCTGGCCAAGAAAAAACCCCAATGGGGATGGTACCTACAAGATGATTCAATAAACAAAAGAATCATGTTAAGGATATTGACCCTGTTAGGAGTCCATGAAATACATATAGTGTCTCGAGTCCTTGTTAAAAACCTCAATCATATTAGGAGTTTCTTCAACCCTGTTAGGAGTTGGTAGACCAAATACAATTTATGCAAGAAGAGCCCACTACCCTAACATACAATTATACAATTAAGTTCTTCACAAGAGTAGGTATGCATACAATACTGTCTTACTATCATATCTTTCACTTACAATGATCATACATCACATTTCTTATCACATAAGGCTTGCATATCATAGAATATTTCTTTACAATAGTTCACATCACTTATACACATCACACTATATGTGCAAGATAATATCTTTACTTATATCTCGCAAATTAATAAAACTTTGCTTAGTCAGCCTTCATGTCTGCACACACTTGACTTAATGTAAAAATGACTTAGGGTAAACATCTAGGATATTGGCCCACTATGACTTAGTAATTATTTTTTCACCAAAATAATTCCTTAAGTTGTACAATTCAATCCTTTGATATGCTTCATTCTATTATGTTAAATACTAGAACTTGTAAATCAACTATAACTTGCATTGTACAATCCATATAGGTCCGTACACTAAAATATGCCATCATCATGTTTTCATCTATCGATCCTCAAATGTGTATAAGCTAACTTGAAGTGTGTCATCCGTACACATCACATCTATCTTTGTACTTCTGCAAACTATCTAACACAGACAATTTTCTAACTCTAAATACATAAATAAAATACCGAATATATGTAACCATAAATGTCAATACTCTAGACATCTAACTAACAATAAAATATAATAAAAGATAAAGATCAGCTTAGTGAAATTTTAGGTTAATTTATTTTGGGTTCCCTCATTGGGCGTTAATGCACACATTGCATAAGATGCCACTTCAACCGCACTCAAGTCAGTATAGGAAATTTTTTCATAGGTGGCCTTAGTTGCAAGAGACTCCTCTCATAACCTCTACAACATGTCGATCTTAGGTGAAAAATTTTCTCTAAGAATAGAGAACCATCAGATTACCTATTCCTTATCAACTTCAACACTCTTGATAACATTGTAAATCTTCTCTACTTCAGTTCCAAAATCTTTAATGCTGCCCTTTGGTAATTGCAACCTTGAGCTCACTCATTTGACCTCTAATCTTATCCTTGAAATCTGATAGGTATTGTATGATAGTGTGCACTATCCATACAACTCCTTACCTTCACCAATGTTTTTCCTCAAATCCTTGATGTACACATCAAGTGAATTTATATCATTTCTCACATTAGTGCATTATGTATCAAATAGTGGTACATCATGATGGGTTTATGCTTGCACTGAAGAAATTTCTATCAAGGTTGTGAATTCTTCATCAAAATATTTGACCAACTCTTTTTCCTTAGCCTACAAGTTTGGATTGGTAACAGTTGTGGGAACTGTCCTTTGCATCCTATCCAAGACTTCTATTAGTGTTCTCTCCAAAGCCTTAACTAACTTGTTCTTCTCTAGAAGTTTTCTAAAGGAGCTCATCAATATTTTTTGATCATCATCATCATCTGATAATATTGGGGATAGTTTGATTGTTGATGATGGGCTTGTTGTTGATGCTACAATAGTTGTGACTACTAGTGCCACATAAGGTATGCTAGCTTCATGCTGAAACTTTATTTTCCCAAATTCAGTTTCCACATGTTTCAGATAAGGAATTCTTGTGTTATAATATTTCATCTATGTTTCAACTCAGAATTTTATTTGGCTTTCTTCATTTTCTCTTACTCTTGCTTCTTCTTTCTTTCCCCTTTTACTTTTTCATGTTTCTTCTTGTTTCTTCTTCTTTCATCTTCTCTTCTTCTCTTTGCTTCTTTATTTCCTCTTCTTTCTTCTTCTTTTCTTCTATATGTTTCTTCCTTTTCTCTTCTTCTAACTTTTTCTTTTCTTCATTCCTTTTTCTCTCTTCTTCTTCATCCTCTTCATCAAAACTGGTAAATACAGTAATATTGCCAACAATGGGTGTTCCATATGTTGCAAAAGGGTTCTCTTTAGTATCCACTATTATGTGTGTACTACCCACTTGCATGGATTTAGTACTCATAATTATGTGAGGAGATGAGTGTACTTGTTGTGTCTCCTTAGCATCTTGTTTTCCATCAGATGGTGTACTAGATTCTACATACATTGGGCTTTCTTATTGTGGGTGCACACTCTCCTTTGGCATGGAAGTCATGTATTTGACTATGGCTTCCTTGATTTCCTTTTAAAATTCTTTATAATTTCCTCCCATCAGAAGAATATCTCTTCTTCTTTTTCTTAGCAAAGGTTCAATGCCCTTTAAAATTTTATCTAGGTCATGCTATTAGAAACAATAGTCCACCAAGATAACTAGGGGCTGGGGAGAGTGAATTAGTTATTCGACAATTAAAAAATTTATCTTCTTTAAACAAACTTAACCATTAAACCAAAGTAAACAATAACCATATGAAATGCACATAGACAATTACACCAGAGATGTTGACCAAAGAAACTGTTGACCAGGGAAACTGTTGATTAGAGGGAAAACCCTAGCGGGAATGATTCCCACAGGATGATGTACTAATACAAATATTCCTTGTTAGAGGATGGACCTTGTTAGGAGTCTATTACAACATTAAGTAGATATGAGTTCCTATTAGGAGACTTTGAATCCCTATTAGGAGATTTTGACCCTATTATGAGTTGTAGTACAATGTATGCAAGATGAGCCCACTACCCAAACATGCAATTTTAACTACAAAAAGAGCTCACTGCTCAAACATGCAATTTATGGTTATGTTCTTCTTTCCTTTGTTTTGCCAAACCAATCACTTTCAAACCTTGTAGACCAGGTCATGAACCTCAAATCCAAAAATCAAACCTCAAATCACTCAGCAAAACCTCGACAATGAAGTTTCCTTCACTTCTGCTCTGCTCAGCTCAACTTCAAATTCTATTCTTATACTACTTACAAAATTATTTTTCCATGTCATGATTGATAAAGGAAAAATTTTTTCCTTTATACCAAGTCCATAATACAATCCCCCAAGTATACTATTAGATTCTTCTTAATTAATCATTATAGGACCACATTAAGAACACGTTACACTTAACAACAACATTAATCTTTTACCTTGAAACTCGAATAAATTTTCATATACTCAAAATTATGACAAGAAAACTTAGCCACATCATCACCAACATGTCTTCTTCACATCGTCAACCTTGATTCTTAGAATAACAATTCTGCTAGGAGATATAACAAGTTTACCAGAACATGCCTCTGTAAACTCTATCTCAAAACAAACATCACCAAAACTTAGATAGCTTCTTCCAAACTTATCATTTCTTATTTTGATGTTAAGTACATATACTATATACTTAGATATATCTCCCATAGCCTCAGATAGTTAGAATATTCAACTAGCCATCTGTACCTACTTGATCTTTCCATTATTTTTCTATCAGATACCATAGAAGACTGCTATGTTAACACCAATGACAAAAATAGTCATGAATGTAAAATATCATTATAGAATCATATCTATAACACTCCCCCATAGGAATATCATCAAAATTTATGCTTCCAAAAATCTCTCAACAATCTCCCTCTTTGGCATTGATGGCAACATTAATGAAAAACATCTAGTTTCAAGAATACCAACAAGACTATTAATCTTTCTTTTCAAATCCTATTTATCAATCATTCTCCCCATTGATATACCTCAATGTTCTTCCTATAAAATTATTATTCCATGTTGTACTTTATGTTGAACTTAGCCAAACTATCATGTTGTACATCTTTCAAACATGTTGTTTTTCATGTTGAACTTCTCCCCTATTGACATCAATGTCAAAGGTTTCAACAACCAACTTTACTACATCAAATTCTGCAACAATTGATTCTTACTTAGCTCAAGTGTCCAAAGATATTGTTCAAAACAACATCCAACAAGATTCCTAGATGACTCTATCCATCACAGATACCCCCCAATACAAGAAGCATTAGAATTCAATCCAAACAACAATGGTGCTTTGTTACACTAGACTGATGCACTCTTGCATCTTCTACTTTGATGCAGGAAGGGGTATAACCCCAAGCATACCTCACAAATACTCAAAAGTCTTTTTGGGAAGAGGCTTAGTGAATATATCTGCAATTTTCTCTTTAGTGCTCACTTATTCCAATCTAATTTCTTTTTTCTGTAACTTTCTCTCTCAACATGTGATACTTGATAGAAATGTGCTTGGTCTTAGAATGTAACACTAGATTCTTAAACATATTTATTGTCATTGTGTTGTCACAATGTGTGACAACAGGTTCAGTAATTTCTATCCTTATGTCCTTTAGCATTTGCTTCATCCAAAAAACTTGATTACAATTGTTTAATGTTGCAATATATTCTGCTTCTTTTGTACTTTATGATGTACAATCCTACTTCTTGCTTAAGCAAGAAACCAATCTTCCTCCAAGAAAGAAGACTCCACCACGGGTGCTCTATCTATCATCCATATTGCCTACCTGATCAACATCAATATAAGCACTAAGAGTAAAATCGTTAGATTTTTCATACCATAATCCGAACTCAGATGTTCCTTTCAGATATTTAAATATCCTTTTGACTACTACATAATGTGCTTCTTTTGGATCAGCTTTAAATCTTGCAACAATTCCAATTGCATTTGATATATTTGGCCTTGTGTGAGTCAAATATTGCAATCTTTCGATCATAGATCTGTACTTCTTCTACTCAACAGTAGGTGTCTCATCCTTTGTAGATAACTTGTGTCTAGTTACCATAGGTGTTTCAATGGGTTTTCATGTTTCCAAACCAAACCTTTTTAGTAATTCCTTCAAGTACTTAGTCTAAGAAATAAAGATTCCTTCTTTATTTTATACAATTTGTAATCCTACAAAATATTTCATTTCTCCTATCATACTCATCTCAAATTCTTTCTTCATCTCTTCAGAAAATTTATCACATTCATCATCATTTCCTTTGAATATGATATCATCAAAAAATATTACCAAAATCATCAAACCATCATCAATTTCTTTCCAATATAGATTACTCTCTGCCATACCTTTGCTATGTCCAAGCTTTGCCAAATGATTGTCTAACCTTGCATACCAAGTTCTGGGTGCTTGCTTCAAGCCATACAATGCTTTCTTTAGTTTGCATACTATGTCATTGTCATATTTCAAAGGACAACCTTCAGGATACTCTATATATACTTCTTCTTCAAGTTCTCCATTCAGAAATGCTAACTTGACATCCATTTGATACACTTTGAATTTCTTTTGTGTTACATAGACTAAGAATAATTATACTACTTCTATTCTAGCCACTAGAGTATAGGTCTCCACATAATCTATTCCTTCTTGTTCTGAGTAACCTTTACATACTAATCTTGCTTTGTTCCTTACAACTTCACCTTGTTCATTCATCTTGTTCTTGAATACCCATTTAGTTCCTATCACATTCTTGTATGTTGGTTTGGGGACCGATTCCCATGTCTAATTCTTTATAGTCTGATCCAATTCCTCTTTCTTAGCTTGTTTCCAATTATCATCTTTACATGCTTCATCTACATTCTTAGGTTCAACTTGAGATATCAAACATAGTTCTTCATTGACTTTTCTTCTTGTCATGAAACCTTTGCTTTTGCTTCTAATGATTTGCTCGGATGGGTGATTCTTTATCATATTCTTTCCCAAAGTAGGAGTTACCATCTCAACTCTTGGCTCTACTAAAGGTTATGAGCTTTGTTCCTACCTTGGCTCTCCTCCATTTTGAAAATCATTGTTAGCCTCAAGAAATACCTCATCATTCCTTAGCTTAGTAACAACATCATCATCTAAATTGTAATCAACTATTCTCTCTTGTATCCTAAATTTCTCATCAATTCTCACATTTGCACTTTCCATACTACTCTTAGTTCTCTGATTATAACATCTATAAGCCTTTCTTTTCAATGAATAACCAAGAAACATGCCTTCATCACTTCTAGCATCAAAACTACCAATATCTTCATCTCTTTTGATATAACACTTGCTGCCAAAAATTCTAAAATACTTAGGTGAGTGACCAAACCACAGTCCATAAGGGGTCTTGTTTGTGTCTTTCCTGACTTGCACTCTATTCATAGTGTAGACTATTGTATTCATGAATTCTCTCCAAAACATATTGGATACATCATTATTAGCTAAAATAGCTCTTACAACTTCTGTAACTGATCTTTTCCTCCTATCTACAATGTCATTCTATTCAGGGGTTCTTGGAGCTAATAACTGTCTTTTGATTCCATTTTCTTCACAAAACATGTTGAACTTGTTTGAAGTAAATTCTCCTCATCTATCTAATCTTAAACATTTAATCTTCACACCAAATTCATTCTCAACTCTACTCATGAATATCTTAAACTTATCAAATGCCTCATATTTCTCTTTAAGAAATGCAATCCACATCATTCTAGAAAAGTCATCAACTAAAGTCATAAAATACCTTTCATCATAGAATCATTTAGTCTTCATATAACCATAGAGATCTATGTGTACAATCTCCAATTTTGTTATAGTAGTAAACTTCTTACAGGGAAAAGAAGTTATGTTATGCTTTGCTAACACACATTCCTTGCAAATTATGTTAGGATTTACAATCTTTGGCAAATCTCTAACTACAAACATACTACTAGTCTTCACAATACCATCAAAGTTTATATGAAAAAATCTCTTATGCCATAACCAATTGTCATCTACCTTTGCAACCAAACATGTCATTTTAGTAGGATTCAACTGAAATACATTACCTCTAGATCTAGTTCCTATTCTAGTTACCTTTCCATCTTTGTCTTTCATCATGCATGTCTTCTCTATGAACTGCAACTAATTACCTTTGTCCACTAGTTGTCTAACACTCAAAAGATTGTGCTTCAAACCATCAACAAAGTATACATCATCAGTGATATTTTTACCATCAAGAGTTATAGATCCAATACCTTTAACTTGGCATGCTGCATTGTTTCCAACTCTAACTATGCCTCCATCTTGACTTTTGAAGTCAAAAAAATTGTTCATATCACCAGTCATATGATGTGAACAACCACTGTCAATTATCCAATTATATTTCTTCTCAATCTATGACACCAATGCTACTTTTTCTGGACTTTCTTCTTTAAATGCCACAAATCTAATTTCATCATCACTAGCACTTACTATGTGTTCATCAGAATCATTATCTTCATTTGCATACAAACACTCTCAATCTTTTCTCAATTTGTAATTTCCTTTATAATTTATCTCTCTTTTAGGACACTTAGATGCATAATGACCATATTCATCACAAGTTCAACATATAAAGGTTTTCTTACCTCCTTTTTCTCTTTTTACTAGAAGGGTATTTGTACCCAATATGGACATAGTTTTAAAACTTGTAATTTATGTTTTTGAACTGCTTTGAACTATAGCTCAAAGTAGTTGAAAGAAGTTTAAAGCAGTTTGAGGCAATTCAAGGTGGTTCAGAATAGTTCATTAGTTGGAATTGGTTCAACTTGCTAGAATAGGTTCAAATGATTTTACAGGTTCATTAGTTCAATGTGGCATAATAGACATGTTCAAAGAATAGTTATCATAGGTGCAAGGTTATGGTTGGAATCTTCAGTGCATTATTTCAATGGTTTAGTCTACATAAGAAGATTCACAGTAGTTCAACAGTTCTAATGATCCATCCTATAGGTTCAACACAAGCAAAGTTTAGACTCATGGTTCAAAATGCAGATTCATTGACTCATAAAGTTTATAATCCATGATCAAAGTAAAACTTGAATTTACTCTTGGTTCATAATTTGGGTTCTGTGGTTTATTCTGAACTTGGTGTCATTTGCTATTTATTTCCATTCAATTAGTTAATTTCATTGCATCCGTATCATGCTTACATATAGATGTTTGTAAACCTTTCGTGCTTTCTGTTAAAAGAATCCATATTTAATTCATTGTATATAATATTCAGGGAGTTGTACCCGATAGAACTTAGAGGAAGGTTATTAATCCAATAATAACCTCTCCGACTATTAGTGTTGATTTCTCTTCTTACTTGGGCATTTAGAGTAACTTTGCATGTATTTTCTTGGAGGACAATCTGTTCACTAATAGAGGGCTACTCCTTCAATCTTTCTATCTTCCTCAGATCTTCTATTGCTAACAAAATCTCCTCTAGTACTTGTGCTTCTTAATAAACCAAGTCAAATATTAAAGGCATTGAAAGTTATCTCTGTTATGGTCAATTCTTCATATTGTCTGAGCTCATTCTCAATTGCTTCAAGTCTTCCAAGAAACGACTCTTTTGTGAAATCTTTGCTACAATATATCAACAAATGTATCATTTGTATTCCTAACTTAAATGGTGGTGTTAGAGTCTTCAATAGCTTCCATATAACTTCATCATGTTCTTTAGTTCCTCCTTGAGATTTAATACTTGCAAGAATTTTTGATATCCTGCCTACATATGTTCTTACAGATTCATCTTCTATCATTTTAGCATCTTGAAATGCACAAATCCAACTTTGTAGCCTCAACTTCTTAGAATGTGCATAACCTTCAAAACTAGTTTCCAAAGATTTCCAAATTAAATGAGAAGTAGCAAGTGATTTTACCTAATTGTATTTAATTTCAGGAAGTGTAGTCAATAGTGCTTCTCTAGCTCTCATCTTGCACATAAAAAGATCTCTTTATACCTTGGTACAAGTTTCCAAATCCTTTTTAGCAATGATTGTCTTTGCTGATTTTGTCAAGATCCAATATCCTGAAACCATACACAATAGATGTGTGTTCATCTTTTCATCCAGCCATCAAATTTTGGACTATCTTTCCTAAACATGTTTTCCATGGATCTCCCAAAGTTGTTAAACTTTATCTTCAAGGACCTGATGCTCTGATACCAACTGTTAGACACAATAGTCCACCAAGATAATTGGTGTTGGGGGGGGGGGGGGGGGGGGGTTGAAGTGGTTGAATCAATTATCCAATAATTAAAAGATTTATCTTCTTTAAACAAACTTAACCATTCAAGAAAAGTAAATAGCAACCATGATAAAATGCACATAAACGCACCAAATATGTTGACTAGGGCAACCCTTGATCAGAGGGAAAACCCCAGTGGGAATGATGCCCACAAGATGATGTACTAATATAAGTATTCCTTGTTAGAGGATAGACCCTATTAGGATTCTATTACAGCATTTAGTACATATGAGTCCTTGTTAGGAGACTTTGAATCCCTATTAGGAGATTCCAATCTTGTTAGGAGTTGTAGTACAATGTATGCAAAATGAGTCTACTACCCAAACATGTAATTTCAACTACAAAAAGAGCTCACTGCTCAAACATGAAATTTATTGTTATGTTCTTCTTTCCTCTGTTCAATCAGCCAAACCAATCACTATCAGACCTTTTATTTTAGGTCACAAACCTTGGATCCAAATATCAAACCTCGGATCACTCAGAAAAACTTCAACAATGAATTTTCCTTCACTTCTACTCTCCTCTACTCAACTTCACATTTCGCTCTCGTACTTCTTACAAAATTACTTTTCCATGTCATGATTGATAAAGGAAGATGTCCTTCCTTTATATTGATTTCATAATATAATTCCCTGAGTCAACTATTAGACATTATTAATTAATCATTATAGGACCACATTAAGAACACATTACACTGAGCAATGACATTAATCTTTCACCTTGATACTTGAATAACTTTTTGTACACATGATATTATGATGAACGAACATAGCCACATCATCACCAAAATATCTTCTTCACATTCTCAACCTCGATTCCCAGAATAACAATTTTGCTAGGAGATATAACAAGTTTACTAGAACATGCCTCTATAAACTCTATCTTAGAACATACATCACCAAAACTTACACAACTTCTTCCAAAATTATCATTTCTTCTTCCAACTTTAACTGCATATACTATCTAATTAGATGTATCTCCCATAACCTCAAATAGTTAGAATATTCAACTAGCCATCCATACAAACTTGATATTTTTTTTGTTCTTCTATCAGATACCATAGAAGACTGCTATGTTGACATCAATGAAAAACTCAGTCATGAATGTAACATATCATCATAGTATCATATCTACAATACTCCCCCATAAGAATATCATCAGCATTCATGCTTCCAACAATCTCTCAACACAGCCTTTGTGCTAACCTCCAAAAATTTACTAATCATGCTCTCTCTCATCTTAGAGTCTTCTTCCACTACTCTCCTCTTTCTATTTAACAATCTATTGTATAGATCTTCTAGGATCTTTCCTTGTATGCTATCAAATCTTTTATTTCTCAAAATCACATTCCTCACTATGGCATTTTCTAGTTGTCTCCTATCCATATTGCTATGCAAACTATAATATTTATTCAACTATACAAAGTTGTCATTTTCTATAATTTACATGTTCAAATTTTCTACCTCAGGTTTCCATATTTTCTTCCATGTAGGTGTTCTTCCTTCTTCAGCTGCTTGCTCAACTAGCTTGTTTGTAGTTTCTTCCTCTGATTCCTCTTAATCACTAATTTGTAGTGTCTTTTTCCTCTTTCTTGGTCCACTATTGATCTACTTAACCCTTTTCCTGGAGGATGGTGTAGATTCCTGGTTTACTTTCACCAATCTCTCAGAGTTTCTCTATACAATTGATGATTCAAGCTCTAGCTACTTCTTAGGTTGATGAACTTTTGCCGGTTGCACTTGGGCAACTACTGCATAGGGTACAGTGGGTACCTATGCACTAGGTTCCACAACTATTATACATTTAGATGGTGTTACAATAGAAATTAGTGTTGTTGTTATTTCCTCAGATTATCCATTGGCTTTCATTTCTAGTAAAATTTATTTAATCTCATTAAACTCTTCTTGAGTCATACATGATTCCTTGAGAATGGAATCTATCTTCTTCTCCACATTCTTTTTTATTTCCTTTTTGTGAAGTTTAGAATGTACTTCCCTTACCTTTTTTTCATAAGTACCCCATCTAGGGAATTTAGTATCCTTCTCTGACTGGGGTATGATTTGTGTGTACCCTTCTATGAGCTCTTCACTCATTTCATATCCCATGGGTTCAATGAATTTTACCCTGGGCTCTACTACTTCCATACATATATTATTAGTTTCCACCATGAAACATATCTCATCTTTATGTTTTTCCACCATGGAGGGAGGGATTCTATATCTATGTCTCATTTCAGTCTAAAACTTCATCATTTTGTCAATGTCACTATCTCTGTCATTCTCCAATCTGGCCCTAAAACATTGTGTTACCAACTTCATAGCACATCCATTACTTTCCCAACTTATCATGCCTAGGAACTTTGTGGTTGCATAGAAGAATATATGAGCTAACAAAGACTCAAATCTAAAGATTGCATTCTTAGTCTTCTTCAACTTTGCAATGTTGTCTAACAGCTAAGTTCTTATTATCTCACATAGTTTTACCTTTCTTCTCTCTATAGCCATAATATATGTTGTATGCATTAATCTTGCTAGCACTGAGTTCACTCTAGAATTATGGTTAAACTTGTATCCTAAAATTTTACTTAACACCTTGACTCCTTTGTCCTAAATCATGTCCACCTTCATGTCCCTTCCATCAAACCTAGTAAGCAGGTTTGTCTCAACTGTCTTTCTTACATTTATGTCATTCACTAGATTGCATCCCTCATTACTCAGACCTGTGATCTTGTTAACAAGGTTATTTTCAATTGCGACTAGTATATCACCTATACAAAACATCACATCATGAACTATACTCAAGATAATCCAAGTCCACTCATGATTGTTGAACTTCATGTTGAACATATACTCAATCGAATTCATCTCATTTAGGTGTTCATACTCAGATTTCAAGGTTAGGTCATTATAATACATGACTCCTAAATCCTTTTTTATGTCCTCATTTCCAATGCTTTCAAACTTGCAATGAATATAACTTCAAACATCTTCTACATGAAGCACATTCGATAGGATTTGTAAAAATCTCCTAACCGATCATCCATAAGAGAAAAAAATGGGTGTTTCTTGAACTTATGCCTTGGTATTTCACTAACATCATATACTACCTGAATTTCCATAATTCTTAATTGTATACACTAAAAATTCAGATTTGAGCTTTGCAAAATACGTTAAATGTCATGTTTAGGGCTTCTACAACTTTGCACTTCAAATACTTCTTTTAGCACTTCAATTCAATGTCTAATCACTCATGAATCACTCTAAACTATTTGCATCATCAAACGGTACTCAAAATATTTCTTGTGCTCCTTAAATCATTTCAAATATTCCTTTGCATTAAATGCATATCTACCACAAGCTCAAAGATTGTCATTGATTACCAATAAACTTGTTTTCATCTGTACAACTTACTACCATCACACAAATACTTGTGCATTAGATCATAGCTTCCTCTCTATATCCTCTACCTTATATGCATTGTGCAACTTCTAATTCACTTTCCAACATTAGTTCTGACCAATTGACACTCTGCATCTATGATAAACGCTTAATTCAACTAGGACAAGTCAAAAATAATTTTTGACTTCAATTTCTCATGAGGTACATCAAAAAATTGTTCCTCCAAAATTGTATAAGAACATTTTGGATCCTTAGCTTTCATAAATGCTTATTTGAGTTCATCAATATGCTCTTTGACTGCTTTCTTTTGTATGTTATCAATATTGTTATTATTCCTATTATTGTTCCTTCTATAATTAGGATTCCTGTTGAAGTTTCTTATGTCCATTCTACAGAATCTTATTGCATGTCCAAATTTATTACATAACTGACATGCAAGTGCATTCACTCTGTGATTGGTTCCTTTCTGACTTTCAGGTGCTTTGAAATTCCTTGCAATATGTCCAAGATTGTTGTACTTGTAACATATAAATTATTTCCTATCTCCATTAGATTTTCCTTCAACATTAGATCTTCTTTGTGATCTTCCTCTTTCATTACCTGCAGGGTTTATATTCATAAACATTCTACTATTTTCATTATTACTATCAAACTTAGATTTCTTACAGTCTACTACTTTATGTCCATAACCATTACAATTATAACAATACAAATATGTAATTTTTATCAAATTTCTCTATTCCCTTAGGTTCATTATGTCTCATAGACAAATAAACTAGTTCAATATCTTTTAATACTTTAGTATTTGTGGCTGATCAATCTTACTAAAATTAGATTCTTTAGGGGAATCAACAACTAGATCTGGTTCTTTTCTAATGTCAACTTTCTTGGCAGATTTCTTGCCAATAAAGTAACTAATGTTTGCCTTATCATAAGAGGGTCTCTGGTGAAATATATGTTCATCAATTTTCTCACTATTGGAATAAATTTTATCTAACTAATTTTTAGCTTGTAGTAATTCTCCTTTCATAATGGTTTTTTACTTTTCTAATGTTGCATGTTCAATCTTAATACAATCTAATTTAGATGTTACTTGACTTAACTGGGATCTAAGGTCTGCATTCTCAAATTTTAGATTAGGTTCATTCTTACTACTATCTTTCTTAAGACTCAACTTAAGTTCAACAATTTTTAACTCATATTTCAAAATCTCATTTTCTTTCATGAGAACTCCTACTTCATCATTGTTACTAATTTTCACATTTGATTCCTTACCATATTTCAAATCATCAATCTTATGTTTCAGGTTACCAATGTAGACTTTGTATCCTTATACCTATCTTTCAAGGTGTCTCTTTCTTTTGTAAGTAGATCAATTTGTTCAAGAGATTCTTCAAGGTTTCTCTTCAACTATTCCATATTTGTAGGGATCTTACTCAAGTTGTTAAGCCTCTTCTAAGTAACTATGCTATGATACCAATTGTTAGAAATAAATCATACTGAAGGGCGGGGGCGAATCAGTAATATAACCATGCACAAAGTGAACTCATAATACCATTATTTATTTAACTAGGGAAAACCTTGGTGGGGATGATACCCACAAGATGATCCACTAAATAAAATAATCTTGTTAAGGTTATTAACCTTGTTAGGAGTCTATGAAACACATATAGTGTCTCAAGTCCTTGTTAGAGGACTAGGCCTTGTTAAAAGCCTCAACCCTCAACCCTGTTAGGATTTGGTAAACCAAATACAATGTATGCAAGAAGAGCCCACTACCCTAACATGTAATTATATAATTAATATCTTCGCAAAAGTAGGTATACATAAAATACTGTCTTATTGTTGTATCTCTCACTTGCTTTGATCATACATCAAATTTCACATCACATAAGGATTGCATATCATATAAGTTTTCTTCACAACAGTACACATTACATCTATCTATGTAGTGCTACAAACTATCTAAAACTTAAACAATTTTCTAACTCTAAATACATAAATGAAATATTGAATATATGTTGCCATAAATGAAAAAATATATGCATGAATAGGCCTAGTACTCCTACATGCAACTCAATCTATCACGAGTTAGGTAATATTACTAGAGTTTTCATGAGTAGGAAAAATGTGTTCAATGGTCATTGCTATAAATACAAAAAGTTTAGTCATAAGGATAATGATTATAGAACAATATTGAGCAATCAAAGGACATTTATTAACCAAGTGAGTCCTTCTCAAAATGAGAATAGGTGGAATGTTACATGCTCATATTTCCAAAGTCATGGCCATATAGAAATCAATTGTAGATTGAGGACCAACAAGCATGATTTTGGACCTTGGAGTTCTAATAGGATCACATGCTTACATGTATTAACATTGGACATATATATAATAATGTTGTATAAGAAAAAGGACAAAGGGAATAAACTAGTGAATGAAGAAAATGACAAGGAAAAGAAAATTTCTACAATTGAAGAGAATAAAAAAGAGATTAAAAAGGTATGTATCAAGAAGGATGAGAATAATTCATCAAAAGGGTTTGCATCTCCATAAATTATAGAGGATTCATCTACCAACTAAGTATGCATTAGCTTAGGGGGAGCTTCATTCTCAAAAGTATTTATAGAGCTCCTAGATGTATGTACAATTTTATTCGCTAGACAGTAAACTACACCATGATAACTAAGGGGTGGGGGGGTGTTGTGAATCAATTATGCTATTAAAACAACTCTCAATATCCTTATTAATTCCAAAACATGTAAATAATAGATGCAAAAGCCATAAAAAGATCACCATACACAATAACACCAGATATGTTAACTAGGGAAACCCTTAACTAGAGGAAAAACCTTGGTAGGGATGGTCCTAAAAAAATGATATATGAATATAAATGTTCCTTGTAAGAGGATGGACCCTATTACGAGTCAATGAAATACATTCAGTACATATTAGTCCATGTTATGAGACTTTAAATCCTTGTTAGGATATTCCAACCATGTTAGGAGTTGTTCCAAACCTATTAGGAGTAGTTAAGGAAGACATATGGACCCTTTATCCAAATAGCTTCAAGGAAAGACCATTGAACTCATTGTTTAATTGGTCTTAGTATCATCCTTCTTAAAATAATACAAGTATACAACTATCCAACAGTAACTTCTTGCCAAATACAATCAGTTTGTTCATTCACCATGCCTCATTGCACCAAACACTTCTTTGATCAAAAGATATTTGTTATTAGGTTCACTGATATCACATACAAGTTAGTATACATGCATTACACAAATATCCCTATAGGATCACTCAATTGCACCCTTTACCACAAGGATCCCTACATTGTACCTTTATACCAAGTCTTATATAAAATTATTGAGTCACCCTTGAGGCTTACCCAATTTACAATAATAATATAAGAACATATTAATATATTACATTTACACGTTACATTATAGTATTACAACATTTCACAATTACACACAACTATCAATTCTTCATAGCTCTTCACTCGATGCTCATCTAGATGTATGTATTTAACCACAACATCTTCATCATGTTCTGTACCTTTTTCCAAGTTTGTATGACCATATTCTATCTATGTTAGGAAATATAATCCAAACAACAGTAACTACTACACATAAACTCTATTTTATTGCTACCTTCACTAAATCCATCATATCTATGTCCAGTCTTCATATTTCTATAAGTGCTCTTAACTATAGCATATATACACTATGTATAAAAAAAAAATTCCAACTATGCATAAGATCATCTACATTCCATGAACCTTGTGAATCGAAACTATTTATGTTGTACTGCCAGTCTTCACACAATAACATGTATGTTGGCATCAATGACAAACCCTATCATGAGTATAACACACATCATTTCAATCATGTCACCAAAAATGCTAGGATACTCCCCCATAGGAATACCATAAACATTCATGCTTAACAATATCCCCCTTTGGAATTGATGGCAACATAAATGAAAATATCTAAGTTTCATGAATACCAAACATCTTTGTTGCATTGCTCCCCCATTCATGTTTACCATCAATTTCACATGTACTATAACCAACATTCACAAGGAAGGTGTTAATCTCCCCCATACATCAACATATTTTCAAATCCTCTTCATTAATATTTTCAAATCCTCTTCATTAATCTTCTCAAATCCTCTTCATCAATTAAATCTCTCCTTGAAGAATAACTCTCCCCCAAAGGATATTCTTCCCCCGTTGACATCAATATACAAGGATATTTCATGTATATATCTCCTCTATTAATATTAATTAATATACAAGCATGCTTTTCATCTATTACTTTCTCCCCCATTGACATCAGTGATAAAGGTATCATTAAGTCAATTTTCTTCATAACATATGCAATAATATTAAGTGTCCAAAGACACTATTAAATACCAATACCAAGAGTCCTTAATGACTCAGCTCAAACATTGATACTCCCCCATAGAGGAAGCATCAAGTCCAAATAAAAAAAATAGTAGTCTGCTACCACTAGATAGATACAATCTTTATATCAACTACTCAAAATTAGGTTGGGACATAACCCCAAGCCTACCTCTCAAGTACTCAAATGTACCCTTCAGAATTTCTTTTGTAAATATGTCTTCTATCTACTCCTTTGTACTAATATACCCCAGCTTAATCTCTTTCTATGCCACTATATCTCTCAAAAAGTGATATTTAATAGATATATATAAATTTATTTATTTTTTAATGTAAAATTAGATTCTTTAACATACTTGCTATACTTGTTATTTATAGCTCTATAAACTTAATCCCAATATCTTTTAGCAATTTTTTGTCCATATAATCTAATTACAACTATATTCTACTACTACATACTCTCCTTCTATCGTACTTTGTGAAATATAGTCATGTTTCTTGCTTAGCCAAGAAACTAATCTTCCTCCCAAGAAAAATGCTCCACCACTAGTGCTTTTTCTATTATCTAAACTTCTTTGTTGGTCCACATTAGTGTATGCACATAAAGTAAAATAATTTAATCTTTCATACCATAATCTAAAATTAGGTGTACCCTTCAAATATCTGAACATTCTTTTTACTACTACATAATGTGACTCTTTAGGATCATGATGCATGAGCATCCTAAGATTTCTTGCAATCTTTTATGTTGGAGGAATTATGGTTTGTGGATGTGGACTCAGTCGCTATTGGGAATAGTTTATGCCTAGGAGCTCAACATACTCTAGGAGCTTGACATACACTGTGTTGCTCGACATGGTCTCTAGTTGCTTAGCATGCTCTCTAGAACTCAACATGGTCTCTAGAGCTTGGTAATGCTTGGGAATATACTGGTGCTCAACTTGGTTTCGCTAAATCTTAGGTTGGTCTTTTTTTCTGTTGGTGCCGAGTTATCTGTGAGCCAACTTTTGGCATTTAATTTATGTATGGATATTTAAGTTAGTGTTGTAACCAACTTATGGCTCAACCTATATTTAATGTAAGATATTTAATTTAGTCTATAATGAACTAGGCCAACTTGTGGCTTAGTTTTGTATAAGGGGTCTTGTAGACTATTTGGGTATTATTAATCATCTAGCTTGGAGAAGGGGATGAAGTGTAAATGCAAAATTTGAAGAGCTAGGGTTGTGGCTTAGGAACCGTAGAATTTCTTGGTGGACCTAAGGGTACAAGTGTAGATTCTTCTTGATGTTCTCATCCAGTTGTGGATTTGGACTAGCTAAAATTTGTGTGTGGTAATTGGATCTTGTAGGATCTTGCAAAACTAGTATTGTAATTGCTATTTGTATTTGGCACTAACTTGAAAAGCCTTATAGCCGGGCACATTGCATGTAATCTATTATTTTTTAAATAAAGAGTTGTGATCTAGTATCTGATCTTGCTTTATTATGATTTGTTATTGTGTTTCTATTGTATGGTTATTTGTTGGGGGCTAGGACATCTCCTTTAGGGATTCTCTTGCCTTTCACCATGTTAGATCAACATGAAATCTTACTGGAATTCTAACTGCACTAGATATATCAAGTCTAATGTGTGTCAAGTATTGCAATCCTCCAACCATAGATTTTTGCTTTCTTTTCTCAACAGTAGTGGTTTCATATTTACTAGACAATTTGTGACCAGTTACCACAGGAGTTCCAACAGGTTTACAATGTTCTAAAAAAAATCTTTTCAACAAGTCCTTAAGATACTTACTTGTGACATGAGGATACCACCTTTGTTTTGAACAATTTATAATCTCAAGAAATACTTCATCTCACCAATCATAGTCATCTCAAATTCCTGCTTCATCTTTGCTACAAATGCTTCACTTGCTTCATCATGACCTCCAAATATTATGTCATCTACAAAGACTTCACTAATTAGTAAGCCATTGTCAATCTCCTTCAAATATAAATTACTATTAGCATTACCTTTTATGAATCCCAAACCTATTGGATACTTATCTAATCTCACATACTAGGCTCTAGGTGCTTGTTTTAATCAATACAATATTTTCTTCAACTTGCAAACCATATCTCCTTGAATTGTCAAAGGAAAACCTTCAGTCTACTCAAAGTATACCTCTTTTTCTAATTCACCATAAAAGCTGATTTGACATCCATCTAATACACTTTAGAATTTTTTTTAGCTACACATGTCATAAATATTCTTATTGCCTCTATCATAGCAACAAGTGCAAACGTTTTCTTAAAATCAATTCCTTTACATACTAGTCTTGCTTTGTTTCTCAAAACCTCACCCTTTTCATTAATCTTGTTTTTAAATACCCACTTAGTTCCAATAACATTATTATCCTTAGGTCTAGGAACCAATTCCAGTGTATTTTATTTTCAATCTGCTCTAGTTCTTCTTTAATAGCTTTAATCTGAAAATTATATTTACTAGCTTCATCAACACTTTTAGGTTTAATTTGAGAAATAAAACATAGTTCTTCTTGTACCCTATTTCTTTCCATAACTCCTCCATCTTTCCTTCCAATAATCTGATTATCAGGGTGATTCTTTATCAAATTTTTGTTAGGTATCACCACTTTAACAATGACTTCAACTCTAGGTTCAAATATTGGTTCTTCTCTTTATTTTTCTCTATGTGTGTCTTTTTAAATTTTATTCTATGAATCAATTTTAGTCTCATAAACTATTTTTTTATCAACATGTTCTTTTTTAAGCCTTGGATTAGTCTCTTCATTAGAATTCTCATTAAGAATTCTTTTTTGAATTCTAAACCTCTCATCAACTCTTACATTTGCGCTCTCAACAATAATCTTAGTTCTCTGATTAAAATATCTACATGGCTTACTTTTTAATGAATATCCAAAAAATATACCTTCATCACCCCTTGAATCAAACTCTCTAATATCATCATCTCTCTTAATGTAACATTTACTTCCAAAGATTCTGAAATACTTAATTAAGAGTGCATGTCCATGTTGATCAAATAAATAAGATTGACATATGAGTGTCAACACAATTAACCATTTTCACTATACATCCTGAGTATACAATGGAAGTCGAGCCAGAACTCTAACACATGCCGAGTTATAGATAGTGCCGAGTAGACCAAAAGACAGTAGGTGCCAAGCAGATGAGACCAATATGTGCCGAGTAACTCAGGATCCAATAGGAGCTGAGCTTTGCGAACTTAATAGGAGCCGAGTGATTCAGGAATTAGCAAGTGCCAAGCAATGCAAAAAATAATAGGTTCCGAGTAACACAGTAATTCTATAGGAGCCAAGTAATGTAGGAAACACAGTGGATGCCAAGCAATCAAGAATAGATGGTGTCATGCATCAGTATTACTTCATGTGTCAAGCAATGTAGGATCAACATGAAATTTTGTGCAATCGCAAACAAAGATGTAAAATGGTTATGCATGACTCATTGCAAGATAAGAAGATAAGATCAAATCCTCTCATCCACCTATGCAATCCTCATGTAGCCAATCAAAAAATTAGAGATTGCATTCAACGAATGGGTGAATTTCAAGGGTTTGAGTGGGAACATTTTATCCAAGGATGCATAACGAACCACTAATCTTTATAAGGAGTTCTGACGCCATTAAACAAAGAAGTTGGAGAGAAGAAGAAAAGGAAGAGCCTATTATTAAGATCATTGTAGAACATTGGTGTCAAAGATTTAGTGGAAAGGATGACATTTACACATCTAGTTGATCAGAATAGAACAAGGAACATAATCAGCAGATCAGATCTAGTAGAGATTAGAGATAGAAGAGTAGATCAAGAGCTTGAGATCAGCATCAGAGATTGCATTAGATCAGGTGTATTATTCTAATACTCTCTCACAATTGTATTAGGAATTTAGAAATCCTATTGAGTTAGGTAGATCTAACAGCCGTATGTAAATCCTTTAATAGGGTGGCATTCTGAGTTGAATGTTTTTAAGTCCTCTAACAAGGCACACTCCTAATAGGGTGTAGAAATCCTTTAACAGGGTCACATTTAATAGTGTGTTGTAGCCTTTAACAGGGTAAACCATCAGAATTGGTTGAAATCAATTGTTGTAGTAATTTTGTGGGTATCATCCCCACCCTAGTTTTACCTTCTTATTCCTAGAGGGTTTTTGGGTCACCAAAATCTCAAAGTGTTATGTGGTGATGCATGTTTGTTTCTTATGATTGTTTAATGTTTATATGCATGCATGTTAATTTTAGTTATATGTTATTAAGGGTATAAAAGTGGTTATAAGGCCAGTACTTCTAATTCACCCCCTCCCCTCCCTACCCCCCCCCCCCCCAACTCCCAAAAGCACTCTTCCCATTAAGACATTCCAACAATTGGTATCAGAGCCAAGTTTTCTCAAGAAGAAGCCTAACAGCTTGGAGGAAAAGATCTAAAGATGGAAGTCTTCAAGCTTCGAAAGATCATTGAGAACTAGGTGATAGATGTGCATCTCGCTTTACTCCAGGTAGAGGAAGCTAGAGAGGAATTAACAAAATCCTTAAAAAGAAGGAAGGAAATAGCTATAGCCAAAAATGATATTCACAACAAGGAAATTCCAAAGAATTCGATGCAGCAATAGCAGAGCTGAGGGAGAAAAATAGAGATCAAGCATAAGAGATAAGAACTCTTAAGATAGAGCATGAATCATAGGCCATGATGCTATGTGAAATCACTGAACAAAAGAAAAGAGTAGCTGAGGATAGAGTCATGATGGAAGATGACAAAAGAAATCTTGCAAATAGACTTGAAGAAAAATGTATTGAATTAACAAGGATCTCAAACATGCAGATGGATACACTTGCCCAACTGATGAAACTTCATCATGAACTCAATATGAAAGATATTGAGATCTCTACTTTGAGGATGTAGAATGAACAATTGTAGAATGAATTGAACAGAGAAAAATAAACAGCAGAGAATCTCAACAAGTCAAGTGAAGCTATCAAGTACTTTGAACAGTTGCTAAAATTCCCAAGATCAGCCAATGATACATCAGGACTTGGATACATCAGCATTGAAGTTGGGGAATCATCAAAGAATGCTAAGCAAAGAAGTGACAAAGGTAAGGATTCTAAACACACTTGTCATTACTATAATAAAAAGGGACATACTGCTAATGTTTGTAGGAGTAGAAGGATCAATCAGCCAAACACACCCAAAAGCAAGGGTTACTATCACAAGTGTAATAAGCAAGGACACATGACACAAGACTGGAGGTCTAAAGTCACAAGGAGACAAAGATTTTATGGGCATTGCCACAATTGCAAAAAGTATGGACAAAGAACCTTTGAATGCATATCAAAGCCTATGTGGACACCAAATCAGCATGCAAGGAGGGACAATTATGTACACCACTACAATTGGGACTACAATACAAGGCAAAGTTGTCACTATTGTCAAGAGTATGGACATATACCCCAGAACTACATAAGAACACACTTCAAGGGGAACTATAAAAGATGGTTGAACCAAACTACTTGCTTTAGTTGCTTGAAAACTGTACATGTCAATAGGAATTGTCCAACAAAGGCCAAGGCACCCAAGATTGAAGTAAATAAGGGCAAAGAAAAAGTTGATAAGGAGGCACACATCAAAATAGACGTAAAGAAGATGGGGTAGAAAAAGGATGGACCAAGTACATCTAATGGAAGGGTCACTTCACCCAAGAGGTCAAGTGATCATATCTCATCCAACTAATCACAAGATGAGCCTATGGGGCTGATACATATAAGGAAGTATCATAAATCAGCCCTAAACCGTGATGAAGCACTGTAAGGAAAAATTTGCATGAGATAAGATGCTAAGACAAAATGTGAATAATGATACCGAGCTATCTTTGGTTGCCAAGTAAAATTGCTTTGGAAGCTGAGTTAAGTAGTCAAGTGGAAGCCGAGTAAAAAGTGCAGTGGTGGTCGAGTTATTAACGAAGTTAGTAGATGTCGAGTGAGAATAGCTGCTGAGTGGATGTCAATTTGAAAAACCTTTGGAAGTCGAGTGACAGGTAAAGGTACAAAAATGCATTAAATGCAAGATTTTTGAGATGCTTAAAGGTGAAAATAATTTCATTTTGAGCCATTCAAACAAAGAGCGATTACCAAGAGCACGACTAAGTGATTTTCAAGAAATCAACCAGTGATTTGCAGTGATTCAACATCTACTCAAGCAATCTAAGCACTTAACTAGGTATTTTCCTTCAGGTGTCAAGTTGTACAATTTGAGAAATTTGTAAAACCCTAGTTCAGTTAAAGATGGCATCTAGTTCAAAGTCCACCAAAGGGAAAGAGAGCCATGAGATTCAACTTGTTAGTAATGAGGTTAAGGAACCCAAATTCAAGCCAATCCCAGAAGTTGCATATAAAAATGATCCTGTTGGTGCCCTATCCACCATTCCTAAAAAGGTTGTTAAGGTTCAGGATGTGTGAAAGTGTTATAACTGCAAAATAGGAGCCATAGGAGACTTGGAAATCTTTAATGCCTTTGACAAACTCTATGACAACGGTATATTGAAGGATGAATTTTCAACCATAGAGAAGAAGGGTTTAACCAAAGCCCTAGTTTTTCCAATCGTATTCAAAACTGAGTGGATACACATAATACTTAGCAAAATCCATGATGGAGCATTCTAGCTAGAGCAAGGACTAGTCAAGATTACCAAGAAAATGGTTCATAGGGTCACATATTTTCCAACCATAGATCAGCCAAAGACATTGAGAAGTGACAAAAAGGAAACAATTGAGAAGAACACATGAGCAAAGTGGAATAACAGAGGTATGAACATAGACACCATAACTTATCCCCTTCTAGAATTTGCTGTAAGGATCATATCACATAAGTTTTATCAATCTAGTAGGTTGAATAGTATACCCTGCATAGCAGTGGATGTGGCATATAATCTTGTAAAGAAAGACCACACCTATGACCTTGCAGAGCTCATGTTGCAACAGAGTAATGAAAATCTTGGAGCTATTAGAAATTCCAAGGGAGCATAATGTAAATTTGGGTCAGTACTAGTTTGTATGTTCTTCTATGTCATGAAGGAATTCCCCTCATTTGGCAAAGTCAACTGGAGTCTGAACAAAACAATTTTTGATCAAATAAATGATTTCATTGCACAAATGGGAGATAACGTTGATGATCAAATGTCTATCTATTTTGATGATTTCAAGAATGCAATGAAGAAAAGAATGAGGATACCAATTTTACTGCTAGAAAAGAATGTAAATGACATATGCTTTCTTGTTGACATTGATTTTACTTATATTCAAGAAGTCCTTCCAAGAGAAAGATGGCTTAGACCATTGGGATATGAGCTTGATGTTGACCAAGCTTCAACAGCAATCACAACACTACTTGTAGAGGAAATGGACAAAATTGCAAAGGCATTTGGAACCTATGATGTTGCCAAATCAAGGGTGGTAACAGATCTCAAGACTGCCACAATAGTGAAGAAGAAGGAAAAGCTGGTGAAAAATATAAGAAAGAAATTTGGTGTTGAAGAAACAAGTGCACTAGGCAAAGTAGAGGAGATTAGTGAAGGAGAAGAAGAAGGTGATGATGAGAAAGATTAGGATGAGCGAGAACAAGGGCCACTTGAATTGTCACAAGGCCAAGGTGAAGACAAAGATGAGAGTGTCGAGTAAGAAGAAGTCAAAGAAGCACCCATCAAAGGCAAAGTCATCAAAGGGAAGGCAAAGACACCTCCTACTTTTCAGCCTAAACCAAAAAAAGCTACCATGCCAACATCCAAGAAGCCAGCAACCAGAGCTACAACAAGGGCCTCCACACAAAAATCCAAAGATGAAGCTACAAAGAAGAAGAAGATAGTCAAGAAGGCATATGAAGACCCAAGGAAAAGGAAAAGATATGTGGCTCAACCTGATAATGATGAAGAAGATCAGTCTAAAAAGGTAAGTCATCCTCCTAAGTCTTTAGTTGATACATTATGTGAAAAGATTAGGAATGGAGACTTAAGTAACATGAAAAAGATTGATTTCAATAAGTTCACCAAAGAGGAAAAAAACAACATAGAAGAATCAGTCTATGAAATGATGGCACAGTTCAAGTATACACCTCTTGAACTAGATGGACAACTGCCAAAGGAATTGTCTAAAATTGTAGAAGACAGATGGCATTTCTGTTTGACAATGGAGAAGGAGATGAGGGAATCAACCCTAGCAAGCATATTGCCTAATTTGACAAGGGAACAAATAACTAAAGCAGTCAAAAGGCATAAAACTAGGTTTACACCTAAGTATAGGGCATTCTCCATTTTGCAAAATAAAATTGAAGAAGTTGTACAAAGGACAACAAGATCATGGAAGAATTTGTATAAGAAAATTGAAGATGTCATTGAAGAGGAATACAAAGAAGAAGCTACTGCTAAACCAGAAGAGAGAAGAAAGAGGAAAGAAGAGAAGACAGTAGTAGAGAAAAATATTAAAGAGGAGGAAGGAAAAGATGAAGATAGGGGTACTGATGAGCAGCAAAGTGTGCAAGACACACAACTTCCACCTCCTAGCCCTCCTCACTCTACTATCACACCTATAGAAATCATAAAGATTAAGGATGTTGTTGACACCTCATGTCAAAAAATCAATACACTAACTACAGAGGATCTCACTAAGATCCTTGACCAAACAACTCTTCAAGCACAGTTGTGTACAAGTCCCATATTGGTCAATGTAGACGATCTCCAAAAGTCTATAGATAAACTCAAAGAAGCCAAGGTGTCACCACAAGAACCACCTCAAATCACTCAAACTACTGGACTTCCATTTATACCACCTCCATCACCACCAAGAATTGTCATGCAAGCTCATCAGGAGCCAAGTGGAACAATAGGGGCAGATACAAGTATAACAGTACAGAAAATGAGTACACCCTTGGCCATAGTGATACAAGAAGAAGAAGATAAGCAAGAAGAATAGGATAAAGAAGAAACACAAGATAAAGAAGGGTCTGCAATACAAACTTTGGTTGAGTTGCCAAAAATAGGAACTCCTACCAAACCTATTCAGCAGCCGAGTACTGACAAGTTGACCTCACAAGTTAGTACACCAAGCTCAAGTTCTACTAGGGTAGCCAAGACCATTCATTATGGTATTCCTGAGTTGTATGAAGAAATCCAAATACCCTATTATGATTCAAGCACTTTAACTAAAGAAAAGATGAATGAAATACAGAGTACTTTGGATAAGAGAAGGAGGCAAGAGGCATTGAGGAAAGACTACAAATACAAGTAGGCAATGAATGAGATCAAGGATATATTCATGGATAACTTCAGCCTACAACCTCCAGATGCAAACAAGCCAATCCTTGAGCAACTATCTGATATAGTTGACCAAGTGAATAATGAAGACCATGATACAAATGTAAAACTAATGGAATGGTTAGAAAAGAAGTTTATAGGCAAGGTCAACCAAAAGATAGTCAATAACATAATTTTAGGATAGGTTGACCTAGTTAAGAAATTGGATAGTGTAAAGATTGAGTTAGGGAACATCTTTTCCCTTTATAGAAAATTGTGTGATTTTTCTAGGTTCACACAAGAAATAAATTTGAAAATTTTGAACCTTGAGAGCAAACTCAAGCTCTCCAGTATGCAACTACCCTCAAATCTTGCATAGAGTGAAAAGTAATTTTCTCAAGCACTTCACACTCAGAGGGAATTAGCTGCATTATCAGCAGAAGAGGCCACTATTAAAGAAAAGCTAATGCAAATACCAGCCTCTATCACTCCCCATTTGGAGATATTACATAAGGAGAAAATGTATGCAGAAATAGTCCTGAAGAAGGATCCAAATATTTCTACACATGAAGGACTTGTTGATCTAGCAGTAGAGCTTGCTATCCAACACAAGTCATTGGATATTGCATTGAATAACTAGGATGCAACTCTCAAAATACTCCTTGAGGTAAACAAGACATTTTTTCCAAGCATGGCATTACCATTTAGGACCCTTTGACATAAGTGTCAAAAAGGGGGAGATAATATTCTAAGGGGGAAATAAGATTCTAAGGGGAGACATATTAAAGGAGAAGAAATGCATATAGCAAGATGATAAGAAGATAACAGGATCAGAAAGCAGAACGCAAGAATAGGACAAGAATAGAGAACATCAAGCACAATGGCACAAGATATCAAATTTCATGACAGGATAAGGCATAATCAACTCAGGGGGAGTCATAAGGTATATTTTTGTTCACAATATCTTTTTTGAAATTTTTTAAATGAAGAATGGACACATAAGGTTTAGATCATGAATGATCAGTTAAGTGTTTTTGATAGTCATGTCAAAGGGGGAGATTGTTGATCAGATAAATAAGATTGACAAATGAGTGTCAACACACTTAACCATTTTCACTATACATGTCGAGTGTACAATGGAAGATGAGCAAAAACTCTAACACATGCCAAGTTACAGATAGTGCTGAGTAGACCAAAAGATAGTAGGCACCAAGTAGATGAGACCAATATGTGCCAAGTAACTCAAGATCCAACAAGAGCCGAGCATTATGAAGTTAATAGGAGTCGAGTGATTCAAGAATCAGCAGGTGCCGAGAAATGCAGAAAACTAATAGGTGCCAAGTAATGCAATAATTCTATAGGAGCCGAGTAACGCAAGAAACACAGTGAATGCCGAGCAATCCAGAATAGATAGTGTCAAGCATCAATATTACTTCATGTGCCAAGCAATGTAGGATCACATGAAAGTTTGTACAATCACAAACAAAGATGTAAAATAGTTATGCATGACTCATAACAGGATAAGAAGATAAGATCAAATCCTCTCATCCACCTATGCGATCCTCATGCAGCCAATCAAAAAATTGGAGATTGCATGCAGCCAATGGGTGAATTTCAAGGGTTTGAGCGAGAACATTTTATCCAAGGATGCATAACGAACCACTAATCTTTATAAGGGAGTCTTGATGCCATTAAACAAAGAAGTTGGAGAGAAGAAGAAAAGGTAGAGCCTATTATTAAGATTTTTGCAGAACATTGGTGTCAAAGATTTAGTGGAAAGGATGACATTTACACATCTAGTTGATCAGAATAGAACAAGGAACATAATTAGCAGATCAAATCTAGCAGAGATCAAAGATAGAAGAGCATATCAAGAGCCTGAGATCAGCATCAGAGATTGCATTAGATAAGGTGTATTATTCTAATACTCTCTCATAATTGTATCAGGAATTTGGAAATCCTATTGAGTTAGGTGGGTTTAATAGCCTTATGTAAATCCTTTAATAGGGTGGCATTCTAAGTTGAATGTTCTTAAGTCCTTTAACAAGGCACACTCCTAATAGGGTGTAGAAATCTTTTAACAGGGTCACATTTAACAGTGTGTTGTAGCCTTTAACAGGGCAGGCCTGTAACAAGGCAAACCATCAGAAGTGGTTGAAATCAATTGCTGCAGTAATTTTATGGTTATCATCCCCACCCCAGTTTTACCTTCTTATTCCTAGAGGGTTTCTGGGTCACCAAAATCTCAAAGTATTATGTGGTGATGCATGTTTGTTTCTTCTGATTATTTAATGTTTATATGCATGCATGTTAATTTTAGTTATATGTTATTAAGGGTATAAAAGTGGTTAAAAGGCTAGTACTTTTGATTCACCACCCCCCCCTCTCTCAGAAGCACTCTTCCCATTAAGACATTCCAACAGTCCAAACAAAAGCTCTTAAGGTATTTTTTACTAGTGTTTTATCTAATTTGTACTCTATTCATAGTATACACTATTTTACTCACCACTGCTCTCCAAAAGATGTTAGATATATTATTCTCAAGCACCATTTCTATTACTACTTTTGTCACTATTATGTTCCTCCTTTCTTCTATTTCATTTTTTTCAAGTGTCTTAGGGGATGAAATTTTTCTTTTAATGTCATTTTCTTCACAAAAATTGTTAAACTCATTTGTAATATAACTTCTCGACCTCTAGTAGATATCAAACATTTAATCCTCAAACTAGATTCATTTTTAACTTTTCTCTTAAATATCTTGAATTTCTGAAATTCTTTTGATTTTTCTCTAAGAAATGCTACCCACATCACTCCAATGAAATCATCAACAAGAATCATATAATAGCTTTTACCATAGAATTCTTTTATCTTAGTAGGACCACTCAAATCTATATGCAAAATCTCCAACTTCATAAGTGTACTAAATTTTTTGCTTGGAAATTATATTTTTTTCTATTTTGTCATCACACATTCGTTACCATGTTAGAAGGTTTCACAATTTTGGGCAAATCTCTAATTGTGAATGTAGTAATTACCTTCACACTATTATCAAAGTTGATATGAAAAATATCTTATGCCACAACCAACTATCATCCACTTCAGCAACTAAAATTTCATCTCAATAGGATTCAACTAAAATACATTACATGTCATGATATGGAGCCTAATCAGACTTGGAGGTTTATTTGGCATGATTTTTCCCCCATATTATTTCTACAAGAGTTTGGAGGCAACGCCCCCAAGATGGGGTCAAGGGGTAGTGCACCAGGTGCCCTCCCTATCGCAGTACAAGGTGGGGTCATAGGGGTTTTTGAGGGTAGTGTCCCTAAATTTAAAAATGCCCTCATATTGTAAAAGGTGTCAACTACTATTTTTCCTATTGGATGCCTTTTTCTAGCCCTAATTTTGT
Source organism: Cupressus sempervirens (assembly GCA_028749045.1). NCBI lineage: Eukaryota > Viridiplantae > Streptophyta > Pinopsida > Cupressales > Cupressaceae > Cupressus > Cupressus sempervirens. Next base: position 1,038,341,250 of record CM053787.1, on the reverse strand, counting down.
TAGCAAAAAATTCTTGTATAAAAAGGCTTAGGGTTAGGGATTTCATAATGTAATGGTGATATTGTAGCTTCTTGTAGTGGTATTGAGCTATAAGGGATTTTAGATTATAATCACTGGATAATAATAATACTAGACTTGTTTTTGGTGGACATAACACAAGGATTGGTTGAACCATGTTAAATCTTGGTGTGTTGTGCCCTCTTTTATGCAATCTATTATTTTTTGATATTGGTTATATTTGCATGTTACTATTATTCCTACCTAAGGTTAATCCTAACAAGTGGTACAAGATCTAGGTTGGTCATCATTTTTTTTTTAGCCAGATCGTCATCATTTCTTTTTAGTGATCCTATACCGAAAGGTCTCATGGTTGAGCGGGATCAATGGAAAACGAAGGTAAGCTAAGGGTGGACAAGTATAATGGGCAGAACTTTTAGTTTTTGAAAGATGCAAATGGAAGACTATCATTATCAAAAGGATTTATGGAAGCCGCTAGAAGGAAAAATCAAGAATCAAGGATCTATGACAAATGAAAACTAGGATCTTTTAGATAGAAAGGCACTTGGAAGCATTCGATTATGCCTAGCACCATCAATGGAATTTAATATTACAAAAGTGAAGATGAAAAAAGAGTTGATGGAAACTCTAGCGAAACTATATGAAAAGCCCTCCACTTCAAACAAGGTATTTCTCATGAAGCATTTATTTAATATGAAGATGACAGAAGGTGGATTTATTGCAGATCATTTAAATGAGTTTAATATGGTTACTAGTCAATTATCTTCTAGGGGTATTAATTTTGATAAAGAAATAAGAGCTCTCTTGATTTTGTGTTCTTTGCTTGAAAGCTGGAATGGCTTGGTAATGGTTGTGAGTAAGTCTAGTTTTGGATCTAATATCCTAAAATATGATGATGTGATTGGTGTTATTTTGAGTGAGGAAAATTGTACAAAATCCTTAAGTTGATCTACATTAGGAAGTGTTTTGAATGCACAAAGCAGAGGCAAATGACTGAGAGAGGAAATAAGTTTGGAAATCATTGAAAATCAAGAGAAAAGTCAAAGGGGAAGAGGTCTCAATCTAAAGGACCAAGAGATTGTTGTTACTATGGTAAAATAGAGCATAAGAAGAAAGATTGTTGGACTCAAAAGAAAAATGAAGGAGATAAACCAGAAGGGAACAAGGGGGGAAATGTGGTAAGTAACAAATCCAAAGAGGATGCTTTGCTTCTATCTTTAGAAAGTGTTGACGATTCATGGGTTTTTGATTCTAGTGCTTTATTTCCTGCTACACCTCATAGAGGTTATTTCATTGATTATGTCCAAGGGGATTTTGGGCTTGTTTATTTGGGAGATAATGAACTCTATCAAATTTTCAAAAAGGGAAAAGTTTAGATGAAGTTAGAAAATGAGAATCATTGGCTACTACATGAGTTAAGACATGTTCTAAGGCTAAGTAGGAATTTAATTGCAGCAGGGCAACTCGGTGATGAGGGATGTGTAGTTACTTTTAATGATAAAAATTGGAAGGTTTCAAGAGGTTCCCTTGTAGTAGAAAAAAGTGTGAAAGTAGGAACCTTATATCTTTGTATAGGTCATATTGTTTATTCTACTTTAATTGTTTTAGAGTAAGAACAATTGTTGTAGTTGAGCAGGGAGAACAAATAACTATTGCAGATTCTAATACAGTGTTGTGGCACAACAGACTTGGGAACATGAGTGAATAATGTATGAAATTACTTAATGTTTTACCAAGTTTGAAATGTGTTAATGTGGATTTCTATGAAAGTTGTGTGTATGGAAAACAAAAGAGTGAGTTTTGTGAAGACTATGAAGAAACAAAAAAGTGATAGATTAGAGCTTGTGCATATAGATGTATGAGGACTAGCTCAGGTATCTTCCCTTGGTGGCTCTCATTATTATCTCACATTTATTGATGATGCAACTAGATAAGTATGGGTGTACTTCCTTAAACAGAAATCCAATGTATTTCAAACTTTCAAGAAATGGAAATGCTTGGTTGAAAATAAGACTAGTAAGAAATTAAAATGTCTTAGATCTAATAATGGTGGTAGGTATTGTAGTTGTGAATTTGAAGATTATTTCTCTACTAATGGTATTCATTGACAAAAAATTGTTCCAAGGACTACACAGGAAAATGGAGTGGTTGAATGCATGAACAAGACTATAATGGAGCGTGCAAGGAGCATGAGGCTACATGTTGGGTTGCCCTTAAACATGTGGGTAGAGGCTATCAATACTTTTGTATATTTGATTAATAGAGGTCCCCCTACTCCTTTGGGCTATGATATTCCAAAGGAAGCAAGGACAGGTAAGAAGGTGAGTTATTATTTTCTCAAAACTTTCGGTCATGAAGCATTTGCTCATTTAGATTCTAAAAATAGAACCAAGTTGGAAGTTAAGTCAAAGAAATGAGTGTTTTTTGGATATGGCATTGATGAATTTGGTTATAGGCTTTGTGATTTTGATAATTGTAAAATTTTAAGAAGCAGGGATGTTATATTCAATGAGAAAGTGTTGTACGAAGAGCTGTTGCAACAACATGAGAAGAAAGGCAAAGTATGTTGCTGCTATAGAGGTAGTCAAGGAGATGATATGTCTTTAGTTATTTCTGGAAGAATTGGGACACCCTCAGAACGATAATTATTTGCTTGCAGATAGTTAGAGTGTCATTCATCTTGCAAATATTTCAGCTCTGGATTCAAAGACAAAACACATGAAGTTGTGGTACCATTTCATTCGGTCAGTTTTGAATGATGGATAGTTAAAGCTAGAAAAGATACATATAGATGAAAATCCAGTGGATATGTTTCCAAAAGTAGTGACAAGGGAGAAGTTGAATTCCTCTTCAGCTTCAGTTGGTCTTCTCAACTGAATAGAATAAAAGAAAAGTAGATTCCAGGGTGGTTTGATATATTCCAGTGGGAGCTATAGGTTTAGTAGTGCTATGATCAGTCTTCAAGTGGGAGGTTATTGTTCTGGACTCTGATTAGTCTCTAAGTGGGAGATTATTGTGATATGGAGCCTAATCAAACTTGGAGGTTTATTTGGCATGGTTTTCTCCCCATATTATTTCTACAGGGGTTTGCGGCTAGCACCCCCAAGATGGGGTCAAGGGGCAACGCCCCTATGGGGTCTTGAGGTAGCACCTTAGGTGTGCTCCCTATTGCAATAAGGGTGGGTTCGAGGGGTAACACCCCTATAGGGGTTTTCAAGGGTAGCCCCCTGAAGCCAAAAATGCCCTTTTATTGTAAAAGGCATCAGCTACTATTTTTCCTATTAGACAACTTTTTTTAGCCCTGATTTTGTAAGTGAAAAAAGCTTGTATAAAAAGTCTTAAGGTTAGGGATTTCATAATGTAATGGTAATATTGTAGCTTCTTGCAGTGATATTAAGCTATAAGGGATTGCAGATTGTAATCACTAGATAATAATAATATTGGACTTGTTATTGGTGGACATAGCCAAAAGATTGGATGAACCACATTAAATCTTGGTGTCTTGTGCTCTCTTTTATGTGATCTATTATTTTCTAATATTGGTTATAATTGCATGTAACTATTATTTCTATCTGAGGTTAATCCTAACATTACCTCTCATTTTTATACTAGCACTAACCAATGTGTCATCTTTTTCTTTGATAATGCAGGGCTTCACTATAAACCGAAAATGATATCTCTTGTCCACTAGTTGTACAACACTCAAAACATTATGTTTCAAATCATTAATAAAGTAAAAATCATCAATATTAGTCTTTCCATCAAGTTTAATGGATCATTTTCCTTTTATATGATGGGTTGCATCAAAGTCTTCAATATCTTCCATATACCCTCATATTCATATTTAGATCCTTCACAAGTCTTATTTCCTACAACAATTTCTAATATTCTACCAAAGTAACTTCTTATAGATTCATCTTCCACCATCTTAGCATCTTTATATAGGAATATAAATTTTTCTAACTTAATCTTTTGAGCATGATCAACACCTTCAAATGTAATTTTAAAAGAAATCCAAATTTCATGAGCTAATCTTAAATTTTTTACCTAAGTGAATTTAGCTCCTAGAAAACTTGATAAGAGTTCTTTTCTTGCAAACATATTTAGCATGAATACATCTCTTTGAGGTTCATCACAAGTTTCAATATTATTATTTTCAATTACATCCTTTTTACTCTTAGTAATCAACCAATAACTTTGACCCATGCATAGAAAATGTGTCACCTTCAAATGTAATTTTAAAAGAAATCCAAATTTCATGAGCTAATATTAAATTTTTTACCTAAGTGAATTTAGCTCCTAGAAAACTTGATAAGAGTTCTTTTCTTGCAAACATATTTAGCATGAATACATCTCTTTGAGGTTCATCACAAGTTTCAATATTATTATTTTCAATTACATCCTTTTTACTCTTAGTAATCAACCAATAACTTTGACCCATGCAATTCCTCTAAAGTAAATTCCACCAAGATAATTGAGCAGGGGGGTAATCAGTTATGCAACTAAAACAACTCTCAATGCCCTTATTAATTCCAAAAAATGTAACCAATAGATATAACTGTTAGATAACTAAGATGGGGATGAATCCATTATGTTTAGTTATCATATAGTCCCTTCAACATTTCAGCACCAATAAATCATCATAAAATTTAACAAAAATTACTCAGTGTAAACATTAATCAAATATGTCAAACACTTTCATCAAAATTGTTAACTTGTTGTTCTTTACATTACCGAGTATTAGTATATTTCCACTTATTACCTAGTGGTTACTTTGGTATTATCGAGTTGCACTAAACTTTAAAAAAATGTAAAATAACTTGCAAAACCAATAACCTTCACATATTTGACACCATGATTTTAACATGGAAACCTTGTGTAGGGAAAACCCACCTAGGACTGGCAACCCAAAAAATTTACTCTTCTGAAGTGAGCTATACTAGGAGCCAACCTTGTTAAAGGTTACATACACATTTTTTAATGTGACCTTGTTAGAGAATGTCAACAAAAGATCATCTAGACCTTATCACTCCCTATTCTTGACTCAAAAGAGTGTCCTGATTTAAAGGACTAAAAAACACCTATAATTGATGTTACCATATAGGATTTCATAGACTTGTTAGGATCACTCAATTCTTTTGAGATTTGTTTTTACAATGTTTAAATAGTAACAATCTAAAATGATCTATTAAGAATAGCAAATACATTTACTTGTTCAAGTCTCTTGTTCCTTGCTCTTTCTATGTGTGATCTCTCTCTTGGATCTTCTTTCACTCTATACTTGGACTTGGTTTATTAACACCTTCTCTTTCTTCTTCCATTGCTCAATCTTCTAGCTCAATAAACTTATTTCAACTTCTTTAACTTTACATTCATAGCAACTTAAACACTCCTTGACCAAAAACTAGAAAATTCACAAAATCAACAATGTAAACTAACTTTTTCTCCTCCTTGAATAGTCTTCTTAATTCTTCCAGATCCTTCCATCTTTTGTTGCTTAATTAGCATCTTCAATCTTAGGGTTATAATAGAATTCCTTCATAGAATAAAATTAGACACTCAAAAAATATAATGTGTATAGAACTTTGTACTCATTATTATCCTTCTTCAATCTCCATCATCAGATCCTTCCTGAATTTTCCCAATTGTTGATCTTGTAACAAACTTTGACTCGCACATTAGACCATCTTGAAATTTCCAAATTTCCATCAAAATTTGACCTTAGATTCCAATTTTCCAAACTTTTTCATCCACTTATCACTTAGTAAACATAACATTTACATGGGTAATATAGAATTTGGTTAATATTGAATTTCTCAGGAAATGGTGTGTTTTCCTTCTTCCTTTACCAATTGCTCGAACAATACTGCAATTTCTTGGTGAATACACTCTCCCTTCATTGACCTTGTCACTCAGTTAAGCTTTATGTTCTTTAATACATTGCAACAATTCATGATTGTAAATTAATCAAACAAATAATACATCATCACTATACAACTCATTCAAGTACCCACTGAATATGTTACATATCAATTTTGTCTTCATCAGACTTTCTTCAAATCCTATTCGTCATTCTAATTGATATGATACTTAACTAAGTTATCATAATATCTATCCAACAAAGACTTTGACATCAATGAAAATATTACAACTGATATGTCTCTCTTACATATATTCATAGCATCATCAACTAACAATCTCCCATTTACCAATTACATTATCAGTTGAGCCTAACAATCTCCCCCTTTGGCATTGATAGAAACACATAACCTAATATTTTACATTACATAATATAATTAAATGTATGCATTGAAAAGAATACAACATTTTAGTTTTGTGTCTTCAATCTGGGACTTGATCTATATCTTTAACATCAACATCTTCAACATTTCTCCCCCTTAGATTATGATCAAGTTAAATCTTCAATCTCATATTATTCTATTTAGTAGCTTGCACTCTTTAGTTTTTTCTCTCCTCCTTTGGGTATAGTTTTATCTTTGTTGTTTCTCTATCTTCACTCCCCTTTTGATTATCTTTTCTTTCTTTTTAGCATATTCTCCCCTTTTTTACTACTCTCTCCCCCTTTGACAAAAATTCCAAAGGTCATTATAAATTTCATCATGAAAATTATAAAACATTGTAAATATCCTTGCACCTTGCATGTATTGATTACATTAGTTTCATCACATTCAACTTCACAACTTCAAAAAAGTTCCTAAAGCATGAACACTTCTACATCCACTCTATAAAGGTATTACAACTCATCCATGAATTGATGCAACATGCCTAACCACCTGATGAATTTTGGATAGGGGTAGGAACCCCAACTTACCTTTTAGATACTCAAAAAAATCCTTAGGTAGTGGCTTGGTAAATATGTCAGCAATGTGTTCCTTAGACTTCACATATTCAAGACTTATGTTTCTCTTAAACTTGTTTCCTCAAATAATGATATTTGATTAATATGTGCTTTGTTTTTTCATGCATCACCAAATTTTTTGAAATATTTATGGAACTTGTATTATCACAATAAATAGTAACATGATCTATTACCTCTTCTTGCATTCCTTCCAACAATTTCTTAATTTGTACAATTTTTGAATGATTGATTGTAGCAGCAACATATTCAACTTCAGTAGCAGATTGTGAAATACAACCTTTTTTTCTTTTGTACCCATGTAATCAATATTTCTCCTAAAAGAAAAGCTCCACCACTTGTGTTTTTTCTGTCATCAATATTTCCATCCTAATTAACATATGTGTATACTTCAAGGTTAAAGTCGTCCTCTTGTTTATACCATAAGCCATCATCTTTAGCTCCCTTAAGATATTTGAATATTCTTTTCACAACAATCATATATGTCTCCTTTGGATTAGAAGAAAAATTTGCAACAATTCCAATAGCTAGTGCAATGTTTGGTCTACTATGTACTAAATACAATAATTTTTCAAACATAGAACTGTTTAATGTTTCATTTACCTCACTACTAGTGTCTTCCTTTGATAATTTTACTCCAGTCACCATAGGTGTACCAACTTGTTTAGACTCATCAATCCCAAATAGCTTCAAGATTTCTTTCACATACTTATATTGGGTAACATATATACCTTTCATGGTTTGATGAACTTGAAATCCAATGAAAATTTTTATCTCACCAAATTTAGACATTTCAAATTCAGTACTCATTTGTTCAGAAAATGTCTTACTCAACGTGTCATTTCCTCCAAATATTATGTCATCAACAAGTATCTTACCAATTAAAAACCAAATCCTTGGCATCATTTTTCAAATATAGATTATTGTTTTCACTTGTTCTAAAAAATCCAATCTTAATCAAATAAGAGTGTAATCTTTCATGTCATTCTCTAGGGGCTTGTTTCAGTCATCACAATGCTTTGTTCAACTAAAGACCATGTTCTTCTTTTCAGGCTCAATAAATCCTTTAGGTTGTTCAATGTATACTTCATATTCAAGTATTCCATTCAAAAATACACATTTTACATCCATTTGATATACTTTGAACTTCATGTATGTAGCATAGACTAGTAGTGTTCTTACTCCTTCCAATTTATCCAAAGGTACAAAAGTTTCACCATAATCAATTCCTTGTTGTTAAGCATATCCTTTGCAAAAAAATCTTTCCTCCTTCCTTACCACATCTCCATTCTCATTCAATTTGGTCTTGAAAATCCACTTGGTCCCAATCACATTATTATTAATAGGTCTTTGTACAAGTGTCTAGGTATTCTTCTTCTCAATATGATCAATCTCCTCATTCATAGCATTAACCCAACATTCATCATCCAATTTATTTTTTTACTGTTCTAGGTTCAAAATCAGCTATTAAACATGTACCTTCTTTTATCCTTGTTCTTATTTGTACTCCTACACTTCTCCAAGTACTTATTCAAATAAATGATTTGTGTTCGCATATTTGGACAACACATGTTCAGTTCTCTAATTCTCAACATTTCCTTCACTCGATAGAGGTTCAACTTCTTGCTTGGGTTGTACTATATTGTGATTAGGTATAGTTATCTATGACTTGGTTGCAATTGTTTGGTTCTTGTTATCTTTGTGTTATAAATCACGTAAAGTATCAAGTGCCTCTTCATAGACATAAATAAAATTGTTATAATCTTCAGGTTCCTTCTTGCTTTCCACATCATTCCTCTATGCAAAATCATCAAATCTTACATTTTCACTTTCAATAATCTTTTTAGTAGTTTTGTTCAAACATTTATAAGCTTTACTCTTAGATGAATAATGAATAAATTCACCTTCATTTCCTTTAACATCAGTTTACTATTACTTGTATCTGTGTGAATGTAACACCTACTTCCAAAGATTTTGAAATAACTTACATTTTTTGTATGACCATACCATAGTTCATAGGGTGTCTTATTTGTTCCTATCTTCTATTGAACTAGGTTGAGAGTATAAAATATAATATTGTTAGCTTCTCTCTAGAATATCTGAGATATCTCCTTCTCAATCATTGAAGTCCTTGCACAATCCATGATGAGTCTATTTCTCCTTTTAGTAATACCATTGTTTTTTTGCATCCTCGATGCAGACAATTGTCTTTTGATACCATTCTTAGCACAAAAGTTAGTGAGTTTAGAAAACTTAAACTCACCACCTCTATTAGATCTCAAACATTTCAAAGATTTGTCAATTTTCTTTTCAACTCTTGATTTGTACCATTTGAACATATCAAATCCATGTGATTTCACCTTCATGAACATTATAATCATCATCCTTCAATAATCATCCACAAACAATATGAATGTTTATCACCATAGTATATGTCAAATACCAATTGAACCACATAAATTTGTATGCATTAATTCCAAAATATCATTTGGTGTGTCTTGCTAGAAAAACTAGACTTTGTCATCTTACCAAGATGACATTATTTTCACATAGAATTCTCTAGTTTTTGCACATTTGGTAAGCATCTTACTCTTTTCTTTCTACTGATCTTTACCATATTCTCAAAGTTTACATGACCCAACCTTTTATGGCATAACCACTCATCCTCAATTCTAGCAAATAAGCATGTCTCAATTATAGAATCAAGGTATAATAGTTTACCTTTTTTTTCGTTCATGTTCCAATCAAATTTATCTCATCATCAAAGATCTCGACTTTCCTTGTCTCAAATTCTAGATTGTGACTTGAGTTATTTAGTTGTGCAACATTCAAGAGATTATATTTAAGTCCTTGAACCCAATATGCATCATCACATCTGGTCTTATCATTCAACATTAGTGATCCTTTACCTTTTATCGATTATGGAACATCATTACCAAACTTAACAATTCCACAATCATCAATTTCTTTATGTTTATCAAACTTACTTCGATCACCAGTCATATGATTTGAACAACCATTATCAATAATCCATAAGGCATTCTTAGTAACATGTGAAATAAGGGAAATTTCATTTTCATACCTTTCACCATTTGGATCTTTGTTGATTGCAAAATAAACTTTTTTAACTACTTGCTTATCATCATCAAAACTATACTCACTATGCTCTTCCTCAACAATGTAACATGACTTCTTTCCTTTGTCTTTGTAGCTTATGTTCTTTCTGTACTTGAAATATTTCTTTTCATTTCAATCAAAATTACTTTTGTTTGGACATTTGGCAGCAAAGTGACTAATCTCATTACATTTGAAACAGATCAAGGCAAGTTTAACTTTATATTTACCTTTACCTCTTTACAACCTTCTTGCAAGAAATACTTCAAGCTCATCCAGATCATCTATAGTTTTAGGCTTACTTTCTTCTTTACTTTTCTTGTCTTTCTTTTAATTAATGATGGTTAGTGAAGACTTAAATGCATTTCCAATTGTAGCCATATTATTGTCATAATTTATTATCTCAGAAGAAGTGAATTGACCAACTAACCAATCAATTGTCAAATCATTTCCAGGCATAGCTCTTACTTCTGTTATTGTAGAAACTTTAATAGAATAGATAGGTAGAAGATCTCTTAAGACTTTACTTACAATTTCAGAATCCATGATAATTCCTCCATTACCTTCAATTGCATTTTCAACATCCTTTATTTGGTTTACATATTATATAAGATCATCAGCTTCTTTCATTCTCATATCATTGTACTTACCTCTAAAACTTTTAGCTTTGGCTCTTCTTACATTATCATTGAGAGTGGATGCAATCTCAATCACCAGACTATTGTGATTTCTTTCCTCATTCATTTGTTCCATAATCAGGTGACCAATAGGTATAGTATATTTATTCTCCAACCAATGTGTGACATTGTCTCCAATACCATAAAGATGCATCTTCATTTAGTCTTTTCATGATGAAACACTCTTTGTGTTCAACCTTGGTACCTCTCTCTTATACATCTTCGATATTTAGCTCAAGTTCCTTTAAACTTCTTCTTTCAAGCACACAACTCTGATACAAAATTATTCAACAACTGGGGGGAGTTGGGGGGTGAATTAGTTATGTTTAGTTATCATACATTCCCTTCAAAATTTTAGTACCAATTAAACATCATAAAATTTAACAAAAATCACTTGGTGTGAACAATAATCAACTCAACTCAGATACAAAATTATTTGGTAACTAAGAGGGGGTGAATTAGTTATGTTTAGTTATCATACATTCCCTTCAAAATTTCAATACCAATTAAACATCATAAAATTTAACAAAAATCACATGGTGTGAACAGTAATCAACTCAACTCTGATACAAATTTATTTGACAACTACGGGAGGGTGAATTAGTTATATTCAGTTATCATACATTCCCTTCAAAATTTTAGTACCAATTAAACATCATAAAATTTAACAAAAATCACTTGGTGTGAATAGTAATCAACTATGTCAAACACTTTCATCAAAATAGTTAACTCATTATTCCTTGCATTACTGAGTATTAGTAAAATTTCCAGTTATTACCTAGTGATTACTTTGTTATTACTAAGTTACAGAAAACTATAAAAATATGTAAAATAACTTGCAATACAAATAACATTCACACATTTGACACCATAACTTTAATAGTGAAGCCATGTGAAGATAAAAGCCACCTAGGATCAGCAACCCAAAAAAAATCACTCTTCTAAAGTGAGCTTTGCTAGGATGCAACCTTGTTAAAGGTTGCATACACATTGTTAATGTGATCTTGTTAGAGAATTTCAAAAAAAGATCATCTAGACCTTACATATGCCCAATTAAAAAGAGTGGCATGATTTAAAGGACTAAAAAATACCACTAATTGATGTTACCATATAGGATTTCACAAACTTGTTAGGCCCACTCAGTTCTTCCAAGATTTTCTACTACAATGGTTAAATAGTAATAGTATAAAATGATCTATTAAGAACAACAACTACCTTTTCTTGTTAATATATCTTGTTCTTTTCTCTTTCTCTATTTGATCTCTCTCTTGGATCTTCTTTCACTCTGTACTTGGACTTGGTTGATTAACACCTTCTCTTTCTTCTTCCACTTCTTAGTTTTATGTCTCAATAAACTTCTTTCAACTTCAACTTTGCATTCACAGAAACTTTAACACCCATTGATCAACAACTAGCAACCTCACAAAATCAAAAACATAAAGTGTCTTGTTCTCCTTAAATAGTTTTCTCAATGCTTCCATATCCTTACATCTTTTTCCATTTAATCAACATTTTCGATCTTAGGGTTATAACATAATTCCTTCATACAATGAATTTAGGCACTCAAAAAATATAACTTGTAGAGAACTTCATGCTCATCCTTATCCTTCTTCGATCTCCATTGTCGGATCCTTCTTGAATTTTCTCAATCATTGATCTTATAACAAACTTTGGCTTGTGACTTAGACCATATTGAACTTTCCAAATTTCCATCAAAAGTCAACCTCATATTCCAATTTTCCAAACTTGTTCATCTAGTTGTCACTTGGTAAACATTAACATTTACTTGGGTAATATTGAACTCAGTTAATACTGACTTGCTTCAAAAATAGTGTATTTTACTTCTTCCTTTTCCATTTTCTTGGGAAATACTATAGTCACTCAGTGAATGCATTCTTCCTTCATTAAACTTGTCACTTGGTTAAGATTTGTGCTCTTCAATACATTGCAACAATTCATTATTTTAAAATAATCAAACTGATAATATATTATCATTTTCCAACTCATTCAAGTACACATTGGATACCATACATATCACATATGTCTTCATCATACTTTCTTCAAATCCTTTTCATCAATCTAATTGATAATGTTAATATATTATCATTTTCCAACTCATTCAAGTACACATTGGATACCATACATATCACATATGTCTTCATCATACTTTCTTCAATCCTTTTCATAATGTCTGGCAAACTAAGACTTTGACATCAATGAAAATATAATAACTGATATGACTCTCTTATATACATTCATAGTTTCATCAATTAACAATCTCACAATTATCAATTACATTGTTGGTTGGGGCTAACAACAACAACCATAATAAAATTACCATACACAATAACACCGGATATGGTAACTAGGGAAACCCTTGATTAGAGGAAAAACCTCAGTGGGGATGGTACCCACAAAATGATTTACTAATATAAATGTTCCTTATAAGAGGATGGGCCCTCTTAGGAGTCAATGAAATGTATTTAGTACATGTCAGTTCTTGTTAGGAGACTTTAAATCCCTATTAGGATATTCCAACCCTATTAGGAATTTTCCTAACCCTTTTAGGAGTTGCTAGGCAAGAAAAATGGACCCACTGTCCAAAAAGCTTTAGGACAAGACCATAGAACTCACTATCCAAATGGCCTTAGTACTATCCTTCTTGGAATAATACAAGTATACAGCTGTCCAACAACAACTTCTTGTCAAATATAGTCACTTCATCTACTCATCATGCCTAACTATACCAAACACTTCTCTAATTAAAAGATATTCATTATCAAGTTCACTGGATCTCACATACAAGTTTTCATTCTCACATTACACAAATATTTGCACTAGATCACACAGTTGCACACTCTACTTAAAAGAAAACATCTTTTCTTTATACCAAGTCCTAAAACAAATTATCGAGTCAATCTTGAGACATTCCCAATTTACAATGATTATATAGGACCAACTTATGATACTAAATTTACACATTACATTATAATATTACAACATTCCAAAATTACACACAACACAATTGTCGAGTCACAGTGTTCTTAACTCTTCACTAGATTCTTGTCTGGATGTGCACATTTGAACATAACATCGTTGTCATGTGATCTAGCTATGTCCAAGTTTGCATGAACATATTATATTTCTATTACGAGATATAATCCAAACAACACGAATTGATATAAAGAAACTCTATCTTATAGCCTTTACTAAATCCATCACATCTCTGTCTAGACTTCATATTTCCATACACACTTTTAACTATAGCATATACACACTGTACAGAAAAAATACCAACTATGCACAAGATCATTTGTATTCGTCAAACCTCATGTATCAGAACTCTATTTGTTGTACTACCAATCTTCACAAAATAACTAGTATGTTGACATCAATCACAAACTATGTGATGAATGCAACACACAACTATTGAATCATATCACCAATAATGCAAGGATTCACCCCCTTAGGAATACCATCAACATTCATGCTTAACATTATTTGCATAATCCTTTGTGGGTAAAAAAGCTTCACCAAATGTTAAGAAGTCTCCCTCCCCCATCATCCCTAGAAGAATTAGCCCTAGAGATCATGGTCAGAAGAAGATTGAGAAGGAAGAATAGGAAACCTATGATGAAGAGGAGGTGATGGAGTCTGAATATGAGGAAAAGGAAAGGCAAGAGGAAAAAATGGATTCTCAGAGTGGGAAGAAATGCAAGGGGGTGGGCACAGAGGATGAGAGGTTACAGTAGGACCTAGACTCTTCCTTGATCCCTCTCTCCCCTATCCATCCCCAGGCCCATCTAGAGGTGTAGACTTAGGATAGTTTTGGAGCTAAGAGTGGGAAGGTGTTGGCCAAAGATAGGAGGAAAGCATGGAGAAATTTTAATGTGAGGACCTCAAAAATGGGTATTTTCAGGGAAGTGATGAACCCCCATATCCTGGTGGACAATCAGGAGGAACTGTGTTTGAAGAGCTCATTAACCTTGTGATAGTGTCTATCTTTGATAATGTCAAGGAAACGGGGATGAGCCTCTTGAACAATGCCCGCAACATCATGGTTGAACAATGCCCTCAACATCATGCCTCTTGAAATGGAAGGAGCTAGGAATCTTAAGGGCCTCAAGAAAGGGACAGATTATGATGATAGGCATAGCTTGGTAGAAAGGAGGATCCATAATTTGGAAAATTATAATCACAATCTATCAAGCCAGACAATCTCACTGCTCAACTCGATCAATAACAACATTTTATCTTTAATTGAGTGGCTTAAAGATAGAGGCTTGCAGGGGGGTGTGGAAGGAAAAGATAGGGGTAAAGCTAGATCCGATGAAGAAAATACCACTAGTATCACCTTTTCTACTCTAGACCAAGGAGATCTCAGAACTCACCAGCAGAAGGCCAAGGAGAACAAGATGGCTTCGGAGGCTGCACAGGTCATGCAGGAGCTAGAAAGAAAGATAGAGGAATAGTTCCTATTTTTTTCCTTTTTTGCTAGCTTTTTGTTCTAGCTTTTGGCTATTCCATTTTGTCTTTTTGGTATGGCCTTTTCTTTTGCCTTTGTTTATTTGGCTATGCCTTGTGCTTCTTCAGCCTTTAGACTTGTTTCTTTTGTGGCTGGGCTTCTAACGCTTATTTTCAACCTTATTTGTATTAACTTTCAGGTTTCAGGATCCCTGTAAAACCTGTTTATCTAATCAAAAACATTATTTGCATAATTATATTGATAATAAAGTGATAATATGTGATATGAAGTTTGGTTACATTACGAGATGATTTTCACTATCAAGAATAAGATTCTTTGAGTGAAATGGTACTAAATTTTCTCAACTAGGGAAGCATTTAATGTTGATGTGTGATAGTTAATTAACATTTTTAACTTCATTTCCCACTCACACATTAGAGACAAATAAAAAAAGAGATAGAGGTGATTACCTTATCTATTGAAGTTATTTAAGCAACCAAATGAAGGATTAAGTACTGATTTAGTACAAGTTTATGTCTTGTATTCAAGTGTTCTTGAAGAAACCCTAGTTTCATAGTTGCAGTTTCAAAAGATATTTATCAAATCTTAAAGCTTTATTTTTTTTGGAATCATGACCACTCTATTTTTCATTACTATTATTAAGATACCTTACCCTAAATTCAAGAAATTTAATTTCAATTAAATCGAGCTTGATCTAATAGGGGCCCTATCTAATATTTCCTATTATGGCATGCATGTCAAATACATAAGAGATTGTATACATTGAAAGATTGGAAACCTAGGTTCTATTACTCGCTTTGACTAGTATAAAGATTTGAGTTATGATAACCTAGTGTTAAAGGTTGAATAAAATGTTTTGGAGAACAAGGATTTGACCTACACTATTCAATTCCTAATTTTTTTAAAGAATAATAGATTAGGGATGTGCTTAGTTGATTCCATGACTAGTTAATGGGGGTAGATTGCTCATACAACATAACTAATGAGGTAATAAAAGTATTTTTTGGCTATTTTTCTACAACATAAGTCCATACTATTAGAACATGAACTCAGAAAGATAATATGTCTAGGTTGATCTAGTATAAGTGGCATAAGAGAGTTACAGTTGTAAATGATACCACTAATCCAAAAGCAATTTTACTCACTGATCATTGGGTGCAAGATATTCCAATCCAATAAGATGAATAGCATACTAGCAAGTGCTATTTTAACTGCATACAAGATGGTTAAGGAGAATATTTATTTTGACCTGCACAAAGCATTAAAAGAGAAATTATGCCTAAATTTGGAGAAGATGAAAACTAATAAAATAATACCTTTCAAGTATGGATAGGTATTGATGGTTTTAATCTTTTATTTCTAAAATTTAATTTGAGGAATTGGAAATATTTCATGTACATCAAATACCCCAATATTATTGTAGATTAGGAATTGTGCTATTGTAGAGGGAAACGATTTTACCAGTCTAATATGGGGATATTTTAAGGATTTCCAATAGAAGATTCATCAAGAGAGAATTTAATCTAATGTGGTGGAAAATTATAAAGATTCTATTTGTTTCATGTGGACACTAATACATGTTTGATGGAGGTAGTAGAACCAAGAACTTATTGGGTAATGCCAATAGGTTATGAAGTGTAGGTTGATTTGTTGATAGCCCATATGAAGGAATTATTGTCAAAGCCCAAATATTTAAACATACCAAGGTTTGGAACCTATGAAGAAAAGGAAAATGAATTTCATATTAGGTTCAATCAACTGATGATTGAGAAGAAAATAAGAAAAGAAGTAGAATAATTTTCTATCAAGTATGGTTTTACTAAGGGGAAAATCACACAAGCAAGAGAAAAACATGTTTCTTAATAGGTTGGAACATTTGTTACTGAGCTAGAAATGAATAATTTAAAGTCATTTCTTCAACAAGGAAAGCCATAACTAAGAGGCAAGCAAGGAGAAAAATAAGGAATAAATAAGAGGTCACTCCACTAGTCAAAGTATACACAAAGAGAAGAGGAAAAGTTTTCAAGGTTGATAAGCCTAATCCCTCTAAGAAAAGGAAATAAGATGAACTAGTCAAGTCTACACGAAGGAGAAAGAAATAAATAGCTCAAAGAAACAAGTTAGATGAACATGATGAAGAGAAAGGAACAATATGAGAGAAAGTAAGTTGATGTCCAAAGTGGTTGGTTCTCCCACAATAAAGACTATGCAATCTAAAATGAGTAAGTGTCATTATGTTGATAAAATTGTTGATCAAGTAGAGGAATGGAGAACTATGGAAAATGTTGAAAGATACTATGATAGTTTTAAGGAGGATGAGCATAAAAGGATTAAATATATATTTTTGTAAATGGTATGAATAAGGTAAGAAATGCATTGATAGAATTGTAAGGTTAAATACCAACATCATTGTATGTTAAAATAGAGGTCAAATAGAAGTCTACATGAACAAATGAAAAGGAGTTGATAGAGTATGTCTTAATGCAACTCTAATTAGAGTTGTCATTAAAAGAGATCAAAACAATTCTTGATAAAATAAGACCATAATTCAAAATAAAGAAAATATTAACTAGATTATTGAGTAGAGAATTCAATTTAGTGCAAGATAAAACTGATGTTATTTTGAAGAAATTTTTAGGATTGATAAAATTGGATAAAGAAGAAGAGCACAATGTTGAAATTGAACTTGAACGAGAGTTAGAGGAACAAAAAGATTGAGAGGTCTCTCATATGGATGTAGGATGGGATTTTGGAGGAGTAAAACTCACATTTCATGACATTAATGCCCAAAATTTTGTAGAGGAAGAACTATCCATTCATAATACCACTATAAATACTACTACTGGGGAGTAAGTTCCAAAAATAGAGAAAGTTGATACTAGTAATGATGGAAAGGAATTCATGATACCACTATCAATACTACTACTGAGAAGTAGGTTCTAAAAATAGAAAAAGTTAATACTAGTAATGATGGAAAGGAGGATGATCAAGCACGACCAAAAAATGTGAAAACTGAAAAAGAATGGGAGAAAGCATAAGAATTTGAGAAAGATGCTAGTGACATGGGGAAAAAACAAAAAGATGTAATTGGAACCTTATCTACATTAAATAAAAGTATTATTGTTGATGAATATTATCCACCAATTATCAAATGAAAGTTCATCTAATTATTATGAGCCCTAAGGAGATGGTGAATGTAATAATGAAAATTAAATCAAAATCCATGAGGGATCAAAAAGAGGAGGAAAAAATCATTGGATCTACTAGAGGTATTTTATCAAATGTGGGGCATGATGCAAAATTTAATGAAAAGGACACACTGATTAATACATTAGGTAAATTAGTGTCATCTACTAGTCAGAGAATGTGGATTCTTGAGGAAATTTTCATACAAAGTGAGGAGGGATGATATGAAAAGAAAAGATCTAAAAAATTAACACACAATTTTTTATTGGACTGGAAAACATTAACTATGGGAGTCAATCATTTGGAATACCACAACCCAAAGGAGTAGAGGGACCTCTAGTAATCAAATATATAGTAGTATTAATAGCCTATACCAACATGTTTAAGGACAAATCAACATGCAACCTCATGCTTCTTGCACCCTCCATTATAGTCCTATTCATGCATTCAACCATTCCATTTTCTTGTGGAGTCCTTGGAATAATTTTCTATTTATGAGTACCATTAGTGGATTAGTAATCTTCAAATTCATGATTTCAATAACACCACCATTATCAAATCTGAGATATTTTAATTTCTTGCCAGTCTCATTTTCAACCATGCATTTTGATTTCTTAAAAGTTTTAAATACATCAAATTTATGGCTAAGGAAATAAACCCATACTTTTCTAGTTACGTCATCAATAAATGTAACATAATAATGAGAGCCACCAAGAGAAATACCTGATCTGGTCCCCATACATTTGTATGCACAAGCTCTAATCTCTCACTTTTCTTTTCCTTCCCAGTCTTCACAAAACTCGCTCTCTTTTGTTTTCCATACACACAAACTTTCACAGAAATCCATATTAACACATTTCAGACCTGGTAGAAGTTTCTTTGAATGAAGTACTTTCATACCTTTCTCACTCAATGTCCAATTTTTTTGTGCCATA
The DNA here is from genome assembly GCA_028749045.1 of Cupressus sempervirens. Classification (NCBI taxonomy): domain Eukaryota; kingdom Viridiplantae; phylum Streptophyta; class Pinopsida; order Cupressales; family Cupressaceae; genus Cupressus; species Cupressus sempervirens. The sequence continues at coordinate 1,038,321,957 of CM053787.1, read as the reverse complement.
GCGTTATATCAGAAAATCTACAACAACTATTTGTTCTCCCTGCTCAATTGCAACAATTGTTCTTGAACATTCATTTTTCTTTGAAACAATCAAAGTAGAAGGAACAATATGACCTGTAAAAAGATATAAGGTGCCTACTTTCACACCTTTTTCTACTACAAGGGAACCTTTATAAACCTTCTAATTTTTGTCATTAAAAGTAACTACACAACTCTCATCATCGAGTTGCCCTACTAAAATTAAATTCTTACTCAGCCTTGGAACATGTCTTACCTCATGTAGTAGCTAATAATTCCCATTCTGCACCTTAATCTTAACTTTTCCCTTTCCAACAATCTGATAGGGTTCATTATCCCCCAAATAAACAAGCCCAAAATCCCCTTGGACATAATCAATGAAATAACCTCTATGAGGTGTATCATGAAATGAAGCACCAGAATCTAAAACCCATGAATCATCAACACTTTCTAAAAATAGAAGAAAAGCATCCTCTTTGGATTTGTTACCATATTTTCCTCCTTGTTCCCTTCTGATTTATCTCCTTTATTGTTTTTCAAGTCTAGAAATCTTTCTTCTTATGCCCTCTTTTACCACAGTACTAGCAATCTCTCAGTTCTCTAGATTGAGACCTCTTCCCCTTTGACTTTCCCCTTGATTTTCCATTATTTCTAGAATTATTTCCTCTCTTAGTCATTTTGCCTTTTCTTTGTGCATTCAAAGCACTTCCTAATGTAGATCCACCTTATGTTTTCCTATGAGTTTCCTCACTCAAAATAACACCGATCACATCATCATATTTTAGGGTATTAGATCTAGAAATAGAATTACTCACAACCATTACCAAGTCATTCCAACTTTCAAGCAAAGAACACAAAATCAAGAGAGCTCTAATTTATAAATCAAAATTAATACCCACAGAAGATAATTGACTAGTAATAGTATTAAAGTCATTTAAATGATTTGCAATAGATCCACCTTCTACCATTTTCATATTAAATAAACGCTTCATAAGAAATACCTTATTTGAAGTGGAGGGCTTTTCATATAGTTTTGCTAGGGTTTCCATCAACTCTTTCATCATTTTTGCTTTTATAATTTCAAATGTCACTGATGGTGCCAAGCATAACTAAATGCTGCCAAGTGCCTTTCTGTGTAAAATCTCCCATTCCTCATTTGTCATAATTCCCTAGTTTTTAGTTTTTCCTTCCAATGGCTTTCATAAATCCTTTTGATAGAGATAGTCCTCCATTTGCATCTTCCATAACTAAAAGTTCTGCCCATTAAACTTGTTAACCCTCAACTTACCCTCATCTGCCATCACTCCCACTTAACTATGAGACTCTCACTATAGAGGATCACTAGAAAAATGATGATGGTCTAGCAAAAAAAAATAACGATCACCTAGCTCTGATACCACTTGTTAGGATCAACCTTAGATAGAAATAACAGTTGCATGTAAATATAACCAATATCAAAAAATAATAAATCACGCATTAGAGAACACAAGGCACCAAGATTTAATGTGGTTCACCCAATCCTTGGGCTATGTCCACCAACAACAAGTTCAATATTATTATGATCCAATGATTATGACCTAATTATAATCTGTAATCCCTTACAAGTCAATACCACCAGAAGAAGCAATTTTTGTATCACACATTATGAAAATCCCTAATGCTAAGCCCTTTTATACAAGTTTTTTCTACTTACAAAATTAGGGCTAGAATAATAGAAAAATAGTAGCTGACACCTTTTACAATATAGGGCTTGAATAATAGATAAATAGTAGCCGACACCCCAAGACTTCACAGGAGTCCTACCCCGTGACCTTGTCTTGGGGGCACTACCCCGAAACCCCTGTAGAAATAATCTGGAGGGAAACTGCACTGAATAAACCTCTAAGTGTGATTAGGCTCCACATCACAACATGAAAGTGGGTGATAAGATACTCACATCTATTATTTATTATGCAAATTTTGTTAAGGATATTGATAGGAAGAGGTATGAAGCTCAATAGAATCTTAGGTTGTTAATTGAAATTTTTTATCCTATCAATCAACCATTCATAAGTTTTGGAGCATCTGTCAATATTTTTAATCACAAGCTCAATACTTACAATAGGGAAAAGGAGAAGAGGATTATTAATTTGGTAGATTTTCAAAATCAACTAATTCCTAAATTTGAAATTTTGTAAAAGGGAGTCAAGGAAGCATAGGTGGTCTTAGTCCTATTAGACATAATTAGTATGGATACCTTAGAAGAATTGGCATATTAGTTATGCAGTCAGATTGTGGTGACTAGAAATATGAAAAAGGTGTTGAAGAAATTTTTTGATAAAGTGTTCAAAAGTCTTTAAGCTTATACCAATTATAGATTTTTGCATTTTTTATGTTTTCCACACCTTTTTCATTATTCTCAAAGGAGGGGGCCATAGTAAAAGGAGAAAATTTTCTATACCAAGAAGTAAATATAAGGTGGAGTATTAAGTAATATGTAAAGTAATGTAAGGAGAAATAAACATTAAGCTGTATAGCGGGAATTGAGTTACAAAGACTTGCATTTTTTAGCAAATTATTTATGTTTGTGAAACACTTAGTGTAGACGCCTAAAAATGGAAAAGATCTAAAACAACACAAATTTTGATCAAAAGACACAAATTAAGGATAAAATCAAAGGGAAAAAATGGACTTTCAAATCAATCATTACATCAAGTCATTAATCAATCAAAACACCTATCAAATTAAAAAGGGCCTAAACCACTTTAAAAAGAGGAAAAGTAATTCATAAAATCATAAAAAGAAATAAAATGACATAAAAAAAAAAGGAAAAAGGAAAAGACAAAAGATGAAAGTAAATGGAGAATTTAATAAATCAATAAAAGCTATTTATCCTCACAAAAGTGAAAATCCTCCTTTTTACATTTAAAAGAATTAGAAAAATTCTCATTTATCCTCACAAACTAAGTCTATTGGACTCTTCCTCTTTGTGCCTTATGAGATATTTATAGTTTCACCATTACCCTCTAGTCAAAAAGTGAAATCCTAATTCTTACCCCAACCCCTCCTAAAATCCTATACATAGGAGGGAAATTCAAGAGCAAACAGACTCAAGTTTTAGGCATCTACACTATAGGCACGTTTAGAGTTATCATCATTTTTAGCATTGTTATTATAGAAAATTCATGTCATTTTTATATCATTTTAGCATTCATTTCATGGCATTTAATATCATTTAGGTTTTCATATGCACAAGTTTCTAGCATTCTAGTATCATTATCTTCACATAATCTACATTTTCGTATAGAGCTAACATATACTTTGATAGATTTTCATTCATGGCATACTCTCATTCTCAAATTATCACTGAGATGCTGGTTTGAGAGCAATCTTAGCATTGTAGCTAGGGAAACATTTGATGTTATGGAGTTCTTGTTTAATAGTGATTTATTTGGTTTACAATAGGTCATTGCTACTTTGATAACACTCTACATTAAGGTGTCATGAATACATGATTCCACCATGTAAAAAGTGGTGCCCACCATGGGGCTTTGTTTTAAAGCCTCTCCATTTATTAAATTTTCTTCCCAATCTTCTATTTTTCTTCTAGATCCATATTTTTCTCTAGTTTCTTATGTAGATCTGACTTATTACAGGTTTTCCAATGTTTGAGAAGATCCATGACAGCAACAGAAAAACTTTCAAAGACATTCTTGACCTCATGAACACTGGATCTAAGACTCCTCTGATGCTTTGACAATTCTAAACATTATTTTAGCATTTTTGCATAGTCTTTTAACACATTTAAAGTGTTATGTAACACATTTGAAGTGTTCTATAATGCATCTTCTTTGTTTTGTAGTGCATTTTCATGTTTAAATAGTGCATTTGGCTCTTATTATAGCACATTTACACATTTTTGTAACACATATGCCATTTTCTATTGAACATCTTATCAAAGTTGTATCACCATATCTAACTTGTAGATCTAATTTTGGGCTATTCACATATCTCTTCTAGGCTAACAAGAATTCACAGATCACAAAAATTTGTGAGAAGGGAATGAAGACACTCAGAAATCCACCTAGCTTTTACTAGCATCGAATCAAGTAGGCCTCAACCCTTTTCAATTACATTACAGCATTTCCAAATTTATAACCTCGTTTAAGTAGAAATTTTGGTTTCACCGATCTATCCAAAACTAGGTCTATGCTCTCAAGTCATCGAGCTGATAAAAAAGTCAAACCTTCTATGAGGGTCAGTAGCAATCAAGTAGGGAACGAACAAACATGTAGAGTTAAGTAGGATCCTCCTATTTTCTATAGGTAAAGGCTCATAATTGAAAAATATTTTTCTATTATGTTTGGGGAGATCAAAGTACTGGGGATATGCTCTCACTCTTTTAGAGTGATCAAATTCCCAAACTTGCTTCTGATTTCTACTTTTCCTTCTTTTTACTAGCTAGATTACTTAGCCATAGAAGGGCTACCTCCCGAGATTCTCCTTAGTAGGGCCAGTGAGAGGGATCGCCTTCCATCTTGCATTCCCAATTGAATGCAAGCTAATTGTGTTCAAAATATAGCCTTCCTCTAGTAATCTCGCAAGAGATTACATGAAACCTCCTTAGTGTATAACAGAGGTAAATTTGTACATTATTGGTCAAATACTAAAGCCCTATAGTCACTAGCTTTAGCTAGCCACTGTTAGGAAGCCATTTCCTTCATTTTCTAGGTGCATGCGGGTTTATTTCATTGTCATTTTTGCTATTGTTGTGTTTGGAGATGTTTGTAGTAATACACATTAAGAAACTTCAGATCATAGTCCATTTGGAAAATGCAACTACAAATAGGTACAAAATTTAATATAAGCATTGCTAGATACCCTAAAATAATGCATTCAATACTTGAAACAATGCATTTGACCCTTTTTGTGATGTATTTACCTCCTATAATAGCACATTTTACTAAAACAACAAATCATTTGAATACTTAAGTAACACATATATCCTACAAATTAGTGCTCGGCACACCATAAAACAATGCATACAAGCATTGAAATAGTTCATTTAAAGATTTCTATAGTGTATTTGAGAAAAACATTAAAATAGAGGTCATTTGCACCTACAATATTCATAAACAAACAATAGATTTGGATAACCTTTTTCTTTGTCAGCATTCTACAAAACTAAGGATTTCTACAATTGACAACCATCTTTGATGTAAGCCATGTTCCAATCTGATATCAGATCTTTTATCCAATAGTTATTGTTACTTCAACTTCACATATCAATATAGAAATGAACAGACACACACTTTTGTCCCCTACTTGAATTTGCGAAATTGAGTTTATCATCACCAACATTACCAAACATTTTATTTCTAAAACATATCTTGTCATTTCCACAAGTTTTTATCTGAAAGTAATCCTTATACTACTCAAACATAGAAAAATTGAAGGAGTCTCATCCATATCTCATGACACTACGTAAAACTAGTGTAGTTGCAAAACAAAAAGAGCCTAAAAGATTACCCATACAAGTAAGTGTTAGGACAACAAAAATGAAGGTCAAATCTATGAGCATCGTTGAGTCTATTACACCCATTTACTGCTAGTCAAGTACCACCATTGAATCACTCCTATCTAAATAGAACTCAGAACCCTTTAAAAAAATAGGTTTGTCTAATGTATGGGATGAAAGAAGTATTGATACTAAAATCAAGGATTTCCAACAAAATCTTGAGCTTGTCGATATAATGGAAAAAATACTTGAACATCATAAACAATGATACCTACTATCATGGGCACAACAAGGTGCCAAATTATTGTCTAAGTTTGACATAAAAAACCTTAAGCGGGATGAACAAGAATCACCCTTGGAAGTTGTCACACAAAAACTCCAAGATTTACAACTAGAAATGGAAAGAATGAAAAGAGGGAAGATCCAACCTACCGAATTTAGCATTGAAAGGTATGTCCCCTCCCTTTTGACAAAAGTGTCACCTTCACACCCTTCCACAGAATGTACAAGTACAAAAATATGATAAGTATTTTGGCACATCTAATCCTCAAGATATGGAATTTTTCCATGACACAACCTACCTAATGTGATTTTTTCCTAGAAGCCCAAGAGGGAAAGCCATGGAGTGGTTCTCCAAGTTAATCTCCAACATTAAGTCATTTGATCAATTGGCCTTAGTTTTTATTACACAATATTCATACAATATTGAAATAGAAGTTAATATGATTGATTTGTGTAACACAAAGCAACTCCCCGAAGAGTCCTTTAAAGTTTTCTTGCAAAGGTGGAGACAGACTATTGCTAAATATCATTGAGACATCCCAGACAAGGAGAAAATAGACATATTAATCAATAGTCTCTCGAAATATATGAACTACTAGCTCCAACTTCAAGGGCCCAAAGACTTCAAGGCTACTTTAGAAAATGCTACTAAAGTAGAAGAAACCCTTATAAATAATGACATTATTAAGCTATCAAAAGATGCCAAAGGTTTCTCAAATAACTCCTCATAGACACACAACTCATCTAATTGATCCATCAATAAATAAAAGTTTTGATGGAGAAAAAAAAACAAAAACATAGTCAATGGTGGGTTTGTCGAGGAAATTCATGTTAAATCACAACCTCACCCTTATCCAAACTAGGAATATCTTGCCATCAATAATACCAATGTAGACACTCAACAAAATCTACCCAAAAATGAAAATATTCATCTATTCTACCGATGAAACATAGCTACTCCTTCAACTTCCAATCAAAAAGTAGCCTACAATCAAGATCCTCCCCCGAGAGGATACTAGTCTTCTAACATACCCAAAGAATATATACCCATTAGGGTGTCTTATGAAAGCATGTTGGAAATGCTTATAGAAAATGAACTTATTAGCCTACTAGAAGCCAAGCCCTATGAACTATAGATTAAACCTAAGTGGTGGAGTGACAAGAACTTTTGCGCCTACCACCGAAATAGGGGACATTTAACCAACAATTGTCACACCCTTAAAAGTGCCATACAAAAATTGATTAATAATGGAATTATCAAAGTAAATAATCTTTGTAACAATGAAGATCACATAGCCTTCAAAAACTCTTTCATGAGCCATGAGAAGGGTGAATCCTCAAGAGCCAATTAGAAGACATCTTCCAGCGTGATGCAGGACCATCTTGGATTTGCTTGGTGACTACTTTGGAGTTCATGGGAGGAGGCTCAATAGTTTCTTTGAAGGGTTCTTGGACTAGTACTTGGTCAAAGAAGGACTGATGCTTGGCATGGTCTAGGAGCTTGGCATGGTCTATGTATGGAGCTTGGCATGGTCTTTGGTTACTCGGCATGGTCTTTGGTTGCTTAGCATGGTTTGGGAGGAGCTTGGCCTTGCTTAGGAATTTGGTGCTTGTTGTAGGCCTTGTAAGTAATTTTCTACAATAAGTTAGAGGATGAAAATTTTATGGATATAAGAGGTCCTCGATTTATATTCATGGTACAAAGAATGAGTTCTAATTCATTTGGAGCTAGGAGATATCATGATTTTACTAAGACATCAATTTTGGGCATTTAATTGTTGTTGTTGGCTAACTTGTGGCATTTAATTTATGTATTTATATTTAATTTGTGTTCTTAGCCAACTTGTGTCTTATATTGGTATAAGTAGGGATTTTGGGGAAGTCTTTAGTCATTATTCATCCATCATGGAGAAGTGGAGGATCTAGAAGAGTGAATTTGGAGAAGAGCTAGTAGATGCGGCCATGAAAACAAGGAGATTGCTTGGTGGGCTTGTGAGCACAAGTTGAGATCTTCCTTGGGCGTTTCTACCAGAGTGTGGATCTAGAATAGCTAGGGTTTGTATTGGATCTTGAGGGATCTTGTAGAACTATTATTGTAATTGCTATTGTATTTTGGCCATAACCGGGAAGGCCTTACAGCCTGGCACATTGCATGTAAATAGTTATTTCATAAATAAAGAGTTGTGATTTGGTATCAGATCTTATGTTATTGTTTCTTGTTGTTTTTTTTTTGCTCTGTGGTTGTATTGTTGGGGGCTAGGACATCTCCTTTAGGGATACTCCTACCTTGCGATGCATCACAACAATAATGTCAATTACACTCATAATTATGATAACATGATAAATATGATCTTGAGGTTTGACAATGTCATAAATGTCATCATAATTAAAGATAAACACAAGAAGTAGCCATTAAATGTTGTTACCCAAGGTCAAGCCTCCAAAGTCATTCTACCAGGGCCAATAACTAGTTCAGATCATGCAACCACAAGTTCTACTCTACCCAAATATAGTTTAGTCAACCAGTCATTGAAGACTCCAGCCCACATTTCCATCTTTGAATTGATGTAGATATCACCAAAACATAAAGAGATCCTCACTAAATCTTTACTGCCAAACAACCTTGATATTAATAGATTTCAAAATATGGTAAGTAACCTTATCACTCTCGGTTGTGTATCATTTTCAACCCAAGATGATATGTCTACCATACAACCACAAAACTATCTATTACACATTGAGGTCTTTATTCACAAAAATAAGTGTACATAAATATTTGCACTTTAAGCTTGGTAAAAGCCCTAGGGTACACAAAAGATGATGTTGATCTAAAAAAGAAAATCACAATTAAGGAATATGATGATGAGGAGAGATCCTAGTGCAAGAGCACCTAAGAAAAAATAACACAAGGGGGATAATATATCTTATGTGATATGTTTCAATTAATTTCAGCCATTTATAATGTATTTGAGTCTTTTGAGTCAAGATGTAAAGGCTAGAGAAGCCATTTGTAATATGTTGTCAAAATTGTAAAAGGAGGTTTTAATATGATCAATAATGTCAAAATCTTCATTTAATAGGTGAATGGATCTATTTTTATCCATTTAAATTCATTTGAGTCATAATTTTGGTCTAGGTTGGGTTTATATGAAATTTCTAATGCAAAAGCGCATAAAGTTCATGAAATGTTGTCAAAAATGCAAAAGGGTTAAAAGAATGTAATGGGTTAGTTTAAAAGGTGGTTGGGAAGTTTTAAACCACCAAAACCACTATAAAATCATTTTATTAGTCATTCCAAATAGATATTAATGAATGAGAAGAAGAAGAGACCATTTTGAATCAATTGGTTTCTTAAGAACTCTTCATTTTAATTGGTGTTAACTATTTTTGTGTTGGTTCCAGGTCTTGTATGGCCATTTACATCCTGGAACCCATTTATATTATGTACAATTGAATATTAAGATGAATAATATTCTTTCTATTTTTGGTTTGGGGCAATTTTGTTAAGTTTTGAAGAAGTTATGCTAGTTTTGGTAAAAGTGGTTATTTGTAGATTTGAGGATGCCCAACTACAGTCGGATTGAAATATTTGGTATAGACACATTTGGATGAAATAGGAACTCTATTTATATTAACTTGAAATACATGTTAACCTTCTTTAATTTCCAACTATTTTGAGTTTTTTTGATTCAGATTTGTGTACGTTATGTGTATTGAGTAAAGACTAGTTTTTAAGAATCTTTGTTAAAGGTGTAAGCAAAGATTTGATCTTATAAAATGATTTATGTATTGGATAAATTAATGAATTATAGTTTATGAAACTATATTTATATTTCATCAATTTGAAATTAGTTTTGTTTCATTTGGAGTCATTTTGAGGAAGTTATTAGATGCCCTAAGTAGGGTTACTGGTTTTGCTCCTGATTTATGACATAATATATGGGTCTTGATTCAGAGAACATAATGTGTAATTTGTTTATTAGATTGGTCTTAGCTTTGGATTTGTTTTAATAGGTCTAATGTGGAACAATTATACTTGAGGGTTTTTCAAGATGACATTTAGGAAAAAAGTTATGAGCAATGGAATCAGATATAGAAATCAAGATATGCAAATAGAGAAAGGTTGATGTTTTTGAGTTAAAACATGTTGTGTTTTACCTCGTAAGCCTCTATATAATGAACTTATTGAAACAATTATGAAAGGATCCTATTAATTATTTAGTGTTTATGATTATTTGTAGAAAATAGGTATCAGATTTCGAAGATCTTGAGTGTGTGGGTAGAATGCTAAAGGAGGCAATCCACACCAAGACCTTGAATATTTGGTTCCACGTGCTCATCCATCTTGTTGAAAAAGGAAGATGTTTTTTTGTTGTGTTGATAGATATGGAAGTTATATCAAGAGCCATGAGAAGGTCCAATGGATGCCAACAAACTAGGGAGAGAGACGATGAGGAGGACTCCTAGGTGAGGCACATGGAGAGTTGGTTTTGGTGAGTTTGAAGCGGCATGGTAAAGGTAGATCTCTAATTGATAAGGCACCATGCAATTTGCAGCCATTAATGCTCCACTAATAGGAATATTTAGGAAAATAATTTTGAGGGTAGTCTTATGTGCTTAAAGGAAAATATGATGGTGATGAAGGCATGAAGAGGCAAAAGAAAATGAAGGTAAAGATGAAGATTTTTGGTCTAATTTTTTCTTGTAGGTTATTGATTCCATGTTTCCAAGGGACTTGGAAATTTTTCAAGGTTGGAAGTATGGTGCAAAAGTACCTAAGAAAAAAGAACACAAGAAGGATAATATATCTTATGTGGTATATTTAAATTCATTTGAGCCATTTATAATGTATTTGAGTCTTTTGATTCAAGATGTAAAGGCTAGAGAAGCCATTTGTAATAAGTTTTAGAATTTGTAAAAAGAGGTCTTAATATGATCAATAATGTCAAAATTTTTATTTAATAGGTGAATGGATCTATTTGTATCCATCTAAATTCATTTGAGTCATAATTTTGATCTAGGTTGGGTTTATATGAAATTTTTAATGCAAAAGTGTATAAAGTTCATAAAATGTTGTCAAAAATGCAAAAGGGTTAGCAGAAATGTAATGAGTTGGTTTAAAAGGTGGTTGGAAAGTTTTAAACCACCACAACCACTATAAAAGCATTGTATTGGTTGTTCCAAATAGAGATTAATGAATGAGAAGAAAAAGAGATCATTTTGAATCAATTGATTTCTAATAGACTAGGGAGAGAGGCAACGAGGAAGACTCCTAGGTGAGGCACATGGAGAGTTGGTTTTGGTGAGTTTGAAGTAGCATGGTAAAGGTGGATCTCTGGTTGATAAGGCATCATGGAATTTGCAGCCATTAATGCTCCATTAATAGGAGCATTTAGGAAGGTAATTTTGAGGGTAGTCCTATGTCCTTAAAGGAAAATATGATGGTGATGAAGGCATGAAGAGGCAAAAGAAAATGAAGGTAAAGATGAAGATTTTTGGTCTAATTTTTTCTTGTAGGTTATTGATTCCATGTTTCCAAGGGACTTGGAAACTTTTCAAGGTTGGAATTATGGTGCAAAAGTACCTAAGAAAAAGGAACACAAGGAGGATAATATATCTTATGTGGTATATTTAAATTCATTTGAGCCATTTATAATGTATTTGAGTCTTTTGATTCAAGATGTAAAGGCTAGAGAAGCCATTTGTAATAAGTTTTAGAATTTGTAAAAAGATGTCTTAATATGATCAATAATGTCAAAATGTTTATTTAATAGGTGAATGGATCTATTTGCATCCATCTAAATTCATTTGAGTCATAATTTTGGTCTAGGTTGGGTTTATATGAAATTTGTAATGAAAAAGTGTATAAAGTTCATGAAATGTTGTCAAAAATGCAAAAGGGTTAACAAAAATGTAATGAGCTGGTTTAAAAGGTGGTTGGAAAGTTTTGAACCACCACAACCACTATAAAAGCATTGTATTGGTTGTTCCAAATAGAGATTAATGAATGAGAAGAAAAAGAGATCATTTTGAATCAATTGATTTCTAATAGACTAGGGAGAGAGGCAACGAGAAGGACTCCTAGGTGAGGCACATGGAGAGTTGGTTTTGGTGAGTTTGAAGTAGCATGGTAAAGGTGGATCTCTGACTGATAAGGCACCATGGAATTTGCAGCCATTAATGCTCCACTGATAGGAGTATTTAAGAAGGTAACTTTGAGGACAGTCTTGTGTCCTTAAAGGAAAATATAATGGGGATGAAGGCATGAAGAGGTAAAATAAAATGAAGGTAAAGATGAAGATTTTTGGTCTAATTTTTTCTTGCAAGTTATTGATTCCATGTTTCCAAGGGACTTGGAAACTTTTCAAGGTTGTAACTATGGTGCAAGGGCACCTAAGAAACAAGAACACAAGGAGGATAATATTTCTTATGTGATATATTTAAATTTGTTTGAGCCATTTATAATGTATTTTAGTCTTTTAAGTCAAGATGTAAAGGCTAGAGAAGCCATTTGTAATAAGTTGTCAAATTTGTTAAAGGAGGTCTTAATATGATCAATAATGTCAAAATATTTATTTAATAGGTGAATGGATCTATTTGTATCCATCTGAATTCATTGAGTCATAATTTTGGTCTAGGTTGGGTTGATATGAAATTTGTAATGAAAAAGTGTATAAAGTTCATAAAATGTTGTCAAAAATACAAAAGGGTTAAAATAATGTAATTGGTTGGTTTAAAAGATGGTTGGAAAGTTTTAAACCACCACAACTACTATAAAAGTATTATATTAGTTGTTTCAAATAGAGATTAATGAATGAGAAGAAAAAGAGATCATTTTGAATCAATCGGCTTCTTAAGAACTTGTCATTTTGATTGGTGTTAACTATTTTTGTGTTGATAAATTTAAAATTGGTTTTATTTCATTTGGAGTCATTTTGAGGAAGTTATTAGATGCCCTAGGTAGGGTTACTAGTTTTGATCCTAATATATGACAGAAAATATGGGTCTTTATTCAGAGAACATAATTTGTAATTTGTTTATTGGATTGATCTCATCTTTGGATATGTTTTAATAGGTTTAATGCAAAACAATTCCACTGGAGGGTTTTTCAAGAAAATATTTAGAAAAGAAGTTATGAGTAATGGAATTAGATATAGAAATCAGGATATGCAAATGGAGAAAGGTTGGTGTTTTTGTTTTAAAACATGTTATGTTTTACCTCGTAAGATGCCTCTATATAATGAAATTATTAAATTGATGATAAAAGGATATAAAAGGATCCTTTTTTTTGGTTTCTAAGATGTACTACATTAGATCTTCTAAAGCCATGGTCATTCTACCAATAAGGGTTGGTCCTGTAGTAAAAGAAATAGTTTGCATGTGAAGTTGAAATACAACATCTTATTAGGTAGACCATGGATTCAAGACATGGAATTTTTCCCCTGAACCTACCATCAATATCTGAAATTTCCTTAAATGAGAAAAGAGGTGATGATACCAGTGGATCAAAACTATACATAGTAATGTAACTCCCTCATACCTCACAACAGGGAAGAGATCAACACTCCAACAACTGTTGTTAGTCAATCCACATTAGTAGAAATGTCAACTTCTATAGGTCAAGACAATAATTTCTTATCCACATCGACTAAGGGCAAAGAGAAAGTAGGTTGTTCTAGCTCTTCCACTCCTTCACCAGAATCATCAAAAGAATCTAGATAGTCACATTATGAGAAAATGGATTTCTTGATGAAACAGTATGATCATAAGTGTAAGTTACAATGAAGAGAAGTAGGTGAGTATTCTATTTCATTGTTTGATCCTCCCATATCTCTAGGATCTCATGGAAAACCATCCTCAATCGCTAGACCTTATCATGATCATTTTGTTAAAGAAAGTAGTGTGTCTTCAAGTTCTATAGAGCAAACAAGTGAGCAGATACAAAATATTGACATTTACCCTCACCTCTTTGGCAAAGGCTTTGATCTAATGAAGAAGATGGGTTACACAGGTGACAGTCCTTTAGGGAAAGGTAAAGGTATTTTTGAACCCCTAGCATCATAGTTTAGATCAAACAAATAAAAAATAGGGGTAGGATATCTAAACCAAGAAAATGAAAAATCCATTTCTAGATCCCATTTCAAACATGGTGATTCCTCCTCCTCCACCTTGGTGTGGGTACCCAAAGAAAAGGATTTCAACAACTAGAAAAAAACTGATACTAAGAATGTGAATCTATCCTTTCCTAATTCACATCATGCAAGAGAGTGGTCCATCGATGCCCCTAATGACGAAGACAATGACAATTCCACCAAGTGGGAATTTGACTCATTATCTAAAGAATCTATTCATGATAAAGAGTGTGATTTTGTTCACATTTTAGCACCCAAAAATTCTATAGCACAAGGGTCCACTTCTTAATCAGGCCTTATTACACCATCAAGAGTCACTACATAGCAGAATGGTTTAGAAAATAACACATAACAGAAACGTAACATCACATCACTTGAGGATGATGAACCTAATGTTGGGTTCTAGTTTCAAACCTTATTTCCAAACTTCTTCCTAGTAGAGGTCAAAGATGAGTATTATGAGCAACTCACAAGCTCTACTTTCCTAGACACTTTAGAAGAGGCACATGTCATATATCTAACCAATATGGCATACGCGTCATCAAATGAGGTCATGTCTTTAAACCCCACTAAAACCCATCCATCCTATGAGTCATTATCCTTAATCCATCCCGAGCTTATTAGTTGGGACACAACCAAACCTCATAACATCCCAAATTTTGACATTGACTAAGATGTTTTCATATACCTTAATGTTGTTGAACCATCTCACTTGCAAAGAATAGAAGAAACACATATGGATGGGTCTTATATGAATCATCTCTATCATACATGAAAGGGTCTAACATGTAAGAGAACCAATGACCCAAACTACCTACTGGATGGTCTTGAGAAAAAAATTAAAACAAATAGAAATGACGTATGCAATGGTGAAGACCCAGCTGTGGCACCCATGGATGAGATGTTTGATACCTTACCAAAAATTTAGAGGAAAAGTCATCTATTTTGATTGAACATACAGATAAAGTTAACAATGGCACAAAACAAGCCCCCGAGATAATTCATTTGGCATAGTCCTTAACTACAGAGGAAAGAAGTGAATTCATCCACTTCTTCAAAGAAAGGAAAATAAATTTTGCATGATCCTACACTGACATGTTAAGGTTAGATCCAAATCTAATCCTCAACCATCTCAACATTTCTCTAGATGCCAAGCTTGTTAAATAAAAACTCAGGAAAATGCATCCTCACATAGTATTATTGGTCAAAACAGAATTGAAGAAATTGCTTATTACCAACTTCATTAGACCATTGTCCTATGCATCATGGATATCAAATATTGTACCTATCTCAAAGAAAGATGGCAGCATATGGATCTGTATTGACTTCCATCATGTCAATAATGTGCATCCTAAAGATAATATCCCCCTTCCAAATATTAACACAATTGTGGACTTAACAGTGGGACATTCCATGTTTTCTCTTATGGATGATTTTTCAAGATATAATCAAATCATAATAGCATTAAAGGATGAAGAAAAGATAGCATTTACTTGTGCATGGGGCATGTTCTATTGGAATGTCATGCATTTTGGGCTCAAGAATGCAGGGGCTACCTATCAGTAGGTCATGACCACCATTTTCCATGACATGATGCACACTTTTATGGAAGATTATGTAGATGACCTTCTTGTCAAATCTCATACTCATGAGGATCATCTTCCTATCTACATAAGATATTCACTCGCTTAGAAACTTTCAAAGTTAGGTTAAACCCTAAGAAATGTACCTTTGGCATGAAATTTAGAAAGCTCTTAGGGTATATTGTCTCAGCCAAAGGAATCAAGGTTGATGCTGAGAAGGCAAAAGCCATTATCAACATGCCACCTCCTAAAGACTTGAGCCAACTACGCTCCCTCTAGGGGAGACTTTAGTCAATTCACTGCTTCATATCCCAGCTAGCAGAAAAGTGTGTGCCTTTCACTCATCTCCTCCATAAGGATATAATTTTCAAATGGGATGGTCAATATCAGATGACCTTCAATCTTCTTAAAAATTATCTGATGAATCCACCTATGTTGGTACCTCTAATATGGCACAAACCTTTGTTCCTCTATATCTCTTTGATAGACAAATCAATAGGATCCTTCTTGGCACAAAAAAATGATCAAGGCAAAGAAAGATTTATTTATTACACTAGTCATGCCCTGGTCAACTATGAGCTAAATTACACTTTTATTGAGAAAGCTTTCTTGGCCATAGTTTTTGCTTCACAAAAACTATGTCATTATCTTCTAACACACAAACGTTAGCTCATATCAAAAATTGACCCTCTCAAATATCTTCTTAGCAAGACAACATTAATAGGTAGATTGCCCAAATGGGTAATGATCCTGAGTGAGTTTGACATTGAGTACATTGATAAGAAAGCTATAAAATTACAAGCCATTGTAGATCAATTGGTAGATGCACCCATCAAAAGCTCCAACCCTATCCTAGTGGATTTTTTAGACATGCACATTCTCCAGACAAAATTGATCACATGGAAGTTTTACTTTGATGTTTCTGACACACACCATGGTCTAGGTGCCAACATATTGTTCATCACACCTCTAGGTGTCACCATCTCCAAGTCTTACAAACTGCTATTCCTATCCACAAACAATATGGTGGAATATGAAGCATTGTTTTTGGATCTCAAGCTAGCATTATAGTGGAAGTTAATAGTTTTTGAAGTCTATGGGGATTCTCAATTGGTCATCAATCAAGTTATAGACATTTATCAAACCAAAGATGATAAATTGTTACCTTACAAACATATGGTTGGTGCACTTAAGGCATTCTTCAGTCATATTACTTTTGAATAAATTCCTAGAGACGAGAATAGGGCAGCAGATGCCATGGCCACCTTGGCCTCCTTACTTCAGCTCCCAGATCAGCATGAATGGTATGAGTTCTTAGTGGAAGGAGTGGTTCAACCCGCATTTATTCAACCTAAATCCCAAAATATTTTCCATTTAAACACCCTAGAATCCCCTTGGTATGACTCCATTTCCACCTATCTTCATGATAACATTATTGCTTCTAACCTCTCACAAAACAAAAAAAGAAACTTCCTCCGACAGACCTAGCATTACACTCTAGTGGTTGATATGACATATAGGAAAGGTCTCGACAGTACTTTATTTAGGTATCTTGAAAAGGATAAGTCTAGAGTTTCTCTCTGAGAGGTTCATGCTGGTATTTTTGGGTCACATTCTAGTGGATTCACATTATCAAAGAATATTCTCAAAATGGGCTATTTCTAGCCAACCATGGAAAAAAATTCTATTGACTATGTAAAAACTTGCAAAAAATGTCAAATCCATGGCAATCTTATTCATGCACGAGCACAAGAACTCAAACCTTTGGCCACACCATGGAATTTTTATCAGTGGAGTTTTGATTTGATCAATGTAATCCATCCACCTTCCTCTAGTAGACATAAATGGATCATCACGCAACTAAATATTTTACCAAGTGGGTCAAAATGACACCACTCACAGACTCTACTAGAAAACAAATCTTGTCATTCATACTAAACCTATAATTTGTCAATTTGGCATACCTCATGCCATCCTATAGCTCCTCTCCCATTTGACTTCTATAAGTCATCCTGATTGATGCAAACTTGTTGGTCTTTGTTGTGATGGATCATGATCATGACCATGAGTGGTCTACACCATTGAGGTGATTGGATTTATGTTCTATATCAGTTGCTTTGATTATGCTTATGGCTAATTTACAATATTATGATGTGATTTATGGTTCACTGAGGTTTGTGCCAGTGGTTACTAGGATCAATGTGGTGTCATGATGTTGTTCCCTAATTACCCTAACATGTGTGCAGAGATTGCATTGTGTACTATTATCGTGCTACATTAGACTACGTTCCTATAGTAATGGTTAGTCATGTTTATGACTATGTTTGC
Source organism: Cupressus sempervirens (assembly GCA_028749045.1). Taxonomy (NCBI): domain Eukaryota; kingdom Viridiplantae; phylum Streptophyta; class Pinopsida; order Cupressales; family Cupressaceae; genus Cupressus; species Cupressus sempervirens. Next base: position 1,038,304,118 of record CM053787.1, on the reverse strand, counting down.
TTATGTATTTTAAGTGCCTTTTCATGTTGTTTTAACAACCATTAATAAATGCTTAAATAATTAGAATTGGATTGTCCATGTAGGATTCATTGAATTTGTGTTGCGAATATTTACCTTGCTATATTTTGATCCGAGAGATACTTGTTACTCATGTTATGTTTTACATTTCAGATGACCTTAATGTCAAATGTTACACTTTGGTTTTAGTAGCATAGATATTAGACTACTATGTTGTTCAGTTGATCATATTGCATGATGATGCCTTTTTGAGATGACAGTGTGTTTTATGATGATATATGGTTATCCGATATTTGGACATATCTCTGATTATGTTATGTGGTGGATTTAATGCTATGGTTATTTACTTCATTCCTGCATTGTTATGCTTTAGGTGAATGTGACTGATGTAAATAGATTATTTTAGTATAATTTAATAAATGGTTAATTAAGTGATTTAATGCATTTATTGCTTTGGCTATGTTATTATATATAATTGCACTTGATCGTGTTGTTTAGTGTGCACAATTTATATCCCTGGCAATGGCACATGGAGTTAGTGATTCAGCCATTCATATTTTACCAATGTCATCCTTGTATGGTCAACGTATCCTTATTTTAATTGTTTAATTAAACCATTTGGTGATTATTAAATCTAAACTTATTTACATTATGTGATTTGACTAGTAAGCGTGTCTATATATTTAGAGGTTTGCATTATAGCAAAATTTGTTAAGGAAATTTCTGTGTTTACAGATTTTCAGGATTTTAATTGATTTATTTTAATTTGTGGCAACCTTGCCATAGATGAATTCCTATTGCTAGGAATAGCCTATTTTTTTTTGGGTTGATTCAGGGTTTAACTAGGTTGGCTAGTTATTTGCCCTAATCAATTATTCACTCAAAAAGTGAATAAGTATCTAAAAAGGAATTTAATTCCTCACTTTTCACTTTTGAATTAGAAAGTTGGAGAGTAAAACCCAAAATCCTCTTCATGAGGATTTACTGTTTTGTTTGTTGTGGGAGCTAAGGGCGAGACTCTCACGAGCTTGGGCTCGTTGGATCCAGCTCAGGGAGACCTTGGATTGCCACGATTTTTAGCTACTTCTGCAGGAGTTTTATTTTATGGTTCAGATTGCCATTTTTCCCTTTTGGCTATGAGGTAGGGATCTCCCATTTTGTTGTTTCTGCTTTGTTTTAGCTTCCATTTTTTGTAGCCATTTGTTAGGAGGCTGAGAACTAGTGTTCCCCTCCACTTCTGTTTGCTAGTTCTGCCCGATTGGTTAGGTATGAGCATTTCCCTATTTTTTAGGATGACGATTTGGGGTTTTGTACCCTTATGCTACCTATTTTTGCATACAGTATCTGAACTTAATTATTTTTGAATTTTTGAGGGTTTTGTACCCAAAGGCCAAATGGGTTTTAATTTTGAAGTTTTCCAAAATTTAGGGTTTTACCTCATTTTTTGTGCCACCATGTTTTCTCATGTTTTCTAGGTATGATTTGGGTCATGGACCTAGATTATTCATTTGGATATCAGTTAGACCATTGTTGCACTTTTTTGGTTGCATTGGGATGTGTGTCACATCCATCCTCCCAACTTTGTGTCCAATTGAGTAATTTTGTACCTGATATTATGGTTTCTTTTGGACCTTTGTTTTTGTTTCATGGACACTAGGATTTGTGTAGAATCCATGCTCCTAGAATGAGGTTGGTTGATTGATTTCATGATGTTTGGTCTTGTTGCATCATTGGGATTCATATAGAATCCATACTCCTGGATTGAGGCCGATTGAGTGATTTCATGATGTATGGTTTTATTGGTTATTTGGGGATTCCTAGAGAATCCGTCGACCTGAGTTGTTTTCAGTTGAGTGATATTTTTCTTGTGTTCTCATGTAGCGCTTGTGTTATGATCTTCATGATGGTGGTGTGCTACACATGAGTACGTGCACATACATTTGTTGGGTGACTTGCAAGGCTCGATATTCTGTGGTACTTGCAAAAGTTATGATCATTGGGGTTGGGTTGAGAATATGCATGCCCATGGGTACTTGTCATAGGACAAGCATGGGTAGGGTAGGGTAGCATATGGAGGGGGCTTCTATCTCGCAGCCTAGTGACCTTGTCCCATAGGACTGGCAAAGGAAGTTTTAATCAAGTGATAACTAAAGAAAATGTGTGACTAGTAATAAAACTTAAGATAATAAAATGTATGTGCAGGGTCCTCCATTGAGGAGTTGAAACACACAATCTGAGCTTGGGCTTGTCAATGCCAAGTGAATCTCCATGATGTCAGCCCCTACTTAGTATCCTATTGAGTTGTCTAACCAGGACTTGTAGTTTATGCATTATCTATGTCTTGGATTCAGTCATCATACTGCCTGGCATGTGTATTAGCCATGGATGTTTTCTTTGTGTGTGTTTATAGTTGGATCATTATCTCCATTAGCATGGTGGGTGTGGACCTATGGGTGCCGCATGGTTAAGAGACGTAGCTACCTATACCACTACTAGAGATTGGTCCACAAAGACGATCTTTTATCCCAGTGCAACCATTGCTAGATGTTTTTCTCTTAGTACTTTGAGATTTCAAAGTATGCTTTCTTGTGATTTATGCTTTCATCGGAATGATTGTATATCATGTTTAGATGATGCTATTTATTGACACATTTCCTTATTATGATGATTAGCATGTGATAGGTGATGTTATCTACTTGTAGGATTATCTTATGCTTTACTACTAGCATGTTAGATTTCCTTATGCTTATATTGTAGCATGTTTTAGTAGTGACATCCCTATTATGATAGTATCGATGATTTGATCGGTGGCTTGGGATGTTATGCACGGGGAATGGCTAGGATCCATGATGGTCTTATGATGCTATTGATGGTTGGGAGGAACCGCGTACCTAGTTTTGATATTTTTGTACATTGTGATGTTACTTCTATTTACTATGATGTTGCTTTCAGTACATTCTTTACTATTGTGGTTTAGATGGATAAATGCTCCTCTTTCTAGTTTCATGGTATCTTGTTGTTTTAGCACTCAAGTGTTTGTTCCTCAATTTACGTGAATTTGGTAGTCCGCGGTGTGGAGGCTTCTATGTTTTTATGTTTTTTAGTCTTTCCCTTTTGTTGTGTTGTGTTTTCTCGCATAGGAAGGCAGTTCCTCACACAAGAATGTACTTCCTTGCACAAGGAAGCAAAGACTCATGCAGTTTGGTGTGAATCCTCGTGTGGAGTCATGCACATCCTTGTGTGTAGTGATGCAAAGTCTTGTATGAAATTCAAGACTAGTGCACTTCCTCATGAAAGAAATAGGGAGTAGTTAGGCCTTGCCAATGAATTTTTGAAAGTTGGTTTTGGACACCTTATTGGATTTCACACCTTTCCAGTTCAAAATAGTCTTTCTTAGGGGTTTAAAATATATTGTTTAATTATTCCTTATACTTAACATATATTTTAATATATGTTTCGAGTCTTTTGAGATAGCTTTCAGACCTCTTCGAGATATGATAAAGATTCTAGGAAATTTTAGGGCTTTAGGATTTCAGACTTAGCCAAATTTCAGGATTCTATATTTATACCCCAGCATGGTGTTTTCTTGATGAGTGGTCATTTATTTGAGCTCTCATCATGTGCATGGTCGTTGTTGGCCTTTGTTTACGTGTGTCTAGTTGGTAGTGGCATTCGGAGATTCGTTGGTTGTCAGGATTGTGACGAAGTCTTCAATTGCAATCTATGTGATCCTTGTATGATGTTGTCATGTGCATTCATACTTGAAAAAAGAAAATATAAAATCTTGGCTTGTATTGAATCCTTGTTTCGAGGATCTTTGGGTAGGGCATGACACATAGTAGTAGATAACATTTTGTATTTTAAAAATCAAATATTTGACAAGTTATGTGAGAATTTTCACATTATACACCATTCATCGTCAATCTATTATCTCCAAGGAAATGGCCAAGCAGAGGCCACCAACAAGAACATCATCAATATTTTCAAGCGACCAGTCAATGATACTAGTAAAGATTGGCACTTATAGCTCAACCATGCCTTATGGGCCTATAGGACAAGTATTTGAACACCTATGGGTGCCACTCCTTTCTCCTTGGTCTATGGAAGTAAGGTCATTCTTATGTTAGAGGTTGAGATCCCATCTTTGAGAGTTACCCTCTATGATATCCTATCAGATGAAGATTGTAGAGTGGCTCATCTAGAGTAGCTAGAACTCTTAGGAGAACATCAATGTACACAGCATGAGCATCTCAAAGTGTATCAGAATAGGTTGTCCAAACACTACAACAAAAAGGTAAAACCCCATGTCTTTCAAATTGGAGACTTAGTTCTCCAAGAAAAACCTAAGAATCAGGCAGGTAGAGAGAAGAAAGGAAAATGGGAGGTCGGTTGGATTGGTCCTTACATTAACATAGAATCCTTTAGGATCGGTACTTATAGACTTTCAGATTGTGATGGAGAAGAACTAGCAAAACCCATCAATAGTATCCATATCAAGTGATTTTACATCTAAAGCTTTGAGGAACACCTCATTACTGAAAAAATCAAAAACATCAAATAACCAAAAAATCCAAAAACACTAGAAAATGTTTTTAAAAATTAGGTACAAAAGGATTGAGACATATCACCTTTGGTTTTAAAAAGAGGGAGAGATAACACCTTTGGACTTCCCTAAAAAACACAAGTATTTCAATGTGGACCTACAATAGGGCATGGCCCAAAAAACCCTCTTTGAGATAAATTTTTCTTGTTTGTGGCCCTTTCACTCCATCTTGCCTTGCTACCTAGCATAGATAAGTTTATTTCAGACATATGCAATTGGGAAATACTTGTGGGTTATAATTTAGTGGTTTCTTAGCTTCATACATAGTTCACAGCAATGGAGACAGCTAGCAAAATAACAAAAAAAGGAAGACATGTCCTTCAGAGGAAATGTGGAGTATGATTATGTTCTAACATATCACAGACATGAATTACAGGAAAATCAATGCACATCTCAAATATCTGCCACAACCAATAGTTTCTAACATCCATTTAAGCCTTCATAAAATCTGTTTGGAATCCCCAACAATCCTTTTTGCCTCCATTGTCTCAAATATAGCTCTCTGAGTCCACTTTTAGCCTTTTTAGCCCATTTTTGGTCTCCCTGGCTCTTTATGTGCTCCAACAAGGCACTGGTTATTTCCATATTCCAAAAAATCTCACTCACATCCTCCTTTTTCTTCCACCAAATCAAAAATTGTCAAAAACATTAAAAAATTGACACAAATTGTCAAAAACATTTCAAAAGTATCAAAAATTGTCAAACACATTCAAAAATTATACAAAATTATCAAAAACATACAAAAACTTGTCAAAAATTGTCAAAAACATTTTAAAATTATCAAAAACATTCAAAATAATTTAAAAATTATCAAAAATAGTCAAAAAATCTCAAAAATGTCAAAAATAGCCCGAAACCTTTCTTTATATTTCTCAATGCTTCCATCTAAACCAACAGTTTTTTTAACATTTATTTGCAACCACCAATTTTGTATCCTTTAGACAATGTTACAATATTTCATGTATCATTCCTTTTTAAGGTTGTCTTTTCTTCAACCATATCAATATTCAAGTATTTTTCATTATGTGTCATCTTAAAAAGTGAACACTTACTTTGTAAGACCTTTTGGCCCTCATTTTAGTAATCTCCTAGAACATGGATGTATTTATGTCCAATCTATTATCTTTTTTATGAATTTCTGCCTTTTTTTTTTTTTTTCTTTATCAATCCCAAAAATCTTTGAGAGAATTTTGATGCAAGAGATCTCCTAGGTTGAGGTCGAGGTTGACCTTAACCTAAGGTTGAGGTCAAGGTCTCTCTTAACCCAAGATATTTTACCTCCGAATCCTAAGCCCATTATGGATTTCATCATTTATTTCTTGCCCAGTGTAGTTGACCCTTTCAATTTTAATGCCCATAATTTCTATGAAATAGCCTTACTCACTTAATTTGATCATCCATTCTATATGCAAGCTATTTATCTATTACACATGCAAGGTATCCATCCTTTCTGTGATTGATCCTACTTTTATTTGAGTCGTCATTTGTGAGAAAGCTTTCAAGGTGCATTCAGTGAGTTCAAGCTAAGAAAGAATGGATTCATTGAAGTCCCTCATTTCATTTCATCAATCATGTATTTCCTTCTCAATATCTTTCTTCTTTCTTCACATAAGATAGCGGATTTTTTCATCAAGGAAAGATAGCTACATTCATCAACATTGCACAAGTAGTCACCCTTCAATCATTCAAGAACAAATTTACATCCATGGATCTATGATTTGGCACTTGTAGATCTGTTGTATTTGTGGATACATCCTACATTATCAATCTACATACAAGAACTCATATATATTTGTGGATAGAGAATCCATATCTATCCATAGAGATTTGGTAAGGTAAATATTTATATTCGTCTTGCTTTTACACCTATTCTCATTTCAAGGTGATTGACCAAGAAAATCTCTCCTCCCTCCACTCCCCCCCACCCCTCAAAAAAAAAAAAAAAATCCATTTATCATGCGTATAGATTAGATCTATAGGTTTTCAGAGAAAGAAATTCAAAATTGCAAAAGTACGGTTTTAGGTTTCTGTCAAACTTGTTGGATTTCATTTTTTTGTGCAAATTAGGTTAAGGTCAACCTCAACCTGAATCTTGGTCTTCCTTGACCCAAATTTTACATAGGCCCTACAATTCATCCTTTACCAGAGGCCTCCATATTCATGGGATCTACAAATCTAAGTTTCAGGATCTTGACTATGGCTCTATTCCAATTTCTAAGAGTTTGACAATCGATTTTCAAATTTAAATTCACTCATCTTATTGACCATCAAGGTGAGTTTAATTCCTCATTTTTTATTTTATAGAACTTACTTTGATGCATTAGATCTAATCCTTTTATGAGTTTTGTTGACTTTTGGCATATTTTTCATTAATGTAAAAAAGGATGATATGATATGCTTATGATATGCTTGATGATGTTACATTCAGACCAATTGATGAATGCTTTAGTTCTTGTAGATTTTTTTTTTATGTGGTTTCTTCATTAATATGATGTCACTGTTGCTATAAGAAGTTGAGGCACTTCATGTCATCCATTAGAACATTATTTACAAATAGAAACAACTACAAGAATTTATGATAATTTCAATTCATCCTCAATATTAATTCATTCAAAACCTAAATATAATTTATTTATTTTAGATTGAATGTAACAATTTGTGAGAAGACATGGTAGTTAATATGTTTATCAATTAAATGTATCTAATTTTCTTTATATAGAAGAGAGAACAAAAAGTTTTATTGGTTCCATGAGATTATTTGATAAACTAATTTGGAGTGATCAACATCAACTAAAGTTAATGAAAAAAAGTTTCTTCCTTTAACAAAGGAACTATTTTCAATCAAAGACAACATTTATCATGCCTCTTATAATTATTAATTTGGCAGAGTAAAATTAAAGCCTATTAAAATTGGTGTTTTTAAACATGTAAAAAGAAAATTAAAAGACATTTAACTAGTATTTGGTGATCAACGTTAAAGGACCTTATTTAATGTCTTTATTTTTTAACTAAAACTTTGATTTGATCTATTATCAAGAACCAAAGTAAAAGATAGCATTCGTTTTTGTTTATGAAAAGCATCATAAAATTGAATTACAAGGAAAACTAAAATATCCTCATACGAATTAGCTTTGGCAATTCCGATAAATTTTATTTATATTTATATCTTCTTTCAATTCTTAAAAATAAGATTATAAAATCAATATCTTCTATTAATCATCAATCCTTCAAAAATATTGAATAGTTGTAATGGATATGAATGAAAAATATCAATATTCAAGGATTTTACTCATCAAATTTCAATTCAATTGTAGATTTGGAATTAGTAATAATTGTGTTTGTAGACAGTTTGCTATAGGATCTCTTTTTTTGGTGAATAGTCCCTTTCTATTAATAAAACTATTAAGTTACATGTTCACAAAAAAGGGGTCAAGGATACAATGATCACCCCATGAGAATTCAATTAGCCAAAGGCTAGAAAATTAACTAAACATACATACATATATATATATATATTCCCTCAGGCTACAAGAGAAATGTCATTTAAGGGAGGAGGATCACAATCATTAGAACCCTAAACATCAATGGGGTTAGTGGATGGTTCAGGAGGAGCCCGCCTATCAGAATCATCATCATTTTTTTTCTTTTTATTTATCTTCCTTCTCCTTCGTAGGAGAAATAGACAAGTCCAACTATGGAAAAGACCACTTGGGATCCTTGCTAGAGGAGGGCCAAGTAGTAGTAGGAGCAGCTAAGGACCAACCAAAACCATTCCTCGAGCGAGGAGACACCAAGCACTAACAGCTTAAAAATCACCATTGGGAGAGCGTGGAGGAGGATGTGACCTGGGGGTGTGAGAGTGGCAAGAAGAAGAGTTGTGGCCCCACTAAAAACCATCAGGAGGTGTACGGTCTTCTAATGTAATATTAGGTGGCACCTTGGGAACTATACATGGCACATTCCACTAGTGAGCCAAAAGATCTTGAAGTTGGGCCACCTTCAGAGCCATCTTGTCAGTATGTACTTAAATTTGCATTATTACATTGTTACATATATAAGACTTGGTGTACATAGAAACATTTGTATCAAGAAAGCTATGAGAAAATAAGACAAAATTTCTATCCTTCCAAAGATTGAACAAATTTTCAAATTTGAAACCATGCCAAATCTAAGAGTATTGTTATGGGAGCCTAGACAAATCCCCAAGAAAAATTATATGCCAAGAAAAGGCTTATGGGTAGAAATTCTTGAAGAAGTCATGAATCAAGTGCCAATACTATTGAGCATATCTACAAAACTAGAAAATATGAAAAAAAGTTTCTAGGTGTCCACTAAATGGGTAACCAGGGTCTAGGACACCAAAATTCTAAAGACAAGGGCCAAAAGGAAACCCCTTAAAGAGGATGCACCATGCAAAGTGCACAATATTTGGCTCAGTGATGGCTTCCCAAACAGAGGTGAATCTAAGTCTCCAAGTCTTCTAAGAAGAATGCAAATGCCAACATTGGTTGAATACATCCATAATAGGCAGGTGGGAGACCAACCACTAATAACCCAGCTTAGGCTTATAGCTCATCATGGGTGTGGTAGGGTACCATTTCCAATCCATCCACCAAGGTTTGACTAATTGATTACCAAGATTGTGCAACATATGTGGGGGCACTGTAGAAACTAGAAGATCAAATATCTATCGATCTTGATAGGCTAGGTATAACTGCACCTTCATATCTTCCCAATAGTGTAGGTTCATGGTGACTCTAGAAAATAAGTCTTTGGGAGTTCTGATGCCACATTTGAAAAAATGCATCGTAATGGCTCTGTGAACTTTGACTAAAGAGATTCCTTACATAGTAAAAAAGGTAAACCACCATAAGTTACGTTGGTTCATAGATAGGTCATCTCTGAACTCATCCCCATCCAAATGAAGGCAAGGCTTGATGGCTTCCCAAGTCATCCAAATTCTCTTAGTAATTAGGTGCCTTAGATTTATACTAACTTAGGAGTGACCAAAAGGATTTGAGATCCAATCCCCTTCCAAGAAGGTCAGTTGACTAGGAAGCCTAAAGAAAATACAATGTCACAAGAGAATTTTCAAAGCCTCATTACCAGTGAGAGCACAATTGACCCATTTTTCACAAAGGGCAACACTCTTCTTTTGGGTCTAGAGAGCCAAGTCCACTAGACTCCTTAGGTAGAGAGGAGAAGTCCCAAACCACTCTGTGAAAGCCATGATGAGAGGCATATATAGCCCAAAGGAAATCATGCAAAAAACACTCAAGCTTGAGGTAGGAGGCCTTCAAAGCTTCCCAATAGGAAGGATAGTAAACATGAATGGCTTCCAATACTTTGGAGAAAATCTAGAATTTGACAACTAAGGAAAGAGGTTTGATAATCTAGTATTCCAACTTCTTCTCTATCCTTGCAAGGAAAAAATAATAGAGCTCCATGGGGGAGGCTTGAAAGGCATAGGGTATGCCAAGATATTGAAACACTTTGCCATATTGAATCTATTTCCATTGATACTAGTCAAGCCAAGGCGGCCCTCAAAGGAAAGATTGTCTATAGCAAAGAGTCTTGTGGCACTAGATGGCCGAGTTAGAGGCCACACATAAAGTATCCAAGCACTACAAGGCATTGTAAATGTTTTCCTCCTCCTTAATAACCATCAAAAAGGAATCACCAGTAAAGTATCCATTAACTAGTTGCTCTGATGAATTTGGAAGAGCAATGCCATGCACCTGACCAACAGAAATTGCATTGGCAAGTAAATAACCAAACCCCTCAACAACCAGCACATAGAGAGAAAGTGTGAGAGGGAACCCTTGGACAATAGATTTCTAGATCCCAAAGGGCTCATATTTCTGCCCATTAATGGTAAAGCACATAGAGTCATCCCCAAAAATCATTTGAACATATTTTAAAAAATTGGACCAAACCCCAATGCCTAAAGCATAGCCACAATGAAAGGCCACTCAATACGATTGTGGGCTTTGGAAAAGTCAATTTTGAGGAACATGGTCTATTGTTTAGATTTAAGGGTCCAATCCATACCTTCCCATACCGCAATGGTATTATCGATAATATATCTAGACTTGATCAAGTGAGTCTTCTCAAAATGCACAGTCTACGAAAGAAGATGTCAAATCTTTAGGGAGAGGGATTTAGCAATGATTTTGTAGGAGAAATTTAAAAGAGTAATGGACCACTAGCTACAGATGTCCTTTGGGTCTCTAGGTTTAGGTATGAATTTTACATTGCCTTTGTTAATTATGCTCCTTAAAGTTTGAGTATGAAAAGCTTCAAGATAGACTTTATGCAAGTCAGGGCCTATGGCATCCCAAAAAGTTTTGTAAAATTCATAGGGGAAACCATTGCACACAAGCACTTTATCATCCACCATGGAAAACATAACCTCCTTAAGGTATACAAGCATAAGAATTTTCTCACAAAAAGCATGTTCCTCAAGTGCAATCTTGTTAGGAGTAACAAAGATGCACATCTGAAAAGCTTTCTCTCATGTAGAGAAATTGCACAGTGTAGTGAAAACCTTCTCATAATGGTGAAAACAATCCTAGAGAATATCAAGAAGCTCACACAAATTTTTTGACCTTTCTTTATTCTCTTAGTACTAATAGGGGAATGATGTCCTCATAGAACTTGGAAAAATTCCTTGGAAGCTTGATTGCCAACCTCCAACCAGTGAAGGTAGGCCTTAATATGATCTCCCCAAGTGACCTAGCTATCTACAACTTGTTCCTAGTGATGGAGGTTGGCAAGACAGGTTTACAATTCTGTATCAAAGGGGTTCATTTCCAGAAGCAGTATAGAGATCTTTGGTGGTAGCCTCATAGGATCTATAGTTATACTTGGCTAGTTGTCTATTGTAAATGCAAAGAAACCTCGCACTATGGGTGATGGTGTCATTTCCCTATTGAATCCACTCAAGATGAGTGTGGGATCAAGGTTCAATATTCTAGATAAGTAAGATATGAGAAGAGGTGGGGATGTGAGCCAAAAGAAAAGTATTAAGAAAAAATTATGTGTTGCAAGTACAGGGCTAAGTTATTAGTCAAATAATGGAAAAGTAGATGGGAAAGTGGTCAAACAAAGTCTCATCCAACAAGGGAGTGACACATAATTTTGTATCCTTAGAGAAAGAGAAAAAATATTGTGCCCTGATCAGGACACTATCAAGCCTTTTAAAAACCATGTCAGAGTCAGCTCAAAAATTGAACAAAGTATGGAAAACTCCACCAAGATAGCGGTGGTTAGCATTGGGATCAAATAGGCCCAATTTATTATGCATATAAAAACCAAGCTTCTCTTTTACCAGCCGTCCAGTGAAAAGGAAATAACTCAATTTTTTTCTAATGCCAACTCAACTATGTTAAAATCCCCACATAAGACCCAAGTGGTCGGTGGTAGATGATCTGCCATCTAGTTCTACAACTGAGAATGATCCACTCCATAATTGGGTGTATAGACATTGACAATACCAAAAGAACAATTCTGAAAAGATAACAGAACCCACACAATTCTCTTCATGGGATCAAAAACCATGTGAAATAACTAAAGAAATTAAATGAGGTGAAAGAAGAGTAACAACACCACCTCATCTAGCTTCATGTTCAAAAGAAAATATGGCACTATTTGGCCAAAAAACATGCAAAGTTGAGTTCAAAAGAAGCCCCAAAAAATTGACTTCTTAAAGGAAAAGAAAATCTAGGTGACCAAGTCAATGCCTGGTACCACAAATAGAATATTTTTGAGGGAGGTCTATTAACCCCCGCATATTCCAGGATAAGAAAAATCATCACAAAAAGTCTTGCATGCCTTCCTCATCACTAAGAGAAGTAAAAGTATTATGCAAAACATGGTGGAAGGGTTGATAGAGGGATCTCTAGTGGAGATGAAAGTCCTTTTCTCCCCACCATTAGCATGCTCACTTTGACCATTTGGGTTGTGTAAACAACAAAGAGACTATGTAGAAATCATTGAACCCGCTTATGGTGCATGGACACAGAGGGGCTAAGAATCTATATCAAAAAAATTAGCCATCCTATGAGAAGCATTTCTTGAAGGAGGTAGTGGTAGGAGAAAAGGAACTAGAGAAATAGGTGACACCACACTAGAGGTGGCCCGACCATTATCCTGAGAGGGTTGACTTGCAATGGAGAAACCTTATTTAGAAGCGGTATTTCTTTTTCCCTTCTTAATGACATTAGTCCATTCATCTTATTTTGTAGCCTCGGTAGGCTTAGCCTCCTTGGTTGGTTTCTTATTGTGCTCGAGCAAGGGAAAATCCCTAATCTTGTGATTAGTAGATTGGCATCAATAGAAGGTGTTCGAGAGGTTCATGTAAAGCACCTTCTAGGTGAATGTCGTAGAACCAATCTAGATATCCATTGTTTCCTTGAGGTCCCGAGAGCGGTCAATCTCCACACAAACCATATCTTGGGGATGATCATTGTAAAACTTATCAAGCTCAAGGCATATCACCTTGTCGACAATTTGCACAATAGCTTGCAAAAAGGACGAGCACAAAATAGGGAACCCCTTAAATTCAACCCAAACTGGGACTTTAAGCTTATGGTCATCTAAGATGGTAAAGTCTTTGGGCCAATGCTAGAAAACCAAGAGGGGAGACCTAACAGACCAAGGGCCATGGATGAATACATATTCGGTATAGCTAGGGTTACCAAAATGAATCACAAGAAACCCTTGGTGAGACTTTGAATGCCCTTAAGGCAAACACCCTAGGGAGCCCAGACCTTGGAAATCCACTCACAAAGCATGCTTTCAGAAGGGGTGCGGCCAAAAAAATACTCTATTAAGTTATGTTGCTCAAGCCATGTACAAGTAGAACCAAAATCTTTCATATTGATAACAATATCAGGTGAGGACTTACCTCATGGAACACCTTAGGAACAAACTTGCACAAATGTTTGCTCGGAGGAGCCATTAGTGCCGACAACAACTCTAGCACCAGCATCAACTATTGGGTCAGAGAAGGTCAATTCCATTATAAACTAAAAGGTATCCTACAATAAATGTGGAATGATAGGTGATAGATTTGAAAGGTTTTAGAGAAAAGTTGTGCAAACCCTAATTCCCCACTATTATAGGAACGTTAAGGACAACAATCTAGTTGAAACAATATTTTGTGTTTATGATATTCTCTAATTAGATTCTTTGCAAATGATGAAGTCTTTTGAACAATGATTGAGAAATAGAGAAAGTGATAGTGATTTTTTTAGTTTTTAGATATATGTTACTATGATGTTGTGATCCAAAAGTTGTTACTGTAAAATTTGATTTTGTTATAGATATATTTCAACAATCTAAATATGTGAGTAGTATTGAGAGTTTGAAATTTAGCATGTTTATCATTGATCAAGTAAAAGATATTTGTAAAATAGAGACAATTTTCACATTGTAATAGATTAACCAAATGAACTAAATCTTCTATTATTTGTTGACTTCGATGAGGAAGTGGGTGCTTCTATAAAATTATATATGAGGTAGTTTGGCTCTATGGGATAGTGTGTGGTGCTATGTAAGGAAGAAGTTATATGTGAGGATTACCTTAGCTAAGTGAAACCATAATGTATGAGATGTGAGGAATCCTTTTGTTGGTGAGGCATAATAAAAGAACTCAGAAAGTGATTTTCACCTTGAGGGGTTTTCTATTATAAAAAAATGTGTTAATGGTATTGATGTGTGCATATGTCTTATTCATTTACATTATCTTGTATCTAAAACACATTCACTTAGTTATACTAAAGCAATCATTGCATACATTATTTGAGTAGAGCTTTTTTTAATTTATTTTAAAGTATAGATCATTGATTTAACCCCAACCCACCACACACCCCCCCACCCCCCACCCTCCTCTCTTAGTGATCCTAGTATTTCAACAAAGGGTATTAAAGAAAGGTTCCCTTTCCAAAAGTCTAATCGACTTTGGTTGATCTTGGTATACAAAATACTATGGGTAAGAAGTGCAAGAACGAGATAATGGAAGATGCATCTAAGAAGAAACTTTATTTAAATGATACTAACAATTTGGATTCTAAATATTACATTACAAATGTGTTTGGCACCTTTACTAACCAAGAAACATAAGAAGGAGGAGTGTTTAGTCTTGAAGAATAATTTGTTTCATTCCTATATGTGATCAAGAGTCTAAAAAGAAAAAGATCTTACTGTACACCTACAAAAAAGCATTGATGTTAAATGGTGTAATTTAAAACCTTGATGAGTCTAAAAGGATTATTGAATTTCTAAATGTTCAAATGGTTAATAAATCAAAAACTGCAAAGGAGCTTGAAGTTAAACTAGAGAATAATGATGAAATGTGCAACAATATCTAAAAGACAATGGAGATAATGATTCTTTATTTAAAGAAAACTTTTAAGGACAACATAACTGTAAATCTAAAAATTGAAGTTGAAGAATATAAATAGATAACATATATAATTATATCTGATTTGGATGTCAAAAGGATTGTATGTTTTAAGCTTGAAGGAGAAGTGGTTGTTTTGAGGGAAGAACTTGAAAATTTTAAGAATCAATCAAAGAAAAATTAAAATTTTGATAATAGCACTAATCTATTGAATGAGATGTTGAATAGGCAAAAGCATTTTATGGATCCTTCTAGCTTAGGTAATGAGGTTGGACAAAGTCCTTTTGAAGGAAATAAACATGATATAGTGTTTGCACCTATAGAATAAAAATTGTTTCCCTTATTTATGCTTTTAATAATCATTTAATATGATTATTAATTAAGTGATAAGTAGGAGATGTTTTTCCATAGCAAGTCAAATTGTGATATTGCTATTAGGATTTATCTATGTGGTTTTTGAGTCAAACTCATATACTAACGTTTCATGAGTAGTGATTGACACAAATCCATGTATCATGATAATAACTAGAACACTTAGCATTCATTGGATCTAGGTGATGCTCACATAGGTGAAGCACCAGGAGGTCACCCATCCCAAAACTACTCCAGCTCAAGTGCGCTTAACTACAAAGTTTCCTCCATGGTTAAACCCACCATACTTGCAACCCCATTTGCAAGACCTTCACCAAGTGTTGTGTGTTATGAACCATTCATTAGAAAGCCCCTTAAGCTCGTCAATTGATAAGAAGGAGATATTTTAACCATTCATTGCAAGAAGGGTGGGTTTAACCATAGAGGAAACTATGTAGTTAAGTGTGCTTGAGTTGGAGTGGTACTAAGATGGGTGACCTTCTGGGAAGTCCTGGTGCTTCACCTCTGTGAGCATCACCTAGATCCAATTTGTGCTAAATGTTCCATTTATTGTCATGAGAGATGGATTTGTGTGAAGCACTACTCATGAAACATTAGTCAACGAGTTTGAATAAAAAATTACACAGTTAAATCCTAATATCCATATCACAATTTGACTTGCTATAGAAAACATATCTCCTACTAATCAATTGATGAGCAAGGGGTTTTCTAATGAGTGTGAAGGTTTTGTAGATGGGGTTGCAAACAAGGTCAGTTTGGCCATGGAGAAAACTCTGTAATTAAATGTGTCGGAGCTGGAGAAGTACTGGTATGGGTGACCTCCCAGGAAGTCTCAGTGTTTCACCTATATGAGCATCACTTAGATCCGATGAGTGTTAAATGTTCCATTTATTGTCACAAAAAAATAAATTTGTACTCATGAAACATTAATCAATGAGTTTGAGTAAAATTGCACAATTAAATCTTGGTAGCAATATGAGAATATCAATTAAGTTTTTAACAATCATTTAATCAGCACCAATTACAAATTTGTTATTGTTATTGATATGTCTAGATAATTATACTTTTATTGCATAGTTTATTTAGCTGCCTAGATTTATGTAAAAGACACTTTATTCTTTTACAACGATAAATAAGTGTTGTTATCAAGTGACACGTACGCCACAAAAATTTAGGCCAGATTTCAACGTCCCAAAGGAATAATGAGACTAGAAAACTTGTGGACTAATTTCTTAATCGAGGATTACATCGCCATTGAGAAGACAAATAAAACTATGATAATCCCATGTTCTTATCATGAAGGAATCAAGGACTTTTTGTTGCCACCCCACGACACATAATTTCATATAATTGACATTTGGATTATAAATAATAAATAATAATAAAAATGAAATGAGTTAAGATTAAGTACCAAACACAAGCCTCTAAGACAACCCCACGAAATATAACTTGCAATTCAATTTTAATATGTATCCTCCACGATGTGTTCCAAAAGTGTATGATTGGAGGAAGCGTTTTATCTTAAAGCACTTGAAGAAATGGCCCCAACATAGATGAAGTGAGTAGACAATGATATTCATGATTATCTCAAAGCACTAAAAGCATAGGCTCCATGAAATGTGGATGTATTTGCATTTCCTTCATAGCCAATTTTCAATGGGTCCATTCATTTCTTTTGGATTTAAAAAACTCCATCTCATCATGGCTCATAGTGGATGAAAGAATGATTGGGGTATTTTAAAGTTATAAATTAGTTTTTAAAAATAAATTTAGTTTAAAATAGTAATGTTTGGATTCATTATTAGTATATTGCAATGAAGTTTGCGAAGATATAGAGGATCAAATTCACTGACTTGTTTTTGGCATGTTTTTATAGTGCACTGATTATTAACTAGGTCTAGTTAATTACTATTATTATAAATGTTTACATTAGAACTTTATAAATGGTATTTAGTTTCATTGTATTATATTTGTTATATAGTTAGATAGGTATCTTTTGATTAACATATCTTGGTATCTTTTTAATATGTATATTTATTATATACACATTAATTTATTAAGAAACTAATTTCAAGATTTCATGGGTAAATGTTTGTCAAACATAAATGTGAAAGGGGTTTTTCTCCACATTCACTCCCTTGTGGTCCCTTGTTATCATTGTAGTTACATTCTTGACATAATTATTGGCTCAACAATCATATTCTCAAAATGTAATATTGAAAAGACCATTTAATATAGCAACATTTATATGAAAATGTTAAATGTATTAAACAAGGTGGTTGCAATGTTATGTTTGCACCATTTTAATTGCACTTGGACCTATGTACAAATTCAAAATTTATCTAGAACTAGCACAACTGTCTAGTTGGTATGCCAAGTTTTTTTAATAATATTTCTTATATATAATGGCGTGGATAAAATTGCATATATTTTTAATTGATGATATTTTTTTTTCTACAAGACAGAAATGGAGGTATCAAGGCTGCCATTGATATATCTCACTTATAGTAAATGGTTATGTAACCTAAGGGGGAAAAAATTATCAAGGAATCAAAAAGAAAATATCTTCACTTTAAAAATAGGATAGTTTTTTATAAACTATGTATCAAATTGATTTAATGCTCTTTTGGAATATTTAGAAGTTTGTTAATGACCCCCCATATTAAGACTTATCCCCACATCCCTTGGGTATATTTCATTTACTGGGGCATGGAATTAAGGTTTATTTTGATTTTTTATATGTTTTCCTTCCTGAGGGGGGGCTGCATTTGGAACCTCTTAAAAGACTCATATAATAATCTTCATACTAAACTCTTTTCCTTTAAGAGATATATGATCTTCACTAGTATTTGGACTCATATTTTTTCCCTGTAATCTTCTACCTTATTTGATTTTTTAAGACTAGGTAGAAATAAAACTTATCATAGACTTAATGATATGATGCAATATGTGATGCATTTGAGGATATAATGTTTTCATATACTCTCTGTATTGCCCACTTTAACCTTTTTTTTAATCTCTTCTTGAACTACTCAAGTGATGTTTACACTTTATATGTCGTATTTCCTTAAACTTTTACAATCTCAAGAGCTATTTTTACTCTTTGTGGATACTAGTAGTATCATGTTATCTTATCCTTGAGTAATTATTACAAATGCATCTACATAGGTAATATGAAGATCTAATTTATTGTACATGCAAGGAAAATATATATTAGTAGACTAATGCATGTATACATAGTATATAGTTTATTTAGTGGATAAATATATAATATATATGCATCTATTACTTTGGAACATCACAAGATATACAATATTATGCAACAAAGGTGTATCATAGAGTATTTCGTATTAGGAAAATTAAGATAGATATATCAGTAGGCCTTGAGATTTTTTTAATTTTCGGGAAGACACTTGAGAAGGGAAAAATTTTAACCTTTTTTTATGAGCTCATGGAGAGGAATTATTTACAATGTCTATAAAGGATTTAAATACAAAACTTTTTACCTCTAAGAAGGCATAATATTGAGTATGTGGATATGATATATATAGCTCAAGACAAATATTATATAAAATAAACAAGATAAGAATCTTCTTGTGAGCACCCATGAATAAGATTATACATCTCAAATCAAAGTCTCCCTTAGAAATGAAGGAAAGTAATCTATACTTTTCCAAAATAGTTTTTAATACTTTTATCAATATAATGTGGAGATTTAATAGATAATTTCTAAAAAGGATTGAAATGTAAAAACACCAAAGAGGGGTTTGTCAATGATCATGAATAGATCTAAGGTGTTAAATAATAATAGGTCTATTTTTTTATAATCTAACCAATATTGATGTAAGAGCTTCTAGGGTGCAAGAGCAATCTTGCATTGCAAAACAATATTATCTAATTTTTCAATAAGAGTTATTGATGACATGGTTAATATTTTTTGTAAGTTTACAATTTTTAACAAGTTTTTCATTTTAGTGAAGATGGTTCTAATTGCTTCCCTAGATGTTCCTTTTGGATATATAAGCCCACTAGTAAACTTTCATGGAAAGATCAAATCTAGTTTTGAAGAAATTATTATTTGTTTTGGAAAAGTGGTACAAATATATTGATCATAGTTTTGAAGGCTTTATAGGCTTCAAAAGGGGGATCAAACTTTGATCAAGTAACACTTCTAAGAGGTTTTGAAATAAGGCTATAATAGACAATTGGTTAATGGCTCATAAGATATGGCCTCCAGAAGTTATGCTACTTTGGAAGGAAAAATAAACTCCCTTCAAACATGTTCCAATGTAGAAAATTAAAAAATATAAGGATGATCAACCTCAAAATGGGCGTTATAATTTTTAGTACCTTTTAGAGTGATTGGACTTCTCAATATAAAGATGACAAACATGGGTTATCGAGAGAACTTTGATGGTGTATATGGTGTCTTTGTCTTGCAAATTATTGTAATAAAAAATTCCGTGTTTTTGTAGCATATTAATTTACTGAATATTAAAAGATCATTTCATTGAGGATGATAGAAAGTGAGTCTTGTTGTTTATGCACTTATTGAGTTCTTGACATTTCCTATTTATTTGTCATGTTGTGTGTATTTAGGTGAGTAAGGAGAGAACCCTTCATTAAGTGGTATAAGAGAAGTTCTTGTTGGTCTCTCTAAGTTTTATTGTCTATTAGTGCCAAACACTTAGTCATAAATAAGGTAGAGTTAGTCGATCATCACTGCGACTGAGTTACTCTATATAAGTCGAGTCATGTAAAGACTTGTAAATAATCATATATATACCAAGTTCTATAGGATCTGAGAAAGTCTTTGGTCACCAAGTACAATTAATGCCAAGTAGACAAGAGCACATAGATGTCGAGTCATATAGAAGGAACCGAGTCTGTTAAGGTCTAGCAAAAGCAAGAAGAATAGTTACGACTAAGCATCAAAGACTATGTATGTTGAGTAATGCAGAGAGAACAAAAATGTCTTGAATGGTAGAAACTTTGAGGTAAATCATTTCAAGCCAACATGTAAATAACATTTAATGATTGTAGAGTTTATTACGATGGTTTTTACTCATTTTGATGTGGATCATTGATCCCTATGAGGAATGAACAACCAATTAGATAAAGAGGGAAAAAGGAAAACATATAGATCATTGGTCTTATTCTAGAAGACTCTATATATGTCTTTAAAAGGGAAGATCCAAACCCTATTTTAAAAATACAAAGTGAGATATCGCAAAAGATACTAAAAATCATGTGAAGGATGTAAAGGAATTAAACTTTGGATGCTGCATGAGAAAGTTGTGAAGAAAATAGAGTTAGTGACCTCATTGAAGTAGTGAAGGATAGGGAAAAGATATATCTATCAGAGATCAGATCATAGATTGGAAGGAGGAGATCCATAATTAGAAATTGTAAATGCAGACCAAAGGATCACGTACTGAATCAGTTTTGACAGATTGAATCAAGGAAAATCTCTTAATGGAGTGGTTTTAAAAGACCTATTGTAAATCTCTTAACCAATTCCTTACTTCATTGTAAGTGTAAAATCATTTAATCAAGGTAGATCCAAGAGTCTTAAATCTTTTAACAGGGTAGACCCCTTATAGGGTAGATCATCAGAAGTGATCAAAATTGTAGTCATAGCAGACCAACTTTGTTACTGCAATAGTGAAGATTTGTGGGTGTCATCCCCACCCTAGTTTTACTTTCACCTTGGAGGGTTTTTAGGTTACCAAATATTTTGTATTATGTTTTTACATTTCATGGATGTGATACT
Organism: Cupressus sempervirens; assembly: GCA_028749045.1. Lineage (NCBI taxonomy): Eukaryota > Viridiplantae > Streptophyta > Pinopsida > Cupressales > Cupressaceae > Cupressus > Cupressus sempervirens. The sequence goes on along the minus strand of CM053787.1, from coordinate 1,038,282,947 downwards.
TAGCTAGATTAATTTTAGCATATGATATTTCAAGTTATGCTATGCATAAACTAGATATGGGATGGTTAATGTGGTGAATGTAGTCAAGTTGTTTTGAAGGATAAAAATTTTATAGATCTTGATTCACCCCCCTCTTAGTATCTTGTTTCCCAATAAGACTTCGAACAATTGGTATCAGAGAAAAGTTCTCTTCAAAGAAGTATAAGAGCTTAAGAGTTCAGATCTTGGAGATGGAGGCTTATAAATTGGGAAAGATTACTGAAAAACAAATGATTGACATTCAACTCATACTGCAACAACCTGAAGTAGCAAGAGAGAATAGGAGAAAATCCCTAAGAAAGAGGAAAGCTATGGTCACTTAACAGAATGACACACTTTATCAAGAAGTTGATATAAAAGGATTGCTTGACACTAGAAATTCCAATGAAAGTGGTGCAGGAATTGTAGATCTATTGGAGAAGAATGGTATCTTGAATAAAGAAGTCAGAGGATTGAAAAAAGAACATGAAGTCAAGTCGGTAAGAATATGTGAAGTAATTAAATGGAAGAAAAAGAAAAGATGAAGAACACAAAGCTATGACTGAGGAAGACAAAAGACAACTAGAAAATAGATTTGAAGAAAGATCATCTAAGGTACAAAAGCTCACAAACACTTAGTTAGAAATTATGAATCAGTTGATACTTGCAACTCAAGAATTGAATAGGAAATAGATGGAGATAGAAAATCTAAGATCACAAAGTGACCTACTGAGGAATGAGTTAAAATTTGAGAAAGAACTTGTGGAAAGAATGAACAAGCCTAGTGAAGCAATAAGATACTTTGAAGAACTAATGAGATCACCTAGGTCATCTAAAAACACTTTTGGATTAGGGCATATAAAGCAATATTCATCTACTAAAGAAGGAGAATCATCCAAGAGCAGAGAGTTAAGGAATTGAAAATCAAAAGGAAAACCTACATGCTATCAATTTGGTAAACTTGAACATACCATAAACATTTACAAAAGCAAGAATGGTATGAAAAACTCTAAACCTAAGTTTACTGGTAACTATTTTTATTGCAAGAAGGACAGAAAATACATGAATGTAGATCAAAGATGAGAAATAAACCTATTGTACCTTGATTTGAGGGATATTGCTACAATTGACTACCAAAAGTTTGGACATAAAGCATATGAATATAGATCATAGGAAAAACCTAACTGGACAACTAGACGGTGGGTCAATGCAACTAAGAAAGTTTTATCTAATTCTCACAAGCTTGGACATGTGAATAAGAGTTGCAGGACCCAAGAACTAGTACCAAAACATGATTACATAAAGGGTAAAAGCAAAGTATATGTTGAACAAACAAAGAAGGACATGAATCAAACCTAGAACAAAAATGTGGAAGCTAGAAGGAGTTGAACAAAAGAATAATTTACATTTTGGGTAATGAGCATCAATAAAAATGTCTATATTGACCAAGTATTGCAATATGGACTAAGTATCTCCAATGACCAAATAGATGTATAGGTTGAGCTAAATGGAATTGATTGAGCTATATAATGGAGACCAAGTTCAAAAGTCTAATATTGATCAAGACAGTTGAATTCCACCTAATACAGGATACAAAATTTATGGAGAACCTAACTTCAATTAATGGAGGTATATATCAAGAATTTGAAGACATTATACACCTTGCATTCAAATTTTGAGAGCATAGATTGGTTTTTAACAACTTGCAAAGTGATTTTAAGGTGATTGAAAATAGATCAGAAGTGGAAGAGTGATCGAGTGTTCATCTCAACTTTTGCCAAGTTTCTCAGAAAGAAAAATCTTAAACCCCTTAAACGCAGAAATGGCATCTTCATCATCATCAATGGTGAAGAATTTAAAAGAGGTAAGAAATATTCAATTGGTGAAGAGTGACACTTGTCCTCAACCTAATTATCATGTTATTCCTAAAATTGCTATGAAAGGAGATTCAATGGGTGTGTTATCATCGATACCACCTCAGGTTATTATGATCCATGATGTATAGAGTTATTATATGTGTAAAATTGTTGAAGTTGGAGACCATGAGATTCGTGTGGCTTATGAAAAAATGTGTGATTAAGGAATATTAAAGGATCAGTTTAAAATTGTTGAGAGGAATCGGTTAACTCATGCCCTAGATTTTTTGAGAAATTTCAAAATTGAATAGATTAAAGTTGTGTTGAGCCAAATTCATGACATGGAGTTGTAGCTAGCAAAAGGACTAGTTATGATTACGAAGAAAATGCTTCATGATGTTATTGGTTACTCAAAATTTGACAAGAAGAAGACAATGTGGTGCCAAAGGAAAGAATTTTCCGAGGAAAATACCAAAGCTAATTGGAATGGATGTAGCATGTTTATTTCTAACATCACTGATCCATTGATCAAATTTGGAGTGAGAGTGATATCTCATAAGTTTTATCAATCAAGTCAACTAAATAGTGTGTCATGCATGGCAGTTGATCAGGTGTGAAAATAGTGATGAAGGATCATGAATATGATCTTGTTGAGCTGCAAAAGTTACAAGTAGTAAAGAACTTGATATCAATCAGAAAAGAAAAGAATTCAATGTGTAAGTTTGGATCATTGATTATATGCATTTTCTTCTATACTCAGAATTTTTTTTAGCTATTGGAAATGTTGTGTGGGAACAAGATAAACCTACCAAAAGGAAGATTAGTGAGTATATAACACATTTGGGATAAGATTTTGAGAATGTTCTAGATGGATATTTTGAAGAGTTCAAATAGAAGATGAGAAAGGGATTAAGGATTCTTGCATCCTTAGTTGAGAAACATTATAATGATGTATGTTTTCTAGTTGATAATGATAACACATTTGTACAGGTAGTTAAGTCAAGGATAGCTTATCTTAAACCTTTTTGCAATGAAATTGAAATTAATGATGTGAGTGTAGAAACTACTACACTATTAAATGAAGAAATTGATGCAAAGGTCGAGCCCTTTAGCAAATATGAGGAAACAAAGGCTAGAATAATTGTTGACATCAAGATTTCTTCTACTGATAAGAAAAGAAATAAAATGATTGAAGGCCTAGAAGAGAAGCTAGGAACACAAACAAAAGGAAAAGAACATTTAATTCTTACATAAGGCCTTGGAGAGGATAAATAAAATGATAGTGATTTAGAGGAAGAGGAAGAAAGTATAGAGAAATAGGGTAAAGCCCTAACACTTGTCACTCCACTAGCGAAGAAGGATAAAACAGTGAAAACCACCAAGCCTAAGGTGAGGAAGGATGCAAAGAAGGTAACGCCTAAGTCCCTCTCTCCTCATTCACCACAAATACCAAGGACAAAGGCAGTAGTAGCAGCTAGTACCAAGCCACCAATGAAGAAAGGAGTGGTAAATATTACAAAATTGAGAAAAGGTTCAAGTGGTTCAAGTGTAGTGAAGAGGAAATTGCCAACCACTATAGGCAAACTAAAGAGAACAAGATTAGTGAAGCAAAGAGAATCTAAAGAGGAAGATGCACAGAAGACTGAGTCTAATGAACCTTGTCACCATCAAGTCATTGTGCCTACAAAACTTAAAACAATTGACGAGGTATGTGCCAACATCAAAAACTCTGCAGGCCTATTAGGATTTAGATATGTAAAGTATGAGACATTGAGTAATGATGGAAAATATAAGGTAGAGGAGGCCATGATAGAAATGATAGCTAACAATAAGCTAACACCTATAGAATTTTAAATCAAGATTCCAAATGATTTGTATAGTAGACTTGATGGAAAGTGACATAAGGCAACTACAATTGAGAAGAAAATAAGAGAAGGCACATTAGCCAAAATTATGCTTGAGTTGACAAATAAGAAAAAGAGAAGATTTTTGGAGAATTATAGGAATCAATTTGTTCCTAAGTATAGAGCATTCATGATTTTGAAAAATAAATTTAAGGTTGTTGTTCAAAAAAATGAATTGTTATGGAAGAGTATTTTTTGATTAACCACGAAAGAATATAAACAAGAGAAATAAATGGATACAATAACTATTTTAGATGATCACAGTGATGAAGAAGATTTAAGTATGGCGAGCCCGTGGGACAATGTATCACATATTCATGATACTACACTTGACACTCTTGTATTACATCAAATAAAGGACTATCCTAAGGCAAGAGTGACACCAATTCAAATTTTTGATTTTAATAAAAAAATAAATTTGATGGAGAAAAAAAAAATAGGCCTCACAAACAAAAACTCTGGTAATAGAGACCGAGGAACTAGAAAAGGAGGCAAAACAAAAGGAGCAAGATAAAGACTTAAATGTAAACCAATCTACTACATTTCAAATAGGACCACATGTCTCAAGACCTCTGGATGAGGGAAATAAGGATACTATACAAAAAGAAGAGGAGAAAGAACAAGAGAATCACTTCTTCCTAGAAGGGGAGGAACCTATTCGACATAGAGGAGGGTTTATGGTAGAGAAGCTTCTTGAGCCATGGAATGAAGTTTGTTTGATGTTGATGAAGTACCTCACTCTGGAAGGGAGGTATGGTGTCTGTTATTACTATCATTTCCATCTCCTAAACCTTTTTTTCCATTGTGACTTTATTTCCATTATGTTCTTTATATTACATGATTTAGTGGATACGGTTACTAATGCTAAAGAAAAAATGAGGAAGGGGATTAATTATACCATTCTGTTTCAAGGGTTGATGTTCTAGCTCTATCAATTCCACATTTCTCTGGTCTAGCCTAGGATTTTTGAGATTGATATCCCTTCTCATCCCAACCCCCATCCCCAAAAAATCCCCCTTAAGATCACGGGCCCCAGAGCTCCTATCCCATAGCCTTTTCCTAGTGGGTCCCCTATTGAGTCAAAGCCCACCCACTTGGGTAAAAAAGGGAAGTCTGATAAAGGTAAGGAGAAGGAATTGGAGGATGAGGGGAGAGGTGGTAAGAGGAGGTCAGGGAGGATTGTAAAGTCCAATGCTAAAAGGAAGTTGAGATCTGGGGCCTCGCAAGAGGATGATCTAGATTCAGAGGAGATGGGCCACCCTAAACAAAGGATTAAACATAAGACTTCAAATTTTGGTGGGGGGAACATGGAGGAGGAGGAAGTGGAGGTTTTTAATTCTTCAAGGTCTAGCTCGAGAGATGGGATTAAAGGAAGGAAAGAGATGATGCATGTTTTAGCCACCACTGGGTTGGGATGTGTGGACTTAACTTGGGACCAGTTCCCTGATACTATGGATAGAGTGCCCTCCCCTATTAGGATATCCTCTCCTATAAGGGTTTCTTCCAAAGATAATGTTATACTTAACCCCCCAATTGTGTAGGATGTCACTAAGGAGCAGATGGATGGCTACCATTGTGACAAGTACGAGGTCACTGAAGATATCTAGAAGATGGCTAGCAATGAATTGTGGAAGAGAATCTATGCTCTGGAGGAAAGAATGTGTCTCTTGACTAAATTTACTATCAAGGTGACGCATGCTACTACTACCACGTTACATCTGCTAAAGGACCATGAGGGTGATTTGACTAATGAGGACTCCAGGATGTTGTTCAACTTCCTTGTACAAGATTGGGCTAAAATCCTCCTAGGGAGGAAGGATGCCAAGAAGCCTTAGGGCCTTTTCCTCTCGGTTTCTTTTTTTTTTTCTGTTGGTTGTTGAACTTTTTCGGGTTTAAGGTTGTAGTGCCTTTGTTTTTATGTTTTCTTAGTTTTATTAGTTCTAGTATATGCAGTAGTTGTGTAATGCATGTTGATACTTTTTTCGTTGTGATTCTGAACAATGTTTTATGTTAAAAGTGGTAGGGGGTAATTTTGGTTGGGGTTAATCTGTTGGTGGTTCACCAGTTTAATTTTTTTATGGGCCAACCCCCTTGTTTTGGCTTCTTTTTAATTCAAAAATAAGAGAATTTAGTTTCTCAAATAGTATCGAGTACTAATATTGATGTTCCTAACACTGAAATATAAGAAAAACCATGTGGTGACACCTCCTCACCTACTCTTACTCAAGAAGTGTCAAGCAACAACACTCCAAAGAAAGGAAAAGGAAAGAAGAAAAATGAAAATTCTCCAAGTAATTAATATTGCTATCTTGGAAGAAGTAATTGAAATGCCAAAATGGGATCTAAATAATCTCACATTTGAGCAAACTATCATTTTACAAGATATTTCAGCAAGAAAGAAAAGACAAGAAGAAATGAGGAGAGAAAAACAACAAAAACAAGTGTTGCATGATATCAAGGGCATATCAGTTGACACCTTTGATATTGAAAACATTGATGAGAAAACCCCTATCATATCTCAGTTAGTGAAAATAATCGAACAAGTCAATACTAAGAATTTAGAGACAAATGAGAAAATTATGGCCTAGTCAAAAAAGAAGTTTGAAAAGAAAGTATTGAAAAATGTTTCTACTACCATTGCAGTAAGAAAAGTAGAGTTGCAAGCACTAGTACAAAACTTAGAAGAACTTGTAAAGAAGGTACAAGATTTGTATAATGTTCTTTTTGATCTGCCAAGATTTACTAATGAATTTTAGAAAAACATTTAGAGGATTCAACGTAACATGAAGTTATCAGGAGGATCTACCTCTCAATTAGTTGAATCAAGCTCAATGCATTATAATAGATTTTTGTTTGGACAAGGACGAATGGTCAAGCTACACATGATAAATAGAAAAATGAGGGCCAAACTTATCTCCATCCAATCAATATTGATACCTAACTTGGAGGTTATGCAACAAGATGTAACTAAAAAAAGGAATCTAGTTCAAAGATATCATAATCTTTCTATTGTTGATAGCATAATTGATTAAGTAGTGAATTTGGAGATAAAGATTCAAGTTTTGGAATCAGTGAGAACCACATGGGATCATGCACTTTCCATGATTATTCAAGCCCATAAATCATTCATTGATAAATATGGTTTGATTCCATCTACACAGCCCTCGCATCAAACACCCTAGCAACAGACATAAGTGTCAAAAACAAGGGGGAATGAATGATATGTATAATAAGTTGAAAAAGGGGGAATTATGATTCATAAGGAAATGGTGATTTGTATTACAAAAGGGAAATGATGAAAAATTAAACAATGAGACAAGGTTTGAAAAGTTACATCAAACTATTTTTTAGTCATGTAATATATGTATACTTTGTTGTAAAAGAAATTTTTGAAGTTCTATAAGAGTTGAGTCATGGGCTTAGGGGGAGTACTCTTTTTCTTTTATTGTAACGATAGAATTATGACAAAGTGTTTTTTCCACTAATGTTAACGGGGGAAATTGTTGGTCTCTTTAAGTTTTTTTGTCTATTAGTGCCAAACTCAATCATAAATAAGGCAAAGTCAATCGATCATCACTACAACCAAGTTACTCTATATAGGTTGATTCATGTAAAGACTTGTAAATAATCATGTATATGTTGAGCTCTATAGGAGCTGAGAAATTATTTGGTCACCAAGTACAGTTAATTTTAAGTAGAAAAGAGGACATAGATGTTGATTCATACAAAAGGAACTGAGTCAAGTAAGGTCCAGCAACAACAGAAAGAAGAGTTGTGATCGAGCATCAGACATAGTGTGTGTCGAGGAACACAGAGAGAAAAAAGATGTCTGAAATGGTAAAAACTTTGAGGTAAATTGTTTTGATTTGACATGTAAATAACATTTGATGATCATTGAATTTGTTACGATGGTTGTTACATGTTTTTACATAGATACATTGATCCCTATGAGGGATGAACAACCAATCAAATAAAGAGGCAAAAAGGAAAACATCTAGATTGTTGATATTATTCTAGAAGACTCTACATATGTCTTTAAAAGGGAAGATCCAAACCCTATTTTAAAAATACGAAGTGAGATATCATAGAAGATAGTGCCAGTTGTGTGAAGGATGTGAAGAAGTTAAGCTTCGGATGTTGCAAGAGAAAGTTGTGAAGCAAACAGAGTTAGTGACCTCATTGAAGCAGTGAATAATAGAAAAAAGATATATCAGATAAGAGATCAAATCAAAGATTGGAAGGAGGAGATCCATAATCGGCTATTGTATGTGTAGACCAAAGGATCGAGTACTAAATCAGTTTTGACATATTGAATCAAGGAAAGTCTCTTAACATAATGGTTTTAACAGACCTTTTATAAATCTATTAATCAATTCCTTACTTCATTGTAAGTGTAAAATCCTTTAATCAAGGTAAAACTAATAGTCTTAAAGCTTTTAATAGGGTAGAACCCTCACCAAATAGATCATTAGAAGTGATCAAAATTGTAGTCATAACAGGCTAACTTTTTTAGTGCGGTAGTGAAGATTTGTGGGTGTCATCACCACCCTAGTTTTACCTTCACCTTGGAGGGTTTATGGGTTACCAAATCTTTTGTGTTATGTGTTTACGTTTCATGGATGTGATACTTAGCTAGATTTATTTTAGCATATGATATTTCAAGTTATGTTATGCATAAACTAGATATGAGATGGTTAATGTGGTGAATGCAGTTAAGTTATTTTGAAGGATAAAAGTTTTATAGCAACCCCTACCACCACACCACCCCCCCCCCCCCCCCCCCCAACTCCTCTTAATATCTTGTTTCACAATAAGACTTCCAAAAATTCTTGTGTGTGTAGATAGGTCACCAAACATGAGATAATTTATACTAGTACTATCGTTGTCAATTTGCGAGAAAGTGCATAAAAATACTTCCACAAAAGAACTATGGTAGAAAAATGTAAGTCTAATAGAAGAGGGTTTAATAGCCCTTTAGAGACAAGTGCAAGAATTGTAAGAGGAGATGATTTTAGAGAAAGAGATGAAAATGATGATGAATTTGAAGAGGAATGACAACATAAACTATATTAAAGAAATGACAAGAGATCCTAAGGAAGCAAGGTTTTCTAGGGTGATTTTCAAGATTTCTAGAAATCTCAATTTACAAGACTTTAATAATTGATTGATGATATGTAATAGCATGCTAAGTATGAAGAAGTATAAGATTCAACTAAGAAGACGAGATTCACAATGGCCAAGTTGAAAGGTCATGTCAAACTTTGGTGGAAAGAGGTCCAGTTCGAGAAAAATAGAAGAGGAAAGGAAAAGATTAGAAGATGGGATTGGATGGTGGACAAATTGAAGAGATGGTCCATTCTTGTTGTCTATGACCTTGATTGTATAAAGAAAATGCAAGGGTTGAGCCAGTAGAATATTGTTTCGGGAAGTATATAAAAGAGTTCTATAAAGGCCTTATCAAGATGGGTCATTCTAAAGCCAACAAGGATATGTTTTCCTATTACATAGTATGGTTTGAAATAAATTATTTGGAAGATTTGATAATGGTAATAATATATATCATTGAATATGAAGACTATTTTTTTTTTAAGATGGAAGAAAAATTAAGAAGAAGTTTGAGAGCAAGCAAAATGAAAGAGATCATGGTGGAAAACTGAATGGACAATCATATGGAGGTCAACATGAATATTAGAAGAAGAATAGAGACTCTAATAAAAATCATAATTAGAGGGAAAATAATTCCTATCATCCTCACAATAAAAATAATATAGATTAGAGAGGAAAATGAAGACGGCAAGGACTAGGAAGAGGAGATTTTTGTAGGACATATTTTTGGTATTGAGAAGAAGGGCATAAAGCTTATGAGAGTCCCCAATATCAAGGGAGGAAAAATATAATACTAGATGAAAATATATGAGTTGCACATATAGATGAGGATATTGATTCATTACATTTTGAATATGTTGATAGAGAAAAGACCCTTGTTACTAGAAGAGCCTTTCTAAATAATGAGAAGCAACCTAAGAAAAAATAAAAATATTTTGTACAAGATGTAAGTATAATGTTAAAGTATGCAATATCATTACTTATCATGGTATGAATGATAACCTTGTTTCATGGGAAATGTTTAATAAGTTAAAGTTGTAAAAAGGGAATCATTTGAATCCCTGTCAAAATTCTTGGTTGCAAAAGGATCACAAGGTTTTGGCCAATGACCAATATCAAGTAAAGTTCAAAATTAGAAACTACCATGATGAGGTATTGGGTGATATTATTTATGCATATGGATGCTTTTCATCTATTTTTAGGAAGGTTATGGAAATTTGATCATCATGTAATACATGAATGGTACATGCAAAAACCTATTCTTTGATAAGGATGGAGTTTGACATAAGTGTAAGCCATCGAAGGAAACAAAAGAAAATGTATTTAGTAATTCAATAGAATGTTTATTTTTATGGAAGGAAGTTCTAGAGGAAATTGAACATAAGCATTTTTTTTTCAATTACAAAATTTTATAAAGAGGAAGTGGAAGATGTACTCTTGGAGGTTGTAGATAGTTTGCATGAGTTTCAAAATATTGTATCTGATAATGTACTTGATAGAATGCAACCAATAAGGAATATTATTCATCAAGAAAACTTTATTCTTGGAGATGATTTTTTTAATAATGAATCCCACAAAACTACTCCAGAAGAGAGTGAAGAGTTGAATAGACAAGTGTAAGAGTTGTTAAAAAGGGGGGTTTATTTGAAAGAGTTTGAGTCCAAGAGTTGTACTAGAAGTGCTAGAAGAAGAAAATGAACAATGGAGGTTGTATATATATTATTGGGACATATTAATATCAATTATACGTTTCCCTTTCCAAGGATGGAAGATATTATGGATAATTTAAGTGGGGTTGAGTACTTCACAAAGATAGATCCGCAGAGTGGATATTACCAAATCTAGATTAGAGAAGGACGTGAATAAAAAATAATATTAAAGACAAAGGATGGCTTGTATTAGTAGATACTCACTCCATTTGGGCTAACCAATCCATAGAGAGCATCCATGAGGCTCGTGAACAAGCTGTTGAAGGGAATTTTGAGTAGCTTTTTTTATTGTTTAGTCAGATGATATGTTGATCTTTAGTAAGACATTGGAAGGGCTTGTAATGAATGTTCCTAGGGTCTTTGAGAACTTAAGAGAATAAAATCTATTGATTAATCTACAGAACCGTAGCTTTGAGAAAGAGGAGATAGTGTACCTGGAATATTTTTGTTTTACCATATTGTCTTAAAATGAACCCCAAAAATTGAGGCTATACTTGAATGGCCTACTCCAAGAACTTCTACTAAGGCAAGATATTTTCATTGTTTAGTTATCTTTTATCGAAAGTTTATAAAACAAAAATAGTAGTATATGTGAAACACTAATTGAAATAATGAAAGGGGGTAGAAAATAGTTTAAATAGACTACAAGAGAAAAAAAATGAATTTTGATTTATAGAAAAAGAAAATTTACAAAGCATCACTTTTTATCACTTTTCAATTTTAATAAGGTATTTGAAGTAGACTTTGATGTCGTGGCAATACCATTGGAGTTATTTTGAGTTAAGACATGGTAAACCTATTGCTTATTTTAGTGAGAAGTTGAATGATGCAAAAAGAAAGTATTCTATTTATGATCATGATTTTTATGTTATAGTTTAGCCGTGAGGAAGTGGAGACATTTTATTTTTCCTAAAGTGTTTTCTTTATTCATTTATCATCAACCCTTATAGAATTTGAAAAGCCAAGGAAAGTTGAATCAAAGGAATTTAATATGGGTTGAGTTTTTGCATAGTTACACTTTTATTTTGAAGCATAGGAGTGGAAATTCTAATACGGTTGTAGATGTCCCAAGGAAGAGGAAATATTTGTTGATAGAGATACAAATCAAACTTGTTGGGTTCCATGAAATTTAGAGTTTGTACCTAGAGGATCCTGATTTTGGTAAGGCATTTAGAACTTTTATAAAATATGTTACTCTTGATAGGACCATGTGGTTGGATTTCATAACCTTGGAATATATGCTACTCAAAGGACATGAATTGTGAATTCCAAAGTATTCCATGAGGAAGAACCTAGTCAAAGAGAATCATGGCATATGATTGGCAAGATACATTGGTCAAGATATAATAATTTCTCTAGTCAGTGATAATTTATTATTGGCCAAAATTACAATAAGATGTTAAAAAATTTGTGCAAAATTGTAGAATGTATCAAATGGAAAAAGGAACCAAGAAGAGAACAAGGTTATATCAATCAATACCTATATTAGAGAGTTCATGGGAGGATATTAGTATGGACTTTATTCTTGGCTTACCAAGAACTCAAAGATCACATGATTCTATTTTTATGGCAGTGGATAGGTTCTTAAAAATGGTATATTCCTTGTAAAATTACTAATGATGATGTTTGTGCGATTGAATTATTTTTTATAGAGGTGATGAGACTACATGGTCTACCAAAGAGCATAGTTCTAGATTGAGACACTAAGTTTGTGGGGTACTTTTGAAGGAAATTGTGGAAAAATATAAAGATAGATTTGGAGCTTAGATCATCATGGCCTCCATAGATATATGGATAGAGATAAGTGGTGAATAAGAGTTTGAAAAAAAAAATGATATTCTTAGTGAGATATAAACCAAAGGGGTGGGATTAAATTTTACCATCAAAAGAATTTGCATACAATAATTATATCAATGAGAGAATTAGTAAACCGCCCTTCAAAATTGTATAAAGGAGTAGTCCTAGAAATGCTTATGAGTTGATAAAACAAGAAAATGGTGAAATAATATTTGCAAAGCTACAGATTTTGTAAAACATCTGAAGAATTTGTATGAAGAGGTGGAAAGAATGTTAATAATGAATATTTGGTATAAGGCTAAGACAAATATGAAAAGGAGACATAATAAATTTTAGATCGATGATGAAGTCATGACTCATTCAGGAAAGATAATATTTCTAGTGGGAGCATATAAAATTCTGAAGATTAAAAAGTTTGGACCATGCAAAATCTTGAAGAAGTGTGATTCAAGACATACCTAATAGGTGCAATTTCCTAGTGAGCTTAATATTTCACCTTTGTTTAGTATTTTAGATTTTATAGAGCATCATGAAGGTAGTATTAAAGATGATATAATAGAAGTGTAGTGGAATATTTCATCACCTACTTCATCTACAAAGGAGTAGAAAAAATATTGGATAGTCATGTTGATAAAAGAACAATAAATAATAAATATGAAGAGTGCTTGGTCAAACGAAAAGGACAACCTATTGAATATTCTTCATCATTATCAAAAGAAGAGTTTGACCATTATGGTCAAGGTATTTTTTAGTGGCTAATATTCGCAAACTAGCTAATTTTAGAATTTTTTGGCTAGTAATTTGGCTAATAATTTAAGATTTGATACAACCTAAATCACCATAGTTTTATAAAATTTAGTTTTAGAATATTTAAAATTGCTCAATAATTTTTTTTATTAAAAAAAATTAAACTCAAATATTTGCTACAATATTCGTTACATGATTAGATTTGAGTCACTTAAATATAATATTGTATTGGAGAAAATAAATTGAGCTGACCAATAATTATCATAATTATTAGTTTTTAGGGATATATCACCAATATTTATTTTTCTCTATTGATTTAAAGTATATGTAACGATGCTCATAATATTCCTCAAGGTAAAAAAAATGTTATATTTTGATTTGTAATATTCCATGGTTATTAATGTACTTCCTATTATTATTGATATTTGTCAATATTTTATACAAAAGAATTATGATTTGAAAATAATCACCAATATTAATCATATTTAGAATAAAAAATTAAGAGATTCGCTAATAGAAATAATTTTGTTTTTTCAAAATAATGAAAGATTCGTCAATATTTTATATCTTTTTTTGGAGGTGATTTTCTTAAAGTTTACATTGATTGTGGTCTTCCTCTAAACACATGAGATGTGATAAGATCACTTAAATTTCCCTATGTATCATGTGGGAGCATCCAGAGTATAAGAAAAATCTTGTATCACCCAAAAATGTTGTCTAGTTTTTAAATAAGAGCTATTATGGGCATGGTTACCATTTTTTACAAGTTTACTAATTTTAGTAAGTTTCTCATTTGAACATGGATGGTTCTAGTTGCTTTGGGTTGGAGGTTTACTTTGTATATATATAAGATTATTGGTAAATTTTCAGGGCATGGTTTTATTTTTGAAAGATATTGAATTTTGTTAGTGGTGTGGTACAAAAAAATTGAACTCAATTTTGCACCCTTAAGAGGCTTCTTCCAAAATGAAATTATAATAAAAAATCAGGTCATTGATTCAAAAGATATGGCCTTTGAAATATGTGTTTATTTGAAAGGAAAAATAAAATCCCTTAAGAAACTCATTTGAGATATGAAACCCATGAAGTGGCATATTTATGACATATTCCAATGTAGGAAAAATTATAACGATCCTCGACCCTAAAATGTGGGTTATAATTTCTACAAATCTGTAGGGTGGTTAAACTTCCTAATATAAAGTAGAAAAATAGGAATTATTAGGGAGTTATGATGGTGCATAAGGTGGCTTTGTCTTGAGAATTATTCTTATCACAATGGTCATAGTTGTAGCATGTTAATTCTGAATATTATAATGTTAATTCATTGAAGATAATAGAAAGAAGGTCTTTCTATTCTTGTAATTTTATATTTATTTCTCTGTTGTGCTATGTTTGGGTTTGGTTTATTAAGGAGAGTACCCTTCATTACATATAGTGTAAATTTATTTAACACTGTTCAAAAGTATAGAGGATAAAATATGACCCTATGTTTATACGATGATTCTCTTAATTTGATTGAAAATGTAAAGATTATAATAGATGCCAAAATCAAATTATTTGGTAGTGTAATGTATAAAGGCTCTAATCAATGTGGATATTAAATATAATTAATACTTGATTTGATGAAATTGTATGTGTGTCATATAAATTTTAGAGAGGCATGTTATTGGGATCTTAAGGGTTAATCCTTCACGATAAAGAAGAGATGAGGTGGAGTGGGAAAATATTGAAGAATGATGAGCCAAATTAAATTTTGATGGAGCCTCCAAATAAATCCTAGAGCCATTGGATATAGGATGTGTGGTAAAAGACCCTTCTCAAAATATTTTGGCCATTGAACTGAAAAAATTGAATGATGACACTAATAATGAAGCAAAGGCTCGAGAAAGCCTTCTAGTAGTTGAAATTATTGATTGGAAAGGTTAGGGACTAAGAGGGGGTGACTCACTACTAAAAAAACTTCTTCTTATTCAAAATTCTTGACCATAAATATAAAACTTCAATACATTTTTAATTGTTAACCAGTATTGTCCATTCCTTTAGATTTAATGATATGTTGTAACTTGTAAATATCAAGGTAAATAATAATAAAATATAAAAAAAATTCATCCAACCACAATTCAAATATTTTTTGGTCTCAAAAAAACCCTTGGTTAGAGGGAAAATTTGCACTGAGGATGGTACCCACAACACTTCACTACAACTAAAAGAGGTTTGTGAGTTAAGGCTACAATATGTCACCTTCTAAGTGACTCGCTCAATTAAGAATGATTGATACATTGTGAGATGTATATACTATCTTATTGGGAATACTTTGTTAAGACATTTAAGCCCACCCATGTGGTGTTCATCCTATTAAAAGAATTACACAAATCTCATAAATATAACTTATCAATCCGATTAGAGACTTCCTGGTAAAGGGATTTTTTAATACCTTGTAGAAACTATTAGCATTATTACAAGATAGTGAATAACCTATATTCACTTTCCTTCCAAATATTTTTAAAACCCTTATTCTCTACTATTCATCTATGTTCTCAAATCTCTTTTATGTTCAATCCTCTTTCCATTTCCTTGGTTCACTTATTTGATTGCTTGATCTTCATTGGCCTTGTAACCTTCTGCTTGATCTTTTCCTTAGGATTTTATCCTTGATATTTAAATTTTCATCAAAAAATTTCCTTTTCCTTCATGTCATCTTTTGATCATTGTCTTCCTTATTCTAATAACCATCTAGATTATCCAACAACTCTTCTTTCTTGTCGATTGTATTCTCTATATGTTGATAGTATAGAACTATTTACCTATAAGACTCTTCATCATCATTTTGATTATTTATTTGACATCAATAAAAAAAAATTATCATGATCATCATCATATGCCAACAAAAATGGTGAAATAATAGAAGTGGAATAGTTTAACTTGAAAGGAGATTCACACATAATATTGAATGCAATTACTAGTAGAAGGACCCATGTCTAGGAATTTTTTAAAAATATTCCAATCATGTGGAGGAAATTGGAAAGTTTCTATAACTTCAAAATTTCAAAAATTTATAGGGAAGAAGACACATTGGTTAATTCTCTATCCAAAAAAGGCAATAGAAAGAACCACATAGCTTTGATGAGGTGGCATTGACTCATTAGTTTGGTATGATAATAAATTTAACCCCACTAAAATGATAAGGGGGTACTTTACACCTTGATGAGATAATTCTTCCATGATGATATTTGATGGGACTTGAGTGGAGGGCAATGTGAGGATGATTTCATTTGGTAGTTTTTGAGGTAGTGTATATGTCACCCAAGGACAACAATAAATGCTATGAGAAGAAACATAATTAATGAAGGAATGATGGCTAGGTTATTTTTCAATATATATTGTAGAAAGAGTAAATATACACTCTTCCAAGGTGTATTGTAGAAAATATTGAAAGGAATATCATCTATCAATTATTTTTGTCATATTTTTTAGAAAGTTCTCTCTTAGTTGTGTTTATGGTAGTTTTGGGAAGTGATATCAATAGATGGAATTCTAATTCACTTAGGACAACCAAACAAAAAGTATCCTTTTGGGTAAAATTTTACATGGAACAGTTGAAGGAACTATTCACTATAAATGATCCTTTCTTTTTGATGTAACTAGATCCAAAGTTCCTAGTCTAGGTCTCAATTATCCAAATTCTCCAAGGCTTCTCCTAAGCCTATAGAGTTATTACCTAACCCTATTTCCAAGAGTATCTCTCCCACAATTTCCCTTCTACAATATCTATTGCACCAATTTGTATCTCACTTCTTTTCTCCCTTAACTCCCCTAAGCTCCTAATTAGGCATTTCTTGCTATCTTGCAAGGTAAGGAGCCAATACTAATGTAGCTTCCAAAATCCATTAAAAAAATTTCCTCAATCTTGATATAAGCTTCCCTAGAAATCTTGGGTCTTGGCTCACAAACCCACTTCACCAAACTCCAAATATATCCTATTAGGCCTGGTAGCCCTAAGAGCCCCCAATTAGTTCTCCTATCTAGGTTTACAAGCCATAACTCTTAAAACTTGGAAATAACCTTCCAAAATAACTATTGATCTAGATACCCTTTTCAAATACCTTCAATATTATGTAGGTTTTAGTCTCTCGTCTTGTATGTACATGACCTTAGCATAATACCCTATTTTTAAGGGTTTTGAGGATTTGAATATAGCATAGCCAATATTGACTTCAATACCTTGTCAAATGGTCTTGTTTGGATACAAATTTTGGATCAAGATATCTTCACACCTTGGTCTCCATCTCCTCTTATTGGATTGGCACAAACCAATCCCAATCACTCAATTGCTAGCTCTACAACAACATGTAACTCCTAGTTAGGTACATCAGTCTCTCCTAGGGCATGTTTGAAAATATAGAAAACCAAATCCTCAACACTTAAAATTGGATATTTCTATTATTTACAAAGTTCTCTTATTTATTTTTGAGGGTCATGGCAATTTGACTGGTGGAATTCAAGAAAGAGTCATTTCTCTTGTAGCAACTCAGAATAGGACAGTGAACTATACAATGGAAAAATGAATTTGAAACACCTACCTAATCAAAACTTTAAAATACCAAAATGATACAAAAATACCTAAATTCAAACCTCTAACTATCCATGAAACAAATAAATCCCAATCAATTCATTAACATTGGATGTTAGGTTAAACCAAATAGACTAAAATTGGAAATGCTTTAAAATTATGTGATTGCTCTAACTCAAATTCATACAATTTGAACAAAAACCCTTCTCATGGTCATGTGATGGTGTTATATAGTTTTTTTACACATGTCGCAACCTCTTATATGGACTCAATAACTAAAAATTGCAAGTTCATTCAGTTTCGGAAAAAGTTGATGCAACTTTTGCAAAATTGCTTGTTCAACTTTTGCAACTTTTTCCTCTGACCATGTATGGATCCAAAAACATTAAATATGGGTTCCATATGGTTCAAAACTCATTTATAAATTTTTTCTCAACATTAGATTTTTCGGTCAACCCTTGACCTATGCAAGCCACTATAAGCAATATTGGAAACCCTAAGACTCCTTGTTCATCAATCTATCTACCTACCCCTAATGAGACTATTGAGGCTTTATATTTATCCCTTATACATTGATGGTTGGCTAGAACCATCTACAATATAAAATATTTTAGGACCTTAACCTAATTCCTAGGTGCTCCTGCACCACTTTCTCATCATGGTGTGGGGATTTTTGAGCATTAATTACATAATTGTTGATTATAAATTTCACACTAATACAGACATTCCATCCATGTTTTATGTATGAGGGTTGTAGTTTGGTGACATTTGGTTACCAATTAAGAGAGATAGGAGTGGAGGCAAAGTCTTGATATCATCCTTCAATATACAAAACTAGGAAGAGGTTTTAATAATAAGTAGGGACTAGATATTGTCTCTAGGTATCCTCCATTCTTACATCTCATTCTTCTTTGATAGGATGGGGTGAAAAGAGAAGTGTGAAAGGTTGGCTCTTTAAATATGTGGAAAGTGATTCATGATTACAATACTAATTGGGAAAGGAGCATTCAATCAGGTTTTTAAAAAAAATTAATTTGATGTATCAATGTGTTGAAATTCAATTTGGTCAATTATTAGAGGGGGTTAATCCTCAAAAATTAAGGTGATTAGGGTGGTGGTGATGATGAAGGCCATAATATTGGTCAAGAGGTACAAAGGATAAGGTTTTGATGAAAATGTTAAGGAAGACCATGGATAAATACCATGGGTGGTGGACAAGATGGTGGGAGTAGAGCTAGGTGACAGACCATAGATTATGGGTGCGGTGGTGGAAGTTGAGATAATACAGAAAAAGAAACAATGTTGTACACAAGTAAAAGGGTGGTAGATCATAGAGTTTTGTCCAACTTTATATTGATATGAATATTCTTGGTGTGATTTCTCCACATTGTTATCATGATAAAAAAAATCTTCAAAACTGTAAAAAAAAATTATGAATACCCTAATTTATTTAGAGTTTAATTTTATGATTCTTATATGAATAGAGAAGTATTTGGATATGGGAGGTATCTTTTGGTCCTACCATAGGTCAGTATATGGGAGGGTGAATTATTATATTCACTAGATTCAAATTTTCACTCTCTACCATACTTCACACTTGTCTATGATTTTATGCTAGCTATAACTTAACTGATCAAGATTAAGAAAAAAAAAGGGACATGAAAATAGCAACACATCACATAGTATTTATCTCATGTAAAATTGGCTAGGGTAAAAACCATGGTGTATGATTCAAACCTCACAAATATTGCACTCTCCTAAAGTCAGTCCAGTCAAGAGTGTATCTATGTTAAAATTTTACAAAGACACTATTAGGTGTCACCCAATTAAGGGATTTTGAAAAGATATGTTAAAGTCTTGCCCTATTAGGAGAATCCTACTTTAAGGTAAATCATAGAAAAATTTAATGTGTTACCCTATTAGGGAATTTAGTACAAAGAACCTATTAGCCTGTCCACCCTCGATGAGATTTACTAATATTGATAAGTAGGAGGTAGTTTTCCACAACAAGTCAAATTGTGGCATTGCTATAAGGATTTAACTATGTAGTTTCTAAGTCAAACTCATTGGCCCATGTATCATGAGTATTGGTTCACACATGAATCAATCTCTCATGAGAATAAATGGAACACTTAGCACTCATTGTATCTAGCTGGTTCTCATAGAGGTGAAGCATTGAGACTTCCCAGGAGGTCACCCATCATGGTACTACTTCATCTTGAGCGTGCTTAACTATAAATTTTCCTCCATGGTTAAACCCACTATAATTGTAACCCCATTTTCAAAACCTTTACCAATTTTTGTTCCTTATGAACCATTCCTTATAAATCCCCTTAATCTCATCAATTGATGAGTAGGAGGTATTTTCCACAACAAGTCAAATTATGATATTTTTATCAAGGTTTAACTATGTAGTTTTCTAATCAAACTCATTGACCCATGTATCATGAGTAGTGATTCAAAATTTAATCCATATCTTATGATAATAAATGGAACACTTAGCACTCATTAGATCTAGGTGATTCTCACATAGGTGAAGCATCAAGACTTCCCAAGAGGTCACCCATCCTAGTACTACTCCATCTCAAGTGCACTTTACTACATAGTTTCCTCCATGGTTAAATCTACTCTTCTTGCAACCCTATTTGAAAAATATTCAAAAATTATTATACCTTATTAACCATTCATTATAAATCCCCTTAATCTCATCAATTGATAAGTAGGAGGTCATTTCCACAACAAGTCAAATTGTCATATTACTATTAGGAATTAATTGTATTTTTTTTGAGTTAACTCAATGACCCATGTATCATGAGTAGTGATTCACACATGAATCCATATCTCATTAGAATAAATAGAACACTTAGAAATCATTGGATCTAGGTGATGGTCTCAAAGATGAAGCACCAAGACTTTCTAAGAGGTCACTCATCCCAGTACAACTCTAGCTCGAGCATGCTTACCACTCTATTTGCAACCCCATTTGGAAAACCTTCACAAATTTTTTTACCTTGTGACATATTACAAAGATTAGTAAACAATACGCAATGATATAACAATGTATCTACTACACTTATCTTGAAATAGATCCTTCTTTTCTCTTCTGACGCATCTAGAACTATGCTCTACCTCCTCTTGGCTCTACAACTTTAGACTTTGATCACTTGTGTTCTTGTCTTTTCTTTCTCTTGCACATTATTATTATTATGATGTTTGGATTTATTGGCTTCTACAAAAAAAATCATTAAATCTTTGGTAGTGACTTCTCTTTGTAACTCTCCTTAACCTTGAGATTACACTTAGCTCAACTCATTTGGCTCTCTGGTTAATCACTTAGTAATCTAACATTTTCTCTTTCAACTCTATTTCCTTTTATAGTTCCTTCTTTCTTCTCTTATAATATCTAATATACAAATTCAAAATTTGAATTCTCACCCCTACTTCTAGCTCAACTTCCCATTGCAGTAATGTGTCGCTCTTGTCAGATGTAGCATGTTTGTAAAGAATTTCTAAATTTCACATATCCTTGATGGATTTATCTTGTTGGAAATAATTCAAATTTTAATTACTTTGATTGTTCCTCAATAATTTAAGCCATTACTATTAGCTTAAAATATGAATGCACTCTTACTCTCTTCATGACATGATAGGCACGGGTATCCTACTCCATGTTTTCCTTACTGACTTGGCCAAGCACTCTTGTATGGAAACTAGTCAATATGCTTTCCATTATTCTTGGAAACCACCTTCTCACACAAACTTCACTTGGAATTATTTTATATAAGTGAATCACCTCTTTCATTTCTTGTAATGGTCCCACACTTTTTCTCTTCTCTAATCACCCTTATGAGCTAGAGTCACACATCAATGTTCCTTGCTGGATTTTTATCCCTACTAGTGATAGCTCCTTCTTGTTTTTGAAATCAATGACATCTTTAATAACTAATTCCACATGTTCAAGAGAGTTATGCCAACAATCTCCCCCTTTGGCATTGATGGAAACACTTAGACATTTTATCATTGTTTTGGTTCCTTTCCTTCTCTCTATTTTCTACTTTCAACATCTCCTCCTAAGATGATGCATCTACATGATTTGATCATTCTTTGGCTCTGCTCATCTTCTTTCTTGTGCCTTCTTACACTTTCTTTTATTGTCTCCTTTTGTTTGGCTCACCCTTTGGTTTCATGCTCCCCATTTATGTCTCTTATTCTTCCCTTCTCAACTTCTCCCCCTTTGGTTCTATGCTCCACCTTTCTTTCTCTTCTTCTGCCTTTCTCAACTTATTTTCCTTTGATAGTAATGCTAAAGGTGACTATCTTCTTTCTTCTTTTCTCTTGACTTCTCCCCCTATGGATAAGTCATTTTCTCTCATCAATCCACCATTAGACTTCTCAGTTTCTTGATCATGGATTAATGTCTTCCTGTTTGATCTTAGTCCAAGATAGATAGGGGTAAGACCCATAAATTTTCTCTCAAATACTCAAAAGTATCCTTTTGAAGAGGATTTTTGAAAATTTCAACTAGTTTCTCCTCAGTTGGTGCATATTCCAACCTAAACTCTTTTTCTTGCTCTTGTTCTCTCATAAAATGGTACTTAATTGAGATGTTGATTGCATCACTAGCTTTTGGGATATGTTGATTGCACTATTATAATCATAGTTGATAGCTACCAGTTCCTCCACTTTATCTCAAATTCCTTCAAGTAGTTATTTGATCCAAAAAAACTTGAGTGCAATTAATTGTTGCAGCAACATATTATGCTTCAGCTCTTGACTGTGATGTGCATTTATACTTCTTGTTGTCCCATGCAACCAATCTTCCTCCAAGAAAGAATGTACCAAGAGTTGTTCTCTTTCCATCGTCTTTTTTCCCCGCCAAGTTAGCATCATTAAAAATGATAATCTCAAAGTTTCCCTTGTGAGGATCCCATAGGCCATACTCTTCATTACCCTTTAGATATCTAAAGACCCTCTTCATATCTACCAAGAGTGATTCTTTTGGGTTGACAAAAAAGCTAACAACTATTCCAACTACCAGTGCTATGTCTGTTCTATTATGCAAAACATATTGCTTTTGACCAATCATAGATTGGTAAAGTGTTTCATTCAATTTGGGGTTTTCATCTTCCTTTGAGAGCTTCCAACTGATCACCATTGGAGTTCACATCAAAAAAAATTCCTCCATACCAAACATCTTCAATATTTCCTTCACTTTTCTCTATGAAGATCCATCCTTTTGGTTGGGATACTTGAAGTCTAATAAAGAACTTGATTTCTCTGATCAAGGATATTTCAAATTCTTTCTCCATGGCTTTAACAAACTTAGCACTTAGCTTATCATCTCCTCTAGAGATAATATCATCCACAAAGATTTTTTCAATCAGTAAACTTGTTTAAGTTTCCTACTTCATGTATAGACTGCAATAGTCACCTGATCTTATGAACCCAATCTTTATCAAGTATGAGTGTAGTCTCTCATACCATGCTCTTAATGCCTTTTTCACTCCATATAGGCCTTTTCTCAGTCTATGTACTTTATTTTTTCTATGTTCATTCTCAAACCCCTTGAATTGCTCAATATACACTACCTCTTCTATAACTTTGTTTAGGAATATAGACTTTACATCCATTTAATACACTTTGGAGTTCTTGTAGGATGCAAATTCTAGGAGTATTTTGACTCACTTCCAATCTAGCTACTAATGTGAAGGTTTATCTATAGTCTATGCCTTCTTCTTGTGCATAGCCTTTATAAACCAGTCTGGCCTTGTTTTTGACTAGCTCTTCGTCCTTGTTCATCTTGTTTTGAAACACCCATTTTATACCAATGACATTCTTGACTTCTAGTGATGCAAGAGCATCATAGGTGTAAGATAAATCTTGCATCACCCAAAACTATTTTATTTTCAGTCTTTTCTATTTTAATAGGGACTAGTAGACAGGGTGGTTACTTTTTATGGGAACTTTCTATTTGTAGTAAGTTTGTCAATGAGCTCAAAATTTTCTCATTTTATATAGGAAGATTCATTTTAGAGTTATAAGCCGACCATAAAAATCTCATTGCTCAAGCTTAAGTATCAGAGAAGTTATTTCAAATTTTCAGTGAAAAATTTTATAGAAAAATCTGTAGGCTCGCCGTTGAAGGCCTTAGAGTGCCTAGATGAGGTTTGAGAACTCGATGGAAGGGTGCTAGCACCATTCTGAGCTTGTAGATCAAGAGTTGGTGTTTCTGAAAAAGTGGTTATAATAACCAATCGAAGCAACAGTTCATGAGTTATGGCCTTTCAAAGTTGGGCTACCTAAAATATCTAAAACAATTGTCAAAGATGTATTTGGCTGACTCTATATGTATTGTTAGGGTCTTCTAGCCCTAGGTATTAAGATTCAATGTCTAGAACCTTCCTAGGTAGCATAAAATTGCCTATTTAAGAAAGGCTTGAACATTGCTTAGAACAACTCTGGGTGATAGTTTGCAACTTAGTCTTGTAGATTACTATAATGAAGGTGCCCATGTGGGTTAGCATATTGTACTTGTGAATTCTGTAGTTCCACATTTGTGGCACAAATAAGAAATCCATATTTTGTTCTTGCATTTGATGTTGTTTCTTTATTTTTGTTATGTGTTTATGGTATAAAAGGGAGTACCCTTCATCAAGTGGTATCAAAGTCAAGTTCTTGAGTGTGTGGACAAATCACTGACTATGAGGCAATTTGCACTAGGACTATGGTTTGGGTTGAGTGTGTAGACAGATCACTAATTGTGAGGCATTTTGCACTAGGGTTTCAATAGAGGCGTGAAAATGCCTCCATGAAGAGAGCGTGGTGGAAGAGCTATAGGTGTTACACTTGAGGGCTTCCTAGACCTCCAAAGACAAATGCAAGCATTGGAAGAACAAATACACAGAGGAATAAATCTTCTCATAAGAGATGAAAGCGAGGATGAGGACGAAGTAGAAGAAAATGTCAAAGTGGAGGTAGTTCTAAACCCAGAGGAAGAGAGGCTTTTCAGAGCCATCTCCAAGATTGGAAAAAGACCTAAGTTTAAAGTTCCCACATTTTTGGAAAATCTTAATCTAGAGGAGCTAATCAATTGGATCAATGAACTAGAGGAGTACTTTGAGTATGAAGATATTGAGGATCTTGATAGGGTCAAGTTTGTGAAGGCAAAACTGAAGGGACATGTGAAGATCTGGTATCAAGAGGTTCAGTTGGAGTGAAATAGAAAGAGAAAGGACAAAATCACTAGATGGGAATGGATGGTTAGCTAAAATGAAGTGACAATTCATTCCTATGGATTATGAGCTTGATATATTGAAGAAAATGCAAGGATTGAAGCAAGCAGGAAAATATGTTCAAGAGTATACCGAAGAGTTCTACCAAGTTCTCATTAGAACCCGCCATGCAGAAGCTAATAAGGAGAAAGTGGCTCCTTATCTTTATGCATTAAGGCCAAGCATTTAGGATGAGTTGAGTCTGGTTTGAATGAATAGTATTGAGGAGGCACACCAATTTTCCCTAAAATTTGAGGAGAAACTAAGCAAGAATTTTGACAACAAGAATAGTAGAAGAGGTTGCAATGAAAGATCTAGCGGACGATCTTATGGAGGCCATAATGATGATCAAAAGAACAAGGATGAGGCTAGAAGTAGAAATTAGAACCAAAGGGGAAAAAATTCCAATCATTTCCATGATTAGAATAATAGAGATCAGAGAGGAAGAGGCAAAGGACAAGGATCTGGAAGAGAAGGCTTCCGTGAGAAATGTTTTCACTGCAAAGAAGAAGGGCATAGAGCATTTGAATGTTCTCAGCACCAAGGAAGGATAGATCAAAGAATAAAAGGCTAGGCCAAAGTTGCACATGTTGATGAAGATGCCAGATCATCACATTCTAAAGATGTTGAAAGAGGAGAACTCCTAGTTAATAGAAGAGTCCTACTAAGTGGTGAGAATGAACCTGATCAAAGAAGGAGCTTGTTTTGCACAAGGTGTAGATGTGAAGATAAGTGTTGTGATGTGATCATTGATGGTGGAAGTATGAACAATATGGTGTTAGAAACGATGGTCAAAAAGTTGAAGTTGAAGAGACAAAAACACCTACATCTATACCATATTTCTTGGGTACAAGATGACCACAAGTTCATGGTCAATGAGCAGTGCTCAATGAAGTTCAAGATTGGAAGCTATAGATGAGGTACTATGTGATATCATACCTATGGACATATGTCATATGTTGTTGGGTAGGTTGTGGCAGTTTAACAGGCATGTTGTACATGATGGACGAGAAAATACCTACACTCTAACCAAGGATGGAGTGAAACATAAGTTGAAACCATTGAAGGATAAAGAAGAAAAGGTATGTAGTGTTGCCAAAATATGTTTTGTTTATGGAAAAGAGTTTCTCAAAGGTATGACGCGTAAGCATGTGTTTTTTGCTATAATTTCAAACGATAGTAAAGAAGAAATAGAGGATGTACCTGGAGAAGTTGTAGATATGTTGGGAGAGTTTTTTGATATTTTATCAGATAATGTACCTGATGGATTGTCCCTAATGAGGAAGATCAATCACCAAATGGATTTGGTTCTAGGAGCTAGTTTTCCAAACAAGACAATACACAGAATGCCACTAGTAGAAAGTGAAGAGTTGAATAGGCAAGTTCATGAGTTGTTGCAGAAGGGGTTGATTCAAGAGAGTTTGAGTCCATATGTTGTACCAACATTATTAGCAACAAAGAAGAATGGAGAATGGAGGATGTGCACAGATTCTCACACTATGAACAAGATCAAAATCAAGTATAGATTTCCATTGCCAAGGATGGATGATATTATGGACTACTTGAGTGGAGCTATGTATTTCGCAAAGATAGATCTGAAGAGTGGGTACCATTAGATTTGTATCAGAGAAGATGATGAGTAGAAGACTACTTTCAAGACAAAAGAAGGACTATTTGAGTGGTTAGTCATGCCTTTTGGGCTAACCAATACACTAAGCACTTTCATGTGGCTCATGAATGAGGTAGTGAAGGATTTTATGGGTAAGTGTGTTATTGTTTACCTAGATGATATTTTGATCTTTAGCAAGACATTGGAGGAGCATTTGATCCATATTTGCAAGGTGTTTGATAAGTTAAGGGAAGAAAAATTGCTGATAAACCTAAAGAAGAGAAGTTATATAAAAAAGGAGTTGGTGTACATGGGATTTGTAGATTTAGTAGAAGGTCTAGAAATGGACCCAAAGAAAGTGAAGGCTATCCTTGAATGGCCTACTCCAAGGAGTACGATAGAGGTAAGATCTTTTCATGGACTAGCTAGTTTTTACAGAAAGTTCATAAGAGTTTTTAGCACTATTTGTGGACCCTTGACTAAAATAATGAGAGGGGATAGGAAAGAATTTAAGTAGGAGCAAATAAGAGTTTTAATCTGTTGAAATAGAAAGTTACTAAGTAGCCTATTTTAGCACTTCCTAATTTTAACAAGGTGTTTCAAGTAGATTTTGATGCTAGTGGTACTACAATAGGAGTTGTTATGAGAAAGAAGGTAGACTTGTTGCTTACTTTAGTCAGAAATTGAATGGTGCCAAAAGAAAATATATTGTTTATGATCAGGAATTTTATGCTATAGTTCAAGCATTGAAGAAGTGGAGACACTATTTCCTTCATAAGGAGTTTGTTTTGTACACTGATCATCAAGCTTTGCAATATTTGAATAGTCAAGGAAAATTGAACCAAAGGCATTTGAAGTGGGTTGAGTTTTTGCAGATTCATACATTTTTTTTGAAACACATGAATGAGAAGTCTAATAGAGTTGTAGATGCTCTTAGTAGAAGACAACTTTTGCTAACAAAAATGCAGATAGAGGTGGTTGGGTTCATAGAACTCAGTACTTTGTATCCAAATGATCCTGATTTTGGTGAAGCATGGAAGGCTTGTATAGAACCTGTTACACTTGATAGGACACAGTGGTTGGATTTCATGATCCAAGATAGTATGTTGTTCAAAGGAAGCTAGTCGTGCATTCCAAGAAGTTCAAGAAGAGAGAATCTCATCAAGGAGAAGCATAGTGGAGGATTAGCTAGAAATTTTGGTAGAGATAAGACCATTGCTTTGGTTGTTGAGAATTATTATTGGCCATAGTTATAGCAAGATGTGAAGAAGTTTGTATAGAGTTTCATAGTATGTCAGATGGCGAAAGGAGTGAAGTAGAATACAGGGTTCTATTAGCCATTACTTGTACCAGAGAAGTCATGGGAGGATGTCAGCATGGATTTTGTTCTTGGATTACCAAGCACCCAGCGTGTGCATGATTCTATTTTTATGGTGGTTGATAGGTTTTCAAAGAAGGCACATTTTATTCCTTACAAGAAAACTAGTGATGTTGTTCATGTAGTAGAATTGTTTTTCAGAGAAGTGGTGAGACTACATGGTCTTCCAAAGAGTATAGTTTCAAATTGAGATACCAAATTTGTTGGGTATTTCTAGCGTACATTATGGAAGAAGTTGAAGATAGATTTGAAGTTCAGTTCATCACATCATCCATAGACTGATGGATAGATAGAAGTTATGAATCACAGTTTGGGAAAACTTGTTGAGATGTTTGGTTGGAGGCAAGTCAAAAGGATGGGATATGATTTTACCATAGGCAAAATTTGCATATAATAATTCTATCAATAGGAGTACTGGTAAATCACCATTCTAGATTGTATATGAGAGTAGTCCCAAAAATGCTTCTGAATTAAGGCAGTTGGATAAAGGAGAGATAAGTAGTGTTGAAGCAGAAGAATTTGTTAAACATTTGAAGAACATCCATGAGGAGGTGAGGAAACACATCATAAAGAATAATACATAGTATAAAGCTAAGGAAAATGTAAAAAGGACGTGTAAGGAATTTCATATTGGGGATGAAGTCATGGTTCATTTGAGAAAAGAGTATTTTCTAGTGTGAACATATAATAAGTTGTACATGAAGAAGTTCGGACCATGCAAGATAGTGAAAAGGCATGATTCTAGAAATGCTTATGAAGTGGAATTTCTTGTTGAATTGAATATTTCACCAATATTTAATATTTCAAATTTGAAAAAGTATTATGGAGGTGATGGAGATGAAGTTATAGAAGCACAATGGAGTATTTCAGCAGCTAGTTCAACTACAAAGGAGACTGAGGAGATACTGGACAGTCATGTTGGTAAAAGTACAAGGAACAGAACTTATGAGAAATACCTGGTCAAATGGAAAGGGAGGCCAATAGAAGATTCATCATGGTTAGTAAGGGAGGAGGTTAACTGTCTTGGTTTTCCTTTGAACACTTGAGACGTGATGGAGTCACTTCTCAAATTACCCTGGGTGTCTGATGTAGAAGCATCCTGGGTGTAAGAGAAATCTTGCATCACCCAAAAATATTTTATTTTCAGTCTTTTCTATTTTAATAAGAACTAGTAGATAGGGTGGTTACTATTTATGGGAACTTGCTATTTTTAGTAAGTTTTCCATATGAGCTCATAATGTTCTCATTTCCTATAGGAAGGTTCATTCTGGAGTTATAAGCCTACCATACAAATCTCATTGCTCAAGCTTAAGTATTGGAGAAGTTATTACGGATTTTTGATGGAAAATTTTGTAAAAAATCTGTAGGCTCACTATTGGAGGCCTTAGAGTGCCTAGATGAGGTTGAAAAACTCGATGGAAGGGCACTTGCACTGTTTTGAGCCTGTAGATCAAGAACTGACATTTCTGAGAAGTGGTTATAACAGCCAATTGGAGCAACGATTCATGAGTTATGGCCTTTCAAAGTTGGGCTACCTAAAATATCTAAAATAATTGTCAAAGATGTATTTGGCTAACTCTATATGTATTGTTAGGGTGTGTTGGCCCTAGGTATTAAGTTTTAATGTCTATAACCTTCCTGGGTGGCATAAAATTGCCTATTTAAGAAAGGCCCAAACATTATCTAGAACAGCTCTGGGTGGTAGTTTGCAGCTTAGTCTTGCAGATTACTATAATGAAGGCAACCATGTGGGTTAGCATATTGTACTTGTGAATTTTGTAATTTCGCATTTGTGGTGCAAATAAGGATTCCATATTTTGTTCTTGCATTTGTTGTTGTTTCTTTGTTTTTGTTATGTGTTCATGGTATTAAGGGGAGCACCCTTCATCATCTACTCAAATGACTAAGGTCCATTTATCATTCTTCAATATTTGATCAATTTCCTACTCCATGGCCTTTCTATTTTCTTCATCTTTTAGAGCTTCCTCTATAACCTTGGGCTCCATGTGTGAGATAAGACAAACTATCTCTCTCAACTTTCTCCTAGTCATCACTCCAGCATCATTTTTTCTAATTATTTGTTCAGTTGAGTGGTGCCTTCTCGCATAATTTTCTAGCACTTACTTCCCCTTTAGGTGCTTTTGTTATGTGTTCTTCATGTTGAGATCCTTCTACTTGAGCTAGTACAACTTCTTGTACAGGTTCCTACTCTATTCATACTCTCTCCATTATATCACTTGGTGGGATGTATTAGGATTGCATGTAGTTTTTCACTTCTTTCTTTCTATCTGTTAGAATCTGAAAAGATTAATAACCCAAAAAACTAGTGCAAAGAGTAAATATCTAAACTATGAATGCAAATGATACAAAATCAAAATAGCATCATAGAGTTAGTCTCCAAGACAGTAATGCAAATGCTGGAAACAAAATAGCATTAAGAGGGTGCAAAAACAAGAGATGCAAATACAAGCCAGGTAGCATGCTTATATAGGCTAGGAAGAGGGAGGAGGTGGCAACACCAACCAATGAGGAGCAACCATCTATTGAACTAAAGATAGCAAAGTATCTTCCCAAGATAGCTAATGGATGCTCACATGTAGGAAGGTGAAACCTCACAACCATTCACCTAATAAGACATGCTTTATTAACCTAAGCGAGATTATTAAAAGTGTAGGAAAAACCTAGCAAAATAGGAAAAATAAAAAACTACACTAACACCTCCCCATAAGCGAAGCTTAGGTGGATGTAGAAATGGGTCCCGGCAAGTCAAGCCTGATGAGGTACCCATGTATATAAAATTCCCCCAAAAGAGAGAGAAAAGAGACTCCCCAAAGAAAATTAGGACTCCAAGTGAGAGGAAGCAGCCCCCCCAAAAGATGAAGCATCCCATACCCCCAGCAAAGCTTGCAAATTCTTTCTAGTAGATCCACTTACATCAAACAATTTTTATTCCCTTAGAAAAAGGGACAAGATCCCAAGTGTGGTTCCTCATCAAGGAACTATACTCTTCCTGCATAGTTGTATCCCACTCAGAAATGCCAGAAGCCTCATGAAAGGACTGTGGATTTGAGGTAGTAGCAATGAAGATATATAGAGCATCCTGGAATTCTGAACGAGTCTTCTTGGTGTCTGATGGATCCCCAACCCAATCACCTACAAACTGCAAGGTCTGTCTAGCCCAAAGTGGACCAGAAGATGGAGAATCTAGAGGAGAATCATCAACCTGTGAATGATGACTAGGAGAGGAAGGAGGTGAGTCCTCTGAATCACTCTCTACATCAAAAGTGGAGGTAGAAGACTGCTCAAGTGAATCTGACCCATTAGAAGATCTATCATGTATTCTAAGTGACTCCAATGTCAAAGTAGAAGGCAACCCTGTGACCATGCTCTGATGGTTAAGCTAATGCAAGTAGTGGAAGTTAAGATGGCCAAACTGCTCATGCCATAATCTGCTCACATTATTAGAGTGAGTGAGTGAAATAGTCAAAGGAGGATCAGGAACAAATTGAGAAAACATATAGAGTCGTGACTGATGATCTGCTCTCCCAACTGCAACTGTAGAATCATTGTGCAACTCACATATCTCCACTGAATTAGGAGTGAACTCAACCCACTTGCCTAAACTTGTGTGAGTGATCTGATATACCGATAGGAGATTAGTTGAAAATGAGGGTACACAAGGAACATCATGGAATGTCCCATCCCCCACATCAACAGACCCTCTCCCACACACCTCAACAAGAGTGTTATCACCCATCAACATAGAAGGCATAGTACATGGCTCCAAGGATGCAATTTCTTCCTTAGATGAAGCCATGTGGTGTGAAGTATCTGAATCAAGAACCCAAGTGGATGGTGAGGAAGCAACTGCAAAAAGAGCCTTGCCCTTTCCTTTCCCCTTGTTATTTTCTTTTTCTTTGTTAGACCCTTCATTAGAACTTTGTTTGATAGACTCAGGAACATTGATATTATTCTTCTCAAGAATGTATGTCAAGTGATCAAGTTGTTTCTGCAAACATTTATGTTCATCATGACCAGGTCTTTTACAATAGACACATTTGACCTTTTCTTTCTTAGGCTTATCACCCTTGGAAGATGGTGTATCAATAGTTTCTTTTGAAGAAACTGACATCTGATCCTTCTTCTCCTCGCTATTTTTTTGTTTCTTGTCCTTACTATTGTTGTTACTACTTTGTCCTTGTTGTTCTTTTGTGCCTTGGTTGGCAGCCAAGGCATGTGACTTAGAGGACTTAAGAATGCCCATCTGGATTAGCTTGTCATGTTCTCGAGTGAGATTGACAACAAAATCATCTAAAGATGGCATGGTGAATTGAATACCAAGTACACCCTTAGTAGCATAGAAGGTAGAGACAAACACAGAATATTCTAAACTTAGCTTAGAGAGAATACTAAGAATTAGTTGTTCATCTTTCTTTTCAATTCCACATTTTTTTAACTGCAGCCTTAGTGATTTCAATTTGGTGAAGAAATCTTGGATTGTGTTGAAATTGCTTGGACTCAAACTAATTAATTCATTTTCTAACATATGACCCCTCATTGAATCTTGTGTGCCAAATAGTGTTTCTAGCTTTGTCCATACTTCATTTGGCGTATCCAAACACTCAATGGGAAATAGCAAGTCAGGAGAAACAGACAAACACAATGTTCCAAATGCCTCATCGCATTTGTTAAACCACTTAGGCTTATCTT
This sequence comes from Cupressus sempervirens, assembly GCA_028749045.1. NCBI lineage: Eukaryota > Viridiplantae > Streptophyta > Pinopsida > Cupressales > Cupressaceae > Cupressus > Cupressus sempervirens. The sequence goes on along the minus strand of CM053787.1, from coordinate 1,038,250,272 downwards.
CATCTTTAGCAGGTTTAGTTTCAAGTCCCATAGTTATCCTATTTAATCCATCTTTCCTTAAGTGAATTTTTATGCGTGATTTCCACTCAAAGTAATTGTATGGAGTTAGGATGGGCATATTTGTTTGATCCATGATGAAGAAATGCAGAGAAGAAATGCTAGAAAGAAGAGAACCCAGCCACGACAATGCCCCCCCCAAAGAAATATGATTTGGCACTTTATTTTAGTGCATTTACAACTACCACTAGAAAAAAATACTCAGTGGTCTTGATTTCAATGCATTACAAACCCTCATGAAGAGCATATGCTAAAAGTGAAACTTGGGCACAATAATCAAGGAAAAAATAGCACCACTGCGATCTACTCAAAAAATTATGCACTTTCAAAAAAAGAATCGCCTCGATACAAGGTCGTATGAGAAAGTTATGATCCTCTGAAGTTTCCAAAACGAGAACTGTGCATAGTCATGACTGAGAATCTGCAATTTCTGAAGAATTCATGCATGAAAATCAAAAAACAACTCCACTAGTGGATAGAGCACAAAAAAATAGCCAAATTCATAACAAGAATCATCAAAATCGGAGTCCATATGAGCAAGAACGAGACATTTGAAAACTGCATTCAAATCTGCGACTGCCAATGGAGAGGGGTATGGCTATAGCTTTGCATGCTCGATTCTGCAAAATATATAGCCTGCATGCAAAATCTAAAAGATACCCAGATGGTTTTTCGGGGCTGCAAACAAAACTTTAGAAAGCGTTTTTCTTTCTAATGTACAGAAGATGTTGCTGTAGTGTAAATTAGATGCCTTTAACAGTAAAAAATGGCTCCAAAAATCAAAAAATGACTCCAGCAACCAAAATATGACATGCAAATGTTGGATCAACTTCCTAAGTCCATCAATGGCATGTTGGAACCTGCAATACTGATTGAAAACTCCAAATATGCAAGTTGGTTGTCAAATTTGAGATTGAAACCCCAGAGGAAAACCATTTTTGTCAAAACTTTTCTGATTCTCAGGATCATCCAAAGATGCAAGAGAAGAGCATACTTCATTTTTCAAAAAACTACAATAAATTTTATTTGCCCCCCCCCCCCCCCCCCCCCCCGAATCTCTCAAATAAGGAAACTAAAATCTACTCTTGCACATAGAAAAGCTCTGATACCATGTTAGAATCTGAAAAGATTAATAACCCAGAAAACTAGTGCAAAGAGTAAATATCTAAACTATGAATGCAAATGATACAAAATCAAAATAGCATCATAGAGTTAGTCTCCAAGAGAGTAATGCAAATGATGGAAGCAAAATAGCATTAAGAGGGTGCAAAAACAAGAGATGCAAATACAAGCCAGGTAGCATGCTTATATAGGCTAGGAAGGGGGAGGAGGTGGCAACACCAACCAATGAGGAGCAACCATCTATCGGACTAAAGATAGCAAAGTATCTTCCCAAGATAGCTAATGGATGCTCACATGTAGGAAGGTGACACCTCACAACCATTCACCTAATAAGACATGCTTTATTAACCTAAGCGAGATTATTAAAAGTGTAGGAAAAACCTAGCAAAATAGGACTATCTTCCTTTTTCTTGTTTGAGAATTCGCCCACCTTCACATTGGCAGATTTTACAATCTTGTTTGTCCAGAGGTTCAAACATCTAGATGCTCTAATTTTAGCATAGTATCCCATAAAGATATCCCCATCACTCTTAGGCTTAAACTTTCCTTGGTATTCATCTATCTTTATGTATCATTTTCTTTTGAATACCTTGATATAATTGACGAATGGTGTGTGACCAAACCACAGCTCACAGGGAATCTTCTTTGTTCCCTTCTTCACTTGTATTGTGTTCAATAGTTGTGCTTATAGCTTCACTCTAGCAGATCTGTGCAACATTATTTTGAATCATCACTATTCTAGGATGATCTATGATGGTTATATTTCTTCTTTTAGAAACATTATTCTGATAAGGTGTCTTGGGAGCTAACATTTATATTTTGATTCCATGTTTCTCATAGTATTTTTTAAACTCTTGTAAGGCGAACTCACCTCCTCAATTTGATCTCAACAACTTCAATGCTCTACTAATTTCCCTTTCCACTTTTTCCTTATAGAATTTCAACATGTACAAGGCTTTTGACTCTCTTTTTTAAGTAGACAATGTACATCATTCTCTTCTTTGTTCTCCTATAGCTAAGAGTTTTCCTTGTCTTGTCAAATATTATGCAAGACCCTTTATTAAATTCAAACTTATAACCTTTTTCCATCAACTGGGCCATAATCAATAGGTTATATTTCAATCCTTCTACTAGATACACATCATTAAAAGTATTGGATTCATTTAGGGCCACAATACCCTTACCTATCACTATGCATGGTGAGTTATTTCCAAACTTCACTATCCCTCTATCGTAGGCCTCAACCTTGTGGAACTTGCTTCTATCACTAGACATGTGGTATGAGAAACCATTATGTATTATCCAATTCTTGTGGATATTGAAATGGTCATCAGGGCTCTCTCTACCCTTTCTTCTATGATAGCAACAAAGGATACTGCATCCTTATCCTTGTCATCATGATTGGTTGACTCTTCATTGATCACACTTTCTTTGACAATGTAGCACCTTTTGTTCTCCTTCCCTTTGAGGCTTTTGCACCTTTTTTTGGTCTCCTTATTCACATTCTTAGGACATTTATCATCATAATGTTCTACCTTTTTGCAATTAAATCATTTTAAAGGAAGCTTATCTTTGTAGTTCCATTTTCTTATGACCATTCTCTTCACAAATAGAGTGTCCAGCTCTTCTTGTTCGACCTCTTCATCATATAGGCTCTCTAGTTCTCTTTTGTATCTGGATGTGCTTACCTCCCCCTTCTTTTTTGTGTTGCATCTAATACAACTGAGGCTTTGAATAAAGTTTCAACATTGGGTAGTTAACTATTGTCGAAGTTGCTAAGCTCAAATGTAGTGAGTTTTCCTACCAAGGCATCAAGAGATACCTCCATCTTATCTATTGTTCTAAGTTCTTGAATGGATGAGACCCTTATGACATATTTTGGTTGCAAGGTTCTCATTATCTTTCTCACACACTCATCTTCTTGTAGTACCACTCCAAGTTCTCTGATGGCTAGCATTATTAGGGTAATTTTCATTTATGCTTATTAATTAAATCATATTGATTTAAATACATAAGTTTCTATTACTCTAGTTACTAAAGCTTCATTTAGGTGCATTATTAATTAATTATTAATTATTAATGTGCAACCTAGTTTTTTTAGTTTAGGGTTTCTATCTCATCTTTATAAGGTTGAGCCTTGTACTTTTCTCATTATCTCTTATGCATTTTCCCATTTGAGAGCAACTTTTCTTCTGTCTCCATTATTCTTCTCTTGTGACAGGTTATTGGCTAACAAGTTCTTCTTGGGTTGTGTAGAATTGACATTAATCAATTCTTTCAAGCATTACTTCCTTCACCTGCTTTTGATAGGCCTCCATATCTTCGATTCCTCTCAAGCTTTTAGCTTTAGCATTCATGACATGCTTATTGCCACCATAGACAATTTTGAGCTTCTCCCACATCTCATATGTTGTTTCTAGGTCTTCAACATCTTTGTATTTAGAGTGGTTGTGTGTATTTCTTTCTCCTTTAACTAGTTTGGATTGAGTTGGCCAACATGTTCAACATATTTAACCTCTACATGGGTCTAGTAAGCATCCCCAAGAGTTCTTGCTAGAGAAATAATAATGTATTATTGGTTTGATTATTTTCCTACACCATGAACTATAGTTTTCCTTGAAAATATTTGATGCATCTCTCTTAAACATATCCATCTTTTCCTCAAGTTGTTAAACTCTCTACTTCAAAGGACCTAGGCTCTGATACTAGTTGTTGGTCCTACCATAAGTCAATATTCCAAGAGAGGGGAAAAATCAGTATACTCACTAGATTTAACTTTTCTCTCTACCACACTTCACACTTGTCTACGGGTTTGTGCTAGCTATAACTTAACCAAATAGGATTAAGGAAAAATAAGGAACATGAAAATAACAACACATAACACATTATTTATCTCATGGAAACTCAGCAAGGAAAAAAACCATGGTGTGTGAGTTAATCCTCACAAAGCTTTCACTTTGGTGAAGTGTGCCCAGTCAAGAGCTTATCTCAATTAAAAGATTAAAAAGAAATGGTTAGGTGTCACTCAATTAAGGGATTTTGAAAAGACCTTTTAAAGTCTTTCCCTATTCGAAGTAGCCTAGTTAAAGGACTTTTGAACACAATTTAATGTGTTAACATGTTAGGGGATTTTGTACAAAGAACCTATTAGGGCCCACCCTTGACAAGATTTACTATTGCAAAGATTAGTAAATGATAGGAAATGATCTAACAATGTAGCTACTAAACTTATCTTGAAATAGATCCTTCTTTGACTCTTCTGACCCATCTAGAACTATGATTTGCCTCCACTTGGCTCTACAACTTTAGACTTTGATCACTTGTGTGCTTGGCTCTCCTTGCTCTTGCACATGATTATGCCTGTGATGTTCAGGTTTACTAGCTCCTTCATAGCACAATCATTAACACTTTGACAATGATTTCTCTCTATCAATCTCCTTCACCTTGAGATTACACTTAGCTCAACTCTTCTCAATCTCTCAATAATCACTCAACAATATAACCTTTTCTCTTCTAACTATGTCTCCTTTTATATTTCCTTCTTGCTTTACTTAGAAGCCCTAATCTATGAATTCAAAATTTGAATTCTTTCCCCTACTTCTAGCTCAACTTCTCATTTGAGTAGTGTTTTAGTCTTGTTAGTTGTAGCATATTCATACAGGAGTCACAAGTACCATGTGTCCTTGATGGCTTGCTCTTGTTAGAAAGAACTCAAATTTAAATTATAATTATTCCTTTATAATACAACCCATCATCATTAAGTGCAACAATGAGTCCACTCATACTCTCTTCTTTCTCATGGTGGTCACACGTATCTTGCTCCATGATTTCCTTGCTAACTTGACCAAACCATCTTGTATGGCCAACTATCTGATCTTCTTTCCTTTATGCTTGGTATCCTTCTTCTCACACAAACTTCACTTAAAATGCTTTTATGTAAGTGGATCACCTCTTTCATCGCCTCTGTTGAGCCCACATTTCTTCTCTTCTCTAATCACCCTTGTAAACTAGAGTCACACACATCAATGTACCTTGTTAGTTTTTGTTCCCTACCAGTCTTAGCTCCTTCTTGTGTTTGACATCAATGATAAAATCTTTGATGATTGAGTCCATTGTTTAGTCTACTAGGCAATCTTCAAGGTTCAAGATGGTTATGCCAATAGTATCACCATAGTTTATAAAATTGCAATTATTCATGATCGACTATTAGATTTTGCTAGGATGGGGAAGCATGGATACTTGTAAGATTTTCTTGCAAGTTTCATGAAAAATTGGGATGCTTGAATTTCACAAACTATTTTTGAAATATTAAGCAGCCAAAACAAGGGGGTTGGCCCTTACAAAACAAGTTGGCAAACTACCAACAGATTACTAACCACACAAAAAATCACTCCCTAACATAGCTTAACACACCAAAAATAACATATAAAAGGGCATAAAAACTACTAGGCATCCTACTATGGTAACCTGTAACCACACTACTTAAAAAGTAAAGAGTTTTTAAATGAAGGCAACATTGTCGTAAAATTGACCAAGTCTAAAATTCACCAAAAAAACCAAAAATACATAACCAGAAAGGAGCAAAGCACTAATTAGGCTTTCCATCATCTTTCCCTTTAAGAAGGATATTCGCCAAGTCTTATGCCAGGAACCCGAACAACAACTTGGAGTCCTCCTGATTTAGATCTTCATCCTAGTTATCCGTCAGCAAATGCAGGATAGTAGCTGCCACATGAGTCACCTTAATAGTGAACTTTGATAAAAGACCCAACCTTTCCTCCAAGACCTGTATTTTCTCCCTCAGCTCCTTTACCCCCAAACATCGAGACTCCACAGTTTCCTCTAGATTGCCACTCGACTTTCCCTTCTCCATGTCCACGTTGTCTACCTACAAAACTAGTGAGTTGGAAATAACTTTTCCTATAGGAATCACCCAAGCTAGGGAGGATACCGTCATAGGAGAGGGGGCCTTATCCACCATGTCTAGGAACTGATTTTGCATGAGGTCCATTGTATTCATCATAAGTGACATAGAGACATGAGTCACCTCCTTACTCTCCTTTTCCTCCCCTCTTGAACCTGACGTAGAGGAATTTGGAACTTCCACCTCCATATCCATATTGTCCTCCTTTCCTGCTCTATAATTCAATGTCTTATGTTTCATTGTTTGCTTTGGGGGGGGGGAGGCATTTCATTAGAATCTGACTCATCCTCCTCCTACGAGGCAATGATTCTCATTTTCCTTTTATTTCTAGTTCTCACAAAATGTTGATACTATGTAAAATCATGTTATAATATTAATTCAATTTACAATTTATAGAACAAAAAAAAACATTTTAGGGTGTATTTTCATTCAAGTTTGTAATAGTGTGATCTAGGCATGAGTAGTGAAAAATAGCCATGGGTTATTTGGAGATCAAATATAAAAATATAGTACACATAACATCTACCATGTGAAATTTTATGTGTATTTTTTATACTCTTATTTAAGATATTCAAAAAAATATAGTTAGATTAATGAGCATGGAGGCCACATCAAATACATGAAATGATTAATTAGAATCATCAAGAACAAAAGTGTCTTATTAATAACTTAGGGCTCGTTTGGCTGCAGGAATATAAAAATGGAAATAGGAATACTTATTCTTGAATAGAAAATGGGGCTATGTATTCCTATTCTTGTTTGTTTCTCCCAGAATTTGATACAGAATTCACACACAAAAATTTATGTTTTCTAAAATAAAATACAAATTGGAATAGGAATAGGAATACATATTCCAATTCCACCTATTTAGGTGGAATAGAAAATGCTTATTTTTGGGCCAAAATTGGAATATGTATTCCAATTTTGATTTGGTGCATCCAAACAGAGAATTCAAAATTTTAAGAATATACATATGCATATTCCAATTGTATTTCCATTGCCAAACAGGCCCTTGCTCTTTCAACCATTTACCTAAAAGAATTAACTATGATAGCTTGATAGTGCATCTACTAAAGAGATGTTTCTCGTTGAACCAATAAGTATAAAACAAGTAGCTATACCATTAATACAATTAGTATTTACTTTTACGTTAAACTAATTTTGTAATAGTGTATAACATGTTATATTCATTCATCAATTCATGTTAAATCAATTCTCTTATTATAAATTTTTTTTAGAGAGAACTTTAAGTTTTTATGTTCTTTTGTAAATATGTTTCTATTCACCATACTATGTTAAATTATTTTATAATTTTCATAGAAATATTTTAATGATATTTTATAGCTCTTTATTTATTTGTATTTTGCTCCCTACTTTATATCAAAAAACAAAGTTACTCCAAATATTTTAACAACTTAATAACGTATAATATTTTTCTTCATTACATTTTATCATTTTTTTCTTCCTTATTACACTTACGCTAAATTACCACTAATGAGCATCAATATAATTACTATATTTTGTTTTAAAACATCCACTTCTAGCTCCTACTCTTTGCCAAAGTACATTTTTACCATAGATTTACATGCACAAATGCAGTTTAATCATCAACTTGTTGGCATTTTTATATCCCATAAAATCACATTTTAAAAAAAAAGGAAAGGTTTCATGATTGAGATGCCTTTGCAAAAAAGGTATTAAGATCTTAATAATGGTCCACTTTGAACATGCCTTATTTTCCTCCAAGATTCTCTCCACAATCACCCAATTAACATCATAACTCATTATAATAAACTATTAATACCTTGGATTGAGTTGTGAAGGTTGTAATCAATCTATACACTTGATATTATTTGCATATAAATTAAGCTACGTTGAGTGTCCTTTTCTCATACCTAATCAAGATGTGTTTGAATATTAAGTTCACAAAACAATGTAATATTATTTAAACAAGATGGGCTTTACATGAATCATCTTTATACACCAAGCAAAATATCCATTTTTGTCCTAAAGTAACATATCTAATATAAAATAAAATAATTTGGTTGCTTAAACAACAATTCGATTCAACATGAATCAAATGAAAATCCATTTAATCACGTGACAATTGCACCCATTTATCGTATCAAAGTTTTTCCATTGACTTCTAAGTGACTTATATTTATCGAACATCGATGAAGATTTGAGAAGATTAAATATTGTATTTGTATTTGAAAAAGTTTAAGGTAGCTGTTGGAGAGAATCGCTCTTTTATAAAAGTAGAGATTGACTAAAATCTTAAGAATTTAAATAAACTTAAAAGCCTAAAGTTGGGCCATTCATTAGATACCAAGAATCTATAATTACACAATTATTTTAGGATTACCAGAGGATAGGTATAGATTTTAATAATTTAAAAAGTTAAGAATATATAATAAAAAATTAGTTGAAAATATGATGTAGATAGATTGTGATACATTGTTGTAGATGATTTTTTAATATTTAAGAATATAAAATTACAATTAAGTGAATATCTTAAAATTTTAAAATTTATTTTTTTGTTATTAGAAGTCTTTTTTATAACTACGATATTGGTTACACATCATACACAATTGATTTGACCTAGTGGGCATATCTAATCTCTATACAAAATTGATGTTTGTTCTTAATTCATTTTGATTCTTGTATCTTGTTATCCGTGAAAATGAAGCTATGAGTGGTTGGGAGTTTGCATATGACAAAATATGTCTCTCAGTCAAACTCATTAGATATTGAATCAATGTCTTTTGGAAATGATTAAAGAGGACAAGCAAGAATGCAATAGATGCCTACCATGAAAGTTGTATATCAAAGAAAAAATTAAATATACAATATAAAAAAATATTTATTGTAATAATTATATAGAATAACGCATATAAAATATGTCCACCTAAATCAAGATAAAATCAATATGCTATTTAGTATCATCACCCATTTAGATAAAATGGTGAATCAAAGGAAGAGTTGTTAAACAATAAAAAATAACTAAATCATTCTCTTTTCTTATATTATAAAAACTCAAGAAATGTAATCTAATGTACATATTTGCAAATTAAAATTGTCTCAAGAGGAATGATTTTTTTAATATTAATGAGCCTATTTTTTTTATGAATAGACCTTTTCCATTAATTAAAATTTAAAGATACATATTCACAAAAAAAGGGGTTGGGAGATATTAGATCACCCCGCAAGTTCAAATGGCCCAAGGCCGAAGATCAGTTATTCATCAAAAAAACATATATAAGCAAAATTATAAAACTTCAGGCTGCAAGAGAAGTGCCTACCGAAGGAGGGTCTTTATCATCAAATCCCCAGAAATCCTCGAGGTTATTGGTTGGTTCAGGAGGAGCCCAACCGTCAACAGCAACATCATCCTTATCAGCATCCTTGTCTTTACCTTCCTCATCCCTAGGAGGAGAAATGGCTAAATCCAGCCTAGGGAAAGCCCACTTGGCGTCACGGTGGGCAAATGGTCAACCTGCATCGGCAGTAGTAGGGAGAGCCACTAGGGACCAGTCTGAGCCCAGCCTCCAAGGAGGCGAGGCTAAGCGGTGGCGGCCATGAAAGCCACCACGGGGAGAGTTGTGACAAGGCTACAACCTGGGGGTCTGCGAGCGATGAGTAGAACTACTCTAGCCCCACCAACGACCACGAGGAGTAAATAGAAGACAACACAAGTGCCACTCAATGGCTTGTATTTGCCAATACATTAATCTAGAGCCAATTTGTTTAGTAGTAATGATAATATAATTATAATTCGATTAATATTTTTCATACTATTCTAGATGAAACTTTAACATAAAAATTATAATATTCAATTTAAAAGATTAAAAAACATCTTCATTCTATATTTATTAATTATTTCATATTCAAATAATATAAAAATAAAATAATTAAAAATGATTTCTAACTCATAATATAAATGTAATGGTATTGAAATTGGATTCAAAGAACAATAATTTGAAATTGCATTCAACATTCTATACTTTGGTTATTTTTGTAGGGTGCATAAGTCTATTAGAGAGTGTAAAGGATAATAGAGAAGAAAAATAAAGGATGAGGCTTTTTTGGTTTGATTAATTCTATATATTTATGATTTATTTTGATAGTATGTTGGTATAATTAGGAATAAAATGTTGGTATAATTAGGAATAGGTTACATTATGTTTTAAAAATTCTAATGTTTAGCTAAATCAATTAATACACCCCTAGAAAAGAAATTGATAAACTTTTGTGTTATTAAATGAAATTATAAGTTACCTATTTGTTTACTCAATGTAGTAACTTCTAACAGGTGTTTGTATTTATTTTAAAATTAGATCTATGAAAAGTAAAAATAATAAATGTAATATAAAAGTTGTGATATCACTATCAGGATTTAACTGTGTGATTTTGAGTCAAACTCATTGACCCATGTTTCATGAGTAGTGATTCAACATGAATCCATCCCTCATGAGAATAAATGGAACACTTAGCACTCATTGGATCTAGGTGATGCTAATAGGTGTGAAGCACCAGGAGGTCACCCATCCTAGTACTACTCCAGCCTGAGTGTGCTTAACTACGAAGTTTCCTCCATGGTTAAACCCAAAGCTTGCAACCCCATTTGCAAAACCTTCACCAAGTGTTATGCCTTATGCACCATTCATTATAAAGCCCCTTAAGCGCATCAATTGATAAGTAGGTTCATAAAACACAACACTTGGTGAAGGTTTTGCAAATGGGGTTGCAAGCTTTGGGTTTAACCATGGAGGAAACTTTGTAGTTAAGCATGCTTAGGCTGGAGTAGTACTGGGATGGGTGACCTCTCGAGAAGTCCCAATGCTTAAAAAAATAGGAAATTTATAAATATTCATATGAGAATACAAATAAAATATGTTTATATACATTATAGAACCTTAACATATAACATTTGTGTTAAATCATTCAAATTAAGAGTTCGCATGAGAGTGAAAGTCAAACAAATTATCTAAATTCAAATATTAATATTATGGGACAATAGAGGGACTAGTTTATAAAAGTTATGGGGTTTCAGAGATACTTAAAATTAAAGTTACTTACAAAAGTAAATTTTCTCGTCAAAAGAAATATATTTGTAAATTAAAATTAAAATTTACATGTTTATACATATCTATAATAATGAAATAATTTAAAGATAGTCAATGGGCCCTTGGTCTACTGGTGAAGTTGAAAGGTTCTTAAAGAGCCTAACGGAAATATAAGAAATATTTATGTGTTGTAATGATTAAATTGTGACGTCCTCATTCTTCTTATCAAAGTTCAAATTCGATAAAATTTTACCATTCAATGTTTTAATAAAAATAAATTTTCCTATAATTTGACTTTAAATTATCAATTTTTAAAATCAAACACATACAAACTTGTGTATAAGCTACAATGAGAGGAAAATTCAAAGCATAATAAATAAATAAAGCTTTAAGAGCAAGAATAGCATAAAGACAAATAGGATAAAGAATCTCAAATACCAATTATCAAATTTCCCCAAACCTGCCTATTAATAGGGACCGTGATCCCTCATAATATGTACCCTTCCCTAATATAGTGGAAGAAGGAATCTCATACGTAGGTAGAAGAAACCTAAACTAAGTATGAAAGGGTGCTAGAAGAAACCTAAACTAAGGAATAAATAAGCTTGGGTCCCTACCCCATGTGTACGAATTCATCTCCCAAGTACTATTGGGATTGCTTTAACTCCTCGAACTTAAAATGTGTCTCCACCATAAAATGAAATCAAACAAGTTAGGAAATAAAAGAAATAGCTAAGTGTACTCACATTAATCACATAAGTTGTGGCAAACCCAAAAGGAATGTTTGTTTATTAAGTACCATATAATGTCTTCCTTCCTTTGCAAGTGAAATAGATAAGGTTGGCATGGATAAAGCTCTAAAGTCTAGGAGGAACATAACATATTCGTTTGGAGCCACTTGTGGAAGATAAGATTGAATGTAGCTCACATGACATGGCAATATGGGAAGCTCTCAACTCTAGGAGAAACATAAACATATTCATGTGAACACACTTTTGGGAGATAAGATTGATTCTAGGGCACATGACATGGCAATATGGGAAGCTCTGAACTCAATGAAAGACCAAAGTGTGGGGAGATTAAAGTGTAAGACACAGATGACAATGGGGAGCATGCCCATCAGTTGGCTTGTGGAACCCCACATTTGGAGGGTCCCAGTGAATTGAAAATGTCTGGAACCACCATTGACAAAAGCTTTTGTAAAGGGCAACCATGTTAATATAAAAGGTTTGGAGTAATGGGAAGTTTGAAGCTCCCATCAAAGACAACTGTATATCCCCAAGGGGGGCTAGGGCAATTGCTCCATGTTCCCAAGTCAAGAAGAATCTCCATCCATGTCAATGTCCCTTTTGCAATGCAAGCTAAGATGTTGTTTTCAAATTTCCTAGGTATGAGTTATGGCTTACATTATTGAGGCAGCCCAAAAACAAACGGTAGGAGGCATCAAATTCAATTCATGACTTCAATATTTAATAAAAATTTCATAACAAGACAAGGAAACGAAGAATCTAAAGATACAAGGCGGGACCCACTCAACCGGCAGGTCAAATCAAGGCCTTTATCTAACCACAGAAAAAATAAATCAGATCGATGGAGCCGTCACCATCAAACGGAATCTTATTGGAACACGCGTCCACTTCTCATTCCCTGCAGGCCTTCTGCCAAATCACGCGTGTCAGAGTTCCTAAACCGCCGGTCTCGGATCTGAAATTCCGGTCCATTGAATACGCGTCATTATCTGGTTGGCCCTACATTTCCCGCCAATATGGATGACTGGGCCCACCGGTTTTTTTCCTAAATTTAATTTAATTGCACGTTTAAGTTCGTGAGATAAGCCTCGACCCTTAAATATATACATTTAACTGAATCAGGTTTTTTTTAAAATATTTATTTAGTTTTAAATGGTTTTTTATTCGGAAATTGATTTTTCATTTTTAAATTGTGGGGCCCACTTCTTATGCAGTGCATGTGAGGCCACGTGGCGGCCTTAAATCTCACTTTCAATTTGCTATGCACGTTCCTCATTCTTCTTTGGTCTGCTTCCTTGGACTTTGCAGTGTTGGAAATTTCTTATTATTATTTTATTAAAATTCCCCTGCCATGATCTACTTAGTTTTGCGTATAATGTGTTCCTCATTAATTCTTTTATTATTATTATTATTGTTATTGTGATCTCACAACATTACAACAATCAAGTTGCAGACAATGCACGATTCTCTATCTTTGTCCCCCCATTTCTTTTTAATGTTTTGAAAGATTGGCATTGACTCTAATGCTACACATTCGTAATTGGTTTTCAATTTGTTTATTCAAATTTCAGTCGGTGAGGTTTGGTAATCTAATGGTTTCAATATTATATTCATTTTTACAATAAATCAATCCAAGCTTACAAATAGTAGAGCTAATATTTTATATATTTGGAAAGCAAAAATGGTAGTATTGGAGATGAGAACACTAGCTCACAAATGCAGAGGTGGAAAACTCACTAAGAGCAATAGAGTACTAGTTGTTTAATGAGTTAGAATGACATTACATCACGCGATTTATGAGAACATTTAGAGCTACTATACACCTATTCTAAAAGTCGAAACTATATATTTTGTTCCACGAGGAAGGATTTGTAAAGATGACGTATTACCCATCCAAAAAAATTGATCAGTTTTTTAATGATCATTATGTCGTCCTCGATTCTACTAAAAAAACAATTGCTCGATTTTTACTTCCAAAATTTATTTGTTGATTTGTTATCAATTTCAAGTCCCATAAACTATTTGATCTCTTAGATGTCATTTTAAGGATCTTCCATCCTCCTATCATTCACTTGCATATTTACCATTTACTAAGCAGCAATTGGGGGCATGAAAAAGGTGGTACTTTTTAGTCCAAGTCTAAATGCACGAATGTGGGGATGCTTGGAAACTTGACCCACCAAAAAATGCATGAGCACTAATTAGGTAGGGTAAGAAGTGTTATAATAATGTATTAAAAGAAACAAGTGGAGGTTCCAAGACAATAAAGTGCATCTTCTCATGTGAGAATATTTGGAAATCCCAACTCAGTAGTGTAAAGGGCAATGATTTTCTATGATCACAAATGTCTAAACCATTCAAAACTAATAATATTATTTATTACCATCAAATCTTACATCCTCCAATCATTGATAGCATGTTTAAAGATCCGTAGCCTATCTTTGTAAAAGTGCATGGGTAGTGTAAAGAGTCAAATCTTGGATAACTATAAATAAATTAACATATTACTGCTGCTCTTTCATTCTCAATGGTTGAAACATTAAATTGCTGCAAAAGAATATATTTGAATTCCACTCACAACCACCTTTCTAAATCTGACACACCATAAAACATTAGTTGGCAAATATGTGGTATAATAGATATTAGAGTCTATCCTTCCAAATGCAAATATTTTTTGTATATGGCATTGACTTATTGTCCCACCATGTGCAACCTGCCTCTTTAATTTTCTAGTGTGACATCTAAAGTGACTTGTGATCCAACTAATCTTAGATTGAAATTGTCTTATTATGTGAAGTCACTATAAAATCAAATTTTCAATCCATTTTTATTAGTGAATGCCTAGGCAAAAATCAGTCTATAACTTATAGTTAATTGTTTTTTATAATAATTAAAAAGCCAAAAACTAGGGACTGGTCCATTAACAAAAATAATTAAGTTAATTGTTGTTTTCTTGTTCTTTTTTTCCCCTCTCTTTTTAATACTCTTTTTCTTCTTTTAAAAAATTTGTATGATGTATATGTTAGTAACAATAATTAAAAATATACGAAGAGAGTAAAGTTCTAAAGTGGTAACAAGTTGATAATAGTTAAAATATTAATGAAAGTTGATATAAGTAAATAATAGTTAAAATATTAATGAAAGTTGGGACAATAATACTATGGATTATAGTTATGTAGGAATAAAAAATTTGAAACAAATATGCAATTTAGTGCCTATATAAGGATTTTGAGATTAAGATATATCAAGATTTTATTGTACATATGAGGATCTTATGAAAGAGAAATATAAAGTTTTTTGTATAAATGTTGCATAGATTGACAGTTGATTACAACTATATGATTGGATATAGGACATTATATCTTTTATC
Organism: Cupressus sempervirens; assembly: GCA_028749045.1. Lineage (NCBI taxonomy): Eukaryota > Viridiplantae > Streptophyta > Pinopsida > Cupressales > Cupressaceae > Cupressus > Cupressus sempervirens. The sequence goes on along the minus strand of CM053787.1, from coordinate 1,038,234,984 downwards.
TAGTTATTCATTAAGCTCTTTAAAAGGGCTCTCTCTCTCTCTCTATCTCTCTCACACACACACATGAGCTAGAATGCTTTTGGTAAAAAAATTGTGATTTTTACATTATTATTTTGTTTATAAATATAATACCATAGTTGTGTGAGAGTTTTTGCATAAATATTTTGTTCGTAGTTGGTTGATTTTTTTGAGTCATGGACAATGTTGATTTGTTCCAACATTGAATAATTATTCTTTATTCTATTTCTTCCTACACAACTTTCTTTGAGTTGCATTCTTTTTTATTCTATTGTAATTATGCCAACTTAAGTTAATAATAGAAAAATAAAATTAAGATGAGAAAAATAAATTTGTCATTTAATATATGTAAACATACTTTTTCTTCTTATTTTTAGACTCCTTAAAGATGCTAATATGAAGTTTCCTTGGGTAAGGACGAGTGATCTATAATATTGTGATACAAAATAATAAACTTGTTTGAACAAATCAAGTTTAATGAATAAATATAATCAAATTAACTTAATTTAGAGTTGTGACAAATTCTGTTATAAAATTTGTAAATATAAAAATAACTTGTAAAAAAATATTTAGTACTTTAGTTCTTTAGTTCTTTTTGGGATTGATTTAGAATAAATCTTATTGGCAAAGTTTAGTTGATGAAATTTGTAAACATTTTACAATAAATACTAGTTCAACTCTATTATACATAGTGCACAAAATTCTTCATTTTCTTGTCCAAGAATTGCTTATATGCTCTTTATTTTTTTAATTTATATTTCTTCTTGACATCTATTTCATTTAGACAAGTATTTGTTTGTTGTAGTATTGTAAAATTAATTTAAATAAAAATTTATTTTTTGTATTTTGATATGCTTCAAACAAAAATGATAAAACTCAGCAATTTGAGTTGACATGATGATAAAGATGGAAACAGATACAATATCCCTCCCCCTTCCCGCCAAGAGCTAGAGCCACCTATGATACAAAATTTTGAGAGAACCATAATGTTGAATATGAAAGGCAAAGATTGCAAGCCTAAGCGTTCTAGTGAGGCAACTCAAGTCAAGGGTCAGTTAGACCCCAACATATCATCATATTATCAATGTTTACCAAGGAAGGGGCTTCCTCCCTTAGAAATTGAAGACATTTTTATGTTGGTCATCAATTAAGGAGGCTTCCTCCACCTTCTCTTGTATAGACAATATCATATCATTTCACTTTCTAATTGCATTAATTAACACCAGAAGTACTAATTGTGAGTATCAAGTATCCAAATTGTTGACTACATCCAAGGCTTCCACCAAATAAGCCTTGGAATTGACACCAATTTTGGGCTCATCCAAAATCCTTGAACCAACTCTTTCTAACGATTGTTCATTTTATCAATTGGAATATAGGGCTCGATCATTTTGTTCAAATTTGAATTGGGAATGTCAATTTATTTTATCACTCCTACTATCCTCCCCAACCTTAGTAGCCAAAAATTTAGGAATTGGCATTTTTTATTTTTTCTCTAGAAAGATTTAGTTCTACCCTCAATTTTGCATTCATCTTCAAAGTATGATCAAGCCTTGCATTGAATACATAATTGCTTATCATCCTCAAATTTGATCAGTTGGCTCCATTTAACCCAATTGACTATAAGCTCATTTGATGATGGAATAGTATTGATTGCAACAACCTGAAAGAGAAATTTTCCCAAGTCATCATCAAAAGAGGATGTGTCCAAATCAATGAAGGTTCTTAATTGATGCAACTCAATTTTAATCATAAACTAGATTTATAAGAAGATTAAAAGAAAAAATACTATAATATTTTAGAATTCACAATTCTTCTTCATTATAATTCGAACGTTTATGTTGCTACAATGAGAGAAAACACTAATTAAAGTACAAATCCAAAATTACCATTTTTTTGTATTTTTTCATAAAACATTTTTTCCCATTTTTGGTAATTTTTAAAACAACTCATAAAAAGTTTTTTTTCTTTTTTTTCTTTTTTTTTCTTTTTTTTCTCTGTGAACCTTCCTAAAATAAGGTAAGATGAACAACCAATTAACATTCAAAATTAGAAATATGATTTCAAAGTTATTAATAAAAACCACTTTCTAAAAAAAACTAAGAAAACAATTGAAATCTTAAACAACCACAAAAAGCTTCTCATTCTCCTCTAGTTGAATCTCTGCAATTTGTTTTTTGAACAGATTTTTATTTATCTAATCCTTCCTATTGTACAAGATATAAATTTCATTAAACCGGAGAAAAGGAAATTCAAGTCTTCTTGATGTATATTTCTCCTCCTTCGTGGTCTTCCAATTTTTTGAGAATTTGTCCTCCATCTCTGCAACTGTCCCTAGATCCCTCTTCCTCTTTTTTTCTTTAATCCACATGTTATTCAATATCCTCTAGCCTTTAGATTCTAAAATCTCATTTATCTTGTATATACCTCTGTAGCATCATCATTTATCTCTTCAGCATACAATATATCAACATATTCTCCATTGCTACAATTTGCATAGTACTCTTGCAAACATGCATATACCTCATTAGCAAACAAAACTAAAACATCTTCATTAGCAATCATTTTATTAGCGAGTGTTTCCACTTTTTATGTTTGAACTTTAGATTAAGTAATTCAAAATGTCAGGAAGACTCGTCTGGAATTATGTTTACTTTGTGTTCTTCAATGCTTGGTGTCAAAAGAGTTATAGGTATATTTACCTTTTCCTCTATTGTTTCTACCCTTTCTTGCCCCTTCCTCTTTTAAATAATCTTTCAAACGAGCCATTTGATATTCTTCTTAACTAGTAGGTGTCATTTTTGCATTTCTAGTTCTCTTGGCTTTCATATTTGCCTATGTTCTTCCTTTATTTCTCTAATTTTTATCTCAGTATCTACTAGCCTCGTCTTTTTACCTTTTATTTTCCTCTCTTTATCTTCTTATTTTTTCTCATTTCTTCTTTGATGAATCCTCGTCCTACAAATACCTCTTCAACAAATCTATATGTTCAAGCAAGTCCCATTAACCTTGCTTTCACTTTGTATTTGTCTTGCCTAGGTCTTTTCTCCTCTCTATCTAATCTCTTGGAAACTAACTTCTCTCATGGTTTGGACACGATGGCACCCTTTTTCTTAGGTTTCTCTCACTGGTTGATCGACTACAAGCTCTCAGGGCAAAGAAGAAGCTCTTCCTTCTTCCCACAAAGATATTTCTTGATGAGGACCTCACAAAATCACAGGTAGCTGAACTAAAGCACTCTAGGAGTCTTGTGGTAGAAGTAAGGAGTAACGGGAAATGGGCAGTAATAAGGAATCTAAAGGCAGTTATTCGTGACTCACCTCCCAAGGGTTGGGATGAGAGACATACCCAAGCCAAATGACACTCTGAGCACCAATACTTTGGCAAGTCTAAGCCCTTCATTGGCTCTTTGCTTGTCAACTGTTGGAATGGCAATGGTTCCCTGTGGTCTTTGCCAGGCTTACTTCATGATGCAGTTGGGGATGCTGATTTGTTAGCTGTTACCGAGACTCATGAGAGTCCTGCTCGGCCCCTTCCAGGTTACACAGGGTATCAGTGGCTTTCAGTTTGCAGAGAGGAGGTCTGAGCTTCAGATGGTGTGCGTGGTTCCGGTGGAGTTGCTTGTTTGATTAGAGATTATTTGTTCAGTACTACCACATTGGTTCTTTCTGACACTTATGCCAGATTTATGTGGATCCGAGTTGGAGGTACCAGTCACCGTCAGAAAGATATCTTCATTGTTGTTTGTTACTTCCCACCGACTACCTCACCTTACGCCATTCATAGTGTTGAGGATGGGAACCCTTTTTCAGACCTATTTGAGAGCATCTCCAAGTTTGGGGCTATGGGCGACATCATCATCTTAGGAGATTTTAATGCATAGACTAAAGATCTCCAGACCCCCCAATATGACCGTGGGTCCGATTTCATTTGTACTACTGAGAGGGATCTTACAAGTATGGGGCTTCAGCATTTATCTGAGGATCACAGTGGACCTCTAACTTGTTATGGTCGCCACCTTCTCCAGCTCTGTGAGTCCTCCAACTTGGTGATTCTGAATGGCCTCTCTTGTTTTTCGGGTTCTGAGCTTTTTACGTGTTGGCCTCATAGTGGGGGTGCGAGTGTGGTGGATTACATCCTCGTTGTTACTTCCTTCCTCCCCTCCATCAAAAATTTTACTATCTCTCGTCTTCCCTTGGCTGATCATGCCCTTCTTAGCCTTTCGGTATGTGTTTCTTCCCACCCTTTACCACCCATCTCTACTCACCCTGCTTGGTTCTGCCCCCACACTCGTTTCTGTTTTGAGGATAGTGATCAATACCTCTTCATTTTCCATTTGAGAAGATTTCTCTGCCCAACTAGCTTCACGGATCACAATCAAGTGTCCGCCATGTTTCACTCACTTGCTACCGCGATTTAGGATTCGGCTCTCCTCTCTATCCCTCACCGCTCCATTTCCAGCACTCATAGATTAGCTCAACGAAATACTTGTCCCATGAATCAGTGGTTTGATGATGATTGTAAAACTTTCCACCGCTCCTTGCGCTTGGATTTTGATACTCATTCCCCCACTTTCACCAATTTACGGCTCTCTTACAAACGCTTTCTTCGCCATAAGAAGCGATTATTTATTGCTTCACAGGGTAGATCCCTCCGAGACACGCTTATTCAGTATCCCAAGTTGTTTTGGCGCATCATGTTCCCCAGGCGTAGCCAACCCCAATCCACCCCCGACCTTCATCTCCTTGCTTCCCATATCTCCACGTTGTATGACATCTCGGGTCAGTTCACCCCCCTTCCCAGCCCGCTCCCCCATTGTCACTTATTCTCCACCTCCAGCATTTACGAGGCCATCAGACTTATGAGATGCAACAAGGCAGCTGATGAGGAGGGTTTTCAGGCAGAACTCTTCAAACTCGGTACCATGATCTTGGGCCCTTATCTCTCTACGCTCTTTAATAGAGTGGTTTGTTTTGGTTTTCCGGACTCTTGGTCGAGACACATTATTCACCTGATCCATAAGTCTGGGCTGACCTCTGATCCCGAAAACTACAGGACCATCATGATTGGACATACATTTGCCAAACTTTATGCTACAGCTTTGAATACTATTTTATCCAGTGAACTTGATAAGAGGAATTGCAGGGCTAAGGGTCAAGCAGGATTCAGGACAGATTACCAGACCATAGATCATATCTTTACACTACGAGCTATTATAGAGGAGGCTCAATATCACTCGAAGAAAGTCTACTATTGTTTTGTGGATTTTCGTAAGGCTTTTGATTCCATCCCTAGGGCAGCCCTTTTTTAGAGACTGAGAGATATTGGTATTTCTGAGATCTTATTGACGGCTATTATGAGGTTATATGAGATCGTGATTGGTAGACTCAGGACCACAGAGGGCCTCTCTGATCCTATCTAGAGCACCATTGGGGTGAAGCAGGGTTGCCCTCTCTCACCTACCTTGTTCGGGATCTACATTGATGAACTCGAAGCTTTTCTTAGTGACTCCTCGCTTCCAGGTGATGGTTGTCATCTACACCAGGTATTGATCTCCATCCTTCTCTTCGCTAATGATGTGGTTATTCTTGCTTCCTCTCCTGAGGGTCTTCAGAGGCTTTTAGATAGACTTTCATCTTTTTGTGATATGAGATAGTTGGTTGTGAACCTTGAGAAGACTCGAGTCATGCTCTTCAACGGTCTGAAGACTTCACATCTCCATTTTCACTTCCAGGGTCGGGAAGTTGAGATTACATCATCTTACACATACCTTGGGGTTAAGTTTTCTGGATCTCGTTTCAGCTTGAGATCAGCTATTCAGCCTCGGATCAGTAAAGGGTTGGGTTCCCTTCCCATGCTTGAGAGACAGTGCTTCAGACACCACTTTCAGGATACATCGTCTAAGCTATCCCTCTTGGATTCCTTAGTAAGACCCACAATGCTCTATGGTTCGATGGTTTGGGGGTCCTTCTCTTTTAGACTCGGATTGGGCCAAGATCGAGAGTACCCAGATTATGCTCCTCCGTCGGATTATCAGATGTCACGGTTCTACCCCCCACAGCATTATTTTGGCCGAGTTCGGTGCTCACCCATTCAGACTTGCAGCCATTTTTTATTTGATCTGGTTTCTCCACCATCTTCGTGGCTTTGCTGACTCGAAGGAAGGCCAACACATATACCCTCATTTAGCATATTGCTCTTCAATTGCTATTGCTAACTTCGATCCTGCCACTAGAGCCCGCGATTGGTATGCTCAAGCTACTATCCTACTGAGTTCAGTGGGGATCGACATTGATCATCTTCCTCCCTACCAGTTCTCATTGGATGCCCCTGCTCATCTACTCCCTTCTCGGCAGGAGTTGAATGGGCATGTCAGACTTGACATTTACAGGAAGTATATCACACGGACCTGGGTGGATCCTCTAGGGGGACTACGTCCAAGGATGGCTTTCTACGCTAAGCACTTCTTAGTTATCCGAGATGGGATTATTGTACGCCCTAAGTACTTACATAGATATTGGACTCACGCCCTGCGTATCTCCCTTGGCTCCTTTAGGGTGGGCTCGCACAAACTTCGAATTCAAGTCGATCACCATATTGCTAGAGAGGATCGGGTGTGTACACTTTGTACCTTAGCAGAGGCAGAATCTGAGATTCATTTTCTTTTCAGATGCCCCATATACTACGAGATTAGAGGGAGATTTTACTGTATGTTTAGAGATTGCAGATCCCTCTCAGATTTTTTCAGGTACACAGATCAGCGTTGCATTGCACTCTATCTCCGCGAGTCCTTACAGCTTCGTGACCATACTTTACAGCTTTCATTTCCTAGGAGTCAGACCCAGGCACAGCTTATTACGACCTTCTTCTCACCCTTAACTCCAGCTCAAGGTGTGAAGCGACTGTACAGTTTCCCTAGCACAAGCGGTTCCAGATCGGTGAGACCCCGCAGGGGACCTTTTTGCCAGCGACACTCCTCTCGTAGCACTCAACTTCATCACAGGGCTTCTGGTAGCCGCACAGATCAGTCACTGTTGGACTTTTTCCCTATGAAGACGGATACCTAATCTTTTCTGTGATGTTTCCTGCTTTCTTCTTTTGTTGTGCTTGTTCTTTCTTTTTTTGGACACGTTTGGTGTTTCGTTTGTCTGCTTTTTCCTTGTTGTAAGCTTCCAGTCCCATAGACCCACGTTGTGGTCTTTTGTTGGACATTAATAAATTTATCTTATCTTATCTTCAACCTACACAAACTCAACTACAAAAACATAAACTCCCATGCCTAGACCTTCTAAGCTTTGATACCGAATAATGCAGCCCAAGTTTAATCATAAACAAGAGTCTAGTATCCCTCCATAGGAAGGAAAGGAGGAGACATGATATCCCCTATAATGAAGTGTATTTGTAAACAAAGGATAATCCAATGCTTCCAACCAACATATCTCCCCTTAGGAAGAAACAAATACATCAAATGATGAAGAATCCAATCCTTTCCCAAAGGGTAGAATGAGGATGAAAGTATCCATGTATGCATCTTTGAAGATTGAAGAGGTGTCTCCAAGCGCAAAGAATCCATCACATCATCATGATGAACAGTGAAATGTAATAAACAAAGTGAACAAGAAGAATAAAGAATGCTAATCTCCAAAGAAGTTGAAGAACTATCTCCAACTCCAACTGTGATGAAACTATCATCAAAGAGATGAGAAACCCCCTCAAGTATGTCTCCCAAATTTGTGCTATGAGACTCAAGAAACAATGTTGAAATGGCATCTAAGTAGTGGCATCCCACACTGCAAGATCTAAAGCACTTTGATTTTCCTATTGAATAGTATAACTCAACTCCAAAGGGGTAGGAGATAGAGGCATAGGATGCTCAACACTTGTTTCAAGAACAAAATGATTTTAAGTGTCCAAAGTTCTCCTTACATACATATAATTCACCTTTGGTAAAAGGGTGGATACATCATGAACATCATCAAAAACAACAACAAAATGAGAAAGGGTATATAATCCTAAAGAATGATCAAAAACTCCCATAGATATGACATTGTTGGTCTCCATGTCCCTACAGTGGACAAAATCAAGAGTGAAATCAACAATTTTACCTTGTGCCCCTTGAGTAATTTGGTAAATAGAAAGGCTATTGGCGGTCAAGGATGATACACAAATAACATCATTAAATGTCCCCTCTCCCATAGGAATAGAACCCTTTCAACAAACCTTCATTTATGTGTTATTAGCCCTCAATATATTAGGATAATTACAAAGCTCAAAAAAGAAAACATATCCATAGAAGATGGCATATGATGGGAAGCACCTGAATCCATAAGTCATTTACCTTTCTTAGGATGTGTGGAAACAATGAATGCTTGACCTTTACCTTTATCCTTGGTTGACAGTGTAGATGAAAAAGTTGTCAGATGTGTAGGAGTGGACACTAAAGAGGGCAATCTTATATTGTTCCTGTGAAGAATTTGAGTGAGCTCATCAATCTTCTTATGAAATCATTTATGTTCATGATGTCCCTTTTTTAACAATATGCACTTTTTACCCTCTGTCTTCTAGATGATTCCTCTCATGAAGAGAACTTGGGTCCAGAGGTATATTGAGGAGAATCATCACCTTTCTCATGAGGCTTGGGATTCTTGTGTTGCTTCTTTCCTTTAACATTGGAAACATTTTGTCATTTGCAAGAAGTGCTTGATGCTTTGAAGGATTCAATTAACCTATTTGTGTCAACTTTACTTGTTCCCTTATAGTCAAGCTACAATTTCATCAAGAGAAAGAATTTTGTATGCATGACCAAGAGCATCCATAGTAGCATGGAATGTAGAACCAAAATTTGAATATTTAAGACCTAGATTAGAAAGAATAGATAAGGTTAATTGTTCATCCTCTTTAGTAATGTTACAATTAGAAAGATCAAATTTAATAAAATTGAGGAAAAGTCTTAAATGTTGTCAAATCTGCTAGGATCTAAACCTATTAGCTCATACTCTAATTTGAATTGCCTCATTCTTTCAAATTTACCAAAGAGACCCCCCATAGTTGTCCAAGTATCGTGAGCATGTGTGCAAGATGCAATATGATATAGAAAACTAGGAGTTGAATGATTTGAGAGAGCCAAATGCTTAATACCTTCAATAAAGCATTTTCTCCTTTTTGCAACACGTGGCTCACTATGGATCCTTCCCAAAACTAATTCTATGCAAGCCAACATGTAACAACTAATTAGCCATATTTTTTTCCATTCATCATAATTTTATGGAGTGAGGGGTTTTGACTTTTGAAAAATCCTTTATACAACCAAAGAATGATAGAAAACAATTGATAGGTAGCTCCTTCAAATCACTAATGCAATCAAAAAACTAATATCAACCAATTGCTTATATAGCGTCCAAATGGCCTATTTCATAAAGTGGTATTTCCACTCTAAATCACTACAAAATGATACCAGGTCTAGGAAGTAGACAAAGAATTATGCACTTTCAAAAATAATTGAATCTAAAAATGTTAAACAAAGCCCTTTAAGTTGCAAATGTAGGATTACACAGGTATAGTCATGAAAATCTATAGTTTCTTATCAATCTGGCTACCAAAATTAGAAATCACCTTCCCTGCCATATGTCATCCTTTTATTTATTGTAGACATGTTGATGTAGCAAACATGGTGTGGTAGTCTTCTATTGGCCAATGTGTTGAGATGGCAATGTTGCCTTATGGCATCTTCTTGTTGGCTCTAAAGAATGATGTGGCAATGTAGTTGATGTGGAAATTTTTGCTGCATCATTGCGACCACCTCTATGATTTGTCTATATGGACCAATAATTTTCCTCAATATAGGATGGGATGGACAGTCTGGAAGGAGGCGTTGCTTATAAAGGTGTTGCGGGACTATGTATTAGTTCCTCGTTGTGGGTTGATTGTATTCAATGTTATTTTTATAAAGTATTGGGCGGAGACAAATAGCCGCTTTATGGCCCCAAATCTCATGGTCAATGAAACCTCAAGTAATTTGATAGCAAATATTGTTTGTTATTGAGGTACTAGGAAAATGCTAAGTCGCTAGAAAATGTTTTTTGCCTTGTTGTTTTATGTATGTGATCTACCTTAGGACCTTTGTCCCATATACCCCATGGGATAACATTGTGCCTTTTTTATATGTAGATGCACTGAGAGTATTTTTTAAAAAAACCACAAGTGACAGTTCCTAGTTGGAAGTTAATAACACAAAATGGGGGTAAAATGCACATGGGCCTTACTAAGTATTACAATATTCATTGTCCCACAAAAATAGAGAATATTTTTTGTTGCCCTTTGTAAACACTGAAAAACCACCATAGATAGGGGATCAACCCCCAAAATCTAATTAAAAAATACAAAACATAAATTGGGATAGTTCACAAAAAAAAAAAATTAATAAAATCATACAGTAGAGGGGCGGATCATACAACTCAATGTACAATTTGTTTTGCCTCGATTGTTGTCTAAGATGTGGACATGTCCATTCTTGTGGATTGAATATCATTCAATGTACCCTGTCATCACCTTACATTATCATATTCCAACCCCATAACTCAAATAAACGTGTTATCCCATCACAAACTAGTCTTTCAAAATCAAGCAAGCTTCCTCCAACGTTAACTTAAAACCCCTATTATTTCACTCATCGACCTTACTAACTGTTAAAAAGTAAGAATTGACCTTATAATCATATTTTTGAAATCGCAAAGAATAGGCTGAAATTATAAGATGAACTTCTAATTAGAAAATCAATAATATTCCATATCCATATGATCTACTCCACTTGATTCCTATTCTATATGGAACCAGAGAAAAGACCAACTAAATTGAACAACATATTACAATCTAATCCCCTACATGTGAATAGGGTATGCTTGAGGGAACTCTAGTGTACGACCCCTATATTCCCACTAGAGTTCCCACTGCACCATGTCTGATGGTTTTTATGTATCTGTCAAGTCTATTCATTTCTTTGTCAATCATGTCTTCATGAGCAACATTTACTAAGAAAAATTAACTGGCAAAAGCATGACTTCATTCCATAAGCAACAAAATGCATCCAATTTGTTTCTCCTCCTTCACCAAGCCAATCAAAGACGAAGCTATAATTTGTTAGCAATGACTCGTCAAAGGATGAAGTTGAACATGAGAGGTGACAGATAAATACATCTTCCTTGAAATAAATATGTAATCAAAGCAACATTTAGAAATCCCTTAAAATTGTAAAATATCTTGAAATCAAAACTTCAATATAAAAACATTTTCTAAAATCTGAAAGGATTTTAAAAATTAAGAGTTCCCAAAATTTTAAAAATCAAAAATATTTTCCAAGTCCAAAAAAAAAAATTGTTTATGACTAAAAGAAAACAGGTTTTGAGGAGGGCCTCAAACCTAATTCAAGGAAGGTTTTAAACAAAGGGACCTGAAACCCATATCGAAAAATATGCAATAAACTCCACAAAGAAAGGACAGAACAAAGATAGAACAGGACAAAGACAAAGAAGGGGGAACCAAACAACTCACATCCCCACAAACACTAGCTGGAGGTCAAGAAAAGTAAATACAATCAATCATCAGACCACCCAAAAAAAGAAAAAACAACAAGATTAGTATTGCCCCTTAGCTTCGATCTTGTGGGATCTAAGGGTCATTTTGAAAGGAGACGGTTTTTTGTAATGTTTTCCTTTGACTTTAATCCATCCTTCTTCAACTTTGGTCACCTCAGAATGCCAAGCCAACAAATACACGGAACTATGAGAGTCAATAGAAATAGGCACCTAAACTACCATCTAAAGTAAGCACCGAAGGAGAGAATAAGAGTCCAGTCGCTCATTATTCCCCCACACTCAAGCCCACTGCAGGGCCACACACAAGCATCGCCACATCCCTAGCCTCAACAATCGAAGCCAAGGGAATAGCCTCCTTAGGGCTTACATCAAAGCAAGCAACATTCACCATTGTAGAACCTATTGTAGCATGCAAGCAAGGCACATTGTCAAAGCCTGCAAAACACAAATCACCAGCAAAAATCATAGATGCACAAACGCACTCAAGAGCCCCAAAAGCATTCAAATTTGGATGGGTGGGAATAGCAGCAGTACCCGTCGTAGCGTACTTGTTGGCTTAAGTGATGCTATTGAGAAGTTTTATCAACAAAAAAAAATGTTACTAAAAATCCTTACATATATATATCAAGTAAAAAAAAGTTTACAAAATCAAAATATATTCAAAGTTCCAAAAACATCAAATATATGTTTCACGAAATCGCAACACTACATCAAAACCTTGAACTCAACAAATCACGAACCATCAAACAACCTATCAAGCTAGCCTAAGCAACATCAGAAATCTCTATCAACTATCATTTAATTGTGCAAGTTAATAGCAGATCCTTTAGGTGGCTTCTTCCCTGGGATGCAAGAATTTGATTGTTGAAGAGGGATCTCAAGCTAAGTGTTGTATGAAGGACTCAACAAAACCATTTTGGAAATATATCTTCTATAATCTTCTAGGAAAGATGTACAAACTAGTTTTACAACTTCGTAACTAACACCCATGTCACACAGTAGATGAGATGTATGAAATTATGTAGTTTTACCTAAATTTAATTGCAAAATTTTTGATACAAAACTTGGGAGCTAAAACTCATGAGTACTGGTTCACATGAATTACTATTTTATTAGTGATTCAACAAATCTCGCAAGAGTGAAGCATCAGGATTTCAAACTATTTTTCAGTGAGCGCGAACTATATTTTCCACAAATTATACCTCAGCATTGGATCTCCGTCTATATGGAAATGCAATTCTTCCTGTATTGTTTTTATCAAAACTGATTGTGTTGCTTACTTGCATAGCACGACTCGGCTAAAAAGAAAATACAACTGCCTTGCAAGCAAAAGCATTCGCTGATGACATTTATCGTCTTAATTTCCATTTCTGCATACCACTGTTTGTTCATGCAGAAATAAATATTCGAATTGAAGGACAACAGATAGCTGTAGGAGGGAGTTTTGCTTCAAAGATACTCCTCCCAGATTGATTTATTTTTAATGGGCTTGTATTGTGTTAAATGCTAAAAGCTCAAATTATTTTTCTCATTGTCAAAAATAATAATAGTTGAAGTCTCCAATTTTTTAATTATTTAGAGATTGATAGAGGATGAGCCATATTCAACCATACTATACATAAAAAAATATGCATAGATCTTAAACTTCAATTTCTGATTTAAGTCAACATAATATTAGAAAAGTACGTGCTTTACAAAACCAGAACCCTGTATTATTTAGAACAGAGGGTTTGGTAATTATCTTTGACCGGCAACGTTAATACAAGGCTCCAACAATTAACTATCATTTACTTTTAATACTTGTCCACTAGTCCTGTTACATTAACCTTATCTGTAAAATCCTCCAAGCAAGCCAGTTAAAAAATCCACATCTGGTGATATGCTGTAATCTCCCCTTAATTCGCCATGTGTTCCAGCAACCAAATGGTTCTATTTTCATACTTGAGAGATCAAAAATCAAAAACCTGCACGAGGTACGATTCCTCATATTGTCTATGTAAAAGACAATTAAAATATATATTTGAATCTTCATCACATAGCTCACATGCATCTCCTTACATCTGTTTGCACTGAGAATTGACTCAATGTCTATGAATCGCTAATCAAATTAGGCAGTTGGACTTTCAAGTTTTAGAAAATTACAAGGGTAAGAAAGATAGAGAACAGAGAGTACCAAAACTAATGTTGAAAGTCTCAAAGTAATCATGTGAAAATTTTGAATACCCAATATTCCAAGAGCTTTGGAAAGCAACTTCAGTCTTGTATCAAACTGTATTTCATGCCAGCACTCAAGGAACTGCTGAAGGTGAAGAACTAGAACCTAGGAGTAGAAAATTTCCGATTGTGTGTTGGTAACCCACACTGACTGCTCAAATAATGTTAGTGTTGATGCGACTGAACAGCATTCAGGAAGTCACTGTTTCCTCTAGGGTGACCTTCTTCAAGCCCGCCATGTATGTAAGATACACTGTCCATATAAATGCAAATGAATTGCTTACTAGAGGCTGCATAAAACATGTCCACAAGTTTAAGCTTCAGTAATATAAAAAACAATAACAATAATCCACAGCCTTATCATCAAAATGAAAGAAGTCATAACACAAATTTTGTATGTTCTAAAGAAACTTAAGATCAATTTACACCTATGATACTCCAGCAATTCAGAAACAGACTGCAAACATGAAGGGCTAATTAATCAACAAAACATCATTTTAAGAATACTACAGGTGTTGCTATTGCTTAAAAATATTCTAAGAAACACCATTTTGAAATACAATACCAGTAACAGGAGTATCCTAAATCCCTATCATAAGAATAATTCTGATGTGTCCTCACGACACATTACCAAGCCTTCAGAAAAACCTATTACATAAATCAACCAGTGAAGAAGTTGCATAGTTTAAAATTTAAATCCTCCTTCAAAAGCCATGTCCATTACACTGGATATCATACGTTAATGCAACCATACTTCTGATTTCCAGTTCTTGTCATCAAGCAATGCCATTTTGATTGTAAGGCAGAGAATATACTGTACTCCTAGTAGTGACACACATGAAATTGGCAACAAATTCTTTGTCTTGCTATCTTAAATAAAAACTAAATTTATTAATCGTCAAAGAGAATTGTTGCTTTTCAGTCATAGTTTAATAATAAATTTCTCCCATCTTCTATTCATTTACAGCTTCCCTCATCATCATTTGACTTCAATTCAAAGCATTAGCATTTTCTGTATATTTTTTCTATTTTTGTGGATTGTTCCTCGAATGAAGGTCCCAGATATACAAAAAAATAACAAAAGATCACAATAAGTTCTCATCCCAACAGCATTTCCAATTTATTTGGATAGAGAAATTACAAAAACCTAGGTAATTCCTAATTATTTAAATTCAAACTCATTGTTTTAGCGTGGACTTGTAAATCAATTTGATTTGAAGTTCTCCAAAGCAAATGTGTCCAGGAAGGACTTCATAATGTTTTTATCAGTTGTGGAGCTAATTATTTTGACAGTTAATTTGTCAGCTTCAGTTTAGGTGTTTTTATTTGTAATGGTTCCCACCAGCTTTGTTCTACCCAAAACCATAGGTTTCCTTTAAATTGAATAGTCGTAAACAAGTATGTCTAATTTTGGCTTGGGCTTTTCTGATCTACATGTATATACACAAACTGTATTTGATAAATTCTTTTGTGTTATTATTATATTGCTCTATCTGGTATGCTTTATTAGTTTCTACTACAGTATGCAACTGATCGTGTATCCAAATGCAAGTAAATGTTAACACCATTGCCTACATTAAGTGGGGTCAATACCAATTGACAACTCTATTGACAAAATTAATGCCGTTATGCCCAATAAAAGGCAGCAAAAAGAACAAGACCCAAGGTGAAAGCCCAAGCATGTCAAAGACATATTCAAGAAAGATGTCATGACATCCGACTGACTGCAAACACAAAGAATGGATCAAGGTTGCTAGACAAATTTCCCTACCTTGGGAGGGTTGCTGATCTCATAGGTCAAATTTAACAAGTCAACATAGCCACCTCAGTCTGAGGAATCTTTGTCCTATGATGCAGTCGGATGATGACATCATGAAAGGACAGACAAAAGCAACACTCATGATATCAAAAGGAGTATGTCAAAAGGATTAGAATGGAGAAAAGTGAACTTGAGGCTAATATGAACAGGCAGCACTAAAATCTCTGGTAGAGTTGAGGATTCTCACATGTTCAAAAGTGTTAGTTGCTGATTCGGGCACGTGAATTGGATTTGTGGATTCGTGATTTTTTATTTTTCCCATTATGATTCATGAGGATTCATGTGTGTGTGTGTGTACATTATATATATTTATTCCAAATTTGGCTTGTGGGTCCTTGGGGATTCATGATGGATTCGTGTGGATTTGTGTTGGATATGCGTGGATTCATGAAAGATTTGTGCAGGGTTCAGATTTGACCCTGTGGATTCGTCCAAATTCAAGGTGCGCGGATCCAGATGGATTCATAGTCCAAAACAAGGATCCAGACCTGGACCTGGACCCGGACTCAGACCTCCCAGGCATGAATCCAGTAACTTGGGTGTTAGGAGCACCAGAACATTCAAATCAAATGTTTCTTGAGGAGAAAGTTCTAAACACTAACTTTTGCATGGACATGCCATTGTGACTCCACAAGTGACCCCAACTGTTGAGTGGCAGAAACCACCCAAGTTCATGGTGGATGGATTTAAAAATGCAGTAAGGCATCTGCAAAACTTGTGAAATCGTTTGGGCAGCAAGTAGGGTATAATAATCAAACTTGTTGGCTGTGACCATTCCCAACCACCCTTAAAAATATGGCAATTGACTGGTACATTGAATTGTGCAAGAATTATGAAAAGCCTTCCATCAGGAATTCAGATTTCTCTGAGAATATATTCGTTATGAATATGTACCATCTCCATAAAGGCAAACATAAGAATGAGGGAGCTCATAATCAAAGGCTCACAGTCGAATAATAGACCATCCAAGGAACTTGAAAAGAAAGAGAACATAAATCTTCGTTATGCCCAGAGAGCAGTCTATCTCATCCAATGAACCACTAATGCTGCAAAACAGCAAAAATGCATCTCCTAGGAGCTACTGAAATCCAGAAAGCAATAATAATACATTCAATAGCAATAACATTAGTGAGGGAAATAGGACGGTCTCATGTAGCGTATTGCTAAACTTGAAGTTGGTAATTGACCACAAAAAGTATGGGGAGGTAGGATTCAAATGCAATATGATTCCAAATTCATCCTATCATACAGTGTTGAGTGCAATGAATGGGGCCATTTGCAAAGTATTGTCCAAGAAATCGAAGCTGAACAGAAATGCTTTGTAAATGGTGTGGATTTGAAGACTGTGATTCTGTTGGGTGCCTAAAGTAGATGACAGCATCAATATGATTGGTGTAGTGAGAATGGAAAGAAAATTATTATATTAATATCAATGAATAGCCAAAAGTAGGTTAATGGTACTCAAAAGTAAAGAACTTTACAATAGCAAGATCCATAAAGAGAAACCTACGAAGGTCCCACCAAAAGGAAAGAAGTACGAAACAAAGAAACCGGTACAAATGACCAAGAAAGGGGAACAATAACCCCAAAACAACTGTTAAGAAAAACTAGAGATTATCAAGTATCACTATCTAGATTAGGAATGGTGAAATCAGTAATACCATCATTGATCACTATGAAGGGAGTGATACAAGGTCCTATATGCTTATTAAGGTGTGTTGAGAAATGGAGGTCAGTCAAGGTTCTCCCCCGAGGATCTCATCTAACATCCAATGAGAGGGTAACTATCATAGTGGTGAAAAAAGCTTGTGACATGTACCTACCATCGTGGCAAGGGGGTGCCTAAGGAGGAGATCCATTCCAACAAGAAGATGAACTATGAACTCTAGTCAAAAAAAGACCACGATACTAAGGACAAATATGTTGAGGTAGATGATGTGAAAAACATTGTCTTATAAGTCTACCTATATCTATAAAAGTAGCAAAATCCAAAGCCTATTTAGAGCGACCAATCTTACTGATGTGCAAGAAAAAGGAGATGCATGACCAAAGGGCTCTTAAACCCCATTTGAACTCAAGTACGGATTTGTGCCAAAGGATTATTTCCTCCTAAAGATAAAAGGAAACATTGTAGTCTAGGAAAAACAAGAAAACGATAAGGGAAAATGTGTTGAGGTAGAAATTGTGAAAAACATTGTCTTACAAGTCTACCTATGTCTATAAAAGTCATAGTTGCATGGAGACGGGGGTACAGGGGTACTTTGGGTACAGGCACGGGTACGGGTATGCAATTTTTCAAAACAGGGGACGGGGGTATGGGTACATCAGTATTGTTATTATAAATTTAATATTTTATAGGAAACCTAAAAATATGAGTCATGAAATTTAGAGTTTTCAAGAACAGTGTTATGTTTGCAGATGTGTAAGTTTTCACTGTTTCAGTTTTAAATTTGCAATATGTTTGAAAGAATATATATGCTATCTGAAAATATAAAAATTGGAAATCTTATATGTTTTGAATCTCAATGCATAACAGTGAAGGAAGACTTTAAATATGAACAGCAAGATCATAAATCATTTAACAACATATTGTAAATGATAAATATTAAACTTCTAACCTGAATAGTGATAAAGTTTAGCAGTTTACTCTCCAGTGCTAATCAATTGACAATATTGTGTCATAGTTTGAAACTGATTACATATTAAATTATGCTTCATAAGCAGCAAGCCGCGAAACAAACAAAAATCCGGCATGGACAAAATTTTACTATTTTGCCCACAAAAAAATTAACGAGTGTTGACATGGCGTTCTCCCATGCAGGTTAGTACCACAGCAAGTACCCGGTATGGGAAACATGTCCCAATACCCAGTACGTGTACTAGGGGTCTGGGTACGTGCACCCGTGCAACTATGATAAAAGTAGCAAAATTCAAAGCACGTTTTGAGCGACCAATCTCCTTGATGTGCAAGAAAAAGGAGATGCATGACCAAAGGGCTCTTGAACCCCAAGTGAACTCAAGTAAGGATTTGTGCCGAAGGATTATGCCCTCCTAAAGATAAAAGCCAATCATTGTTCATCTAGATATCTTAATAAAGTTAGAGAGATGGTTATCCATGTGCCCACAAAGGTAGTAGTATCTCCCCTTGATCTCGTAGCAAATGAGGCATCTAAAGATGAAATGTTCCTTGACCTCCAAGATCTGACCAAAGCAAGTAAATGATGCAAAAGCATCCCAATGCAGCTTACCACATTTCACAACATAATCTCATTTCAGCTGCAGCAAGGAACCAAAGTTCTATAACAGCTCACACACATCATATCCAATTTTTTAGAGCTTTGAATCAATTATTGAACAGCTATCATCACCAAAAGCAACTAGGGGTTCTGAATTTTAGTGTGTCTAATTTGGGGGGCCTTCCAGTAACTTGTGAAGATCAAATAAACATTCACAAGGTAGTATAGGACCAGAGGCATCCAACTGGAAATGCATAAGATTTCATTAACTCTTTTAGCCTCATCATCTAATTTATGCCAGTCTAACACATTTCAAAAAACATCAAGAATTGGAACATTTTGCGACCAAAAAAAACATTTCCTAAAACCTAGAACATATATACAGATATCTTTTGGATTCATTCAAGCAGTTAAGTTAGAATCAAAGTTTTAAACCCTAAGCTTAGAATTCAGCATAAGAATTAGAATTAAATTAGAGGTAGAACATTTAAGATGTTCCCAATCGCTATCTCTACATCATATAAATCATAGTGAGCATGTGGAAAACCATGTACTATCATTCTGTGACATTGGATCAATAAGAAGTTGCTTGCTATTGTGTAATAAATTCATTGTGTTGAATCTAAGCTACATGACGAGTCAATCCTTTCTCTACACTCTCCATTCATGATTGCATTAAAATATGGTGATTTGTCTGAACCAATACCTAGTGGAAACACGCCATCGTTTAGCCAAGGAGAAACCTCAATGCATGCAGCCAATGATGTTGAATGTAGTTAGAAAAACATAAAATTCCTTCTCCACCTGTAAGCAATACTTAACATTAAAGAAAGCTTCGAACCATAGTAACACAAGGACACGTCCCCCCCTTTTGCCCCACGTCCCAAAGACGGGGACGCATTGGGGACTTGGGGACTTTGTTCCCCCATCCCCAGCGGCACCACCAAATTCCGCCACCTCCACCGAGGATGGGGGTCTTCCCAACGTTGACTATTTGCTGATTTTACAATTTATGTTCAATGTTTAATGTTCCAATTCAAGGCAATGTTCAAGTATTTACTCTTACATCTTTATATCATCTATTGCAATACATCTTTTCATAACTAGCATTTTAAGCATAGTTCCAAAAATCGCCATGAAATCGCCGAAATCGCCGAAATCGCGATAAGATTCATGGCTCCCGATTTTTTTGGAATCGGAAATCGCTGGTGGCGATTTTTTCGTGTGAATCGCCTGAATCGCCAAAATCGGCGATTCATGGCAAAAATCGCCAAAATCGCCATCGTGAATCTCCAAAAATCGGCCGCGGCAGCAAGGATAGAAAGTTCAATTTTTAAAAAAAAACACATGTTTTATTTGCTTTCTAAGTTGACTTTCCTCTTTGTTATAACCCTAAAGAGCCTTCTATTTGCTTAGTATGAGTAGAAGAGAGGAAGAGTGAGAGAGAAGAAGAGAAAAGAGAATCCATAGGTTTCCAACCGGCAAGAAGGAAGAGCACCAAAGAGATCAGAAGTCCATTTGGGGAGGCCATAAATTGCATTGGGAGCATTAAGGAGTCAATATCAACACTCCTCAACTCATTTGCAAGAGGTAAGTGTTGGTTTTTTTTTTACATGTTAGTGTAGTATGCATTTTTTGTTAAATTTTTTTAGTGTTCATTTGCAAATCTTGAATGTTTTTTATTTTTAGTTTTACTAAATTGCAAACTAGGGTTTGTTGTTTTGTAGTTTTTGTTTATTAGTTGCAAACTTTGATTTTTTACATGAATTTTTTTATTGCAGCAGCCCTTTGCTTTCATTTTCCAATTTCCACAATGGGTAAAAAAGATGAATGCTGGAAATATAATGAAGAGTTTCCTGGGAGAACCAAATATCAAACAAAATGTATATTTTGCAAAGAAAAAATAAATTCGGGAGGTATCTATAGATTGAAATACCACATTGCTGGCATACCTGGCCATGATGTCACAGTTTGCACTCAACAAACCGCTGAGGCAAAACGCTCTTGTTTAGTGGCATTAGAAAAAATTGAACAAGACAAGTTGACTAAGAAAATGCAACTTGAAGGGTTAAGAGGTATTGGCTCCCGTGCTCCCACATCCGCAACCGCATCTACATCTGCAAGTGCATCTGCATCAGCTTCCGCATCCGTAGGTTGTGTTGGGGAGGGTTCTTCTAGGCCTCCTTTTCATCCTAGTGCTAGTGCTCATGTGAGTGTTAGTGGTAGTCGGTCTCATACTGAGACAGAGTCCAACACCAACCTATTGCGGCCTAGAGTGCGGAAAAGCAGAATGGATAGTTACTTTGTGCCCCGCACTACTCCTAGCTCCCAACCCACGCTTGAGGGCATGGGTTTGAACAAGGAGATTCATGATGCTGCCAGAAAAGAGATTTGCAAATTATGGTACTTTTGCAACATTCCATTTATTGCAGCCAGGTAATTGATTCTTTTTTCTTTGTTATCTTCAAAGTTAAAGTTAAAAGTAAAAGTAAAACTTTAATTATATCTACTTGTTTTATGATTTTAGTTTTTGACATCTAAATTTCTAATCAATATCATTATCTATTTGTGACAGGACTCCTTATTGGCAGAACATGATAGATGCAGTTGCCATTTGTGGTCCGGGGTTTAAAGCCCCAACTGAGGCTGAGTTGAGTGGATACCTCCTGGAGGAAATGGTTGAGGATATGAGGCATGAGCTTGAGGACAACCGAAAGGAGTGGATCGAAAAGGGTTGCACCATCATGACTGATGGTTGGATAGATAGGAGGGGAAGAACACTCCTCAATTTTCTTGTATCCTGTGGAGGTGATTGATCATTCTACTTTCCTACATACATAATTTTGAATCGTGATTGACTATTTCAAATTTTGATTTGTTGATTGCTAATAGTAATTATAATTCGTTGTTTTGTTACTTGTAGGATATACCATGTTCCTCAAATCCATTGATGCTTCTGCTCATGTAAAAAACGCCACATACTTATGTGAGGTTATTGAGGAAGTTATAGCAGAGGTGGGGGAACAACATGTGGTGCAAGTGGTGACGGATAATGCAGCAAGTTATGTTGCTGCAGGTAAACTTTTAACTTTTTAAGTTTTGAAAATAAATTTATTTGAATTTTGAACTTTTTCTAATTCTAACTTAGAATTTCTAAGTTTCCTAAGTTCTAAGTTCTAACATGTTTGAAATTTGAATTTCTAATTATCTTAAAATTGTTGTAGGCAAACTTTTGATGGAGAGGCACCCCACCATATTTTGGTCCCCTTGTGCAGCACACTGCCTTGACCTCATGTTGGAGGAAATTGGCAAACTTGAGTGGGTCAAGTCATGTGTGGAAAGGGCAAAAAACATATGTAAGTTTATTTATAATCATTCATTTGTCCTTAGCACAATGAGGAAGTACACAAGAGACAAAGAGTTAGCTCGTCCAGGGATCACGAGGTTTGCCTCGAATTTCATCACCTTGCAGTCCTTGTTGACATCAAGGGATGATTTGAGGAGCATGTTTGTTGGGCGGGAGTGGATTTCATCTTCCTATGCTACGACCACTGCAGGGATAGATGTGGTGGATTGTATATTTGATGATGATGGTTTTTGGAAACCTGCTAGAGAAATACTTAAGGTAATTTTATTGCAATTTAACATTTAATATTTTACAGTTTACTATGCTAATTGTTTAATGATTTAGTTTTACCTTATATTATTGAATTATTCTATGTTTAAGTTTTGACTCAAATTTTTGTTTTACTTTATATGTAGGCCACTGAGCCTCTTGTATCTCTCCTACGAACTGCTGATGGGGAGAAGCCCTCTATGGGCTACATATATGAGGGCATGGATAGGGCCAAGGAGGCCATTAGAGCTCAGTATGCAGGAGTGCAGGAGAAGTATGCCCCTATTTGGGACATCATTGATAGGAGATGGCAGAATCAGCTCCACAGACCCATCCATGCAGCAGCTTACTTTTTGAATTCGGCATTTCGTTTCCGTCCTGACTTCAAGGCGGATGAGGAGGTTCTCACCGGATTATATACAGTGATCCAGAGGTTGAGTACTAATGAGGATAGCAGTGCTGCAATTATTGAGCTTGATAAGTTCAATAATAAAGAAGGGCCACTTTTCTCTAGCAGGGTAGCCATAGATGCTCGGGAAACGATACAGCCAGGTAAAAATTAAATAATATATTCAATGTTCATGAATCTAGATTCTAAACTTAAAGTTGATTATGTAATTTTAGAGTTAACTTGTAATTTGTAATTTGTAAATGAGACTAATTATTTTTATTTTCCCTTATTTCAGATAGATGGTGGCAAATGTTTGGGGCCACAACCCCAAAACTTCAAAAAATTGCCATTCGTATTCTGAGTCAGCCAAGCAGCGCTTCTGGATGTGAGCGCAGTTGGTCCATGTTCGAGCACATCCACTCGAAGAGGAGAAACAGGTTGACAGTGCAGAGGTTGAATGATCTTGTCTTCGTTCATTACAACCTCCGTCTTAGGATCAGACAGATTTTGGGCACTGACTCCTCTCCGATCATTCTGGAGGAGATTGATCCAGAATCAGAGTGGCTCACAGAGGTTGTAGATCCAGTCTTCACTGAGGAAGACCGTGCGTGGATTGACCAGGTGGATATAGAGGCTAAGGCAGCTAGAGCACGTTCTTCAGGCATTGGTAGACGCACACGTGCACGCACAGACACAGGCCCTAGCGACATTCGTGAGCCCATCTTATATGCGGGAGATATGGCTCGACAGTCCTCTAGGACCTACATTAGACGCCTTGCTACTAGGCAAACTGGATACTCAGAAGGCTAAGGCTGAGGCTGTAGCCGAGCTTGAGGATGATGTTGAGGATGATGATGACTATGAGCCTGAGGCTTGAGCTGGAGCCTTGTTTTTATATTTTGTTTACAGATATTGATACTGAATCATTGATAAGACATATGTTTCAAAGTTTCAAACTTTCATGGATCTTCATCTTAGATTCTTACATAAATTTATGATTTGATGTCTTATGGGTCATCTTACATACATTCTATGATTTAAATCATTATGATCATTTGATTTCTATTTACGTCAGCTAGCCTACAATTTACATTTTAGAATCTTAGATAACATAGTTACGTATGTGATGGATTTTATGTTTCATGTTTATGTATGTTAAGTTTTAACTTCTATTTGATGATGTTATAGTGTGCTTAAGTTATATTCAATAAAGGGTGAATGAAATAAGTTTTAAATTGTTAAAATCTTTAAATTTAAAGGGTTTTTTCAAATTTGTCGATTCATCGCCGATTCATTGCCGATTCATTGCCGATTCACGATTCGATTCGGCCTTGCCGATTCCGATCCGATTCCGATTCACGTTTCTTTGATTTTAAGTACCATATGTACAATATATAAAACCCCCCTTGGTCCCCTACCACCATCCCCAAATTAAGGCTCCTTTGTCCCCGTCCCGAAAACTAGTCCCCTCGTCCCCTAGGGCGGTGGAACTATGCTTTGAACTATGTGGTACACGAAAAAAAAGGAGCTAAGGTGCATCCAAGGAATACATGTAAGGAGGTAGTCTATCGCTTAAGATGCCAATGGAAAAAAAAGCAAGCCAATATAAGAGTACCAACAACAATTACATGGGCATTGCAGCAATCATCTCAAAAAGAATGACATTAAGTAAGCCAAAATATAGTCTGAAGGCTTACCAATTGGGTTGCAAACTCAACCTAGACAATGTTTTGAGGTGCAATATACTTATACGGTTAAACCTAATAATGAACTGCAACATGAGAATTTGAACCCTCTCAATCTAAGTCTAATCAGAAAACCCCAAGGTGAGTCCCCAAACATCATAACCATAACTATAGAAAACTATAGGCTTGATGATGGTATCAAGGAACATATTTGAAGGGATATCTTGGAAGTTGATTTGGAAACAAAGGCATTCCAAGATAAACAAAGTGGCATATCCCTTGCAAACTCATGAATGTGAAGCAAGCTCCACTCTATAGGATATCCAAAAATTGGACCCCAAGTATGCACAAGTAGATGCGATCTCCAAAGCTTCCCCTTGGTAATGGAACTAGATTGAAGAAAGAAGACTTATAGGGATGTTGAAATCATTCAGTTTGAGAGCAAATGCCCACTACAGGCACCAACCCCTCATTCAATTCATAAGCACTAACCCACTACAGGTACCAACCCTCCATTCAATTCATAAGCACTCACCCACTACATGCACCAATGCCTCATTCAAGTTGTTTTCACATGAACTATAATTCTCTTCTTCAATCTACTCTATTCTCTTCATGAAACTTACTATAAATCTGTCACAAATTCTCACAAAAGTCTCTCCAATATGCTTCATAATTCTTCTCCAAAAACTTCATCTTTGCAGATACCCTTTATACAAGTCTCATAAAGTCTTCACAATCAGGAATCTGCTTATATAGTCTAAATTGTTGTCCATATATAATGAATACACATTGCATTACTTTAAAACATTTCACAAATCTCTTTTTATAGATTCACAGAGGAAGCAAAGACACATCTATTGATTAAGACTTGTTACTTTTTCTGTTCACGTGTAACCATTTGTGACTAATTCAAATAAAATCTCTGGCATGTTATCCTCCTTAATCCAAATAATATCAGATATATTTAATTACATTAAGGAATACATACTACACTCTTCTCTCATAAATCTGCAAATGATATTCTCAAAAAAAGTTGGTCTTGAAACTGTTTAATATATTATATTTTATTGTCTTCTTACACACAACACAACACATTTCTTTGTTTTCAATCTCTGTATGTATATTTACCAACGTATACATTTCCCTTTGAAAAAGGCATATGGACAAGCCCTGAACAGCAAGACTTCTTTGAAACAGATTATTTATTTCTAGTAATCGCACCTTTTGGATAAACTATTTCCTTTAAAAGAACAAAATAAATTTTTATTTTTGTTTTTAATCAAATCGCACCTCTTCATTGGTTATGGTTTTGCCTCAACAAATCAGCTAGCATTCTTTGCAAATGAAGTCATTGAACTCCAATGTTTATTAACATAATCATATTAACCTTGTTTCTTCTCTCAATGAATTGCTGCTTCATCAGTTTGTGTGTCTTTAATGGTTTTCTGACTTTACCACAGTTGCCAAAGTTCACTGCAAACTCTGACAGACGGACCCCGGAGGATTTTGGAAGAATTCGCAGCGAATTTGATGTGAAGCAGACAACCTGGGCCGAATTTAGTCCAAAAACAATTTTTTTGACTTTTTACAAAGATTTTTGTTTTGCCTAATTTTGAAATATTTGACCCTCCAACCCTAAAAATGACCACTAAAGAGGCTAAAAAGGTTATTTTATATGTCATTTGTACATTTGTGAATAAGAAAAGAAAACTTCTTGCCTCCATTGCTAAACTTTCTTGTTTGGTTGCCATTGCTCAATGAGTTCTGATAGGTGATTGTTGCATATGCTCTAACCTTGTTAGTGAGCTATTCCTACTTGGTTTGCGAATTTGGACAACTCCTAAAATTTAAAAGACATTGAAAAAGAAGATTTTTTCAACAAAATGTAGGGTTTTGCTCATTTTGTTTGTTTTTAATATTTTTTTGAATTATTTTTACAAGATGAATTAAACTCACAGCAATTACTCAGTAAACCAAAAGACAAAAGATTCTTCAATTTATCTATAAATTGGATTAAAAATGGTTACGGATAGGTTTTTTTCCTTAATTTTGCAGCAATTAAATCCTAGAAACTGAATTTTTTTTACTGAAAAACTACACTTTTACTGCTGATTATTTGCTATTGACAAATCAATTGGACCAATCATATGCAGAATTTCACAATTTTAATGAACAAAAATCATAGACGGGGCAACAGAAAATGAATCACAACTTACTGCACATTTTAAAAGATTTACGATTTCATGTTAATGCTTTACCTTGTCATTGTCAGGACACCTGGAATGAAAGTATTTGGGAACATTTAGTGACAAAACCTTGATGTACTTTATAATCTGACAATGAATTATCTATCTTTTGGTCATATCACCTGCAATGATTTGTTATTAATTCTATTTAGCTGTGGCAGTAGTTGGTTTTTGGTTAGCTTTCCTACCTATTGCTTTGACACAATGTGTCAAACTAGGATGCGTACATAGATACCTAGCAGAGGATAACTATCCATAAATTAGAAAATGTGTACTTGAAAATTTGTTTTGCTAGCTATTGGAATGCAGTAAATTTTAAAGTTTGTATTTAAATATTCAACAAGTTATATTTATTACTTTTTTTCAAATTTGTAATCAAGTTAATAAAATTGTATGTATTTTAGAACTCAGATATTAATTCTATATTTTAATTCAGTAATTGTCTCGCATTCCAGAAAATGCAAATGGTTTTTTCTTTCCCATTATCGAACTTCCCTGAAACTCAGAGAAACACTGATAAATACTCAGCTTGAGGCTGATACAAATGAAAATCGATTATGGCTGGTGACCTTTGGATGTTATCTGTAAATTTGTGCTCATACAAGAATGTAACTCGTGAAAACCTTGAAAGCCAACCCCATTTAATAAGAAACACAATGATCAATACACAATGAGCAACTTCAATTTCAAACTGCGCTAAATACACATATGTTCAGTACAGAACATGAATTGTATCCCCACTCTTACCAATGAAAAAAATCTAAGAATTACCTGAAGATGCACAGGGACATATCTATAAGTAATGAAATCACACAGAGGCCAATACATGGCACCACTTTTAATTGTAGGAAGAAAATCCCGTTTCAATCTTGCAAAGATTTCACTCCCATTCTCACCTGCATTTAGAGTCAGAGAAAGGTCAACTAACTAATTAAAAAAATGTTGAGCACATTCAACAGCAAAAAGCTATCTGAACCACTAGCATGTAGCACATACTGTCTCAAGTTACCTTTGCAATAAGTGAAATACACTATGGCAAAACATGATTGAGTTTGGCCCATTTTAAAAGATTGAAGTATGCATCCATGTTACTCCAAAGGTAAAATTATTTACAACAGATACTTAAAGGACAGATGTTCCCTAAATTGGAGAAGGAAAAAAGGAACATGGACCTGCATCTTAATTGAAAAAGAATTCAACATGTTTAAAAATATCCAAGCCAAGCTTAAACAAACAAAAACCAACTCTTTCTAATGTTTGCATATTTACTGAGCAGAAATATATCTTCTAGAAATATATTCTACTCAACAAAGATAACCCATTTTCCTAAAATAGTTTAAATTTAAACCACCGTTAGAAATGCATTAGAAACAGCCTCTACGTAAAAAAAAACCTTGTTTACGAGACGGGGACGTCCCTAGGACAGGGGAACAGGTATGGGACATCCCCCAGCCGTCCCCAAAATATCCAAATAAGCAGGGGGCGTCTCCGAAACTTGGGGACGCCTAGGCAAGATGGTATGGAAAGGGGACACCTAGACATCCTTCAACCGTACCGGGGATGGACAGCCGTCCCCAATTTTTTGCATGCATAAAATACAAAGGTCAACATTAAAACAAAAATTTAAGGCTCCCTCTCCCAACTTGGTCACCCAGGTGGGCCCCACCCCTCCAAATGCCCTAAAAGGTTAAAAGAGACCACATTTTGGTTGTTTTGTCATTTGTTTGGTTCTGCTAGTGAAGGTTGGAGTGTGTTGCAGCTGGCTAGTGTTTTCATTTTGCAAGGAAGAGGAGGTGATTTTTTTGCTTCCAAGAGCGTGACCAAGGGTTTGAGCTTCCATTTTGTGCACCAAAAGTATGGAACTCTTTATGCTTCCATTTTTCATTTTTAAATAGATTTGTTGCTTGAAAAGTCTGATTTAAAAAAAAAAAATCATTGTTTCAGCTCATATTTCCATTGCATATTTAAATCTCAAAACAAAGCACAATGAGTAGTAGTGGGAGTACTATTAGTAGTCATGATGAGGAAGAAAATGTGGTTGAGGGTGATGTTGCTAGTAGTGGGACTAGAAAAAGAGCTGATCCTAAATTTGATTTGTTTAAATGCCCTTCCACCATTATGAAGGATTTTGCAAAAGGTCATTTCAAAAGGAAAAAACCTCTTCTCCAACATGTCACACCTAGGCCAAAAGATAAAAAGAATTCAGGAGGGACTAGGGTGTGGGATTGTCATATTTGTCTTGATGATTTTAGGGGCAGCTATACAAGGGTGTAATCACACTTTTTAGCTGTTGCATGTCATGGAGTCAAAACTTGTCCTAACTTGACTGATGAACGAAAATTAGAATGCAAAGATTGCACTCAGAGGCGTAAATGGAGGGGCAAAATTTTACAATGGCATCACCATCTATTCTGTCACAATCATCTAAGCATATGTCATTCGCCATTAGTACTAGTGGCAGCCCTAATGAGTCTAGACGGAAGAGAAAGATGAGTAGTGGTGAGAAGGGATCGGTGGAAAGTATGTTTAATGCACAAGCAAAGGAAAAGTGTGAGGCATCCATTGGTAGATTCTAATTGTATCCCATATCATGTAGCCAGTTCCACTTATTTTCAACAAAAGGTAAAAAGTATATTGAATATCAATCCCTCATTTATACCCCCTGTTGAGCATAAGGTACAAACCACCATCCTAGATGAAGAGTACTCAAAGGTTGCTTTTTTGTTTGAATATATGAAACGAACTTGGGTTAGGACAGGGCTACTCTATTGTGATGGATGAATGGACCGATGTTAGACATCAACCACTTATCAATATCATTATCACATCCCCTGTTGGCTCTTATTTTTTGAAAGTCATAAATTGCTCAATAAAGAAGGATGCAGAATTCCAATTCACCTTTCTGAGAGATGCCATAAAGGAGGTTGGGTCATCTAGTATTGTATAGGTTATCATAGATTTTGCACCTATGTGCAAATCAGCTGGTATGATGATAGAAGGTGCTTATAGGCACATATTTTGGACCCCTTGTTGTTTTCATTCCTTGAACAATGCATTGAAGGACACAGGGAAGATTGAATGAGTGAAACAGGCGGTGCTAAAAGCTAAAGAAGTGCAAATGTTTATTTGCAACCACCACACTTCACTTGCTCTATTTAGGTCCCTCTAAGGAGTTCCTCAAACCAGCCCAAACAAGGTATGTCAATTTAATTATAGTTTACATTTAGTTTGTTTTAAGTTATTTTTATTTATAAGTGTTACAAACTTACATGTGATGTTTTTAATCATTAATGTTTAACTTTATTAATATTTTAATTTATAATTGTCGCTATAGATATTGCACATATTTCATCTTCATGGAGAGGATGATTGAGGTGTATGAGGCCCTTCAATTCATGGTGGTAAGTCCAAAGTGAAGACGATGGTCCAATTCTAAGTCCTATGAAGGAAAAACAATGAAGCAAAGGATCTTTGATGAGAGTTGGTGGTCCACAATGAGGTAAGTTTTTTATTTTTAAATTTAATGTTAGTCTTTTGCTTGCTGATTTGCATACTACCACTAACAGTCTTAAAAAATTTAAATTTCTAATTTCTGATTTTAATTTTTGTTTGCATCTTACAGATATATTTGCTCTGTCTTAGCACCCATTGTAGATGTCATTAGATATGTTGATATTGATGCTCCTAGTTTAAGAGAGATATATAAGACTATTGACAACATGTTGGGGAAGATGGAGATAAATGTTGCATCAAAGGATCCTACATTGGGGTTTTATGAGGAGCATATTAGGCCTATTGTGACGCGAACGTGGAACATGATGAATACCCCGCTTCATATAGAAGCCTTTGTTCTAAATCCCAAATGGTATGCACAATTGAGTGGAAGGGGCCTCCCATGTGATGATCCCGAGGTGTTGGATGGCTTCGCAAGGGCCATTTATAAGATGTATTCAACTCAAGAGGCCTCTACTCTTCGTGTACAATTCCTTGACTTTACCAACCTTTGTGGCCCAAACTTGGGTAAGCCACAAGCAAGGTTGGATAGAGTTATTTTGGTACAAAAAGATTCTATTGGATGGTGGACTTGGCATGGGAGAGATACCCCTATGTTAAAAATACTTGCCACTCGCCTCCTCACACAAGTTGCTAGTTCCTCAGCTGCAGAGAGGAATTAGTCCACATATTCATTTATCCACTCCATCAAGAGTAACAGGCTTTCTCTAAAAGAGCAAAGAAGCCAATGACAGTGCATCATACTCTTCGACTTACGGATCGTCAAACTCCAGAGTATAGGCAGACACCAGCTTTGCAATGGGATGTTGAGCCTGAAGATGTGGCCCAAATAGATGAGGATGACACAACACCAGGATTGATTGGGGTTCCATTAGAGGAGACCACTTTTTGTGGAGGATGATAGTGAGGACTTTGATTTTGAACAATGCATCATGCTCTTTGACTTGCGCATCGTCAAACTCCAGAGTATAGGCAAACACCAGCTTTGCGGTGGGATGTTGAGCCTAAGGATGTGGCCCAGATAGATGAGGATGACACAGGACCAGGATTGGTTGGGGTTCCATTAGATGAGACCACACTTCCTATGGAGGATGATAGTGAGGACTCTGATTTTGATGCCATGGAGGCAGAGGCAGAATAGGAGCAGCAGTCTAATTTATTTGTCTATGTTGAACTTGAACATCATGATGATACATTGATAGGTTATGGCAGCCCTCTAGCCTTTGGACATATTTGGATTTTCAGATTTTTATGATATTGTTCACTGCTAAACTTATATTTCAATATTTTTGTTCACATATTGATATGCATATTGACAATTGAGTACTGAAATCGGTTTATTTCCTAGATGGCATTCAAATGTTGTATTTTAAGGTTCAATAATGGTTAAATGACATGCTTTGTGCTTAGTTTCACATGAATGACGTGTGTATTTCAAATTTCAGCATATATTTTAAAATTTCCATATATATATAACCATCCCCGTTTGTCATCCCCCCCGTCCTTAAAATCGCCAAAAAAAATTGTCATTCCTGAAACTCGAGAGAACATAGGCAACAACCCATGTGCTTGAAGAAAAAAGCAGGTAAGATAAATATGAATAAAGACCAAAAAGAAATGGCTCAAGGTCAAGATTGTTATGTGCTTACTTGCAAATATCTTGTCTAATGAAGATTCATAGCGCAAGTATGATAATGCAATGTCCCCTACATAAACTTTGTAACATACCAATTTTCTTAATCAAGTTTCAATCTAGAAATAAACTGATTTCCTAATTCACATGACTAAGATTCCAATGGCTGTTAGAACTGAATTAAAATCTATTTATAATGCTGAATTTACCAAGAATACATAATGAGAAGATAACAATTAATTAACTTAATCAGCTGGAAGTAAATATCAGATGTAATTATTCAACTACTTCTATTTATTCAACTGAAAATTAAATAACAGATGTTCTTGAAAAGAAATATCTAACTTAAGTAAAGTTATTTGTAAAAGCTAATTAAAAAGTAAATAACTTTCATCTTGAAATGAAATAACTAAACATTCAGAGGTGAAATGAACATACAATGAATATTGTGAAGCTTCTTCTATTGGTTGTCCAAGCCCTGGCTTTGGTGAGAGAAGAAGCATTGACATAGGCTTAACCTCCCAACCATGGACCATTACTTATCCCCACTTATTCTAATTTAATAGAATGACCCTCCCTACCTCGAGGTCGGGCTTGGGATGTTCATTAATCCAGCAATCAGAGTATCCAGGTGGGTTGAAGTCCCAATAGTTATTCGACAAAATAACTAAAGCGTCTAACAATCCACAAAGATCACTTGTTTCGGCAAATCTGCCTAATTCCACCCTGGCCAAGGATTTCAAAATGTGAGTCATCAAACCTGATCTCCACCACTCGGCTTGACAATATACTTTATGAATAGAACATGCATGAGCTAATGCATTATTTATTTGATTCTAATGTTATTCTTGTTTTACAGGTATCTCTACACCTCCTCACCAAATTCAAGCCATCAAGCCAATGATTCCTTGGTGCTTTCAGATTAACTTCACTTAGATACTTTACACCTTCACCATATTCTGGCATTTTGCCTGGTGAATTCTTTGGTGTTCTGGGTTCAATATCTCAATCTCAGTTATCTAATATTATATTAGGTTGTAAATGATTTTATCTGAGATGATAGCTTTCAAAAGAAAAATTCAGTGAGATTACATAGTCGGATATCTAAAAGAAAACAATAGACTTGAGTAAAAATCATTGCTATGTTATTACATATGGCAATCGGCAAACTTTCAAAGAACGTGACAAACTTTAAAAGGAAAATGGCAGTATTCAAGCTTTTATCACAGTCATATACTACAAAGGAAAAACGATAATCTTTGTAATGAAATACGATGGTCTTATATACAAATCGGGTTTTACTTTCACATATTAATATTAAGTGAAACTATGATCTGACTTGTCGGCTCAAGGATTAAACTCTACATTCGTAATATAAACGGGAAAGTATAAATGACTATACGAGTTGAATTTAGATTCCTTATGTGACTCTCTCTCTGTCACCAACTTCTGAGAAGGTTGCACTTGTATAACTCGCCTGTCTCGCTCAGTGACCCATGGAAGTTGGTATTGATGTGAAGCAAGGCAAAAATATTATCTAAACTAGGTTCAGTCACTATTGCTAACAGGGAAACTCGACTACTGAAGAAATAGGAAGGCCGATGGAATGTGAAAGAATGCAGATAGACCATAATAAAGATTTTAGCCTGTCTCTACAGCTACCTTCGGTTACAAGATTCAAATCGATAGTCACCAAATCGACTTAAAAGAAAAAGAAAGAAAAGACAGAAAGGTGAGAAAGAAAGAAGATGAAAGGTTTTCATAAATTATTATTATTTTATTTTCTCATCTATGCTTATATGTACGTAATGATAAGGTGGCATCATTGGATTATTATTAATAGTGTAATGGTGTCATTTTATTATTATTTACATATGACTATTGTTTACCGTATGGGGTAAATAGATTAATGCACATAGACAATAGACAAGAACAGCAGTACTCCTTTTATTATTCGCATATGCCAAAGAGATTACATAATGCTTCTGATGATGATTACAATCCATCTCGGATGGTGTATATATACTTCCCGAAGAATCTTCCCGAAGGGGTTCGTCGGCTACATAACAATTACCGAAGGGCCCGTCGACTACATAACAAGAACCTTCCTGAAGGGGCCCGTTGACTGTTTTACAACTTTACTGACAACATCATTCCCCCAAAAAAGAAAAGTCATCTTCGGACGACAATACAACAAAACTCAAAACAACTAAAGTACATTAATACATAAATACTAAACAGAGGGATGCGTCCTTGGCGTAGTGGTCGTCCGCGCTCTCAACTTGTTCAGCTCCGCCCATAGCTTGTAGACTTGCTCTTTCCTAACCTTCAGTTGTGCTTCTGCCTCCATCTGAAGCTCTAGAGCTGACTGCATCATTTCTACAATTTCCCTCAACTCTTTCTCCTTTCCTACTGCCACTTGTTCCTTTTTAGCTGCCAACTGTTCATTTTCTGCTGCCAACTTTTGTAGCTGACTTTGTCTGTCTAACAGGGCTACCCTCTCGGATTCCTAGGCCGCCCTCTCTGAGACCAACCTAACAGCTGACTCCTCCCGAGCCCTCTCAGCTGCTACCTAATCTGCCTAAATCCTCCTAAGAGTGTAATATGCCTCCCTATATAACTTCACGACTTCATGAATCAAAGCCTTTACTCAGCTCTCCATCCCAGAATCTCTCGTCATGGCCCAGTCCCGTTGCACCTCTACAGTCTCCACATCCGACCATCCCCGCTCCTCAAAACAAACTGTAAAGGCAGTTGGGCATCCTAATCTCATAAAAGATATGACTCCCTCCAGCTCCTTCACTACTATGTCCAACGCCTAAGTCTCCGCCAAAGCTAACACTTGGCAAGCCCGCGTCGCTAGAGCTGCTACATTAGCAAGAAATGCCTCTCTCATCCCTATCTCCCATGCTACTAGATGTTCCTGTTGCACACCCATAGCTGTCTCTACTGCTTCCACCATACGCTCAACAACACTATGCGACGGTCCCACATCCTGAACTGGCTCCGCTACCAATGCCTACTGAGTGTCTTCCTCCGAAATGTCGTCCCGTGTTGGTGTCTGCATATAGGCCATCCGAGGGACTAGAGCATGGTGGAACCGTGTACTCAACTAAGTACTCAACCTTTGAGTTCTACTCTCCCCATCACGCTCAAGTGATGCTAAGAGTGTTGCATCCACCATAACTATTGCATCCGACCCTACTACATCCAAGTGCACACCAGGCGTACTCTAGCTCTCTACTATCTCTGGTACTGGTAGGTCGAGTACTTCCATGGCAGTCTCCTCTTCCCCCTCTGGTACACTCTGTATTGAAGGAGCCACAGTTTCGGCTTCTGGTTGTGCTTCGATAGGTGCCACAGTTTCTACTACCAGAAGTGCTTCAGCAGGAGCTGGCATACTCGACTAACAGGTGCTGCCACCCATGCAAATCCCTCGGCAAACTCAACTGCTACTCGGATTGGGGGAGGCCTTACCCCGTGCTGCCAAGGTGCTAGGGTGCTGCAATCATCACTATCGGCTGTCGTGTCTATCCAAACCCTAGTATATGCGCCATGTGTAGACCCGCTAGAACCAAATAGGACGTGGCAGATAGTGTAGGGCGCGGAAATAACAAGGGAGTGGCTGTGACAATCTCAACCTCTTCGTCATCGTCTTCCCTTTCGTCCTCACCCACATTGTTCTCCTCGGAAGATATCTCCTGCTGTCTGCTGTCCTTATCACCTCCTGTATCAAGTCGAGGTCTCTTCTGTCCTACAGAGCCCTTTTGCCCAGTGGTTGAGTCTAAGTGTCTCCACTACATGATAGGAAGTTCCTCGGGAGCTAATGGTCCAGGTCTCGCCTCCAACCTATCCTTTGGAATCATCCGTGTTGTAGCATCGAGGAAGAAACCTATGGCATAATGTGGCATATAAAATGTCTTATGCTGGAGAGTCATAAATTCATGCATACATTCAACCAGCGCAGATGCCCAATCATACACCTTCCCATTCATTATGCCATTCATCATAGATACTTGCGGAAAGGAGATATCAAATGCCCTACTTGATCCCGTAAGTCTGCTCTTAACTAAATCCATCAAGCATCGCCATGGTCCCTCCTAGATGTCCATTTTCTTCAATCCCCTACCTTTTGATGTCTCAGCCAACGCTTCCTATTCTGCTTCAGCCATGTCTCCACATACCAGTCTGATCAAAAATATTTTTAACTCCTTGGAAATCTTCTTCGCTTGAACCTTCTTGCCCTGTGGCCCTAGTATACCAAGCACCCACGTGAAATCCGTTGCTTTGAATGAAACTACCAAGTCTTTTCCCAAGTACTGAAATGTGCTCTTCCGAGAGCCCTTGCCATAAGTCTCAATCATGACACGCAGGAAACCCTCGTATTCTCGAATGCAAAAAAAAGGCATTCGAATTGCCCATTCCACTTGTGCCCTTCTGATGCTGGCTTTTACTGGGTGACTGTCTTGAGTTTCCTACCACCACTTCCTACAATCCGTACCACTCAATCCTTCAAATGCTATATCCTGTGGTGTGATCTCAGTGGTTGCAGGTGCCTGAGCCTTATGTTTCTACTTGCTGTTGCTACTGGTGTCTTCATTCAAGTTACCTGCGGTCAACATTTTCATGCCCTTCTCAGTTGTAGATTCTTCCAATAGTTTTTCCCACTTTCTCTTGCTTACAAACTCCATTTATTCTTAGGTCAATTATTTCTCCACACAATTTCTTTTCCCTCGAGTCCATACGGCCCTTCCTCAAGCGTCCTTGATATAGACTCTAACTTGTTCAGGTTAGTTCATCTAACTGGCCGCACAGCCTTTCCTTTTGTACCCTTTCTCCAGAATTACTCAGACAGCCGTAGTAGCTTTTGCTTGACTGCAATTTATTATCTCCTTTGTTGTACAGGAAAAATATAAGTGCAATATGGCGTACAAACAATGTGAAGACATTTAGAAACTGCACTGATCATACACGAACCAGAATGCAAGGAATTACCATACGAATTGTTAAACCCAATACGCTATAGCTAGAGAAGGAGCCCAAATAGATGGTGGTGGTCGAACAAGAATCGAATCACACATTGGAGTGGTTGAATGAAGCCCTAAATTACTATGCCGCCATGATGTTGCAGAAGGGACCGTACTAGTATAGCACGGCTTAAACTTAGACACAGACTACGTGTATCGTACAATGCCCAACAAACAATATAAAATGACCCTGCATTTGGCTGTATGGTGAGTGTCGTATCCTCCACCCATGTTCGCCGTATGCTGGAAGTACTTGGATTACCGTACAGTGGTCTTGGAAAGAGATCGTACGATGCCTAAAAGATGCTACACTAACAGGGTCATACGGTGATTGCCAGCTGAAGTAGACTACGTCCTACCAATTTGTCGTACGATGGAGCACAAACAGGGTCATGCAATGTGTTGCTACTCCCCGACTATGTGTTTTGTACTGATATGAGGAGCTCTAAAAGGTCATATCTGTGATGCATGGATTGCCTTCCTACCGTACATCGTACGATTTTCTAAAATTTCCTCCTTGCCTTGTTTGCCATACAGTGCATCCCTCTTTAAATTGCATCTTGTTTCCTTGACCGTACGGTGCTTAGTACTTTGTTGTCTTTGTCGTACAGTAATCGTACGGTGTCTAAAAACTTTATTTTTTAAATTCAGAATTCTACTGCTCCTTGATCTTCGTCAACGACAGAACCGATCATGCCTGATATATTTTTAATTTCGAACCATTCACCGTTTCCAGAATTTCCTACCCGTCCAGTGTCCACAAACTTTATTGCTCCGTTATCACCTAATTCCCAAATCTGGTATGGCCTGACCCATTTGACTTTAAACTTGCTTGGTTTGATTTCATTCCATCCATCATACTTCAACACCAGCTATCCCGATTGGAACTTGTTCAATTTCAGGTGTTTATCATGCCAAGTGCGCTTGTTCTCCGTCACCTCCGTAGCCCATTGTGCCAATAGCCGCTTCTCTTCAAGTTTGTTCACATTATGCAACCTTTCCCTCAAGCTTTCCATATCGCCCAACTTATTCTCCAGCACAATCCTAAGACTCAGTATCATAAATTCTACTGGTACCACTACTTTCTATCCAAACATCAACTGGAACAGTGTATGACCCATTGTCACCTTGTATGTTGTGTCGTATGCCCATAGAACAAAGGGCAATTTTTCCTCCCAATCTTCACCTTCGACCGCATATGACTTGTAGATGATTGCTACCAAGATCTTGTTCGTAGCCTCAACCTATCTGTTTGCTTGTGGGTAATACGGGCTTGATAGAGAATGATATATTTTAAATTCTATTGTTAACAGTTTAATGATGTGATTGACAAAATGCCCTCCACGATCACTCGTTATCTGAAGTGGAATCCCATACCGAGTGATTATTTGTTCATATACAAATTTTGTCATACTAACCGCTGAGTTATCAGATAGGGCCCATGCTTCCACCCACTTCATTAAGTATTCCGTTGCTACCACTATATATCGGCATCGGTGCCTTCAGCTTGCTCGCAGGGGTCCCACGAAATCCAATCCCCATTGTTCGAATAATTCTTGCGCGTGTGAGGGGTGAAGTGGCATAAAGTCTCTCTTCAGTGGTTTTCCGCCCCTTTGGCAAGTGTCACACCCGACGACCCATTCATGTGCGTTGTTGTACACTGTTGGCCACCATAGTCCTGCAAGTAATATTTTCTACGTTGTGGTATCAAGTCCCATATGCCCTCCTACTGGACCCTCATGTGCTTCCTTCAACACCCTCGGTATTTCCTCTTCTAACACACACCGTCGCAAGATGTGATCAGGCCCCATTTTGTACAGTAATCCTTTAATCAATTGAAATGTACGACTCCTTATTACTAACTTCCGCCTTTCATTTTGTGACCTGTCCTTCAGTGGCTGTCCCATGGAAAGATATTTTTCAATACTCGTGTACCATTTTGGCAGTACTGCAAGTTGATCGGGGAAATCATCATTCACTCCGTCCGACGGTTCACCTATGTTAATTTGCGACAGAGGATCTACACTAACATGATGATTCTCGGGCTGTACAATGATCTTGAAGGTGAATTCCTGCAACAACAGCAGCCACCGGCTAATTCTTCCTTGGATGATAGGTTTACTCACCAAGTACAACAAAGCTTGATGGTCGACATAAAACACGAACGATGTCGCCAACAAGTAATGTCAAAACTTCTACACTGTGTAGACCATTCCTAAGGCCTCCTATTCTATTGTACTACAGTTTTGTTCTACTTTTGATAGTAGTTGGCTAGAAAAATATATCGGGTGATCCAGTCCGTGGTTGCCTATCTATGCCAAAGTTGCTCCGATTGCATAGTTGGATGCGTCCACATGAACATGAAATTCCTTGTTCCAATCTAAGTACGCCAATATAGGTGTTGTGGCCAACCGTACCTTCAACCCTTCAAATGACTCATCCTGTTCTTTCTCTCATTTGAACAGTTTCCCTTTGCATGTTAACCTGTCCAGTGGGTATGATACTTTGGCAAAGTTTTTGATGAATCTTCTATAATAGCCTGTGTCCCAAGAATGACTTTACCTCCGTTGCATTTGTAGATAGTTGCATTTCCATTATCACTCTTTGTCCAGATCTGTTTTCAACCCCTCCTTGCAAACTATATGTCCAAGTAATTTTCCCTGTGGGACCATGAATCTGCATTTCTTTGGATTTAAAGCGAGGCGCACCCTTTGACATCTATCCATGCATTCGCCCAACACCGCTAGATGTTTATCTTCAATGCTAAATATGGACCAGTCGTCCAAGAATGCTTTGAAATTCTCGACGGACATTTTGTCAAATGTGCAATACGATTCTTTGGAACGTCACCAGCGCATTGCACAAGACGAATGGCATTTGATTGTATGCATACACCCCACCTTCTACCACAAATGTCGTTTTCAGTTTGTCTTCTTCTGCTATGCAAATTTGATTGTATCTCGAAAACCCATCCATAAATGAATAAATCTCATGTCCAGCTAACTCCTCCAATATGTTGTCCACAAATGGTATCGAGAAGGGGTCCTTTATTGTTACCGCATTGAGGCATTTGAAATCGACACATATCCTAATTTGGGTGGTATCCTTCTTCAGGGATATGACTATGGTCGACACCCATTCACTAGTTTGAACCTTAAAAACAATACTAGCCTCCAACGTTCAGTTAATTTCTTATGTAACCTGCACTGCGTAGTTCCTATTCATCCTGTAAGGTCGCTTCTGTACAGGCACTGTACCTTCGATCAACGGAATGCGGTGAACACACAACTCCAGCAGAACTCCCTTCAAATCCTTATATGTCCACACGAATACATCTTTGTATTCCAAAGATATTTTAAATGCAGTTGTTTTCAGTACTGGATCCCAGTTATCCCCCACCAATATGCTTTTTGGTTCGGCCTCATCTCCCAAATTCATGGTTTGCATTGTGGCTTCGTTATATTTGATCGGCTTCCCCTCAACAAATACATAGGCGGGTGTTTCATCCAACGGTGCATCCCCTTCTTTTATTTCCCTGAACTCCTTTGGCAATCCATCTCCGTTGTGCCCTTTCTCTATCATTAGCATGATGCAGCTCAAGAATAGCTCATAATCCTCCATCTGCTAGTGAAATAATCCGTTTACCAAATCCATATCATCATTCATCGATCGACCTTCCAACCGTAGGACTCCCTCCTGATCTAGTTCCATTCGTTGCTTCCCTTCAACCTTGTCTTCAGAATCAGATGATAGAGCTTCTTCGCCCACCATTTGCGTGTGTAAATCAGTAATGAATTTTTGTCCTTTACTTTCCAGTGATAATGTGTTCTTCTTCCAGTCATGCTTAACCTTTGCTTGTATGAGCCATCCTCGGCCTAGAATGGCCTCGTATCCCCTCCTCTTCAGCGAGATGATGACAAAGTCAAGCAAGAATGGTTGTGTTCCGATAGTCACTAGTTGTGCCATCAGGACACCAAGAGGTTTAATGCCATGTTGATCTGTCGTTAGTAATTGTAACGTAGGTGGCCACAACGTCGGTTGTCCCAACCTCTTCCAAGTATCCTCCAATAACACATTCATACCTGACCCTCCTTCCACAATTGTGTCTGTCAAAACAATCCCTAGAATTCCCATCTCAACGACCATCAGATGTTGTCCAGATGTTAGGGCTAGCAGCATGGGGTCCTCTACACTTGCTCCGCTTTCCTTCTCCCTTCCATGTTCTCCCGATGGTTTGGTAATTGGAGCGATGTTTGTAAGTGCTGATCGGAGTTGAGGCATTGTAAGCAGCAGATCATTTATTTTGACTAGTACTTCAGCTTTTAGTATCTGTCATATAATGTTCTATTCCGCACCTCTGAGGTACCGGTGGTGTCCTTCAAGTGTGCTTTCTCCGCCTGTGTTGCTTTCTCAATTTCCATCCGTGCTTCCTCCAGTCTCTTCTTTTCTCCTATCGAGTCGGGGTACAATTTTGCTTGTTTCCATGTGATTGCTAGAACCTCCTCTTCGTCTATCCCGATGGTGATCAAATTGACTCCTGATTATAGGCACTTGGCATCTTCATGATCTCCCGGACTGCACCATTGGCATAACAACTTTGGTGTATTTGCGGATGTATAGTTTAGTGCAAAGTGGCCCCACAAATTGCATGCTCGGCATTGAACCATCAGTCGATTGTTCGCATCGTACTAAATTCGGCTACGGCCCCCATTGTTATTGTTGGTATTGTTGTTTTGCCCTCTTCTATTGGTTTTGTACCCACCCGAAGTGGCACCATCACTATTGGTGTTTCCGCTTCCTCCGGACGCAAAAGCCTCCTTTGTCAGGAGCACTTCTTGAGGTCCTCTCGTTTTCATATTGAAGGGGCATTCTTTTATGGAATGTCCCATAATTTGGCAGATCTCACAGAACTGATTCTTCGGACAGGATCCCTCCGTGTGACCTTTTGTCTTGCATTCGGTGCACCATAGCTCATTTCCTTTCATCTCTTTCTACATATTTTTTAATTCCTTCATTATTCAAATCATATCCTTCTGGAGAGCTCGGACCCTTTTCGTCATCACTGCTATCTTCTTTAGCAAACATGTCATCCGAGTCAAATGAGCTACCTTTCTTCTTCTTTTTCGTTTTCTATTCACTCTCTAAGTCCATCGCCCAATTGTATGCTTCGGTGTATGATGATGGCGGCACAATCTTCATTTTTTTCCTTAACTCCGAGCGTAGTCCCTCAATGAACCATCGTTTTTTCAGCCCATCTGTTGGCTTACTTTCCATTTTATTTATTAATTCTTTGAGCTTTCGGGCATGTACACGAACGGTTTCATTTTTCCCTTGCTTTGTGGTACTTGTGTACCTGCGTTGTTCTACACACCTATGTTGTTTTGCACACCAGCGTCGCTCTGAACACCTGCGTTGTTTTGAACACCCGCACTATTTCGGATAGTAGTTTTATTTCCAACAGTTGTCCTATTTGGTGAAGAAGGATTTTCGTCAAGTGAACCTGTCCGTTCCGAAAGTGTATCTCAGACGAAGAGTTCACTCCACGCTCATGCTCCCTCGGCACTCCGAGCCATACGAGTTAATCCCTTTCCGTCTAGATTCTCTTCCCTCGGCGTATGCCGGTTAAGAAATTCCTCCCTTGCTTCTTCCACAAAATCCAACCATTGTCGAGTCTCTTCTAGCAATTCTTTAGTGCTTTGGTGTCCGTCGGCAATTTGCTGAAACTTTCATCTGCATTCGACCTATTCAATAAAAATTAAATTCCTTTGTGCTGTGCGTCTTTCATCTTTTTCCTTCAGCTTATTCTTATTTTTGTTCAGCTGATTCGACATTAGTCTTCATTCCTCTGCCTTAATTATAGGTCCATGGGGCAACGGCACCAAATGTTTACCATATGGGGTAAATAGATTAATGCACACAGACAATAGACAAGAACAGCAGTACTCCTTTTATTATTCACATATGCCAAAGAGATTACATAATGCTTCTGATGATGATTACAACCCATCTCGGATGGTGTATATATACTTCCCAAAGAACCTTCCCGAAGGGGCCCATCAGCTGTTTTACAACTTTACCAACAACCATATTTTAGAATGTAAGATAATAATTAAATAATGTTAATAATTGATAATTCTTAAAGATAAGAATTTATGTTTATTTTACATTGTTTTATTATAATCTTTCACTTTATAGCTCATGCGGTTCCACCATGAAATATGTTGCCAAGTCCTAATAACCTTGCCAAGATAGTTTTAGGTCAAACCTGTCGATTCTAATGACTAAACCATTCGACCATCCCCTTCCGATGACCTTGTTTCACAATGCTTCCACTCTCTCTCTAGTCTTCATCCTGTAATCATTCAAAACAACATTCTCGCCAAGACATCAATTCAAGATTTATAAATTGCTAATTTAAAATCATCAAGTGACTATTAGGAATTTGACTGACTCAATTTCACATGATCTTGAATAGATCGATACAATGCCTGTAATTAACTGACTTATTTCCATATGATAATTCAATCGATATAACGACTAAAATTAACTAACTCAATTTCACAT
The DNA here is from genome assembly GCA_028749045.1 of Cupressus sempervirens. Classification (NCBI taxonomy): domain Eukaryota; kingdom Viridiplantae; phylum Streptophyta; class Pinopsida; order Cupressales; family Cupressaceae; genus Cupressus; species Cupressus sempervirens. Next base: position 1,038,191,428 of record CM053787.1, on the reverse strand, counting down.
GATCATGAAGATATAAACAACGGCTATAATTAACTAACTCAATTTCACATTGTTATGAAGAAATAAACAACAACTATATTAACTAACTCATTTCACATGATCATGAAGAAATAATTGATTCAATGGCTATAATTAGTTTAAAATTTTAAAGCAAAATTTAGGATGTAACAAACTTGACACCTAGAACTAGTCGTTAGCTCAAATCATTTGCAATCCCAAGTGGGCTAAAGCCTAGAACTTAATGGGATCATGGAATTAGCTTGATACATTATATGACCAATTTAAAAACTAAAAAATTAATAAGTCGCACTATGTTCATTTATGCCCACTATGGTATATACTATGAACGATAATTCCAAATATGTCTTTAGTCCAAACTAATGTGGGAGGCCACAAATACTTTCAAGAATGTTTCTCCTATGTGTGTGGAAAAAAATTATAACAATGGATACGAATGGTCTAGCATTACAAAGATGAATAGGGGTTGCAAGCAGTATTTGGAAGGAGATGGGGAGATTATCAAAGGCATTGAATAGAATGAAAAAAAGAGAAGAAAACACAAGTACTAATGAGGAACGTTCATAATTGTACAATGCTTTGAAGGGCGCCATACCTATCGACATGTAATAGATGGCATTGTAACAATGTTGTCCCAAATGAAGCCAACAAGCCCATGCCTTTTGCTATGCTGAAACATAGTTCCTAAGATACCCTCCAACCATTTGTTCATAAATGTCCATCCATCTATGAGTAGTAGCTCATGCTTGGCAACAACTCTAATCCGGCCAACTAAAATAACTCCATCCAAAAAGGGCTAAAAAAACTATCACTCACTATGTTCCAAGGAAGACCATGCAAGGGCAATACCACACAAACGAACAACTCGCCCACTTGAGTTGCCTAGCATCTAGAGCAAATGGCAAAGAAATGAGCATATTTGGTCAAACAATCCACTACGACAAAGAAGCAATCATTTCCTTCTACTTTGGGAAGCTCTATAATGAAATTCATCAAGATGCTATCCCACTTCTAGTTGTTGATTGGTATTGGCTAAGGCATACCAGCATGTAAGGTGTGCTTGGATTTGTTCTTTTGGCAAGTGGAACATTTACGCACACATTGTAGTACGTAATTCTTAAGGCCATTCTGGGAAAAGCCTTCTCAAATTTGTTTGTAGTTCTTTTGGTATCCTTGGTGTCCGTCCAAGGGCAAGTCATGTGTTTCTTTTAGAGTCTTGTTCTTTACCTTGGACTCAGGTACCAAATAGATTCTACCCTTGTAATAAATGATGTCGTTGACCACCTTTTACCTATCATCTTGCACATGACCATCCATCAATTAGCACACAACTGTGTTCTTTGGACTATTCAATGAATACATGTACCTTCCAGTCCACTGAAATCTAGAACAAAGAGCATATGGCAGGTCTTCTTGACAAAGCACCAGCCACCACATTATTTTTGCCTTTCCCATACTCAATGTCAAAATCAAATCCTTGGATTTTACTTACCCACTTTTGTTGTCATTCATTCAGATCACTTTGCTCTAGGAAATGTCTCAAGTTGTTGTGGTTTGTTTGCACGACAAACTTGGCTCCAAAAAGAAACTATCAAAACTTCGCCAGTACTTGCATGATGGCAAGTATCTCCTTGTTGTAGATGAAGTACAATCGTTCAGATCTTAAGAGCTTTTGACACTTAAATGCAATGGGGTGGCAGTCCCACATCAACACTGCTCCAATGCCTTCTCCCAACAAGTTGCACTCCAAGATGAAGGGACAAGTGAAGTCTAGTAGTGCCAAAGCTGAATAGGTACTCATGACTCCCTCAGTTTTTCGAAGTGTGTTGTGCTTGCTCATCACAATCATACCTTCTTCGCCAGATCTATCAATAGTGCACTGAGCTGTGATAACCCCTTTACGAGCCTTCTCGTAGTAACTACGCAACCCAAAGAATCCACACACATCTGAGCGAGTTTCAGGAGGCGACCAATCCAAAATGGCTTGAATCTTCTCATATACTTGAACACCTCGGGCATTGATGATGTGTCCCTAGTACAATACCTTCATCAATCCATATTCACATTTGAACCTCTTGGAAAACAATGATTCTAACTCCATGATTCCAAAAACTTCATCCAAAATTCAAATGCCTCAAATGCTCCTCCTACATCTTGTTGTATATGAGCATGTCGTAAGAGAACACCAACAGGAACTTGTGCAGTTGCTTGTTGAACATGTGATTCATGAAAGACTGGAAGATGGTCAGAACATTGGTCAACTTAAACAGCATGACGAAGAACTCATATTGCTTGTAATGGCAATGGAAGGTTGTCTTCTCCACATCTTCCTCCCTCATATTGATCGAATAGCAGCCAAAATTGAACATCAATTTTGGAAAAATAGATTACGCCATGTAATTCATCCAACTCCTCATCAATTCTAGGGATGGGGTACCTGTTTTTTATTGTCTTCTTGTTCAACGCATGGTAGTCCACACACATCCAGAGGGATCCATCCTTCTTTACTAGCACTATAGATGACTAAAAGGGGCTAGAACTAAGCCGAATCCATCCTTTGTTGAGTTCCTAGATCATCTACTCTATCTCATCCTTGAACTTCTTAGGATGGCAATCAGGTGTGGTGATGACAGGCTTGACTCCCCCTTCCAACTTGATTATGTGCTCAAAGCCATGGTGCGGAAGTATACCTAGTGGAATGTCAAAGAAGTATGGGTATCCAATACTATCTGAAGCTCAAAAGCTCAACTACCTGATAGTAAATTTGATGCCCTTGAATTGGCTCTGTTGAAACCAAGCATTGTTTCACCCAAACAATAGCATCATGTCTATAGGTTGCCTCCCTCAATTGTGTCAAGATTTCTTTCGAATCGTCATTTGACATTCCCCTCAGTACTACCTTTTTTCGATCCACTTAGAAGGAGAATTGAATCCTCTTAAAGCTTTGAGTGTACCCATCAAGAGTTTCCATTCATTGTATGCCCAATATAACCTCCCTCTCATCCAGATCTAACACAAAGAAGTCATTTGTCATCATGTGGTTCCCCATGGTAATGCTCAGTTGTGGGGCCAGATGGGTACATGGCAAGAGATTTCCTCCTACCACCTTGACTTTGAACACTTGTTGTGCCTCCATATAAAACCCCTTCAATTTACAAGTGATGAGTTGATGGAGTTGAGTGTGGTCCCGTTGTCAAGCATAACCATGACTTGCTGCCCCTAGAGTGTACCCTATACTCGAAATACTGAGCACCTCAGAGTACCAACAAGTGCTAAGATGGTGCCTCCTAGCTGTACCAACATGGCAATCCTCTCTATGTGGTTTATGTTAACCTCTTTGGAGGTTTGTTGACCTTCTCCTTTGGGTCAAGGTCCCCATGCTCCTGGTCATTAGACATCCCCTAACTGTAAAGAATTTTTTCTTTGCCCAAGCATTGGTGGCCCAATTCACTTGGCTCCTTACACATAAAACAGAGATTTCTTCTCTTGAGCTCCTATTGGTGGCCTCATGTTACATCCCAATTTTTGACCTAGCTTGAAATACAGCCGTTGAGGTTCACATGAAGTCAGTTGGCAGTCTAATTTGATATAATCTAGCGAAATGGTAAGATAGTTGGTTGTTATGATTTCAAGTGAAGATGACATGTTAGTTGATCGTTAATCGTGAATTCATGGAATTAAGATGAAAGGTTAACTGTTATGATTATTTATGATTAAATAGTTTAATTACTAAGAAATTCTTGCAAGGAGCATGTCGAAGGGGTGGAAGCATTGTCAGAAAAGAATTAGGCAAGGCATCACCATCACTGGGCAGACGGGTAAAAGATCTAGCCATAATACATGTGCAGGACTTGCATGAGTTATTTAATAATTTAATAAAAAATAATTGAGATAAAATATAAAACGTATCTTAAAGGATTTTAATTTATCTTTCGTCGTACTATTTTAATAATGATTTATATTCATGCATTTAATAAATAAAATAATTTTTGACACTATTATAATTTAATAATTAATAAGTAATGTTACAAATAAGATTATAATAATGTTCGATTTGTAATAATTGTATTATTATAATTTTAAAATTATAATCTCCCAGTTCTTCTTTCCAAATTCTTATTTTTCTTTTGTTCTTTTCATAATCGATTTTATATTTGGTATCCAAATGGTCTTCTTGGGAATTCGAAGGGATTCTTGTAGCTATTTGGGAAGTCGATTCACATCCCACTAATACCAATTTGCAGATAAGTAATCGGAAGGAAAAGAAATCCGAAGCCCTAATTGATTGTATGACAGCTGGAACCTTAAATAATTCAGTGGTATTGGAAGCCCTAAATTGAATCTATGGTTGCGGAAGCCCTAAAATGAATCTCTGGTATTGGAAGCCCTAAGTGAGATAGCAGTATCAGAGGCCCTAAATAAATCGAAGGTAAACAATGCCCTAATTGATACAGTGGTAAGTGATGCCCTAATTTAAAATAATAGACATTTAATTTGATTTTAAGAAAACAATTTTTAGATGAAAGTTGTCATATGAAGTCGTTATAGTGTATTTGTGGACTAACTTGGGTGGTTGCAGAGGCATCCCTAGTTTGATTCAAACTCAGTTTTCCGAGGTATGTGGTTTTCACTTTCTGTACTAATTTCATTTGATGGTAATTGAAGTCTTTTTAGTTAAGAAAATTTTGTATAACTATTTTTAACGGTAAATCATATTCACATGAACATGAATGACATCACTGCCTTCTTATGAAATCGAAATTATATCTATATTCCTTGAGTATGTTAATTGTAAATTAGACGGCGGAAAACCGGTTGTTACACCTCATCCAATGATGACTTCTTTGGTTGGATTTACTTATCTTTTTCCTTTGGAATGAGGTGTGTAAATAACTCTTGGAGAAGACAAGGATGCCGCCATGTCACATGCCTTCTTAATTGCTTCGGTCAGCATGACAGAGTTGAATCCCTTCACCCACCCTTTCAGAGGCTCCATCAACCCGTCCATTAACAAAACACACCCAAACGCCTCTAAGAGATATCTATTACCAGCACAAAAAACCTCTGGAATATTGTAATGTAACTAATGACTAATCCATATTGCTTCAGTTGCGCCAACTCCTTGAAATTAAGTTATGGATCCATCCAATCGAAGCAGTCGATCAACCTCTCCGTGAACTCGACGTATGAAGTCACTTAATCATAGCTGAGAGTGACCATTCCATGATTCCACTATTCGTAAGCAACTCCTTCCCAAGTGAAGGGCTACAAATATAATGGCCTCATCTTAAGGATTCAAGTTCAATTGGAAGTAAGTATATGTTTTTTGTACCAAGGCTCAAGTCAATGTTGCTCGAGACCCATCAAAGGATGACAAATTAATCTTGGCAACTTTCTGTTTGATATCATCAGTGTAGTAGCCTTTCCCTTTGCCTCCTAAGTATTTCATTTAGAGCTCAACATAATCCCTGAAGGATCTATCTCCCTCAAGATTCACATTTCTCCAATCTGCTTCAGCAACACTTGCAACTCCTAAAAAGTGGGACTCTTGTTCTACACGAGGTGCTTTTGTTTTCTAAGGAAATGTTGGCATCAACAGTTGGAAGTATGAGCATTTGAGATTTGACCTCCCGAACACCAAATTATTTCTTTATTTGTTCGGATCTCCATTTGTTCTCTCCAAGGACAATTGTCGCAAAGTGTTTCAATGAGCTTTTGTCGTTGTTCTCTTCTAACCATAGTTCTGTTGAGTTGAGCTTGACTTGTGGTTCTTTTCTCAACAATACAATGACTTCACTGGTAGGGTCCTAGGGCTCCCCCATCTTGTCAACAAAATTGTATCTCCTTCTGGTGTATACTTTAAGCACCTTATGCATCCATGACCCAACAAGCTAGCAAATTCATCAGCTCTAATCCCATTGTAATGTACTAACATTGCCCTACACAATGGCATATTGTGTTTGCACGCAACTACCTGGCATGGTCCTCAAACACTGCAAATTTTACAACAATATACCAATATTGGTGTCTAGCTAGAGTCTCCAATGCAAAGCCAAAACATACCTATTCGATCACCCTATGAACAACTAGGCCCATGCCAAATGTTCTCTTCCCTCGCGTACAGAGCACACCCTTTCCTAACCGTCGTATAGTGCTATTTGGTAGATTTTGTATAGCAATGTAAGTTGAGAAACTGTACAGTGTGAAACATTTCCTTACGATGCCCAATTGCACACCATTACACAGCCCGTGTGACAGGAATAAGTGACCCTACAAAGTCTTGTTAACTGTACAATACCCTTCTAGACTTAGCGTACGAACTAAGAGTTGTGTGACATCAAATGGCCCCCGTATCTATGTTGTTTACGGATGTCAACTACCAGATTCAACTTGTTTGCATGTTACCCACCTTGCAACTTCAGCAAGAAATCGTCAAATTTACATACTATGGAACACATAGTTACTAATTCTACATACGAGAATTCCAATCAAAATATTTCAATAAAATAAGAAAGAAATTGATTCATACCAATACCAAAGTAGGTAAATGGAACTCAAAAGTACACTCAGATGAGAATCAAGGCATTAAGTACCTTCCCCTAGTCTGTATCTCTAAATTTGCAACAAATATTTGAGTATTAACCTTGCAAACTTGCTTTAGTTTTATGTACATCTAAAATTGTTCAACAGTGCCTATAGTTTTACAACTTTCTTTCAATTTGCATATAAATGGTATCAACTATTTAATACCCACGATAATTGCACACCTAATATGCACTACACCTACTTATTATTACAATTATAAAATAATGCTAGAGCATCTAAAGCAAATTGATTTAAACTTATTAAAATAATAGCACAGAATATTGTTTTTATTATTAGAAAAAAATGTATATAAAATTATCTCAATGACCCTAATGAAAAATACCAACAAACAAAATATTTGATACCTTGCAGGAGAGCATTCAATGAGAAGAAGACAACTGTGACTATGGGGCCGTAAAGAATCTGCCCAAGAACCATTTTCTTAACTGTACTTATAATATCGGTCTTTGGTAGAGTTCTTGACATGAAGTTAAACCACAAATGCAATGTAGGGCCTGACAGGACGAGTCCATATGCAGCCATACGCATGGTCCTTTGCACATCAATCTCCAATTTGTCTGAAACATGAAAAGCATCTGATGCAGCAAAAGAAATAACCTGATGAAACCCCATACATGCCAAAAGATTTGGCAAACAATAATTAATATTAAGTAGAGATTCTCCAAATATTATAGTATACTACAAACAATGGACATTTTAAAATATAATATAGAATGCTGAAAAAAAAGATAATGTTATTGGGAAAAACAACAAGCAAATACAATCAAACAATTCCAAAAAATATTGAGATGTGCATTCAATTTAAAACATGAATCTAAACCTAAAAGAAAAGGTGCAAATCAAGGTACCAACTAATTTTCCAGTATGGAATATCAATTTAATGTCCAAGAATAATTTCCTTCCAAGGATTACATTAGTTTGACTCGGATTTTTAGAAGGCAAAAAATAAAATATTCAATATGTGAACATTAAAAGTTAGGTTAGATGTCTATACAACTTGCAAGTCTTGAAAATATTTTAGTAGTTTAATCTGCAGTAATTTTGGGTCCTCATTGGACGGGCCATACTTGGAAGAATTCATGAATTGCATTGGATGAACCAACTTGTCAGTTGGAATGTTAAAATGGCATGTAAGTTACTTTGTAATAGAATGAGGAAGGATGTTACAAGTAGACATGTAAGAGAATCTATGACAAAGAACAACTTAAATATGTTGGAAGGATTCTTGGAGATGAAGAATCCTAACTTGAGCTGTCACCTAAGTGTTGAAAAGTGGATGATTAAACATGAAGCTCCTTTGTATATTGAGTGATAAAAACAACAAAAAGATAAGATTTTGTATGGGGAGAAGTGCCATAATGCTGTTGAAATCCCTTAGGGCCCGTTTGGCTGTTTGGCTGCAAGGATTGCCCAATGCTGCATTCATCTATGCTGGAATAAACTCTCTTCTGGTATTCATGCATTCTTAAAATAAGTTCTAGAATATCATTTGGGCTTGTTTGGTTGACCTAGAAGAGGAGTTGAAATATGCATATTCTATGTTTGGTTGCAACAATTGAAATAGGAATTGGAATAAGTTTTGTTCTAAAATTTTAATAATTAAATTATTATTTTTAGTTTGGTAATATTTTAAATAAACAAGAGATTTTATTTATAAAAACTATTTTTTTAATTTTTTTTTAAAAAGCTAAATTATTTTAATTAGCCTTTATTTTATTTTTTATTAATTGACTTTATAAGTGATCGATATACCACAACTTTTGAAATTCATCGAAATTCAAAGGACTATATTATAAATTTAATTCTAAATCAAATCAAATTATTTTAATTACTATAAGATCAAAACTAAAATCATTTTATTTTTAAATATATTAAAGAAAATATAAAATAAAATAAAATCTAAACGATCTTTCAACATAGTTTTAAATATAAGACTAAACACAAGATTTATGTGTAAAGATAATTTTATGAAGTTTAGAAAAGATGTCAAATCTGATATTAGTCTTTTTTGTCATTTTAAAAAATACGTATTAAATGTTGAATAATGTTGACTTAGTTTATATCTTATGATGAATGGAGAGAATAGTCCAAAAATGCATTTGAGTGACAAAATACAATCAAAGGGCAAAGTCACGGACCCTACAACCCATCAAATTGGGTTTATTAAAAACTAGAATAAGACTAAGCTATTCTTATACCATCTTTTGTTTTACGAATTCCGCTATGCTCATTTTGGGGTCAAATTAGGACAGGCAAATTCTAATTCCAATTTTGTATTTTGCAAACAAACGTCAAATTGGCAAATGCAGGTATTTAGATTTTCTTATTCCCGCCCAATTCCTGCAACCAAACGGGGCCTTAAAGTTTCGGATATAAGAGCATAACAAATGCATGTAAAAATCTCATCATATTTGTATTCTCTCTATTGAGTTAACATACAACTGGTATGGGTTTGAGGATAAGTATTCTACCCAAAAGTGTTTCACTGGGATACATTTTTGAGTTGAAATTCCATATTATTTTCTATTTTCCATCCATTGCTAATCTTTGCATTAATTAATTATTATGAAGTTTATTTTGGTTGTGTATTTCTGTATTTGATATCTGATTTTGAAAATAGAATGCATGAAGTAATTAATATTATATTAACGGTCATTCAAGTATTTAGTATATTATTAAGTTTTAGATAGTTTCTAATTTCTCAGTTAGTTCTTTTAGAAAGTTCTTATTTTTATCAACTTTGGATCCATTTTGTAATCACCCTCATCTTATGAATTGATAATAATTGTAATATGGTATCAAAGCTAAAAAACGTTGGTAGTTCTCTAAAATTCATGCTCTCTACTTGGAAGTTTCTTTTTCAGAATTTTTTTAATCATTTTTTCAAATGTTCTTTTCGAATTCAAATTGAGGGCAGCTTTTTTCCGAGATAGTGTAAGAGTTTGAGATTGTTAATTCAACCCGCAATTTTTTAGAGAATTGCATGGTTCTTCATTGTAGTTGTTCGTCTTCTTCATTTTAAGGAGGAACCCAATTCTTAATGCTCGCATAAGTTGTCTACGTTGCCTTTGTTTGAAGGTTTGGCCATTGTTTTTCAAAAGTTTCACGACCAGCTCGACATTATTATTATTTTTAATTTAGCAATATGCCATCTCTAAGTTGTGTGTGCCCTATACTAGTTTCTGAAGGGTATTTGGCATTATGTGCTTGTGTACGACCCCAAATCCATTTTGCCTCCCATGCAAAGGTGTTTTTATCCAAACAATGTTTTTTTCTAAACCTTTGCGGTGTCCACAAACATTCTTCCTACCCACAACAGCATTTTTTGGGCAGTATCTTGTGTTTTTTGGGTTGTGTTTTTGGGTGCTGCAAATGTTTTTCCCATCCGCTTTAGGAAAGGTATCTCAAATGTTTTTCCCATCCGCTTTAGGAAAGGTAACTGAATGGGTTCTATCCATTTATTTTTTGCAATTGTCATGCTATGCAATTTCTAATTTGTGTTTTACGATTCTGATTTTGTTTTTGGTTGTTATAGTTTTTTTGTGCTAGGGTTTCTCGATTTTCCAAACTAATTGTGCTTTTCTGCAAAATGGGAATCTAGGGTTTCTGATACAATTGGTGCACTCTTTATTCTTTAATGATTATTGTTTTTGACTAATTTGTCCAATAAATCAAGGATTTTTTGTTTTCTAAGAGCTGGTTCAAAGTTTGTTCCAGCTCTTCAATAAGGTTTTTGAATGGTTTTTTAGCCAAAAAAGTCAAAGTTTTTCTAAGCCCACGTCTACCTCGTTTTTTGTGTCTAGCAAAACAATACGGATGGCATTGTTGACCAACATAATAGCAGGAACTACAATATCTAGAAGCAGAGGATGCTCTCAATTTTTGTGGTGCCTAGGCCAGCTTAACCTGAGTAACTTTAGTCACCCTACAAGAACGAACAAAAATAAAAAATGTATGATGAATGTAAACGAAAAGCAATTACATTGCTGAAGTTATCTGCCCATGATGACATACTTCCAAAAGTGCCATCTGGCAAGTTTGTTGTGGAGATTTTGGTGCGCTTGAAAAGTCTCCATGAAATGTCGGATAAAAGGTGAGCTTTCTTTATCAAGAGAATGTTGTTTTCCCTTATGATGCATGAGAAGATGCTTTTGTAAAAGCATTTTGTGAAGATCCATGAAATCTCAATCAAAGAGGCCATTGGTCGAAAGATGGAAAAGGTCATGGTGGTGATTACGATAGAGAGTCTCCCATGGTCCTACGAACACTTTATTGAGACACTCAACATTACCTCCGCTTAATAATGAACACTTTATTGAGACACTCAACATTACCTCCACTTAATAATGAGTTGTGCAATAAGCCATTACAACAAGTTAGATGAAGACTTCCATGCAAAGCACCACTTATCAATATTGTGGGAAGCTTGGTCATATCCAAAGGTTCGCCAAAAAAGCAGTTGGCCAATTAGAAGACCAACGAAGGAGCCTCTCGCCAAAAAGCTCAAGTAGTAGAGGATTCTAAGGAGTTAGCCTTCTATGCGTTCATGGTTGAAAATTGTGCTTTTTGTCTGGGCAATTAGCAAAATGACCACTAAGGGGGTAATAGAGTAATTAATATTTATATTAATGGTCATTCGAGTATTTAGTTTATTATTTAGCCTTTTAGGTAGTTTCTGGTTTCTCAATTAGTTAATTTAGTCAATTTAGAAAGCTTCTATTGTGCTCTTGGCTATTTCTCTTTCTAGGGAGATTTCGCTCTATTTTGTAATCACTCTCATTTTATGAATAATAATATTTTGTAGCACGCCATTAATTTCTTATATTTGGTACACAAGCTTGATTTGTTAAAGAGGGCCTACTCTCTAACTAGACAATTTTATTTTTGAAGCAAGCTATTTGGAAAAATCAACAATTCTAATCAAATCAAAGAGAGTAAACATGTAGAACTTCTATGACAAAATTTAGAGCTCTAGATGATAAACTGGTCAGCAGTAATTGTTGTGCAATATTTTTCATCCAAAAAGAAACTAGTTATGAGCAAAAGATGGCATGCATGTTAGGAATTTGCTTTGACTCTATCTAGCAAATCGAGTTCTAACTCCTTCAAGAGTATACACCAATAAAAAAATTAATGAAGTTAGGAACTTTACATACCAAACAATGTCTAGCTGAATAAACAAACTCTCTAGGACAAATTATACTCTCCACAAACAGGAAATGGGGATCCTCCAAATGAACATTCAAACACCTTGATTGTTATCAGTCAGCTTGCTTCAATAGACATAAAGATGGGTGAAGCAAACTAGTCCATTACTTATCTTTTATCTATTGCCAAATTCATGGGAAAACTTGGTTACAAAAAATCAATATAACCACTTCAAAGTTCAAACTTGATAAAGTGGTTGTATCAAAGAAATGAGGAGAAAAACCTAAGATTCTATTAAGACTGCTTTGGTTGTCAATCTTAGATATGGCTCCTTGATTTTCGCACTTCTTTTCATATTAAGGAGTAGTTCACTGTGTACGAGGATCATCTTTGAAAACAATAGATCACACAAATTTATTGGACATGGAAACATCAAGTTTGTGCTTTCAGATGAGCAAGAGAAAATTCTACTTGGAGTGTTGCACCATTAGTACAAGGAGTATTGAGCTATTCAGATTGTTATTCTTTTATCAACTAATTCATATTAAGGACGTGATATATAATTATAGGCACTTTTGAGGGATTATTTTTATGTTATAAGTTTATAAATTCTTTAGAACTTTGTATATTGGTGTTTCATTGTTTGCTTAAAATTTGGGATTGTGTGTTGTGGCAGCACCTAAGCTACAACATGCCTACAATGTATCCAAGCCACTCTTCTTGCAGGAATGGAACTTGTTGGGAGGTTTACACACCACCACAACAGTGCAAATGAGAATGCCCTATTTTTGCCTTTGTTCGTGTAACTTTGTATTTGAGAGCAAATTTGGCATGACTTTTGGGTCAAATTGGGGGAGGTTTAGAGGTTGAATTATCAAGAGAGATCATGAAATCAGATTTTGAGAATGAAAATCAGAAAATAGGATCTGACTTTACAATGGCACAAATCAGATTGGAGGAAGCAAAGAAATTGCCATGAAAACAACTCAAAAGGCTAGTTGCAAGTGAAGGGGTCAAGATTGGCTTAAAATTAAACTAATGAGGTATGAATTCTACGGCAATCAAGTAATTCTCAAGAGTTGAGAAAATCTGCCTACCTCCTAAGATTCCTAATCCTTGGAGATCTCTAACTTCTGTCATCTAGAGAGAGCTGGGCACTTTGAGGTGAGGTTTGAGAACACCATGTCAAATGAACTTAATTATAGGGAAGTGGTCAAGTGAAACATAAAGTGAAGAGTTAAGCAAAGCAAATTTATGAGTTGAAAAAAAATTTAGAATGATTAGAAAATCCTCAAAGGGGTGGAATTTTTGCCAAGGGAGGAGGATGAAGTTGATAATGAACTCGCAAAGCAACGACTTGGAATAAACAAGTGAAGATGAAATGAAGAGGAAATGAAGGCAAGATCGACAAATAAATTGGCCACCAAATGCAAGACATGCGTGAACCTAAGTGAAAATGGTAAGAGAAATTCCTTGAGGGATGGCATATCCCACCATCTCCCAAGATTTCAAAAAGCTTTGACCCCTCTAATTTCCACCTTGAAAGGGGGTGGTGAAAGCACAAACAAGTCTCCTCCAATCTACATTATGAGCAACAGAATAGAAGGGTGAAGAGTATAGGAGATGCACAACTTTGAGAAGGTAAGAGTAAGGACTCAAAATCCTCAATTACACTTGAATTCCACCCTACCCAAAATGGGCAATTTCATGACTTGGTTAAAGGGAAAAATCAGTCGTCGGATAAGGCAAGTCAAAATGCATAATAACACGAAGACGCGTACCCCACTTTTTGCACCATGTCTCAGAGACAAGGATGCACCAAGGACCTGGAAACTTCGTCCTTAATGGCACCACCAAATTTTGCCACCTCCATCAAGATGGGGAGACATCCCAGCATTGACTATTTGTTGATTCGCCTATTTATGTTCAATGTTTGATGTTCCAATTCAATGCAATGTTCAAATATTTACTCTTTTATATCTTTATATCTTATATTGCAATACATCTTTTCATAACTAGCATTTCAAGTACCATATGTATAGTATATACATATGAACTCCACCCTACCCAAAATGGGCACTTTCATGACATGGTTGAAGGGAAAAATCAGTCCTTGGATAAGGCAAGTCAAAATGCATAGTAACACAGAGATGCGTAACCTAATTTTTGCACCACGTCTCAGAGACAAGGGCGCACCGAGGACTTGGAAACTTCATCCTCAATGACGCCACCAGATTTCGTCACCTCCCTCGAGATGGGAAGACATCCCAGCATTGACTATTTGTTGATTTGCCTATTTATGTTCAATGTTTGATGTTCCAATTCAATGCAACGTTCAAATATGTACTCTTTTACATCTTTATATCTTATACTGCAATACATCTTCTCATAAATAGCATTTCAAGTACCATATGTATAGTATATACAACCCCCCCCAAGTCCTCAAACTAGGGCCCCTCTATTCCCCTGAACTAGAAACTTGTCCCCCTGTTCCACAGTCCCACCATTCCCTAGGGTAGTGTAGCTATTTCAAAATGAGATAAAATTGGAGACAAAGGGGGATATGAGGGAACATGGTCTAAAGATACAAAAGAAAAAGGAAGAATCGTCTAGCTATGGTGGATTCTACCAACCTATGAGGATTTTGAAATCCTCTTACCACCTCAATTCCCACCCCAAGTGAAGGGAGATCAAGACAACCAAATCAAGATCTGCATTATAAAAAGTGAAATCCAATATTGGCAAAATCAAAGAGGAATATTTAGATCAAATAAAAAATGAAACACTCTTAAGGCAAGGTGGATTCTGCCAACATTGGCGGATTTCAAAATCCTCTCCCATTGCCAAAGTCCACCTAGAATTCATGACAAGTTCGAAACACAAAGGCTCCAAGTTGTGCAAAAATGAGAGGAAAGTAACTGAGATTAAGTTTGAACCCAAGTAGAAGATAAAAAATCCTCTCCCAATGAGAGAGACATGTATTTGTGTGATGAAAAAAATTCAATTTGATGTGGGATCAAGTGAGAAATTGAAGAAAACAATACCCGAGCAGCATGTTAACAAGCAAAGGACATTTTGATTTTTGAATCAAGCGAAATTGGAAAATCCGAGAAGGGTGGCAACTCTGCCACCCCCCAAGGAATTATGAATCCTTACACAAGCCTAATTGTTGCTTAGTTAGTGTGAAAATCTTTAAGACACTCCTGAATTTTGCCATTGGAAAGACAGAGCTTGATGAGTTACCTTTACCAACCAAGTGTGAAAAGGGTAGAATTAAGGATGAAAGGGGATGAAGTGTACTCCTAATGAAGTGGACAACAAGTTTGCAAATTCAAGAACCAAAATACTTGAACTATCCTAATTTCTACCTTAGATAGCTAATGTTTAAATTGGGCTTTAATCTTCAAGTTTGTGCGATGAGAAAAGAGGTGAGGTGGAATAAGGAAGTTTTGGCAAAACATGAAGATCAAGGTTGAAGTTCAAATTAAATGAAAGGGATTCCTCGAGGGATGATGGAAGGATAAAATCCTCTAAGATATGAAATTTCCACCCCCAAATAAGGCTTGAACAAACAACATATAGTGGCAATGATTTTACTAGGGAGCGTTAACCATTTAAAAAATTCTTCAATCCAAAACAATAGTTAGTATGAAGAGTTGAAATCAAATAATTTTTGGGTGAGAAAGGCCAAGTCGACCTACCCAAAAAGATGTGTCTCTTCAAGTTTGAATTGTCTCTAAAGGGAGGAGATATTCAATTCATTTGACACCAAATCATAAACAATTGTCTCTGCAAATAGACGGTGAATTACCCCTTACTAAGCAGCAAATGAATCCTCATAAGACCAATGAATTGTTTCATAAGGAGCAACAAATCAATGATAGGAGAGAGATAAAAATCTTTGGGAAGACAATAATTCCTAGGCAAGAGAGCAGGTTTGTCTTATAGTCTTGAGGTTTGGAGGTAAATAGGGCAACAAAATCTGAACATGCCATAATGTAAGAAATTAATTTGTTGTTTCAGATTTTAATATATTTCCATTCTACTTCAAGTACACAATGCAGGGGCAAAATTATGTAAGTTTCAAATTTCTTCATATTAAAATGTTCAACATTTTATAAGAAAGGATATCTAAATTGCAATTGAAGTTGATTAAAATGAAATAAAACCTGATGGAAATTCTAAGCCAAATATTTAGAAATCCAATTGTCAAGTCTTGAGATACACCGCAAGTCCCTTAGTAATCCAACAAAGCATATTATTTCACTGAGTGAGTATCGGCAATTGAAGGAACCTTGAAGTGATTTAGTGATCTTACTTTGCAATCTTGGCATATGAAGTGACCTTATTCAAGGGTGAATGCGTATTTAGTGTTTCACTTTGACACATTGGGTGTTTGATTCTGCATATACTACTGGAACAACTCAAATCAACAGAAATTGGCACTAGGAGGGCCTTGATTATAGCTTTCACTATTAGAATAATCTTTAATGCTCACTATTGTAGCTTATTGTAAATATTAGAATATTTCTAATATTCAGGTATACTCTAGAATAGAATGTTTCTATCCTATTCAACTCTCCTTTTGTATATATAGATCATTTTGATCTTTGTTTAATTAATGAAGTATTCTGCCATTTACGTTTGTAACATGGTATCAGAGCCAGTGTTTCAAAAAATCTCGAAAAAATTTATAATTTCTTCTTGAAATTATTTGTTTAAATTTTTTCAAAAAATTTTATGTCAATTTCTCAAAAACCCAAAGAATGTGGTGGAGATAGCATCTTGTATTGGTTTGTCAAATTTTTCTTCATATCTTGATTCTCTGGTGATATCTTGTATTTCACTGTTCAACTCGCCCACTTGATTATCTTCCTCTTTAAGGATATTTGAAACATCTTGCGACCCATCCTCAAGAGTCACCCCTTGAATTATGCATGAAGGCTCACCAAAGAATTCCTCTTCATCCACCTTTTGATATTCCATTTGTAGTTCTTCATGTGTCATCACATGTTGACCTTTACCTATCATCTTTTCTCTTCCTTGGATAAATTCAATTGTTTCCTCAATTTTCTTGTCAACCTCTCCACCTTGTGATATAATGGGTGAAGGTTCATCCACTCGGTTATATTGAACATTAGAATCAACCATATCATCTTGATACATCTTATCCTCTTCATTCTTTGGTGTCCAACTTAAAAGCTGAGAGCAATGTCTACCACCCCCCACTGTTATTTCCTCATACCAACCCAATTGAAACTTGACCAAGTCAATGGTATCTTGGCAAGATGAGCAAGTAGATTCTGAATATGAGTAACCGTGTATGCTGCACCAATATCTTCTTCCACATATGTTTTTTGGTTCCCTACTGATATCTTCTTTGAAAACAAGCAAATCTTCCTCTAAATTGACAAAGACAGCAGGCTCATGTATTTGTGAAAAAGAAAAAATTTTCTCTTAATGCCAAGTCTACTCTTAAGAGAAACACCAAACAATCCAGCTCCTCATGATCTGTAGTGCCATGTATCCTACACTTCCCTGATGCTGCAAGTTGAGACAAATTCAATGGAGGTAACCTTTTGTTCAAATCAAACCAATTGGGAGAACGTCCACTCGCCTATCCATTGAGAAACCTTCCTTTCTTCTTTTCTTCCTTTTTTTTTTGAATTTAAATTTTTTGATTTTTTGATTTTCACTTTAAAAGAGATCTCTTATCTCAAATCTAACTTCGAAAGCCCATTCCTTCTAAATCTCTGCTCTGAATTTCCAAGCTGATCCAAGAATGAAAATCATTCAGCCCTCCTTCTAGCGCCAGATAATGTTGATGCGAGTTTTTGTATCACTTACATAACATATTAGTAATTGAATATCCGATACGAAGTATCAAACATACAATTCCTCTCTTGAAAAGCTATTGCTCATGGGATATGAGAATAACTCCAATGTTCCTTACTCTTGTGGATACTCGCTCAGTTTTATCAATGTGATTCACTGGTAATCACGTAGGCGGCCTTACGCTATTCATTCGAGGATGACTTGGACTTTGGTAGGATGAAGGTGATGGTGGTTTGGTTTGTGAAATATGCGGGGGCAGATAATGTTGGTGGTGATGATGGAGAATGTATCTGTCAATGATGATGTTGATGGGAAAGCAGTGGTGGTGATGGAAGGTGAATGGATGTGTTCTGATACTTGACTTACTTCTCTAACTTCCTTCTCTAAGCTTTGACTACCCAGCTACTCAATATTCTACTCTTACTCCTATGAATGGAAGGTTAGTAAATGGACGAGGATCGAATCTAATGAAGGCTAACCAACGGCCCCACCTCCATAGATGCAATGATTCTAAGGAAAATGAACTAGTTTACCACACAAGGCTTCTCAACCAACCGCTAGGATGCTAGTGGTCTAGTATTGATCCCTATCAAACATCTACCAATGCTACCATACAACTATCCATCTACTTTAACCTCACTTAAACAACTTCAAATACAACCAACTTTAACAACTTGAAAAAAAATCTAACTATTTGGAAGTAGAAACCATGCAATAAAACCCAATGTTCTTAATCACCATGCAAGTCACAACAATGAAAAAGAGAGCGATTTTGGTATTATCTTAGCAACAATTTCTCCGACACTTTACAAATGAGAGCAAATGGCCTTATATAGGGGCCAAAAATACAACAGACAGTGGAGATCAAAACAAGATCAATGATCCAGATGAGATCCTCAAAACCCTAATTAGGGTTGCCACCCCATCAGCCAATGAGAAGCTGCCACCTCATCAATGGGCCAATGAAAAAAGTGCAAAAAGTGGCAACTAATGAGAAGGCACCAAAATGGTGGCCAATCAGAAATAGACACTTGTCCTATTCTAGAAGAAAGAGAAATTTTCCACTTGGGCTTACATCAAATGACCTTTTAATATAACTCTTCCCTTTTCTTTCATTTCCTTAGCTAAGGCAATGAACTTAGCTAGCCTTTCATTAACTTCTTCCATAGGAGGACAAGGTGTGTGCTTCGCCCTAAGTTCCGCTGACTTCACCACACCACTTGCTGCTTGTAGTATCCTTTCATGGTCCTTCTCATATTCCTTCGCAAATCCAATAAAAGCATTGAGAGAGGAAAGGGTGCCCAAATGTCTTTTCTTGATAGCAACCTTTCCTAACTCATCCAACCTCGATCCAAAATCTGTCTCATTGATATCCTCTTTGCCAAGGGAGATTGTCCTTCCTTTAGTCTGTCCTTCATCCGTATCATGTCCACTGCACCAATATTGGTGTCAGTTATTCGCTTCATTTTCGAGAAGAAGGGTGTTTTGGGCATCATATCCTTTGTCTTTCTTAGTGTTTGTCTGCTTGGGATTCTTGCACTAACATCCTCCATACTCGTCGCCCTATTACGAGATGGTAGAGTTGTGGACCAGAAGGCAAGTAGAACCAAGAGAAGCAATTCTTAGACTAGAACGAAAGAAGGATGTCAACTTAAGGACCCCTTTCAACTCTAAATGATTAAAATTCACCTTAACCAATAATCGTATAGCGACTTTTCGGAATTAGGACTAAACCTCAAGAACTTCAAATCCACTTGCAAATCAAAAATTTATCATGTAATTCACCTCTAAATAAAATTACCCAATCTAGGGCCCAAAATCACAGCTTCTTGCAAAAAATCAAAATTTTATCTTCCACAAATTTTGGCTCCCACAAAATTCGGCTCCCACAAATTTCGGCCCCCATAAAATTCAGCTCCCACAAAATTCGCCAAGCAAAAAGAGTGTAGATCTGCTCTTGCAAAATTGCCAACACCTTGAGAAGGAGAAGTGAGAAGTGAGGAGGAAATGGGAGAGAGGCCTCCTCTTATACCCAACTTTCTTACTCCCTCCAAGCTGGCCGACTTGGAACCTGGGAGCAAGAAAAACAATAATTTATGCAAAATTATGGCCCACAATTAAATACTTAACCAAAATTAATTTTGCCATGATGAAAATTGCCTTTTAAAATTGCCATTAGTTCTAAATTGCAAAAACAAATTAAATAGTGCCTTGGAGATGTTAAATATTTCCATTTAATGAGGATTTAGTAATTAATACGTCATTAAAATTGTATTTGTGGCTAGCCAAAAGCCATTTTTAAATATTAAATTACTAATTTCATTAAAGACTAAAAAGTTTTCAAGGCAATTTTAATCCAATTAAAGCCAAATTTTGCAATTTTAATTCTAATCGATTTAGCTAAGCAATTTTAGCATTTTAACACAAATAAATCATTTCTCTTAGAGCCTAAAAATCGATTTTGCAATTTGATTTCATCATCACAAAATTAATCTCTCTTCACCAAAAAATTGAAGATTTTCCAAAAGACCAGATTTAACAAAATTTTCATTTTTTGAAAATTATCCAAATTTATACAATTATATCCAAATTTTCAAAAAAAAATGTCTAAGTACAAAATTCACAACTTTATCCTACCAAGAGTTGTTCTTTAAAATTTGTTCAGCCTAAGGATAAAATTGGTGGCTTTGGAAAATCAAGTTGAAACCGGGTGAAAATAAATCTAACCCTCTCCCCACTGGCCCTGAAGGTGTCCAAGGCGTGAAATCTTCAAATTTGAAACCTCTAGACCGAAAAATTCCTAAGGCCGAAAAATTCCTAAGGCAATCGAAAAAAAGGGGGTCCCCAAATTTTTGGGGCGATAGAGTGAAAACCTCACAACAACTATCAATTAGTGGCATTTCAAAAATGGACCATTTGTGGATTGTAACCAATTCTGGAATTTGTGTATCCAAGAACATTTTATAGACTATAAATGCAACCAACCCACTAAATATTTATTAATCCTGATAACTATAATTCTGCATTGGCAAATAACTCTTAAAACATCATCATGTAACAAGCACAAAGACCTATATTTTCCCAAACAAGAACAATTAAATTCAAATACAATTTGAAACCTCTTTAAACTGATGCAAACAAAATTTGTTCTTTGAATAATCAATCCTTGGTTCGATAACATAACAGTAATGCTATGAGATAGATTAGGCTCTTGAGCCTACAACACAACAATAAAATTGTGAGCCTCTTATCTGGGAGGTCTTGGATTCGAATCTACTCTAGATTAATAAATAATAATAATAACTAATAACAACACACAATAATAATTAATCTTGGCTTCAACCTCTTACAAATCCAAAAAAAATACCATGAGATAGCATTAGTAAAACCGCCAAGATCATTCAAATACTGTAACTGATAACTTGAGGGAGAAACAATTAAAATAGATGCAAACAAAACCAATCACCAACAAAAAACTTGATTGCTTGCATGCAAATGAAATGACCGCAATTACATCTCTTCAGTTGCAATGGTTCTTTGTACTTTTCTATTTTATAAATTTAGCAAATGTTAATTTACTGCATAATACATAAGCTTTAGACATAGTCCATTAGTCCTGTTTTGAACTCATCACAACATTGGATATAATTAAATGGTAAAATTATTATATTGTCAAGGTGCTCCTGCACCAGTAGCTATGATGGATTGCAAATTATCACAAAATCGATCCTTATTTTCCAACAACCCCACTTTACACTTCAAAAAACTAAACATAAAGAATTCCAATGTATCATAACCTTGTTTTCTTTTAAAGCTCATCTCTAATTACAACTTTGGACAATATAAAAATCCATCGAGCTTCCTTGTTACCATAGTAACAAAATATCTACCAAGTTCGATTCTTGACTTCTAAATTCCACCTTCCTAAACTCACAATCACAAATTTCTCAAATTAATAGACAGCAATCCATGCCAAGTTGCTTCCACAATGCTGAATCAAGTTGTTGTTTAAGTATCTCCACCTTCCTAAACTCACAATCACAAATTTCTCAAATTAATAGACAGCAATCCATACCAAGTTGCTTCCACAATGCTGAATCAAGTTGTTGTTTAAGTATAGCATCAATTGAAGTGATATATTCATTACATTGAGTATTTGTATTCATCATTTATATGAATATTGTTTGTCTTATATTATTGATAAGAATTTTATATATATATATATATATATATATATATATATATATATATATATATATATATAAAGGTGAGTTATACGTATAGTTAACTAAAGATGATTAACTATGGGAACATGTCTCTTGTAGAGACATGTCTCCTCTTCTCATATTTATATGAGATCCAAATCTGCATTTGGAAATCATCAATCACATTGGCCATGTTAGTACTGTTGGGTGGATATTTTGCAACCAACAGTTTTGGGTAAAAATCCAGTCGCAAAATAGGATGACCGGCCACAGCGTGTGAGACAGTCTCTCCTACCTAAAAGGGAAGGCTCCCCCTTCTCACTATTTCTTGAATCAACTCAAGGTAAGCAAGAAGTCGAGAGATTTTATAAAATGGATGTTACCAATATTCATTCTTCTTATCTTTCAAAAAAGAATCCACTTACTCATGGAACGAGTAATGGGCAAGGTGAATCTCTAACTACACTTCTATCAAGAGAAGGAAACAGTGATACCGATAAACCTTCACTAACTCAAACGCTAGCTGAAAATGTACTAGTTTGGCTCTAAGTCCGGTCGTACTTCTATATGGAAAAGCTTTATAATTAGGCCACAAAGACTCCTAAAAATAAAAATAACTCAACTATTTTGCGAATTAAAACAGGAGTATGAGCTATAGACAAAGCTTCTAGCTATACACTTTCACAATTGCTCTTGGTCAAAGGTTTAGCTTCAATTGCTTCTTAACTATTTTCTATTCAATTCACGAGATACAAGTACCAATAAAACAAGATAACATGAATCAAAGACAACTTGGATGAATTATAGACAAAGCTTACAATTCATACAAATAACAATCTCACTTAATCAAAGTTAAGTCTCAAGTGCTCCTTTGTAGTCACTTTCTCTCAAAATAGTGCTTACACAAACAAAGTTCTGCTGGCAAAATTTTTCCAGAGCTCTCTTGCATAAAGATAATGATGATTTTACAATGGAGTACTCCTTTATATAAGCACGAGAGTTGAGAAAAAGGAGACAGAAAAAGTGGGAGCAACTCAACCAACTTTGACCTAGTCTAACTACAGAAGAAAATAAAGAATTACATGCAACTGCACATGCAACTCACATTACATATTTTACATAAACATGTAACTCGCATTACATGTAATTACACATCTTCATGCAATGCATCCTCTCCAACTACAAATATGAAAAAAGAAGAAAGAAGACAGAAGAGAAGGAAACAATTCTATGGATTGTTCTCAAGGGCCTTGTACTTGACGATGCAATCCCAAATGATAACAGGATTGGGAGTTCCTGTATTTTGTACCACTGCATTCACCTTGATAACCATAGTGTTACGTCTTTTGATAGATCGACTCTCTTTGCTGAATTGTCCGTTGTCATGTGGAAACTTGATGTGATCCATCTTTTCTTGCTCAAGTTGTCGTAAATTCTCCTTTGTAGATTGACACATTATGGATTCTTCGACACTTTGAAAACCTTCTTAACGATGTCTGGATGTAAACTCGGAACAACTTTCCATTAACACTTTTACCTCTCTTTTTTTTTAAAGTAAAGTGCTTGGCGCATGGGAATGCGTGCAAATGGAGATTGTTGATTTCCAAAATGTGACTTGGGCTTTCAAGATGTCATTGCACAAAAAATGGATTACATGTAATGAGGAATTTAAAGTGAGATGACATGCGAATGTGGATGGTGGACGAGCTTTTACATTTAAGTGCAAATGGAAGAGATGCCAAGCATGTAATGACATGGGAAGTGGAAACACATTTATCTACTCACGGAGGCGTGAATGCATATGGAGAGGCGAGTGAAAAGGGAAGTGGAAAATGGGATTACATGCATGTGCGGATGGTGAATGAGATGAAAAGCATGTAATCGCATTTGTCAGATGAGATGCGATGTGTTGTGATACGGAAAATGGAAGTGAAACGTGATGATGCTTTCGCATGAAGTGAAGCAAAAACAAGTTCTTGGGAAAGAACTTGCAACTTCTTCAAAGTGGAGAAAACCGACAAGCAAGCACAATGCACAAAAACAAGCAAAAAACAAACACATGCCTTTGGCAAAAGTCTCAAAACATGTCAAGATGCAATGCACTTCAACACTTAAATTCGAATTTGGAGTTTGGGAAAATTCCAAAAGTGTGAAAATGAGTGAAAATGAGAGTTTTCATCATTTTTAAAGGCAAAATGCACTTTTCATGGCATATATATGGACAAATGTGCAATTTCAAGCGAAAATATGCATGGAAATAGCAAGATAAGCACAAATTAAATAGCAAGAAAGAAAGAGTCCACTTACATGAAGATTAAGTGCCAAAAATGAAGGATAAAGAGCCAAAATAGCAAGTTTTATAGACTTGAACACCGATTCTCCTTCAAATCTGGATTTTCAAACAACTTTTTTGACTTTTTCCGCACTTGCATGTAATGGACATTCAATGGTCAAATTTGACATGAGAAGGCCAAAAACGTGGTCTCCAAAGACAAGAGCATGCATTAAAACTCAAAAGTGACCCCTCTTGATCCAAATGTATGGGCTAAAATGCCATTTTTTGAGTTGGTTGAACAAAAACAAGACTTTTTTATGCAAAAATCTCAGCCGTTTTTGCAAAATGTGGCCAAAAAAATGCATGTTTTAAAGTCATTTTTGACTTGTGAATGCAAAAACGACTTCCCGAAACAGATATACATGGATCCAAATGCAAAATAGTGACTCCAAAATGCAAAAAAGTGGATAAAAACCCCAAGTTTCTGAGCATTTTTAGCAAAAACGTAATTCATAAAAGACATGAAATGAATTCATTTTTGGCTTCTAAGTGCAAAAATGTCAGCCAAGATGTATTACAAATGATTGAAGATGTCAAAACTCCTCTTTTCCTTGCAAAAACGTGATTTAAATCACTCAAAATGGATTTATTTGAAGATTTTTTCCAAAAACGTGCCCTTGGAGGGAGTTTGGAAAAACATTTTTTAGCAAGATAAATTCATTTTTGATATTAGAAAATCCATTGCCAAGCAAAAACGACCCTATTGGAGAAAATCTCATGCAAATCCATTGAGTAAAACTCAAGTTATGAGCAAAAATGAAGGTATTTGGAGTTTTTCTTTAAAAACGTGCCCTAGGATTGATCTCCAAAAACAATTTTCAGCATGCTAAATCCATTCTTGATGCAAAGAAAATCATTGCCAAGGAAAAGCGTCTTGAATGGAGAAGATTTCATACAATTCCACCAAAAAAATCTCAAGTTATGGGCAAAATCAAGTTCTTGGAGGTCAAATGCATGCTTTCCTCTCAAAATCGGACTTTCTGGGATGCATAGCATATTTTAAAACATGCTTCCCTTCCAAATCGGACCTTTTTAAGTGCAATGCATGTTTTAAAATATGCATCAAATGAAAATAGGACCTTTATGGGCGCAATGCATATTTTAAAATGTGCTTCCAAGTGAAATTCGGACCTTTTGGAGGGGAATGCATATTATTAAATGCATCTCACTTTCTAGATGCATAAGCATGAAAACTTCACTTTTCATGTCATAGCATCAAAAAGGTCCACTCATGGTAAACTTTTGATGTAATGACATCAAAAATGTCCACCAAAGTAAACTTTATATGCAATAGCATGTAAAAAGTCCAATTCTAATGGATTTTTCAAGCATTTACATATAAAATGTCCACTTATGAAGACTTTAAGTTATTTAATTCACTTAAAATTATAAAAATGTTACAAAATGGGTTATAAACAATATTTATTTATCATATTATGAAATATAATACATAAACATCATTTTTAAAGTAACATTTAAATAAGCATTTGATTTTTAAAATCAAAAATTTAAAATGAAACTATATAGTTATATAGTTACTTTAAGTGAAAAATTAAAAAGTAACTCAACTTAAAATTATAACATAAAGTGCACGATAGTCACTTTAAGTTATAAATTTAAAATAAAAGTAACTTGAAAACATAAAAAAAAAAGTGAATATAATATTATTATTTTCAAAAAGTGAATGTCAAATTGAAAATATAACATCATATTTTTAATTTGTGTTGTTGCATCTAAAATGTCCACTTTTGAAGCACTTAAATGGACATATCTTTTGACTGAGAACTCCGACTGACCTCTAGTTAGACCGAATCGAAGAGAAAAACAGAAGGCATGACATGAGCAAAACCAAAGGACTAAAAACAAGCAAACACAAACTCAAAAGCAAAGAAAAAAACGATGAAGGCCTCAAAAATCAAACATAGGTTCGACAAACAAAAAATCAAAAAAGACTTGACAAAGGCCTTTAGTAAAAGGATTCATTATATCAATTGGTACCGATTGGTTGATCAATACTAACCAATTAAGTAATGAACTAAACTCAGAGAAATGTGAAACTAAGCTTGAAAAAGTTTCATACTGTTACGAAAATTTTGTGGTGACAAAATGCAAGACAACAAGTACATTTGCAGAAAAGATCCATGTTACTTAACAGTTGTCTCATGAACTTGGTAAGGGTATAATACCCACAATCGACAAACTCCCAAGACATTTGGACAGACATCCATATTGATATTATGGTGTTCCTAAATTCAATTGTGTGAGTTTTTTTGCATAGATGCCTCAAATCACACTCCATCATCCATTATCAAGATGGCAAAAAACGTAAGAAAAGTGAAAAAAGTGTACAATGTTACACAAGTAATTGGTAAAATATTGGATGAATTAATGCATGAATGAAATGTACATTTATAGTCTACAAAGAGAATGTTTCTATTACAAAAGAAACATTGGCATTAGAGACATTCTTACAATGAAAGAATCATTAGAATTTGAAAGATGCTAATATTTACAAGATTTAAAATATTGACCATTAAACAATAATAAACAAATTATTACAGGGCTATTATTCTAATATCCTCCCCTAATAGACAACCTGTCAATTACACCAAGGGGCCCCCTAGACTTAACAAACTTCTCTAGAAGTAGGAACTTGGTGACAATATATGCAATCCGATCCACTGTCAAAAAAAATTGCAAATCCATGGATTCATCTTCAACTAGTTGGTGGATGAAGTGGCAATGAAGGTCAATATGCTTGGTCTGCTCATGGAAGACTAAATTTTTGGCAAGTTTGAGCACCCCTTGATTGTTGCAAAAAAGGGGTGAAGACCTTTGCTTGGGACATTTGAATGTTTGTAAGCATCCTTCAAAGTCAAACTGCCCAAAAAGATGCTTTGACTAATCCTTGATATTCAACTTTGTCAGGGTAAATTGAAGACCAAACTAGAGAAGTGGACATTTTGTCATCTCTAAAGCCTCCCCAAAAAGAATGTGTACCCGATGAGTCTAGGATCTTTGGTTCGTCCATAAAGGATATCAAAGTTTGATGTGCCCCTAAAGAGCAACTATTATTAAGCGGGATATGTAACTCACTGAAAAAGCTCAAATTAGGTCTAGTGGCGGTGAGCTACTTTAAACTCCCCACTAGTTACCTAAATGTTGTTTCATTCTCAACTTGAGAACCAAATTTAGCTAGTAACTTTAGACCAAATTTCATAGGTGTAGACATAAGTTTGCAATCCTACATTCTGATTTTGTCTAGTTGAGCCTGCGCATATTACTAAGAGATGCAAATGCTATGAGACTAATGCCAAACCTCGAAACCTAGGCAGCAGTGCAGAAGCCAAAGGTCGTTCATGTCAAAAGATTGGCATGAATTTTGTTTGATTCCCTAAATCAAAGATGTCAAACTTTCAATGATTAATCATCAAAATATACAACCAAAATGATGATATCATTGCTAGTAGTCTTGACAAACAGATTTGAGCCTCAATGACTCCTCTACAAACTCTGATTTGTGAGGACTAAAAGCTTATCAATTTTCATGTACCATGCCTAAGGAGCCTATTTTAGGCCATTGAGTGCTTTCACCAATTTGACTATCTAGTGTTCTTTACCAACAAAATTGAATCCAAGAGGTTGTGTCATGTAGACCTCTTCCTATAAATCACCATTTAGGGCAACAATCTTGATGTCCATTCATGGATTGTCTATCCGCACTAAGCTTGTTACATCCCAATTTTTTCATAGTTTAAAATTGTTCACATAGCCATTGAGTTTTCATGTGAAGTCAATTGACAGGTAAAATTAGTTATGATCATGTGAAAAGGTAAAATGGTTAATCGTTATAATTTCATGTGAAGGTGATATGTTAGTTAATCATTATGATGTTAGTATATTATTCTCATGAAATCTTGGAAAGTTGGTTATTCATTCATGGGAAGTGAAATGGTAGTTAGTCGTTACGATGTTTTATGAACAATAACTCGTTCTAGTAATTATGATTATTTGAGGAATATGATATTATCATGGAGAATTTCTTTTCTTGCAAGAGCACGTTGAAGGGGAGAAGCATTGCTAAAGAGGAATTGGGCAAGGGACGCCACTTCACCTAAGAATCGACAGGTATGAATTCTAACCAACAACGCTAAGGGGTAAACAGCTAGGTAAGCAGGAGGATACTATTGACTACCATGAGCTACCTGGTCAAAAATATTGTATTATTAAAAAGATCTTTGAACTTTTAATTAAAATTTGTTACCTTATGAATTGGATGATCTCAGAGCTACATGTGATTTTGCCATTCCTTAATACAATAATACCATAGTATCTACATAGGTTTGCATATATATTATACACATATATGTATGTATGTGTGAATTAGAATAAGATGTATGTACATGCCCACTTGATATAAGACGTATGTGCTAGGTACGTTGTTATAATATCACGCATATATACATATCTATATGTGTGTACATACATACACAAGTATAGATAGGTGGGGTATGATATTATTAAATTAATGTACTAGCATGGGGTAATTTTATTCTTTGGCAATAGTTTTAATGTTCAACTTGAGCGGCCATATTTCTATACTTCAGTGGCCACTTTTATATTAATGCCACATCGAGCTAATGGCCTTCTATCTTGTAACTCCTTGCCATCTTCACAATCTTGCTCGTAACTGAGCATGCAGCCGAGAAGGCAAAGCTTATGGTATGAAAGCTCACATAGAATAGAACATTCTTACTTTTGGCAGCAAACACACCACCTGAGATCAGAATTTCTTCTCATTCTTGCTTCACATTTATCTCTACGAGTTCCATACATTTATCTAACATATCACCATTCTACATTTAGATATAGCCTTCTTCAAGTGTTGACTCGATCATAATCAGAATTTCGGTGTCGAGTTTCCTGCACCAGAACAGCAATAGTTGACAGATACCTTCCTTGTTTTTCATAAGCATTCAATGATCGGGCTTTCCAGCATTGTTTCAAGAATTATCCAAGCCCGTGCAAGGACGACCTCCATGAAGAGCACACGAATATATTGAGGGGTTGAATCAGTATATTAACAATTTTGCCAATTTAAAACTTTTATCCAAACAATTAACTTTAAATGCTGAAATGAACAATTATGCATATAACACAATAACACAAGATTTGTGTGGAAACCCAATGCGGGAGAAAACAACAGCAATAAATGCTTTTATATGAACTTTGTTCTTTTACAATGTATTGTAGCCTCTAACCTACTAGAGGCTACAAGCTCTATGTTTATGAGCACCGACTCACTAGAAGCTCCAACTCCCACACTTCACAGGCACCAAACCCTACTGCTTGTCTTCGTGAGCCCCAACCCACTGCATATAAACTTCTTATCCACCTCAATAATGTTGCTTACTCGGCTGGTGATGGAAATCTTTTATCTATGAGATGAAGAATGGTTACGAATGGAGACGAAACCTGGATAATCTTCAGATGTTCGAGAGGACATGCAAGAACCTAAACCAGGAGATTAAAAAGAGTATAAAGTCAAAAAAGGACCAGATCTTCATGCTTTCTCAAAACCAAGAACAAAAGAATATTGTGTGGATGGAAGGATCGTTAGGGCTGGGTTGACACCCATGATGGCCTCTTGCACTAGTGGTCTCCTATTTCTTCTTTTTGATTATCATTAGTTTGTACATTCCGATGTAGTTTCTTTTTTGGTGGACCCGGGCCCCCTTTTGTGTAGTCTTCATTGAATCTAAACTGAACTGTTCTGGTTTCGTATTTTTTTTATCCTCTTATATTTTATTAAAAAAAATGGAAGCGATTGAAGAATATGAGAGAAGAAAAGCAGGGAAGGAAATATACATTCAGATTTATAATCCGATATACACAAATCCAAGCAAAAATGTATTAAGGAAGATATATTAGATATAAGAATATATAGAGCAGATCAGTGGAAGAGACAAGTGTAAAGATGAATACAAATTAATAGAGAAAGGTGTTAGGAAGAATATGAATATGAGTAGTACAGTAGATAAGTGTGTAAGAAGTGACAAAAGAAATATATGATTAAAGTACAGAAGATGTGTGAAGAGTAATCAAAAGAAGTGAAGCAAAATAAAAGTAGTGAGTGTGTAATAAAGAATAATATATGTGATTAGATTTTTAATCTAATTTATATATTTATATATATCAAAGATTGATAGAAAGCGTAAAGTGGAAGAAATATTTATATGCATATATAGAAACATATAAAAGGCTAACTTCGAGAAGAGTGTGTACAAAAATCAAAGATCTATACAGATATTAGAAGAAGATTTGGTTTTTGACTTTATACTCTTTTTAATCTCCTGGTGTAGCTTCTTGCAGGTCCTCTCGAACATCTGAAGATTATCTAGGTTTCATCTCCATTTGTAACCATTCTTCATCGCATAGATAAAAAAAGGTGGCATGTCCCTCTTGCAGCCCTCTTAATCATCGTAGTAGTGTGGACCTGTGAAAAGATTTTGAAATGAGTGAGTTTTTGAAAAGACTCAGTAAGAACTCTAGGGTTGTTCTATAACCTTTCTTCCTTCCTGCATTTCCAAATCTGCCAAAGAATATTACAAGAAATAAGATTCCAAAAAAGATTAGAATCATTTTTAATACCATTAATGTTACCAATAATAATTTCAAGAATATTCACTTGCATAGGGTAAGTGATACCAAACATGCCCTAGATCTCTTTAGCAAAAATACAGTCAAAAAGGATATGTCTACCAGTTTTCAAGAGTCTGCAGAGGCTGCAAAGATCATTAGTTGAAACATCTTTTCTTATAGTAAGTCTATCAAGTAAAGCCAACCATTTAAAGCATTTAATTTTAGGTTCAATAGAACATTTCCAAAGAATATTAAAGTATTTCCTCCAAAGACTGATATCAAGAGTACCACATTGAATTGACATGCTCAATTATAGACTCATTATGCCCAATAATATTGTATATGTTTTTAGCTTTGATTTTGGACAAAATGATCCCATCGGGCCATTTACATTTAAGATATCTATGAGAATCCACATGATAGGCCGTAGGCAGATCCTTGGAGGCCTTAAGAATCATATTGTAGGTATTCTTCTGAGAAGTAGGGATATCATATCTGCTTCTAAGCAAATCCCTGTTAATAAGCTTATCCTAATCAAAAAGGCCAGCCAATTGAGTGATGCCCAACTTAGACCATTGCCGAGTAGAGCAACCTTGGGAGAGGGCCAGGGGATTCCCATAGAGGTGCAAGTTCCACCAAATGGATCTTTTACCATATAGGTGCTTAGCATCGTGGAAGTCCTTGTTGGTGATATACATCCTGACATGTTCTCAGGCTTTCCATATGGATATACAAACAACAGAGCCTTAAACAACAAAGGGGAAGTTACCTAAGATCAAGTCATTGAAACGAAGGTTCTTCCAAGATTTGGCATTTTATGGGAAGCCCTTTTCAATGTTACGTCGAACAAGGACCTTCCAAGGATTTTTGCCCTCCATAGAGTAAAAAAATCCATTTGGCAAAGAGAGCAGTACCTTGGTTTTAAGATCTTTCAACCCCAAACCCCCAAGGAGCTTATTAATGTTGTACCAATCCCATTTGACAGCATGCATCTTCTTATTCCCTTTACCGTCGAACCATAAAAAATGTTTGATAGCTTTTTGAATTTTCAAAATTTGGTAGTTACTGAACATTCAGGCAGAGGAGTAAGAGATGTTGTAATAGGAGAGAATCTTTTGGCAAACTTGCAATCTGTCGGCTAAAGATAAAGATCTATTATGCAATTTATTCAACTTCATGGTAATTTTATCCTTAATCCAAATCCACGTGTCTTTGAGGGAGGGCTCAACAGAAAAGGGGATGCCAAGATATCTAACTTTTTAATGAATAAGCATAACTCTTCCTTTATATGTGATGGCTCTTCATAAGTAATTTTAGGAATAATAATAATAACAATGAGCGCTTTTGTTTTAATTAACAAAACATTTTAATTTGCCAATATGATATCGCTGCCTAGTAGATCATTTAAATAATATGTTTATTATTCAATATTGTTAATCATTGGAGTCTCCTGACAACATAAGTTGATAGCTTTCTATTTAGACTTGGCAACATATTCTGGATAGCATTCAACAAATGAAATCACTTAATAAAATATCCAAACGCGAGGTATATCTATGTATGTTTCTTTGACTATGTCATCAATATTCTTGGTCTAGATACTTGATACCAATGCATGTCTCAGTCTTGTCATAGTCCTTCTTTCGTCCATTATATATTGTTATTCCATTCTTTTATTCAAAGTGACACCTCTACATAGGATCACATAGGTATATACTTTGCCAATGAATATTCAAATATTCTAACTTGCCAACAATGCCAATGAACATATCCAGATATTTCTGCCATAGTCAAAATTACTGCATGTTGTGAGGTTCTCACACCATCGCCCCAAAATTTTGGGGACCCCTTTTTTTTTATCACCTTAGTGAATTTTTCAGAGTTGTCCAAAAGAAAAAAATCTTGAATTTGGAAATTTTACACTTTGGAAATCTTTGGGCCAGGAGGAATGTGGTTCGATTTGTTTTTTCACCCGATCTTGATATGATTTTCTGGAACGAGTAATTTTATCCTTAGGCCGAACAAATTTCAAAGAACAACACTTGGCATGATAAATTTACAAATTTTGGGACTTAGACGATTTTATTTTGAAAATTAGATGTAATTATATCATCTGTAGCATTTTAAAAATGAAATTTTTAGATTTAATTGTTTCCGAAATTTTTTTATTTTTTTGGGTGAAAAGGAAAATTTTGCGATAGTGAAATTAAATTTGAAGAGTCGATTTTGAATGCTAGAAAATGGTTTATTTAAAAATAAATTAAATTAAATTAAAATTGCATTGCAAAATCGAAAATGGATTAAATTGCAAAATTTTGCATTAAATTAGAAAAATTGCCTTAAAGATTTAAAATATATATATTAAAAATGATTGGTAAATTAAAATTGAAAAAATGATTTTAGCTTACTAAATCCGATTTTAAATGATATTTTAATTACTAAAACATCATTAAATGAAAATTTTTAACATCTCCAAGGCTTTCTTAATTTTATTTTGCAATTTTGGTCCTAACCAGCAATTAAATGTGCAAATTTCACTATAGGCAAAATTAATTTTTAGCTTGGCATTTAATTGGGACCATTAATGAAATGCTAATTTAATCTATTTCTCCTATAGGTGCTAGTCGGCCAGCTTAGAGGAGTGAGTGGAATGTGGTATAAGAGGGCTCATCCCTCTCCCATTTCTCCATTTCATCACAACCTTCTTCTCTTTGGCGAATTTTTTCCCCTTGGAGCAGCCTTCATGCTTGGCGATTTTCTCTTAAAGGAGAAAATTTTCTATGCTTTAGTGATTTTGCAAGGGCAGATTTTGGTGCTTAGCAATTTTCTGGGCAGATTTCAAGTGTTTGGCGATTTTCCAGAAGAGAGCCGTTCTGAATATTTTTTGCCCTAGGCGATTTTTTGGAGCAAATTCAAATTTTTTCTTGCTTGGGCGAATTTTGTGGAGGCCTAATTTTCTCTAGAAGGGCTGTGAATTTTGCACCACATCTGGGTCATTTTATTTGGCGGAGGATATGTGATAAAAAGTCTAATTTTTGGCAAAGTGTGGGCAATTTCAAAGAGATTAAAATTCTGATTTTTTTTGCAAGAGGCTTGATTTTCTAAAGTTTGATCTGAATTCAAAGAAAGCCTGGCTATTGGTAGAGGTAAAATTCAATTCATTTTAGAGTTGAAGTTTGGTTTAAAAGTGGATTCCACTCCTTGTTCTTGCTTGGTTTTGTTTCCTTTATGTTCTTCTTGCATTCATCATCCACCACTTCATCATCCCACCTATAGGTTGAAGTTTGGAGAGATAAGTGTAGATTCCATGATAGGACACTTAGTGAGGCAGAAATAAGCTAGACCACCCTAGGAATGAAGTTGGGAGATATAAGTGTAGTCCATCCTAAGCTAACGAAGAGACAGAAATAAGTGGTAGTCCCACCCTTAAGTTGAAGATTGGAGATTGATATATGTAGTGATAGGACTTAGCGAGGCAGACATAAGTTAGAATCCATCAATAGAAAGAAGGTTGGAGATCGATAAGGGTAGTCCATATCACTTAAAACAAAGGAGTAGAAATAAGTGTTTAGGATGGTAGATGTTAGTGCAAGCAAGAACCCTAAGGGAATGAATACTAAAAAAGACAAGGAAGACATGATGCCTAAGACCACCTTTTTCTCGAAAGTGAGGCGAATAACCGATACCAATATCAGTACAATGAACATGATAAAGCTAAAAGACAGACTGAAGGAAGGACAATCCCTCGAAGATTTACAAAAGTGGAATTGTACACACAGCGACCTTCCCTCCTGCCTTGCCTTGTCCAGAATTGGTCATGGAATGTGCATTCAAGTTTGATTTGGTTAGTAAATCTACCATTTTCGATGAAGGGAAGAGAGTGTTGGCCAACATCGACGGACAAGTGATCAAAGAAGCATTTAACATCCCTCAATACAAAAGCATGACAGTAGTAATGATGGATCAGGTGGCCAAGTCATTTCAAGATAACCACGAAACTTATTTCATTCATCTAAAGCAAGATTGGCTACACGAAGGCAAGAAGGGAGTTACCAAACCATTAAGGCTCACCATGTCAAACTTCAAATCGGAGTATGGCGACCTCATTATGCTTCTCAGTCGGCTCATGGGCCTGGCTCAAGGTATGCAATTTGAAAACTAGTTGTACTTCTTTATCGATAAAATTGAAAAATGAAAAAGAAGATTTGATTGGGCTAGGATCATAAGCGAGAATCTAGAATTGCAACTTAGGACCATGCAAAATCAAAAACAATTCTATATGGCATCCTATCTATTCTATTTGATTGCGAGGTTGTATGAAAATCTGGGACTTAAGGCCTTAGGAGTAATTGGTAATGGGTTGGGGCAATGTTTGGTGCATGAATGCTATCCACAACTTCACTTGCACAACAACAAAGACTAAGATATTTTGTAATGCCTTTTCCATGAAAACGATAAGGATATTGCAAGGGACACCTGCTAAGAGACTCTCCGTGGAAGCAGAAGCAAAAGTTAAGAAGTATGGGAGTTGGTTCATCCAATTTCCGCAATTCACTTATATTAGAGTAGCAAGAAGCATAGTATGTCCCAAGAGACTTCCAAGGTACTCACCCAACAAGGTAGTTTTGATGGAATTGGCTAGGCAACTTGAGCATTATGACAAAATGATAAAACTCAAAGGTGAGACAGGCATTACCTTCTCATTTGGAATTGGCAATGATAGTTGCCCCAATCCTATCGCCTTTGCAATTGTGGAGAAAGAATTAGAATGGTATCATCTAGCATGGTATAGAGCAAGGCAAGGATTTGATCCTAATGGTCTTATCAAGGCATCTCATGGAAATACATTCAAACATGTTCCTACCATAGAAGATTTTTGGGCCAATGCACAAGATGACTTTCACGTGAGGAAGCTAGCTTTCTCAAGATTGTCAATGAACATGATGAAGGCAATCAGATGGAGAGGCCTTGATATTCCCGATTAACTGGAGGATGATAAAAATGTGTTGAGAGAAGATTATGATATAGTGGAGGAAACAGAGTTGAATCCAATGGATTGGAATGATCACCAGGATCCTTCCTTGGAGGCAACTACAAGAGCAATTGATTTGCACACCGAGTCGTGGTACAATGGGAAGTTGAGGAAATTACAAAGTCAAAGAGTACACCTTACTTATGAGAAGATGAAGCCAAAGGAAGGTCCAACGGAATCAGTCGACCAATGGAGTGAAGGAGGTAGCCAGCAACAAGGAACAATTAGAAGCAAGAAGAGAGGTTTCGAGGGTGAAAAGGGTAAAGAACATCAAGAACCTCCAGCAAAGAGACAAAATGCAGCGCATCAAGGGGAAGTATAATTGAGGCTAGAGGTCAAGAAGATAACACAAGTAAAAAAGAGACCACGGTAGAGGTGAGCTCTGATTCAGAATCAAGTGGTTACAGTGATAGCATCAAGTACTCCCCTCTCTCAGAGAACCAACATGGAGAAGATATGATAGTCACTAGTGAAGAAGAAGATAGGCCAATTGATATTGAGGAAATAAGCTAGGCGCCCGAAGCCGTTGGCGATGCTTTGCTAGTTGAACCGAATCCAAATTTGGGGAGATGCACTGCACCACTATGGTTAAGGCAAATGCTTATGCCAAGAGGCGAGGTAGTGATTGTCTGAACAATTGAAGACATCCAAGGATTAGTAGAAAAGGGTGATAGCAAGAACCAGAGACAAATTGCAAAAGCAATGGCAAAGGTGATTGGGAGCGACAGCAATGGTCACTAAAAGGTTTAGATTGTTATACCAACAGTTAACAAGACATTAGATGAAATTGCGGCTCGGGAATACGAGATAGTAGAGCATAACTTGGGAAGAAACACAGATAACATGGAATGTGAGGAGATCCAAGAGGGCATAGTGTCAATTAGAGAAAGGTTGAAAAAGGAAAATGAAAAGATCATAAAGTTGGAGGCCAAGAACGAGTATTGGAGAGATTGCCAACCTATCCAATAGTTGCACCAGGCAACCCTTCCTCAAGACAGTGGAAGCAACATAGAAGAGATATCGGCTCAGCTGCGTGAAG
Organism: Cupressus sempervirens; assembly: GCA_028749045.1. Taxonomy (NCBI): domain Eukaryota; kingdom Viridiplantae; phylum Streptophyta; class Pinopsida; order Cupressales; family Cupressaceae; genus Cupressus; species Cupressus sempervirens. Next base: position 1,038,154,568 of record CM053787.1, on the reverse strand, counting down.
TCAAGGATTGGATCCATAATACAATCCAAGAAGGGTGAAACTTCTTGCCTTCCTTTGTCTCAACATTCAAGTCATTAGTGACTATTAGAGATAAATTCAGAACATTTGAAGGTGAATTTAGCCATTCCCAGACTACAGGCATTCATTGAGCTACCAGAGAAATATTTGGAAAGAGCCAAGTTGGTAGATGAAGGAGGATTGAGTACGGTGGAGTCTTGGTTTGTTGCCTTAACTATCAGATTGAGAATACTTGAAGAGGTACAGAGCGAGATTGCACAGCATAGCCTAGACGTTGACACTTCCATTTCAACTATGATGAGCGATGTTGGGGCTGCACTTGATTTTGAAGATATCAAAGAGGAGAACATCAATGAGACAGATTTCCGATCGAGATTGGATGAGTTGGGGAAGGTTGCCATCAAGAAGAAACAGTTGGGCACCCTTGCCTCCCTCAATGCCTTTATCGAATATACAAAATAGTATGAGAAGGACCATGAGAAGACACTGCAAGCAGCAAGCAACATGATTAATTCAGTTGAGCTCAAGATGAAACACACACCTTGTCCTCCCATGAAGGAAGTTAACGACAAGCTAGCCAAGTTCATTACTTTGGCTAAAAAGATGAAAGAAAAGGGTAGAACTATATTAGAAGATCATTTGATGCAAGCCCAAGTGGCAATTTCTCTTTCTTCTTGGATAGGACAAGTGTCTAATTCTGATTGGCTACCATTTTGGTGCCTTCTCATTGGTTGTCACTTTCTTTCTTTTTTTCATTGGTCCATTGATGAGGTGACGTCTTCTCATTGGCCAATGGGGTAGCAACCCTAATTAGGGTTTCTAGAATCCAATCTGGATCATTGGTTTTGCCTCTTAATCTCTATCGTTGGTTGTAATTTTGACCTCTATATAAGGCCATTTGCTCTCATTTGTAAAGGGTTGATGAAAATTGTTGCTCAAGATAATACCAAAATCGTTTTTCTTTCTCATTGTTGTGACTTGCATGGTGATTAAGAACTTTTGGTGTTGTTGCATGGTTTCTACTTCCAATAGTTAGAATAAGATTTTCTTTGAAGTTGCTAAAGTAGATTTCATCTCAAGAAGGTTGTTAAGTAGAGAGAAAAGTAGATGGATAGTTGCATGGTAGTATTAGTTGATGTTTGATAGGGACCTATAACTAGGCCACTAGCATTCTAGCAGCTTGTTGGAAAGCCTTGTGTGGTAAACTAGTTCCTTTCCCTTGAATCATTGCATCTATGGAGGTAAAGCCGCTAGTAAACTTTCATTAGATTCGATCCCCGTCCATTCACTAATCTTTCCATTCATAGGAGTAGGAGTAGAATAGTGAGTAGTTGAGTAGTCGAATTTCATTCTAGAAAGTTAGAAAGGTAAAAGTCATCAGAAGCATTATTGCCTCCTAACACAATCAACATTTTCTGGCACTACACCCACCGTCACCATCACCATCTCCATCAACATCATTCAAAACCCATACAAAACCATCGTCACCACCATCCCACCAAAAGTCCAAGTTGTCCTCGAACAAATAGCATAAGGGCGCCTACGTGATTACCAGCAAATCACATCGATATACCAAGTTAGTATCCACAGGTGTAAGGAACATTGGAGTTTTACTTATGTCTTCGTGAGTATTAACTTTTCAAGAGAGGAATTGACGATTTGATATTCCATATCAAGTGTTCAATTGCTATATGTTATGTAGTGGTAAAAAACTGACATCAACATTGCACAATATGGTTGCTTCAAACATGACTCTGTATTTGGTGGCTATTTGAAAATAATCTATGCTCATTCGAATGCTGGTTCAAATTTTCTGAGCATGAACTGTCATCTACCTTCCACTCAAATTATGAGCATTTCATTGTAAAACTAGCCTGAATTAATCACTCAGCCTTCTTATTTCCTGATGTGGCCACTGCCAGTTTGACTTGCATGTTGTGAGAGTTTTTTTTGTTTATCACTTCATAATCATTGAAGTCACTGTCTTTCATATCTGACCTGACTTATCATATCATTCGTTCTGAAATCTTTAACTACAATCTTCAAAACAACACTCCATGTTTTGCTCTCATCCACACTATGGAAAGAACAAGACATATATATTGTTGCATACTTTGTCTTTAACGATGATGTGGCAGGTTTCATTTCATAATAATTTGGCAAGTTTCATACACATAATATTGTGTATTCTCTGCAACAATTTATCAACTTCCCAAAACAATGGCATCTCTATGTATTTGGCGCTGAGAGTCATTAACATCTCCTTTGTTGTTCTCATTTTTCGATCATCCACCATGTTTGTATACTAGTTGCCTTGCAAATACTCACTTGCATGTTTTAGTTGTTGTTTGTAATAGGTATTGATGTTTACTCCTCCAATGTCTCCATTCTCTTCAATTTAGGGGCATCATCTGTCTATCCAATGCGGCTATAGAAGATATATGCCTTTATATTTAAGAGGACATCAAACAATGCTGACTGGCCTGTTAATATGCTGACTACATTATTTTTGATTGCTGACCATATTTCTTATAGTAGTTAAACATTATTGTCATATAGCTCGATACTTTCACAAGGGATTGGACACTGTACATTTCTTTAATACATAGATTCCCAATTTCTCTTCTTGATATCAATATCCCGTCGTGTAACCTTCTAAGTATTAATACTCTTGTAGTCATTGTCTAATCATATACATAATGCTGTGCTATTTGCATCTCCTCTCATACATGCTGATAGTATATGTCTCTATTATGCTGAACATAGCCGAGCATTTATCTCTGCCATTTTAACTTATTTTTCTTTAATTACAGAGACTCTTGAATCTATTAGATTTATTTTATTGACTTCAATATATGTCTCATATATATGCATTTCTTTCATGCCTTAGTTATCTCTCATGTATTAATTATTGAAGTCAATATATAGGCCTCTTTTAATATAATCTCCTACATATCTATATATTTCAATGTCTTGATCAAAATAAGATAAGAAGCCCTTTTCTTGTGTCTTTCTTGTTCTTCACTATTACTTATTGCTTTGTTGACATCAATGACAATTTAAGTCAATATCATTTTATCTTTGACTTCAATGACAATTTTCCATCACTCCAGTCAGGTCATGGAATCCCCAGTGCTTAACTTTATGTTTTATTTACAAAATGATATAGTGTAGCATAGCCGAAACCGCTTTAAAAGTTTGAGTAATGTTGTTAGAACCGATCAAGATATGATCCAATGTTCTCTCTCTATGTTTGTATCACAAGAATGCTTCAAAACTATGGCTTTTACTCATATAAGAAATTCTCTTTTCAGAATCATGAGTGACTAGACTGCAACTTATACAGGGATATCAAAAATATATTTCCTAAGATAAGAAACCACACCTTGTGAATCAAGAATAGATTTTCCAGAATTCAAATTATCTTTTATAATGCCAAGGCCAGATCGGCCATTGGCTGTAAATATAAATGCTTAAACATTCAAATTATCTTTTATAATGCCAAGGCCAAATCGGCAAATGCATTGGCTGTGATTTCAAATTCTTATACACCCACCCAATGATTCATCCACAAAGATCAGCATGGTCAAGATGAAGGGTGTGAAATGGCAATCATTGAACTATGGTGCCTACATGATAAAAGAAAAGAACCATCAGTAACTTAAGCAAGTAATATAAGATGTTTAAAATCCGTGTCAGCTCATGATAGTCCTTGTCAGCTCATGATAGTCCTTAGTATAGTCTTGCTGTCAAGTCAAGCAGTGGGTGATCGAGTACATAGTGCCCTCACAAATTCTTGGCCAATGTAGGTTAGTGGCATGCTTGTTGCTATGATCACTAGAGATTAGGATTGCTAGCAAGTAGGCATATAGGTGTATGGAAGGTATCCTAAACCTAGCTAGTTGTTTATCCGACACTCTAACACCAGGATACTCAGTGGTTGGACAGTGGTGCCCCAAGCCTAATCCCAGGGTAGGGATCATTAAGGGTCAGAGATTATGTGGGGATCATTAAGTGTCTATGGTTGGGAGGTTAAGTCCTTGGCAATGCTTATCCTCTCCTCTCGTAGCCAAGGCTTGCACAACTAAAGGTCAAAGTCAATTTGCAAGACGTCTAAAATTCCAATAGCTTGCTTTATATTTATGTTTTACATTTTCAGTTATGTATTGTAGTTAGATGATATGGTTCAGATTAGGACTCCTTTATTTGATTAAGAAGCAATTAAATCAGTTATTTCTTTACTTGAATATGTATAAATTGAAATGAAATGATAACCACGCCTAGATGATACTCAGGAAGTTATAATTGTCTTTCTTGTTACCTTGAACGAAAATGTTATTTCTGGTTATTTCCAATTTATTAAATTAGTATTAAAATTTAGCATGTTACAAAGTTGCTATGGCTAAGACTAATTTGATGGTGCTCATCTTTGTTGTTGAAGCAAAAATTTCCTCATAATCAATTCCTAAGAGAAGCCTCTAGCAACGAGAAGAGCCTTGTGCTTAGCTAGAGTACCATCAACATGGTATTTAACCCTATACACCCATTTGCATTCAATGGGTTTCTTCCCTAGAGGAAGATTTGACAGAACCCAAGAGTTATTCTTTACCAAGTTGTGGTGCTCAATGTCCATAGCTTGTTTTCACGCACGTCTCTTTTGCCTTTGTGGATGTTTGAGGCTCATACACACTTAGTGTTTACAATAAGAGCAAAATTTACAAAATCAGAGGGTTCTCTTCTTCCAAGTAGTTCTACTCTTGATGAGCTTATCATCATAAAACTTGATAAGCATCTTAGACCACCATTTAGGTCTGACAGTATAAGTGCCAGCATCATATGCAAGAGGTACAACGTGATCTAGTTCATTAAACAAAAGATCAAATGAATCCTGAGGAAAATCCGGTGGTGCAACTACATGTCTATGTGATCCCGCAGGAGAAAGAACTGGTGAAGGTGTAGGATTTGGAACAACTAAAGCCCTCCCATTAGGTGGAACTCATACCATAGGTTGATGCATCAAGGTCGAAGGGTAACTAAGAAATAATAGTGCTAAGGGATGGGAATTGGAGGAAGTATAAACAAGGAAGCCTAAAGGGGAGCCGTAGTAAAAAACAACAAGGTTCAGAGTTCAAGGTTATTTCATGACGAGTACCTGAGGAAGGGAAATCTAAAAGGTTGACAAATCAAAGGGAATCAAAATTGGGCAAGGTGGAATAATAGGACATAGCTTTAAGGGAATTGAAGTTAGGCAGAGTAGATTGATAGGTTAAGAAAATTGAATTGTCAATTGCACTACATGCTACATTAATACCTAGTTCAACTCGGACATTTGAAACAAGATCTAGAAACCAATTACAAAATACAAAATGCACTAACAAAATACAAGAGCATCTTAATATCATTATTTCTTGATGTTTTCTAAGTTTTGGCAATGATTTCCTCTTGTTTGTCCTCTTTTTAATGGTTTTGTTTTGCTGATTGGAGTGTTGGATTGGATTTTATTTTAGTTTGCTTCTATGTCAGACCATATCTTCTACTTGTATCTCTCTTTGGGGCCTTTAGGCTAGCAGAGTGACTCGGCCTTCATTTGTTATTTTGGTCAATTAGGTGCTCACTTGCTATTTGACATAAACAATTGACTAGTTGACTATTATTTTGAGGCAAAGATTTATTTCCTCTAATTTCTAACTGATAAAGTGCAACTAAACCTACACCTACTTTTTATCAATAAAGTTCAAATCAGTCATGCCTTTTGGGCTAACTAATGCGCTGAGAATATCTAATTGGCTCATTAATGAGGTACTGAACAAATTTTTGGGTAAGTTTGTCACTATTTACCTAGATGATAATTTGATCTTCAATAAGACATTGGAAGCATATAATGCATATTTATAGGGTCTTTGAGAGGCTAAGGAAAGAAAAAATGTTGATTAGACTGAAGAAGTGCAATTGTGTGGAGTTAGTGTATATGGGATTTGTAGTTTCAGCAGTTTGAAACTAGACCTGAAAAAGGTGGACTACCCTCGAAAGACCTACTCCAAGGAGTGCTAGTGAGGTAAGATATTTTCATGGTTTGGCTAGTTTTTACAAATAGTTTATCAAGAGTTATAGTAGTGTTTGTGGACCCTTAACTAAAACAATGAGAGAGGATAGGAAAGAGTTTAACAGGACTAAAGGAGCAAACAAGAGTTTTGAATTATTGAAACATAAAGGAAAGAGTTTAACTAGACTAAAGGAGCAAACAAGAGTTTTGAATTATTGAAACAGAAAGTTACAGAATAGCCTATTTAGATAAGGTGTTTCAGGTAGACTGTGATGCTAATAGTAATGTCATTAGACCCTATTTTGAACCAAGAAGGTAGACCTGATGCTTACTTCAGTGAAAAGTTAAATGATGTCAAAAAAAAAAATTGTTTATGATCATGAGTTTTATGCTATAGTTTAGGCATTGAAGAATTGGTAAGACTATATGGTCTATTAAAGAGCATGTTTCAAATCGAGACACCAAGTTTGATGAGTACTTTTTGGCAAACATTGTGGAAGAAGTTAAAGACAAATTTGAAGTTCAACTCATCATATCATCCACAAACTAAAGTGGTACATAGGAGTTTGGAAAATTTGCTGAGATGTTTGGTTGGACATAAGTCAAAGGGATGGGATTTGATTTTACCATAGGCACAATTTGCATAAAATAATTATGTCAATAGAAGCGCTAGTAAATCACCATTACAGATAGATGATGGAAGTAGTCCCAGAAATACTTCTAAATTAAGAAACTTCGACAAAAGGGTAAGGAACTTCGACAAAAGGGTGACAAGTAGTGTTGAAGTTGAATATTTTGCAGAACACTTGATGAACATTCATGAGGCGAGGAAGAACGTTACCAAAATGAATACACAACACAAAGCTAAGGCAGATGAGAAAAGAAGACATAACAAATCTCAAATTCGAGATGAAGTCATGATTCATTTGAGGAAGAAGAGATTTCTAGTGGGAACATATAATAAGTTGGCGATGAAAAAGTTTAGACCATGCAAGATATTGAAAAAGCATGATTTGGGAAATGCCTACTAAGTAAAGTTGCCAAGTGAACTGAATGTTTCACCAATGTCCATTTCAAATCTGATAAAGTATCATGAAGGTGTCAAAGATGAGGTTGCGGAAGGACAGTGAAGTATTCTAGCAACTACTTCAGCTATAGAGGAGATAGAAGGAAACTTATACAATCATGTTGGCAGAAGCACAAGAAATAGGACATATGAAGAATATCTGGTCAAATGCAAAGGACGACTTGTTGAAGATTCATAATGGCTGACAAGGGAGGAGGTTAACCATCTTGGTTTTCCTCTGAACACTTAAAACGTGATAGGGTGACTTCTCAAATTACCCAGGGTGTCTGATATAGGACCATCCCCGGTGTAAGGGCAATCTTGCATCACCTAAAATTATTTATGTTTTGTCTTTTTGGGTTATTTGAGTGCAAAGTTACTATTTCTAGAGGCTTAATATATTATTAAGTTGGTTGTTTGAACTCAGAATGTTCTGATTTCATCCCTCGAGGTTCATATTATATCAGCTTGCAAGTAAAGTTTCATTACAATATCAAGTCTATTTGTGAAGTTATTGAATATTTTCAGTATTAGCAACAAGGTGTAAAAACTTTGAACTCAAATTTGAAGGCTTTAGAGGCTCTGAAAAGGGTCAAACCAAGACTAACAAGAGCTTGCACAATAAAGCATTGTAGATCAAGTCATGGCATTTTCAAAATGGAGTTATAATAGTCAATCAAAGCAATTGGCAATGAGTTTGGTCTTCGAAAGTCATGCCACCTAAAATGAGCAAACTGAAATTTCTTCAAAAAAAAAAAAGAGTTCCAAAAGTTGTTGGGGCCTACTCGAATGTAATAAAATATGAAAAATAATAATAATTTAGGGTTGGTCATGTAATAACCCCAACTGGCTCTATCCTTAACAATCATCAATTTTCCTTTGCTAATCAATAGTCTAACATTTCGTCCAACATGTGCCAGTCTTTACTATTATTGTTGCAAATTTGATAATTTAATTTTCGAAATTACACTAGAGAATGTGATTGGGCACTTACAATTTCAGATTCAGTAAATATTAATAAGTTTGCATGAATATCAACATTAATTCATAATTTTGCCCTACAAACTATGCAATTATATAATTATGAAAGATGAAGGACTTGCTGCAGCTTTAATTTATTACCAACAATGTTTCAAACAAATCGTAGCAGCAATAATATTTTAAAATGCCAAGAACCTGGAAATATGGATTGATTTTGACTTTTAATTTTAGTCCAATGTGACCTACAGCAGCCCCAATAATATCTATTGTAGGCCATATAATTGAACCCAACTCTTGAAAATTGTAACACGGCCCCTCAAGAATGTCACACAAACCCTTCCTAGGCAAACATGATCCTGCAATTGATAAATTGCTGCCCTATAGTGAAACGGCAAGCTCTCTAACACTCAAATTGAACTCCCAACCAGGAGTTAAAAACATAAAATTAATAATTCAACCTTCAATTCATTCTCCAAAATCCAGTCTTCAGCACTTGTTCAATCAACTTTTCAATAACAATAGATATAGCAGAGAAGCAATTACAATTTGCTTACCTCAACAGCAAATTGCACAAGATAAACGTAGAATCTAACCCTTATACTTCAGCAAGGGCACAAACCACAAACTCAAAACTATCACAAAGACAACAAGCAAAGAGATAAACAAATAATCGAATGCTTTTCTCATCAAATGTTCTCATATTTATAATCTCCAAATCGCACTAGTTTCCCAAATGAACTCCACTTAAGAACCTTCCTCTACACAACATTAAAATATAATAAAGTGCCATTAATATAATTTATTAATTGATTTTGGCTCCAAAAATGACCTTTTCCACCATAACTTAATATTTTGACAGGCAAGGCCACTGTTTCTTGTTCCCACAATTTAAAACTCTTTTGTCCCGATTTCAACAAGCTATGATACTGAGGTGACCAACCAACGACACCAACAAAAAAAATAACCAACAATAATAATAATTCACCCGTCTTGCAAAAATAACTAACGAAGCATCAGAATCGAAATCTAAAAACACTAAAGTGATCCTAATGATGAAAGACAATGAATGAATCTAACAAGGTGACTTACTATAAATAGACGCTCTCTCCAAGATTCTTGTAGCCCAAACCGGACGCCCAAAATAAAAACTGCGAGCATCACCCATCTCTAACTCAACTGAGCTCATCAAAACCAACAATTCGACATACTATAAACAGTAAGTCCCTCAAATGGAGCCAAAACACACTATAGTCTGCTGAAAAGTCTATAACGCCACAACTGAGACCCTCAAATCCCATTGTCAACTCACAAGGGTCACAATGGTGAACTGACCAAGCCAACTGTAGGAACGTACTAAAAATGGGGACATTACAATCCTCCCTCCCTAAGATTGCTTGTCCCCAAGCAATCCTAGAGCAAAATGAACATCACAGTCCACATGGATCCCATGGGTAGAATTGCGTACTATCCATGTTGTGTACAAGCGACTTCTATAGCACCAATACCCAAATAACGAACATCACCATTAGAATCCTCTGAAAACTGACCCTAGGCGCTAATGAAGGCAATAACTCATCAAAACTCAACCCAACTGAAATACCAACTCTGTCCATACCTAAGTCCCCATCAAACTGACACTCACACCCAACTACACTATGGAGATGGTAACAACCATAAGTACCTGAATAACTATCATCAACTCCAAACACTGTTAAAGTGTCCTGGGTGTGTGAATCCTGCAAGTGGTCTAACTTGCAACTGTTGATCCCATCTGCAGAAGATGGAGCTAACCCATCCCATAACGGACGGTATGAAACTGAAGCCAACCCACAACAACGCAAAACTAAATGCTCTACCTGTGGCTCAAACGAAAAGTCCGATTGGGCAAGATCTTGGGCAATCCTCTCAAGAAACCCAACCTCAAAATCCCTGTCGGGAAGCATAATAGACAGAGTCTCTACAATCTTTCCCACCAACCTCTAAATAGCACGAGAGCCTAGGATGAGAGTACTGTCAGACACTTTGTATGAATCCTCCTGCACATCCAAACTCTCCAAAGGATACTCCATGAAAGACTCTGTGCAGTAGAAATTATACGTGGAAGCATCAACCTGCTCCTCTACAACCCACAATTGATTGGCACCACCAACTATCCAATGTTATCAACTGTATGAGATGAAGAAATAGATTAGCTTCCAACAAAAGGAAGCAAATCATCATAAGAGTTCCACTCCACTGATACTGTTACCTCATACGTACTTACTGCACCCATATCCTGGACAAATTTGTCGACCACATCATTGTGTCCCTCATCCCCAAATGTGAAAGCGAACTCACCACCAACCACAATATGTAATTGAACAGGGTCTGGGGCAGGTATCGATTGTACCCGCTCTAACTCCACAATAACCTTATCCAACTGTGACTGTGACTCCTGAAGAGCCAACTAAGTATAGTGAAGAGAATCCACAATCACCTCAAGCTCCTGGGTGAGCTCAATCAGCTCCTCTTTCCCTAACAATGTCTCATAAAAGGTGTTGCCCCACTCTAGAAGGTAATCCCTGTCAGCAACTAACTGAGAGTAACTATGTTTCAAGATCCTGACAACCTCTCGGAGCGCATGAACCTCTACTAGAGATAGACTACTATCAATGTGCTCATCTGACACAAGAGCACCCCAACCTGATGTAGCTAGCATTTGACAGACCCCATCATAATGCTCAAAAGCTGAAGAGATGTCACTTTCACTCACCTTTAGTTGACTGGTCACATGATGCCCCTGTAACCCATGCCTCCTACAAGCTCTCTGTCTCATTTAACTGCAGTGGGAAAGAAAACTAAATCCGAACTGTCCACCACAAGATCGCTCATATGTGTGCTATCATCCTTGCACAACTCTGCATCCAAGATACAACTACTATGTACCTCAACCAACTCCTCATTCGAAGAAATGGAAGCCCTCGCATTTCTTAACTTCCACTTCAATAGTAAGATCTTGTAAACATCAATCCTGGGACCCATCCAAAACCTCCTCGAAGTCATCACCCAATATCTGACAAGGGGTGTCATACCCACTGCAGCTCATAGGATCATCAAATAAACATCAACTTTGTCCATACTATTTGCAACCACATCTCCCAATAAAGCCTCAACTGCTAACACCTGACTCTGCATACATGACTCAGCGTCAGGGTGTGAATCAATAATACTAGAGCAAGAACCCACATCTACTGACTCTAATGTAACACCCAGATCACCAACATTACAACTGGGTGACTCCATATGTGCCTCAGTCCCACCTAAGGAAGCAACTGCCTCCTACACTGGAGCAACACTACAATAGATGACATATAAGTCTCCAATAACAACTCCCTCCTCGAGAGAGTCTGAACAGTCAGTGATAACTACAGCATCAACTACCTTTGAACTAACCATAGCAACTACTCTAGAAGCCTCAACCTATTGAAGCTCAGTGTTGTCCTCCAAGGGCACTAACACATCCACATGTCCCTGTGAAATAAGTCCATCATCAACAGTGTAGATAGGACTAACAGATGTCGTACTAAATATAGGTACATCTGCGTCATCAGAGCATTCATTTTCATGCTAACTTCATCATTACTCCACCAGCTTCTAGAACTACCAATCCTGTGTTTGTCCATGGTGCTAGAAAATGCTAGAGTGTTGGTCACTCCAAATGCAACAACAAATCTGAAAATAAAATAACTTTCCTACCCCACAGAATGGCAAGAAATGGTTCTGATAACCCTATAATAACCCCAACTAGTTATATCCTTAACAATCGTCAATTTTCCTTTGCTAATCAATAGTCTAAGATTTCCTCAAACATTTGGTAGTCTTTACTGTTATTGTTGCAAATTTGATAATCTGATTTTGAAATTACACTAGAGAATGCGATTGGGCACTTACAATTTTAGATCAATTAAATATTAAGAAGTTTGTATGAATGTCAACATTAATTCATAATTCTGCCCTACGCACTGTGCAATTATATACTTATGAAAGACAAAGGATTTGCTGCAACTTTAATTCATTACCAACAATGTTTCAAACAAATAGTAGCAGCAATTAAATTTAAAAATGCCAAGAACCTAGAAATATAGATTGGCTTTGACTTTTAAGTTGCAGTCCAATGTGAATCTACAATAGCCCCAATAGTATATATCGCAAGCCATATAATTAACACAGCTCCTGAATATTGTAACACGGCCCCTCAGAAATGTCACACAAACCCTCCTTAGATGAACATGACCCTGCAATTGATAAACTGCTTCCCTATGGTGAAACAACAGCTCTCTAACACTCAAATTGAACTCCCAACCAAGATGTACAAGCATAAAATTAATAACTCAGCCTTCAATTCATTCTCCAGGATCCAATCTTCAACACTTGTTCAATCAACTTCTCAATAACAATAGATAGAATAGAGAAGCAATTACAATTTGCTTTACCTAAGCAACAAATTACAATATAAACTTAGAATCTAACTCTTATACTTCAGCAAGAGCACAAAACCACAAACTCAGAATTGTCACAAAGACAACAAACAAAGAGATAAACAAATAATCAAATGTTTTTCTCATCAAATGTCATATTTATTATCTCCAAATGGCACCAATTTCCCAAAAAAGCTACACTTAAGAAGCTTCCTCTACACAACATTAAAATATAATAAAGTGTCATTAATATAATTTATTAATTTCTTTTGGCTCCAAAAATGATTGTTTCCACCATAACTTAATATTTTGACACACAAGGCCATTGTTTCTTGTTCCCCATGATTTTAAAACTTTTTGTCCCAGTTCCAACGAGCTATGATATTAAGATGACCAACCAACAACAACAACAAAAATAACAACCTCAGTGTATTTAGATGAATTATAATAACTCACCCGTCTTGCGAAAACAACTAAAGAAGCATTAAAATCGAAATCTAACAAAACCAAAGTGATCCTAATGATGAAAGGCGATGAATGAACTTGACGGCATGACTTACTATAAGTAGATGCTCCCTCCAAGATTCTTGGAGCCCAAAATAAAAACCGAGAGCATCGCCCAACTCCTCTAACTCAACTGAGCTCATCAAAACCAACAATTTGACATATTATAAATAGTAAGTCCCTCAAATGAAGCCAAAACACACCATAGGTTGTTGAAAAGCCTATAACCCCACAACTGAGACCCTAAAATCCCACTATCAGCTCACAAGGGTCGCGATGGTGAACTGACCAAGCCAACTGTAAGAACCTGCTAAAAATGGGGACATTATAGGTTAGCCTAAAAGTCTAGGGTTAAATTTCTAGAACCTTAATAGATGGGGGAAAATTGCCTAAATAAAGAAGGCCCAAAAGGTTGTCTAGAACAATTCTACGATGTTGATAGTGGCTCCAGCTTTCAGAATATTGTAAGGAAAATGCCTATGTGGCTTTGCATGTATTTCTGAAATTGGTAAATCATAATAATATAATTCCATACTTTTGGAGATAATAATAAGCCAACTTTCTATTCTTACTTCTTGTTATTTTTCTATTTTTTTTATGTGTTTGTGTTGTGAATAGAAGTACCCTCCATCAAGAGTCCACATTTCAATAGTAATGGTGTACAATCTTATCTACTTGCATTCACTATTTATGCAAGTAGGAGGAAAAACATCGGTTGTTTCTCTTTGATTTTCTACATTTTTAGGTTTCCAGTTTCTTTATCTTTTGGTTCACCAAGATATCCCCAAGTAATATATTTACTTTTATGATTGAAGCCATTCAGATTGACAAGTTTAGTTGAAACGTTGTGAAAATCTACAATTGCTACAAAATCAGCCCATAAGTTCACTCAAAATATAAGACTATGACATATCAAATAGGGAGTACATTTAAAATGGCCCATATCTACACTTATTTAAAACATACAACAACATTGCAGTGCAATTCATTTAAGAATGCTCTGAGCATCCCACAACATTGGAAAAAAATAAAGAAATACAAAGCTGCAAACAGTTTTCAAAGACATGCAGACTGGCAATCTACCACTGAAATTTTTGTCGAAACAGACAAATACAAAATTCACTGATTCTAACATTACAAATTTCAAGGATATTGGAAATTATTGGACATATTGCAACGGTTAGAACCTACTCCACATTAATATGAATTGTCCGCACACATTCTCCAGTTTTTAGTAGGGTTGTACAGTAGATTTCTTTTAGTTCATTTCTTCGTAAACAAAAAATCATCTGTGTTATATCTCCTTCCATATCAATCAAACACAGTTAACTGCAGATATATGTCTGGGGAAATATTTACGTTTTAACATTTATAGCACATCAATTCCCGTGAGATAGAAAAACTGTGAAATGTATATTTATAGCCAACTGCGTGCAAATATGCATTTTCTTACTTCTAAATTTATAACATGTAGAGCATGCCAACTAAGATCCATCAAAAAATTACAAGCTGTAAAATTTGTTGGACTCTTCTAGAGTCAAGTGTGGGTTGAAATTTCTATTCATCTGTGTTAGTTCCATCTTAAGATAGGAGAAGATTAACACAAATATCTGTATGCAGGAATCAAGAAGAATCCAAACGTTGACACACTGTCTTCAATCTGCCCATCCATCAAGATGGAATCAACCGAGAGACCAAAATGTTGTACATAATTCCCAATTGTAATTACTTCCAGAACTACCAAACTAAGCTTATTTATATACAAGGCAAATTAACTTCACGTCTAAAGGAATAAGGTGCATTCTCATTTCCAAGCTAGAAATCAAACCTTTGAAGCTTCATATATACAAGTTATGCTGGCAAGCATAAGTTCATATAATTTTTTATGAAATATTTGCACCAAAAAACACCATAGCTTTTTAACTGGTAATAAAGTATTCAAATTCGCGAAAACTACCTGCGAAGTGAGGTCTGCAGATGTGTAAATAGAGGCAGCTGTCACACTCTTGGTCAAAACGGGATGCTTCTCAATCATTTGCAGATACCATCTTATAAATGCATTGGTCGACGCAAAACTTGCTCCCGCAGTCGTCACCTCAGAGCTTCTTAAAACACGAGAAGACGTAAAAGACCTCGAATGTTGCCTCACGGAGTTTATAAACATACTTAGGCAACCGTATGCAGGCGCCAGGGTTTTACCAGGGGTTTTAGAAACCACAAAATCTTGGGCATTTGATGCAAAATTTCGCCGGGACTTCAACAGCTGCTGCCATATCGGTGAAGCGGCGCCAAATCTAGACGCTAAGACGCGCTTCATTCCAGGAGAAAAATATGAATTTTGCAGACGCCAAGCTGCTTGGCGAAGGCAGAGAGTATATAGGAAAGCTCCCGAATATTCGATAGCCTGGAGTATCTTTAATTTGAAAAATATTCAGGGCGAAATAGTTTGCCCTAGTAAAGTGCTCTGCTTTATACATAATATTTTATTGATCACGTGTATAATAAGTAAGGGCTGACGTGGCCCTCGTGGGGACCATTGAAGTTCAGTCACTTCCCGTTGTCTTGCATGCTGGGGAGTGTGTTACGGAATATGACATCTTTTTAAATTACTTACGATGTGAAAGAAGTCAAAAGTAGAGCTGATTTCGTGAGGGTGATCATCTAGTATAAGATTTGTCAAGTTGAGGTGTCCATAAATGTTTATTTAATTAATATCTAGGCTAGCTCTTGAACCTTAAGAGGTTCAAGGGACAAGTCGATGAAGTGTTGTAACATTGCTATTGATGAAAGTTGATGGATTGGATTCACAATAATAATTAAACACAAAATAAACAGTACACGCATTTATAGAAATTACAAAATGATTTCATTGTCTTATATTTGTCTACATTTCCATTAGCTTTAAACTTAGTCTTATAAACCCATTTTACACCAATGCAATCTTTGTTCTTAGGCAAATCAACTATTTCTCATGTATCATTTCTCTCAATAGGTTATATTTCATCATTCATTGCATTAATCCACTGCGTTTCCTTAATTGTGTCTTCAAAATATATAAGATCTTGAGCAAATAAAGCAATATTTGATTGCAAATCTATTCTACTTCCTTGATCATAAATCTCACTCAAGCTTCTAGTTTTCTTGCTTGTAATCCTTGATCTCAATTGTGCAAGTATAGAGTTTGAATCATTACTTACTTGTGAATTCGAAGATTCTCCATGTTCAACTTTATTTTCTAAGTGATCTCCTTGTGGACTTCATGGTGGAGTTCCTTCTTGGTCACTTGGTTGATCCTCTTAATCTTCATGATCTTTTTTATCCTTCTCACCATATGGTATTGTTGCGGCACTTATAACTATTTTATCTATATTTCCATCCAAGATTCATTCTCTATAAATACAACATCCCTACTCACAATGAGTCTTTTGGTGATAGGATTAAACAACCTATATGCCTTAGATTGCTCGTCATAGCCAACAAAAATGCATTTCTCACTCTTATCATCTAAATTACTTCTAGTTTTTTTAGGAATATGTGCATATGCAATACAACCAAATACTTTGAGATGAGAAACACTATGAATCTTACCACTCCATGCTTGTTGTGGAATCATGTCCCTCACAATCTTTATTGGACTCCTATTCAAGATATAAACAGCACAAGAAACTGCCTCAGCCCAATACTCATTAGGAATATTCTTACCATTCAACATGATCCTTGCCATCTCCATTATTGTCCTATTCTTTCTCTCTACAACACCATTTTGTTGTGGTGTGTAACTGGTAGTAAATTACTTATTGATTCCATGATCCTTACAATAATCTAAAAACTCATTTGACTTGTACTCTCCTCCTCTATCAAATCTCAATACTTTGATCACTTTGTTTCTTAGCAAAAGCCTTGAATTCTTTAAATTTGCCAAAAGTTTCATATTGTATTTAAGAAAGTAAACTCATGTCTTTCTACTAAAGTCATTAATAAATGTTAAAAAATAAATGCTCCACGCTAATGATGGTGTTTTCATTGGACCACATATATCTGAATCCACAATTTCTAATGGTACCCTTGCTCTATATGACATCACTTTTGGAAAACTCTCTCTATGATGTTTGGCCAAAATACAATTTTCACATGGACTTAATGATGCTTCAATTGGGGGTAAGCCTCTTATAGTTTCCTTTCTTTGCAATAACGATAATCCTTTGAAATTTAGATGTTCATACCTTAAGTGCCATATTCATGCATGATCTTGACTTGTTGCCTTGAAACTTGTTGCAAATTCATCAACCATACTGCTCTTCATCTGAAGTGGAAACATTATGTTATTTGTCATTTCTACCCTTCCAATCACCAAGTTACCAAGAGGCATATAAAATATAGTGCCCACATTTTTCTCAAAAATAACTCTATAACCTTTTTGACTAAGTTGCCCCACACTTATAAGATTGTGTTTCAACCCAGGTACAAAGTATACATTAGAAATAGATTTCTTACTATGTTTTGTTATGACATTAATTGTACCTTGTCCACTTACTTTCACTATCTCATTATTTCCCAACTTCACTTCTGATTCAATTGATCTATCCAGCATTTCAAAAAAAACTTTGTTTCTTGTCATATGATTGCTGCAACCACTATCTAGAAACCAAAAATCATTTGAACTCTCTTGGGCTACAAAAAGGTAATGAACAACGTCTCAGAACTACTCTCAGAAAAAATTGCATTTTGCTTATTCATACTGGCTTGTTTCTTTTTACACTTATTTGCAAAATATCCAAACTTTTTGCAGTAATAACATTGAACATTTATTTTATCATACCTTTGTGATGTCTAATTGTTATTGCATCCCCTTGAGTTGAAGTATTGATTTCTCCTTCCTCCTTGATCTAGACTCTTTCCTTCTTCCCTTTGAAAAGTATATCTGCCTCTTCCTCTTCCTCTGCCTCTACCAAATGTCATTTGTGCTTTAAATGCATTCTCCAATGAATTACCATTATGCTTGTTCAACCTGTCTTCATGATTATACAAGGATCCAAACACCTTATCTATGGATAATGTTGTTAAAACCTTAGATTCTTCAATTGCAACCACAATATTATCAAATTTAGGAGGCAAACTTCTTAAAATCTTTTCTACAACTCTCTAGTCAATAAGCTCATCACCATTCATCCTTACTTGATTAACCACATTCATAACACGATTTTAAAATTGCTCTATAGAATCAGAATCCTTCATTTGTAAATTCTCAAATTCTCTTTTAAGTGCTTGCAATTTAACAATATTTACCTTACTTGTGCTTTGATATGCAGTCTCAAGAATGTCCCAAGCTTGCTTGGCTATAACAGTTGGCTTAATTTTTCCAAGAACTGAGTCATCCAAAGCTTGTTTAATAATCTGCAAAGCTTTTTTATTATTATGCCTATTTTCATCAAGCTTTTTCTTTTGATTAGCATTTAAAGTAGACTCATCTACAGGTTCATCATAACCATTTAAGATTATATCTAATAACTCGTAGGAATCAAATATAAGCTTCATTCTAAAAGCCCAATCATCATAGTTCTTTTCAAAAAACATTAGAATTGAAACCTCAAAACTCCTTGAAGCCATGCCTGATAGAAACTCATAAACAAAATTCACAGATATAACAAACCCTGAATAGGGCAACAAAAATACTTACAAATCTCACAATAACTTTCTATCCCCTTTATCTATTGTAGTCTTCCTTACGCACAATCCTTCAAACTCCTTTTCTTAACCTTGCTCTGATACCAATCTGATAGATGGGTAGAGCCATGGGAAACGAGCAAAACACCAAACACAATGTGTTGTGGCACAATAAAAATATATCGTATTCCATTCACCGTGATTTCAAATGAATACATAGTGTCTTTTTATAGGCAAGTGTACAATGTTCTAGAGAAATCTAGCATTAGTGGACAAGACAAAATATCTACAAATTTTTGGAAAATACTACAGTCGACTAAACCTAAACCTAAACCTAATAATGTAGAAACATCTAATGATGGACGATTAATTCTTCGTAGAAATTACTATTTCTAACAACTATTTGGATTTAACTGAGTAGTTTTTTTAAGTCAAACTCATTGAGTCATGTTTCATGAGTAGTGATTCACACAAATTCAAGTAGAAAAAATAGTGCCAAAAAGTGTCCAAGCAAAAAAATGGCCCAAAGAAGGGTGTTATTTCCCACATAGGTGACTGCAGGCACAATCTTGTATGTGGGACTAGTAGCTTTGTAGAGTCAGTTATGTATAGCCCCACTTCCACTCCTCTCACTTAGTGTCTAGATCTTTATGTGCAAGAATTATTAATGGCTAAGGAGAGGCTTGAACACTTAGAGGTTAAAATGCAAGAGAGAGACCTCAAAATGCATGCTTTGATTGCAACAAATAAATCTCTGACTGAACATAGCAATGTTTTAAAAGAACAAGTCTTGTTATTGCAAGAAACACTCTTAGCTGGAAAGCTTGAATGGCAAAACATGAAGGACGAATGGCCAAAAATCAAGGAAGAATGGCAAAACTCAAAAGTTTTAGTAGTAGCAAATGCTAAGACATCTTACAATAAGGGGAAATCAATATATCATGTTGGTTTGTTGGGAAATAAAGAGGTTGAAGAGGGGAGAAAGAGTTTCTCTAGTGTTACTAAAAGATGGGATAAAAATAGCAAATATACATATTGGGCAGGTATAGAAGAAAATAGGCACATAAATAATGCACATGACAGGGAAGTCAAGGAAAGGCAAGTTAGAGCACTCAACATATTATCAAAGGAGTAGAGGGCTATGGTGAAGGGGAACACACTTTGGAGTTAATAAGTGGCTTCTTAAAGGAAGTGTTACTTTGGCAAGACCAAATTTGCCAAGCTTGGAGGGTTGGAAAGTTATTAGATGAAAGAGATAGACCTATTAAGGTAGTTATGCCTAATATTTATGACAAACAAAATCTTTTGAGCAAAAAACAACTCTTTAGGGGTTCTCACTTCTTTCTAGAGGAGGATCTAACTATGAGACAACAAGAAGAGAGAAGGATGGAAGTAGCAAAAATCAAAATAGCTAGAGATGAAGACAACATAGCATGGTTGTACAAGGGAAGAGCAGTTATTGCTCGATTTGGTCATTTTTATAATGTAGAGCAACAAGGAAGCCACAAAAACTTGGTAGAGATCGACATACATGTCTAGGGATAAAAACCTAATCTTGAATTTTTCATATCAAAATAAATAGCAATCAAGTTTAGTCCAAGCCTCTCTAAGTGTAGTTTGTTGGAATTATAGGGGTTATCGATGGAGGCATTAACTTGGGATGGGACCTATTACAAAAGGGAATGATATTATTTGTCTCACAGAGATAATGAACACGAAGGATGTAAGACTCCATTGTTTGTAGGCTACTGGAAGGCAACAATGTGGAATGAGGTAACAAGTAATGGTAAGGGTCATGGAGGCATAATGGTTCTAGTAAAAGAAAAGAAAGGGTGTACCATTCAATTGGAAAAGGAAGATATTAACAAATAGATCATATGGTTCAAAATCATGGAAAACATTAGTCTTATTAGGATCGCAGCTTATGACTTTGCTCCACAGGTTTCTAAAATCTATAAGAAGTTTGGTTTAGATCACAAAGAGCTCTATGCTGCTCTAAAGAAGGATGTTGTTGTTTTTTCACAATGTGGGGATATTCTTCTTGTTGGAGATTTCAATGCTAGAACAACAAATGGGCAAGCTAGCATTTTCAGCCACAATGCAAACCAAAATCCTCTTTGGCTCAGAGAAAAGAGTAATCATTAGTGGGAAAGAGTATCAGATGATGCCAAAGGCTACAATCATTTTGGGGATGAATTGATTACCTTATGTGGTACCTATGATTTAATAATTTGCAATGGTGTGGCAAAATGGACAAAATTGTGTAGTTTTACCTACAATACTTACAACAGTACAAATGTGGTGGATTGTATAATATGTTCACAAAATTTGTGTGAGAGAATCGAGGAAGTTATGATTGGGGAGCACTTATGGGATCTTAAATCAGACCATAGATTGTTTCACGTAAAATTGTTGTGGGCAAACAAAAGGCAGCTTGCGATAGAAGGGACATCTTTAGGACTACACTTGAGAGACTATATGAGGAGGAGTGTACACACATGCATGATGTCAATAGCCATGTATTATCTAGTCTCATTCACAAGGCACTTTCCAAGTGCAAAAGATCAAAACATAGAAAATTTGAAACAAATTATTTTCCAGCTAATGTATGGTTTGACAAGGAGTGCGCATTGGCCAGGAGAAAGCTAAGAGAGTTTAATAAGACAAGCATCAACACTAAAATGTATCAGCAAATCCTAAAGAAGAAAAAATCTAATTTTATGATCACAAGGAGGGAAGAACTTATCTCTCTTGGTAAAAATAACCCCAAGCTCTTTTGGAGAGAGCTACAACCAAGGAAGAAACAAACTGAATAAATTATTACAACCACTCAATGGTTAGAGTATGCTAGAAAACTTTATGAAAAAGAAGACAAGATGGATCTGCCATCCTTGGTCAACAATATGAAAGATATTTTCACTACGGAGGAGGTTGAGATGGGTATTAGGAAGTTGGGTACTAATAAGGCAAAAGACTTGGTGGAACTTCAAGTAGAGTCTCTTAAGTGGGGCATGAAAACCCTCGCACCACTCATTACAAGAATATTTAATAATATCAGTCAACACAGGTTCCCTAGAGATTGGACTATTAGTCTTGTTATACCCCTTTATAAGAGTGGTGATGTCAATAATCCCTCCAACTATAGGACTATAATGATCAATCCTCTACTCATAAAACTTTTTGGCACATGATAGAAAATAGAATCAACAAATGGGCCAAGGAAAAACATAAGCATGCAAAAAGACAAGCTAGTTTTACGCCAAAACACTTGACTGTTGACCATTGTATCACCTTAACGCACATTATCAAAAAAGCCTAGCAGATAAATGATGAGGTTTTTTTTGCTTTGTTGACTTAAAAAAGGCTTTTGACACTATGCCTAGAGATAAGCTTTGGCTCAAGATGGAAGAATTGGGGATCCCTACAAATCTCAAAGTTGTTGTCCATTGGATGTATGAGGAGGTGAAAGTCAAAATCAGAACTTCATATGGCATTTCATAAGTTTTAGGAGTGACATAGGGGTCAAACAGGGTTGTCCTCTTTCTCCTACCCTGTTTGGCATATATATCGACAAATTTGAAGAATGGTTAGACATGCAAAATGTCGAGGGTATCCAGTTAGGTGAATTTCTAATTAGGTTGCTTATGTATGTGGATGATCACATTTTGGTTGCCCAATCTTCCTATGGATTGTAGGAACATCTACTCTCACTTGAGTGCTTTTACAAAATGGTAGGCATGCAAGTCAATATAAGTCGGACTAAAATCATGATTTTTTTCTAAAATAGAAAACAACATTAGCATAAGTTCTATTTTGTGGACAACGTTCTTAATGAAGTTATGGAGTATAAATACCTTGGGATTGACTTCAACAAAAGTCTAAACTGGGAAGGTTGCAGAAAGAAAAAGAGTTTTAGGAGGGTGGAAGGCTCTTTATGCACTCTGAAACAAGTGTTGTGATGCGAAGGTTTGGGATTGGAAAACTACTCAAGCTTTGTTTGGGCTTCTTGTGTTACCAGTAATTCTTTATGGATGTGTAATATGGGCCAGCAACACTTCAGCCTTACAATGGAAACAAATTGAGGGGATTCAAAAATGTTGGATCACAAGAAAGTTCAAGATCAAAAACACTATCTCACATGATTTCATGCTTAGTGAAGTGAGAGTTGCCCCTATCGAAGTTCTGGCTATGGTTTGCATCATTAGCTATCTTAAAAGAATTGAAAAAATGTGTGCAAGTAAGTGGCCTAAAGTGGTCATTGATGATATTTTGTGCACATGTAAAAAGACATGGATGTAATAAAACATCAAGTGGATGAAGAAATGGAGAAACTATATAAGAGTAATTGGAGAAAGGGACTTGGAAGGAAAAATACTTATTACATCAGCGAGTTCAACCCTTCATTCAATTAGCTCCGAAAGGCATACATAGAGGCTAACATTTCTTGGAGAGCTAAAACTCTTATTGGTCGGCTTAGAACCAACTCTCATCAACTCTTATGTGAGACTAGACAATGGAAGAGGCCAAAAGAGCCTTAGGAAGAGAGAGTATGCATGTTTTGTAATTTTGGGAAGGTGGAAACTAGACATCACTTTATTTTAGAATGCGATGCACATAGGGACAACAAGGTTGAATTTGTGGATATTATATCTAATAGCTCTTGGAATGACTTATTTAGTAAGGAGAACATTGAATAATTAGGTGGGCTCATCATCAACTTACACAGAAAAAGAACTGAATTACTTAAGTTGGTTTAGTGGAAAGGTTGTCCCATACGCTATGCTTAGCCTCATGGACGTTAAATTTGTATCTATCTATCTCATGACAATAAATGGAATGCTTAGCACTCATTGGATCTAGGTGATGCTCATAGAGGTGTAGCATTGGGACTTCCTAGAAGATCACTTGTTGGATCTAGGTGATGCTCACAAATCTGAAGCAGCGAGACTTCTTAGGAGGTCACCCATCCCAATACTACTCTAGCTCAAGCATGCTTAACTGTGGAGTTTCCTCCATGGTTAAACCCACTTTTCTTGCAACCCCATTTGCAAAACCTTCACCAAGTATTGTGCCTTATGAACCATTCACTGGAAAGCCCCTTAAGGTCATCAATTAAGTAGGAGATATTTTTCCACAGCAAGTCAAATTGTGATATTACTACCAAGATTAAACTGTGTAGTTTTTAATTTAAACTCATTGACTCATCTTTCATGAGCAATGATTCACATGAATCCATCTCTCATGACAATAAATGGAACACTTAACACTCATTGGATCTAGGTGATGCTCGCAGAGGTGAAGCACCAACACTTCCCGAGAGTTCACCTATCCTAGTACTACAACTCGAGTGCATTTAACTACAAAGTTTCCTCCGTGGTTAAACCCACTCTACTCATAACCCCATTTGCAAAATCTTCACCAAGTATTGTGCCTTATGAACCATTCATTAGAAAAGCCCCTTAAGCTTATAAATTGATAAGTAGGAGATATGTTTCCACAACAAGTCAAATTGTAATATTGCTATCAAGATTTAACCATGTAGTTTTTAAGCCAAACTCATTGATTCGTGCTTCATGAGCAGTGATTCACATGAATCCATGTCTCATAACAATAAATGGAACACTTAGCACTCATTGGATCTAGTTGATGCTCATAGAGGTGATGCATCAAAACTTCCCAGGAGGTAAGGTCACCCATCCCAATACTACTCCATCTAGAGCACTTAAATCCTTATAGAAATATCACAATTTGACTTTTTGTGGAAAAATATATCCTACTTATCAAGTCGATAGAGTATTTTATGGATTGTATCTACCTATATAAGGAAGAGACTGTAATTCTTGAAAATCATTGTTTGAAATTGCATATATCACTAAAGGATTCAATATATTTTTACTATTATTTAGAGTATCTTTTTGCCGTGAAAAAATAATGACTAGGGTAGTCCCGAATTACTTCACAACAAAGATATTTTTCAACTCCTTGAGTTATTCAAGTTCAACTTCCCAAGTTACATTTTGATCACGTAAGAATTTTTAATCAATATTTTGGATTATATTTCATGATGAATTTTTTGTCAACATTTTGAAATATATGTCATACTCATGAGTGTATGATCTAGGTGAGTTTTTGACATGTTTTTGCAAGTGGTGTAATGTTATCAAATTTCTATTGTCCATTTTAATATTCTTGTTCAACTTATGATATGATTGTGTAAAATATTTTCCTAGCAATATTTTGAATTATGTTTTGCAATTCATTATCAGTGTGAAATATTTAAAAGAAGTTTAGAGTTACTTTTATGAACTTTTTCATCATGATGATGAATTACCCAATGCGATTCCAAATCATTAATTATATATAAAAAAATTGAAGTTACAATGTGCTAATGACTTGCACAATGTTTGTCTCTATGGCCTCAAAGGCCTTCAATTAAGGTTGTTGGTATGTTGACATAGGCTCCATCTCAAGCCACTCAACCTCAACATATATGATGGTCTAGAACATGCTAAAGGCACACCAAAATCCCTACAACGGATGTTATCTTAGCCTCCAATGAGTAGAAAGTTAGAACTACCATTAGTGTTTGGTAAATCTTGTAACTATATTATTGAATATCTTTAAACCCCTTATCTTTATAAATTTTTAATTTTTAATTTAGTTTTCAATTTTGGAAAACATTTTAATTATATAATATTTATTTTTTCTTATAAAGTATCAAGAGTAAACATTTATGTTGGTTGAATTTAGGATATTTTTGTCTGGAATAATTTTTGAAAATGAATATATTAAGTTATAAGGATATTGTTTAAAATTTTATTAGAGATGATTCTTATCTATTTCAATTAAATTAATACTATTTGTATAGTTTAAATCAAGTTTATATTTCAATCATTGAAAACATTTGTATTACTTGTATAAATAATAATAATTAATTTTTATTTTATTTTTAATATTGAAAAGTGTTGAACATTTCTCTTGGCCAATAGTCATTATTTTTATTATAGTTATAATTATTTTTTCATTTCTTTAAAATGTTATTATAATTTAATTGAACTCTAATTAGTTTCATTTTAATTTTATACATTATTGATAAAATTAATTAAAATTAATTTTTTTAAATTTTAATATATAAATCTAATATTATTATTTAGAACTAAACAAATTACATGTCATTATATGCCTTAATATATAAGAATTGTTTGGAGAAATAAACACTACATGAGTGAAATTAATTTGAACAAGGGCGCAAGCGCCAAAGTTCCTGCCATATGTGTAGTTGTTGAAGTGTTGTAGTTTGGGAAAATAAAGAATCAAAATGAAGGTGGAGAATATATCATTTGGAGATGTGAGAATATAGTTAAATAGTCATTGATCACAAGTGTGGGTGCATTGGAAGTACAAATAAAATAAATGAGAACTCTACACGCAAAGATTTACAAAATAGAAGAAAATTCTTCTTTAAATAAAGTAGTGGTTAAGTTAGGCACAAAGATACTAAAATAAAATAATGGAAATTCTGTGTAATGTTTAGAAGCTTGGAGTGTGAAGTTACCTTGTTGGTAATTGCTTTGATGAATTCTCCCTCATCTAGAATTGATACATTTAATAGATAGCAAACAATAAAATAGAGAAAACAATTTCTTGCGGTTTAATAGTTGGCACAAGTGTTTTTAACTTATTGTTGTTTTACTTATTATTGTTTCACTTCCGTATTGACTTCACCTTCTTGAACTCCCTTCTATCATATTCAACAAAAGACCCAAAACATCTGAAAATTGCTTTTAACTTAGTGTATTTTATACAAATACATATATTTTAAAATCTCTACATTCAAACCTATGTAAAATGAAGAACTAATTAAGTGCTTTAATGCATGAAACAATTTAGATAACTATACCCGATGAAATGAAATAATCAACTTATTTATTCACTATTTAATAGTTATAATATTTAAACTTACTAGCTACACAATTTTTTTAAATAGTTGATAGGGTAAACTTAACTAAGTCGATGACTTTAATATCATAAATACACAACATCACAATCCACTGAAAAATATTTGCATTAAAAAACAAAAAAAAACTCCCACATTAACAATAAAAACTAAGATATCCAAAAAGTATCTTATAAAAATATATCCTATAAATAATAATAATAATAGTTAAATTTTCTTTTCAATAAATTGTAATTAATTAATAAAACAGTAGAAGGCAAGAGCCTACAACACAACAATAACTAGTGAGCTTTTCATATTGGAGGCCTTGGGTTCAAATTTACTTGAGCTTGACACATAATAATAATTAATTATAATAAATAATAAAAATATTTAATCTAAGCTTCAACCCATTATCGATAAATTAATTAATTAATAAAACAATAGAACCTATTTTAATTATTCATAAGACAACTCATTATATCCCTATCTTAATATCTAAGCAACTAATAATTTACATGATTTATAAATTAGATAAGACACCAAGAACAAATTGTCTTCGATTTTAATTTTATTAATTTTTTTGAAAATGAAATTTAATTTTTTCATTGCCTTTTTTACTCATAACCAATATAATTATAAATAAATGGGATTATTCAAACTTTAAATATAAGTTAATATTATAAAACTTTATAAAAGATAAGTAAAATTCAAAAATCTACCAATATGATTGGTTCTCCAAAAAAAATTGGCATCTCATGATCCTAATAGTTACGCCAGGAACTAATATTCAAACATCAAATTATAATGTTAATAATATGAAATCACACAAATAATAATGTAAAACAAAAAATAAAACAAATTGCTTACAACTTTTCATGGCTCAACTTCGAATCCGTCAAACTTTTATGAAAAAAAGATTCATTATTTGTTTTGTTAGTATGTGTTTACTTTATCTCTGCAAAATTGTCCCAATTTGGCATAGGTTTTAGAAATTTTGGTTTACAATTGTTAACTACATTCCCTTTAATCTTTTCAAAGTCTCACTCAAGAAATCTGCATTTCTTTTAGCCATCTTTTGAGATAGTTGGCGTGCTCTATCTATGCATGGAGTTTTGCACAAATGTCTAGAAACATGCAATTACAAAGATGCTTGAAGTTTTTCTTTGACACGTTTCTATTATAGAGAAAATAAAACAATAGTAGATATTGTATTTTCATCCAACTTTAGAAGGTAGCAATGAGATTGAGAGCTTTTCAAGCTTGTGCAATAATTCACAACTCGTAGTATATGTATTTGTATGTCCTAAGGGGATCAAGAAACTATTTTAAAAGAGATTTCCATCTTAAGCCCATTGTGGGGCAAGAAGGGAGGATGTTAGCACAGTTTTTGGATGGTGATGCTACCCGTGGCAATTGCATTTTCTTCAAAGCTTCTCTCATATTTGTAAGTGCAGTACAAATTTTGTAAGTACTTCCTACTTTTCATCTACAAGCACCATTATGCATATGTCTGACTCTCTAACTTCTGCATTTTTTAAGAATGCATCTTAGTTTTTGAAGCATAGTTTGGGTTGTCCTATAGCAACTTTATTTTTCTATAAATTTTAGAGTAATTTGCAGTGCTTTCTACTTGAGAAATGGAAATAGGATTGCATTTAAGCTCTCTATCTTTTTCTATGTATTTTTTGATCTCTACACTATAGTCTAAAATATAAGTTGAATTATAGAAACAATGAAAAAGCACAAAATACATTTTTTCTTTGATGATTTTATTTATTCCATCAACACACACTTTAATTGTAGGAAGTCTAATTTCACGGTACGAACATTGTAAATTTAATTACATACAGTTACAATTATGATATACTACAGGATAATTATGACAAGTGGACACATTTGTATCTTTACAAATTTATTGTTTTTTTTCAAACAAAATTTATTTTTTTCATTGCCTTTTTTCCTCATAGAGAATAAGATTCTCAAAAAGTAGTATTTTGTAAATTTAAAAATATGTTAAAATTATTAGACTTTAGTGAATATAAGTAGACTTCAAAAATTTGCAAATATGATTGGTGCCTTCAAAAATTTATTGGATCTAACGAATCCAATAGTTACATGCCTACGGTAGGAACTAATAAGAGTATAAAACTTACTGGCTGACTGTAGTGGCTTCCATACGGTTATTTAGCCAGTGTATTGTAGACATCTAGGGCTTCGATTTCAATGATGAAAACATCATTGATAGTGTTGAGATAAGAAGTTGCCTCATCCCATGGTGAAAACATCACTAATAGCATTGAGATAAGAAGTTGTTTCATTTGATGCCACTTCCTGAGATGAATTCATGTCCCACCACAAAAATAATTCTTCTGCAAAAGCCAACATTTCTTCCAAAACCAATTGTTTTGTGTGAGACGTGGTTTTACCATGAGACAATAAATCATATGTATAGTATGCAACTTGCTCCAGAGGGAAATTTTATCAACTTAATTAAAGTTCTATAAAAATGATTGATTTTTTTATAGTCTAATATATAGGTGTATGTGAGTAAATATTTGTGTGTGTTTGGCTTATAGTAATGGGGGACTTTATAATATAAAATTATTTGTATTTCTTACACAAGTATTCAAATGTGTTATAAATGAGGTATACATATCTTACTTCCACTGTTATTTGAAATTTGGGTATGTTTGGTTCACTTAGAATTCATGATGAGAAAGTATATTTTGTATGTTTGATTGCATATTATAGATTTAAAATTAGAACACATTTACAACTCTTTCAAATTGAATCTAATCGGTAGCTTAACAAATTTTTATTTTACTAATTTTTTTTATATTTACAACTCTTCAGCTTAAATGGGGTATATTCTTTGCGAAGTTGCAAGTTATACTTTGTAAAATAATTCCATAATCCTCTAAATATTTTAATAAATGATCTGCAATAGAAAAGAATCTCCTAAGAGATTTTTCTTAGATTGGATGTCATCTCATAGCATCAAAAGTTATCATAAGTGATGAACAGTCATGAATTTGATTTAGAAGATAATATAAACATCTATCTTATGCTTTTCTCCATACAAAGTATTACTTAATCTCTCTAGCATGGGGAATATTACCCATCTTTTTCTCTCAAGCCTTCCTACGCAGGCATATTAAAGATCTAAGGCAAATAGTGTGATCTATAGACCGCCCATCTTAGCCACATTAGTGGGTGATTCATTACCACTGAAGGGTGAATTAGTTGTCTATTTACCTGAGTGACTTGGTAAAAATAGTGACACATTGGACAAGTGGCATCCTAGCCCCAACATTGAGCACAAAGACTCGATCACAAATCGAAGGCATTCAACACTTTGTATCGAGCAATAAAGATTGATGGTCACACCAAACATCATCAGACATTGACATTGATCAGCATGCAAGTCTCCCAACCCAAGCTCAACATTGAACATGAGCTCCAATGTAGGCATTAGATCCCTAAGATGGTTTTATTTTCCCCACATAGAGACTTCATTTTGTTGAGTACCCACCCACAACCAAACACACCCATAAGTAAGGCAGATGTGAATTTTTTTATTTAAATTAATCATTTGATGTTCATTTTGTCAAATTGGAATTAGGAATGAGAATTTGATCAATTTCATCTATTTAGATGGAAGATAAAATTTTAATTTTGGGGGTAAATGGGGATACCAAATTTTAGTTTATCTAAATTGTAATTCATTATTCGTGAACCCAAACATCAGATTAGAAATCTTCTAGAGTTACTAATACCAATTCTTGTTAAATTCTCGTAACCATCAAGCCCTTATGGCCTCTCTTCCAAATGCACAAGTTCTCAACCACTAGGCTAACTTTTGTGTATCA
The DNA here is from genome assembly GCA_028749045.1 of Cupressus sempervirens. NCBI lineage: Eukaryota > Viridiplantae > Streptophyta > Pinopsida > Cupressales > Cupressaceae > Cupressus > Cupressus sempervirens. Next base: position 1,038,124,027 of record CM053787.1, on the reverse strand, counting down.
TGATTGTTTCTTTTTCTCACCATTTTAGTTGTTCAAATGATAAATACTCTCTTTCCATAAGATCATTTGATGTTTTTAATCTACCTCTCACACACCAGAGGTGATGAGAATTACTCATTAACTAAGCTATGGGAATTTTTTATATAATTAGATAAATGATAGTTGTTTTCTATTTAGTTGTGTCTATTTTATATAAATGTTAAGGGGGCACAATTGTCTTGGATGTTGGACTTGTTCATTTGCTTCTATTTATTCATAAAAATATGTTAACTATCATTATGATGCATTTGTTCTATCCATGCATTTTAGTTTGGTGCCTGATTGCATATTTTGCATTTATACATTTAATTTGAGTGGGTGGATAGTCAACTCTTGGTTTTAATAGTTATATGGACTGAGGTACAAAGAAAAATATAGTAAATATGTGGGTAAGGTCAAAAAACACCAAACAAAGTGTGTGGTGTCAGGAGAATAACTACATAGTAATATGAGTATATTGATGGATAAAAGATACTAAATAAGCCCAAATTTGCATGATATTGAGTCATTTTCAAATGTATTAACACATTTCCTCAAAATGAACATTAAATTAAATGGGAAATGACTTTCACACACTTCTTGACATTTCTTATAAAACTAAATTCAAATTTTCACCAATTGATCTTTATCATTTTCCCACATCAAGCCATCTTAGTACACATTTGGTCCAATGATATTTGTTGGTATTTAAAGCCATTAAATGCATGCATTTTATCACATTGTGGATGCACAAGTCATCTCTCATTTTATAATATTATAAGAGCAATCAATAATGACATAATTTAATTTGGTGCTTAAAAAGGACTAATAAATCCGAATACAATATATTAGGATACTCGTTTCTTGCCTTCCAACTTTGTGTTAGAGTAAATAATTAATTATTTATTAATCATTTATTCTATTTACTTAAGCTTACTTAGGTTAATGCATTTATTTAATATTTAGTATTTAGTGATTAGTTGTTGACAACACGGGAGTTTGTTTCCTTCTAGCATGTTCCACCTTTTTGTGGAAGAGTGCTTGGTTGTCAACCTTATCTTCTACCTCCTTCCAGCTTGTTCTACAAGCTTCCATGAGGCCTTTATAAGTGGTCTCTCCCTCATTGCATTTCACAACATAACACATTCTCATTGTAAATACATATTTTCTTGTGTTTGCATATTTTCTCTCTCATGTCTGTTTAGGGTTTTTCCCTTGCTCCATGCTCTTCCTTCCTTAGCTTCCCTTTGACAGGTTCTTGCATGCAGGTGATCTTGGGCATTTTTGGAGTTGAATTTCATCAACTCCAACATGGTACCAAAGCCTCCCTATTGCTGCTTCGTTGAAGATTGTTTGAAGCCGTGATTTGAAGTCACAAACCCTAGTTTGTTTGTGCTTTTTTCTTCAAATCAGGGGAACAATGAATTTTTGAAGCACATTGGGCCCAAATGAATGCTGCCATTAGATCCAAAAGGCCATTTGCAGTTAGGATTCATATAAAACTTTTCAATTTTGGAGATAGAGCTCTGGGAGGCAAAAAAATTTTAGGGGCAGGCTACCGTATGGACTGTACAAAATTTCGGCATCAAAAAAAAAAAAAAGGTGGGTGCCACTGTCGTGCCACCACTGTGCCACTCGTGTGTAACCCGCAGCAGCCGTAGCAAGCAGTGCCACCTCAGGCTCCTCCTCTGCTAGGTTCTGCTTCTGCTCTGCCGGCGGCGAACCTCCATCCCGCCACTCCGCCCATGTTTCCAATCGACGCGCCACCAGTCTGTGCACTGCTAGTATGCCCACCACTGGTGATTTGTTCCCTCTGCACCCCTTAACATGTGGATAGCTCCGTCAACGTTGGTTCATCTATACACCCTGCACAGTTATTTGTATACCTCACACAGTCAGTATGCATAGTTAGCACATCCGCTGACATCATCCCTACATAATTGCTTACATCACTTTTTTGATTGCTGACATCATCAAACTAGCAGCTGACGTCACTTTTTGGCGACCAATTTTTTTTTGACGACGGCTTGTGATGGCTGTACGAGCATCAAATTTAAGCTCGTGTCTGTAATTTTCTAGTGAGGGTGTCATTTGGAGCAGCAATCAATTTTTTGGCTATAACTTGAGCATACAAAGGTCTTTTTCCAATCCGAAAGAAGCATTAGAAAGCTGACTCAGAGACAAAGACATTAGTGCTAGTTTCATCAGATTCTGAGTCCGTTTGAGCTCATATTTTTGGTATCAAAGTAGAGGCTTGTGTTTCCTCATATTTTGCATCAACAAATCCATGTTCTTTTCTAGTTTTTTTGCTTTCCATAGTTGTTTTCTTCTGGTATTTGAGGGATATACTTGTATGTTTGTGGGGGGGGGGGGTGTCTTTCTTTTCTATAATTTACTTCAGTTAAGATCCTTCTACTTCCATCTTTTTCTTTCTCTCAATGGTGGATCCATCTGTGACCCGTCTTACTCCAGACAACTATCACACCTAGAAGGCACAAATGACTAGGCTTATCAGGTCAAGAGGTCTATAGTCTTGTCTAGATGAGAATCAACCTACACTCACATGCCCTTTTGAGGTGCTACAACACAAGAACAAAATGGATGAAGCCATGGGATTGATTGCACTCAACATTTTCGACAGTCTGTTGTTTCACTTGGATGGTTTGAACACTCCACAAGCTTATTAGCAAAAATTTCAGCCTTTTTTTGGTCAGTGAATGAGTTTCGAGCACTTCAGTTGGATGCAGAGTTGACATCTTTGACACCTATAGATTTTCCTACCATTGAGGACTTCTTGATGAAGTTCAAATATCTGCATACACTTTTGCAGGGATGTGGGAAAAAGACTAATGATGAGTGTATCTTTTTAATACTCTCCAAGTTGCGAGGCCAATATCAAATCTTCTCTTCTACTTTTTGCTCCACTATGGATGCCTTGGGTGACAGACACAGGATGCCTTCATTTGAGATATTTTGTGATCGATTAACTCGTGAACAATCCAAGATCAATCAGATGGATTCACTTTCAGGTTCATAAGTCGCAAGCTTTTCTTACCAAGGATACATAGGAGCAGAAGTCGAAGTAGATATCAAATTCCTTTGGTTCATCATCTTCTAAAAAGAAAGAGAAAAAGAAGACTGAGACTTCTATCTGTTCCTATTGTAAGAAGGGACCTCATGATGAGTCACATTGTTTTCAGAAGAAATTTGATGGTTATGAGAAATAGATTGTGGATTTGCAAGCTCTCCTTCAGAAGAGCACTGTTACCTCTCCATCTTCTTCTACCTCACAAGGGTCTGCTTTTTAGTCTTCTACATCTTCGACATCTACACAGGATCTTGGAAAGGGTCATGCATTACAGGCATCCTTTGCATGCTCTTGGATACTGGATTTAGGTGTTTCTCACCATATGACATCTTCTCAAGGTGTCTTCTCTACTCTTGAGGCTTCTCCCATTCCTCATATTTTCATGGGGAATAACGTTGCCCTACTAGTTTGCGAGAAAGGTTCAGTTCGCATCCAGGATGGCATATTCAATGATGTATTGTATGTTCCATCTTTATCTGCCAACCTTCTCTCGATTTCTCAGATTACACGCGGTGGATCAGGGAAGACGGTTCAGTTCACTACTGATTCAGTCTTCATTCAGGATCATGTCACAGGAGGCCTTATTGCTATAGGGACAGTTGATTCCTCCACCCGTCTCTACACCTTCTCGCACTTTTGCCCACCATCTCCATTTTCGGAGCACGACTCTTCTCTTCCGCAGGAGCATCATGTGGTGCAGTTAGGATACTTGAACCTTTGTATTGTTCCTAAGATCCCTGTTTTGACTACCACACCACATCTAGTTGAGGGATTTTCTCTTCTGCGGGATTCTTCTTCCGCTCTGCCTAATCCTCCAGCTTAAATCATCGAGCCTCCAGGTGCACTTGTTGCAGATACTACAATGGATATTCATGACAGTGTCATCACTCCTGCCTTGGGGATTTCATTTCAGGATCCTCATCTTTTTTCCTTTTGGCATCAACTAGGCCTTCCAGTTTCCCCTCTCATTCGGGGGTTCTCTTGTTATGTGCCTTTGTTCCTTTCGCATTGGAGTTTCATTGGTTCGATCATTTCTACAGGAGCTCCATCATTCTGGGGGGGCTGTGGTGTCTATTCTCATGGGGGGACTGGTTGTACTTATGCTTTTGAGAGAATCGCTTGAGCCATTTTTAGTCATTGTCCTTGGGGGGTCTTGTTGAGGCCTTCCTTCCTTCATGTTTTTTAAGCATGTTTTACCTCTTTTTGGGGGATGGTTTTTCCCATGTGGTTTTCTCTCTTTCCCCATTTTCAGAGGTTGCTTTTTGCATTGTACATGGGCACCTAAAATGGCCTCGTTGCCGGGACCCATTTTGCATTTTCATCTTAGTTTTTGTGAGCTTAAGGCATTCCCCTAAGTTGCACTTAAGGGGGGGTGTTAGAGTAAATAATTAATTAATTTATTATTATTTATTCTATTTACTTAAGCTTACTTAGGTTAATCCATTTATTTAATATTTAGTATTTAGTGGTTAGTTGTTGACAACACGGGAGTTTGTTCCCTTCTAGCATGTTTCGCCTTTTTGTTGAAGAGTGCTTGGTTGTCAACCTTATCTTCCACCTCCTTCCAGCTTGTTCTACAAGCTTCCATGAGGCCTTTATAAGCGGTCTCTCCCTCATTGTATTTCACAACATAACACATTCTCATTGTAAATACATATTTTCTTGTGTTTGCATATTTTATTTCTCATGTCCGTTTAGGGTTTTTCCCTTGCTCCATGCTCTTCCTTCATTGGCTTCCCTTTGACAAGTTCTTGCATGCAGGTGATCTTGGGCGTCTTCGAAGTTGGATTTCATCAACTCCAACACTTCGTACACATTTTTAAATGTTGACCTTGTACAAAATGTCTCTTTGAAATGATATGACAATCATTGTGATTAAATACCATCACTCTCAAGTCAATAAAATTGATTAAGTAAAGGTAAAGATCAATCCAATGAGTTATTTAAAGGTAAAAAATCACCCACTTTGTTATTTTTGCTTTATGTTCTTATGCCCATTTTAGAAACCTCAAGCTTAGGTATTTTCTAGGGAAATTTATCTTAAATTCTTATATTCACCATGTTTTGGACTAGTTTGTTGCATCTCCTGCCTTCCATTTATGTTTATTTTATTCTATAAATATTCGACCAAAAATAGCATTATTCTCAAATAAAAAATGTAATGTGTATCCCTTATTTGCATTCTTTCATCTTCCCTTCTGATTCCCCTTTACCCTTCCTCATTTTTTTGTCCCTTTGATGTGCATATTTTTATTTTCATGGTCCCAATTTCCCTTCAAAACACTCTAAAATTATGATATTTCCCTCATGCTTCCCTTATCCTCTCTATTTTCAAAATTACCCTTCCATTTTAATTTATGGTATCTAATATCTCATCCTCCTTCATATACAAAGTATAGAAAACCCCCTAGGTTATTTCCTTTTGTAAAATAATCCACATATCCACTTAAATTTCTCATTCTATGTTTCAACACTCAATATATCTCTTGATTGAAGTTACTATAGATTGATATAATCCCTCAAGGGACCAAATTGAGATATTATCTCAAACAATCTCCCATGTTTTCACTATACAGAGTAGATAGACTTCATTTCAAGGGTTTACAATATATACATGAGACTCAAGACTAGTTGTAGATAATTTAAAATCGAGGAAATATCTACTAAAGATTTAAAGGCTATAACTTAATGATTTTATACATTCTTTAATGTCAAGTAATTTTTTCCCCTTGCAAGCACCATACTAAATTAATTCTTCAATATTGCATTCATATTAAAAGAGGTTTTCAATATCCTAAGTCATTTATCCTACCTCCTCACATGCCATAATAAATCTTAGTATAATGCTCATATTATTATAGTTATCTCTAACACATCATGATAAGTTTAATTTTCCACAACCCAATTTCTCATATAAACTACATTAATTCTTCTTAACCTCCATAACTATATTTCTAAATATAAATTTTTACCCCCTCCTTTATTTACATTCTTAGATGTAATGTTGAATTACTTATTAATGATCTAAATATACCTAATATATCTTATTATTTATACTAGTATTATTTATATTATGTAGGGTATTCTTATACAAACAAAGATAGTGAACCAAAGTTAGTTTAACCCATTAAACCAATGTTGGTAGTATGCTAGTGTCGCTCATGAGACTTGTGACATGGTTTAACTGCTTCTTGTGGATTCTATAAGTGCAATGGTTGCATAAAGCATTGACAGGTTGATCTTTTAATGTAAAGGCAACCACACTTATAACAACGGGTGTCAGGGCTTGGTCATAGGTTTGAATCTCCTTCGTGAGTGATGCAGGATTGCAATAAGTGATGTTGGGGGGATTGTTGGTAGTACATTAGTGCCCCTCGCATGATTTGCAACATGGATTAACTATCTCCTATGGAATAAATAATTCTAGTGGTTATATCAAACATTGACAAGTTGATCTTTTGGTGAAAATGCAACCACACTTGTAACAACCAATCCTAAATACTTTAGGATTCATTTTAGATCTTTTGGTTAATCTTTTTGTTGTGTGGCAATTTATGTTCTTAACATATTAAACCAACAACCTAGATGTTTAAAAAAACACTCACATTCTCTCATTTTTTTATGACTCTTTTAAAAATCTCTAATCCTTGTGACACAATTATAATTCATCTCTAATTACACACACACTTCACCACACTTGATTGTTCCTTTCTTGATTTGTAGTTGACCACACTTGCTTATAACATACTCTTACTATCTACATTCCCACCACCTATCTTCTTTCTTTTAATAAATTTTATCCTTACCTCCAGTTCCCCACCACCCTAGTCTCCCTCATACTATTTTTTTTTACCACACTTATCCTCAAGATTCTAAAACATCTGTTTGGATTTCTTCCACTATCCCTACCCAATTACTTTGAATTTACATTTGGCTTGTATGTCCCCATAACTTTTATCATCTTTTCAAGCACCACCATAAATAATTATTATATTCCTCTAATATTCCACTTAGCTAAGTTGCACTTTTTCTTGTCATAGATATCTTCTTCTCACTATGTTCCTCTTTAATTAGTGCTTGACCTTGTTCCATAGTTTACAATCCTTGATCTAGCCAACTTATTTTAAGTTCAATCCCCTATCTCATCATACATGTCTAACCACATACTAACCCAAATGCGTCTCATATTCCTTCTTCCCATGTACTTTCAGGTAACATTGTTGATATATCCTCTACCTTTGAGAATTTCTATTGTGAGCCCCAAGAAAATTATACACAATTGTCTCTACAAATTATTGCCTTAAACTTTATAAATTAAGACATGAAATTAATCTTGATGATGGTCTTGAGTTTAATGCTCCCTTGTGAAATTTACCCTATAGACAGTTGCAAGAACTAGTGTTAGAGAGATGTCTTACCAAGCAAGATATTTCATCCACCATGCTTTTGAATATATAAATCTCGCAATCAACATATAAGGATCAAGTACATATATAGACTAACTCTATTTTTAGAGTAATGTAATATGATTTAAGTTTTATGAAGTGATAAATATAAAGAGATAGTCATTAAATAATCCTTTGTATTAATAATGTATATATATTGATTAGGTTATTTCTTGTTACATATGAAAATCACTAGTAAATAGTTAAATAGTTATATGTAGAAGTACAAGAGGTATGCACATATATGCAAATCAAAATATCTCTTAATAAAAACAATCACTAATCTTGAGGATAATAAGATATGTGTAGACCAGGTTATATCTTTCTATAAACAAATTATCAATAAATTAGCCAAAGTATAGATGTACATAGATATTACATGTCGAAACCCATACCACCTTTGATTTGTAATAGGTAAATATATCTATGTTTTTCTAATTATTTAATTTATCTTCTTCATTATGTGCCCTGATTTTTGCAATTTTTTAATTCAAAGAGGTGGAAATGTATGTTAGTTCCTAATATAAGGTACTCAGTATAGTATGATTCAAAGTTATTTGACAGGATTGAATTCAATTCTAAATTGTATTATATTCAATTTCCAACCTTTTTGTATGGTTGTTGTCCATGTAAACTTAATAAAACATCACACAATGATTACAAATGTATACATGTCTTTTATCGTCACTTCTTCTTTGTGACTTGCATTTATCCTTCCTCTTTGGTGATGTTTGATCTGATATGATTGTGTTTTTATTTACCCATTTCCTAATGTTGGATTTGATCTCTTACTCATTGATTACCCCTTTAATTAATATCATCCTTAGTGTATATAAGTGATGGAAGGTTGCATCAATAGACATGTGTCTCCATAATTATGACTAGTTGATGTATTGGATAACATCTTACTTTCTCACTCTTATAAGCTAGTCATTTAGGTGCATGTGCGTGCACGCGCACGCACACATAATCTATATATATATATATATATATATATATATATGTCATCTAATTCATTTTATTTTCAATGGTGTTATCGCTCTTGTTACTCCAATACAACATATATTCTCTCAATTTTTTAGCACTCACACTACTTACAAATCTTCTACAAAATTTTTATCTACTTGTAACACTCCATTCTTCTCTTTCATACCCTTAGATTTGTATTCCCCATTTCCTAAGAACATTAATTTCACTATCTATATATTAATTAATATGTTTCCACATATAATATACTATTTTTACCTTTGACCTCTATCATCTAACTCATTTACAATTTTGATCCCATCCATAACTACATAAATTCCTTTATTGATACATATATCATTCCCACCACATATCAACCAATTTCATATTGTCTCACAACTCCACATCCTATCCCTACACTTTCATTAAACCCCCTTTCGTTTTCATACAACATCTCATCCCATATTCTCTCTTTATTAGACCATCAGTTATCATCACCTTTTATTATGCATTTATGCCCCCATCATATATTTTTTTCTTTTTCCACCATGCATCCCCATTTTTTACATCATATTATATGGATGTGATGCATCATCTTACACAAATGCACAAATTTTTTATCATTTCTTCTACTTATCATACAATGACCATGGATCTTCATCATATTCAACCTTATTTTCATATTCTTTTATCACTACTTTCCTCTAACATTTGTGACACGATGTATGATGATGAAAGTTGATGTGGTTGTGCTTGGTCTCATGGTTAACCTAGTAAAATCATATATTCCTTGTTAATATATTAATGTTAAAGTGGATTTGAGAAAAAATGGAGAGTTCTTTAGTTGTTTAAAGTGGAATATAAATTAGATATAAATAGTTTATATTATACCTTCAATTTATCGAATTAGGTTTCTAATAAATGCAGTGTACTAAAAGTAGATGCATTACAAATGTCTTTGGCCTTCACATAGAAAATGTGTTCACATTTCTCTCCTTTCAATACTCGGTCACTATTACTTAGCTCGGTCAATGTATTACCTTGATTCTGCATGGACGCTTAGTTCATATCTTATCACTTGGTCGATGTAGACCACAACACTGATACTCAACATCTATTATGCATATGAATTATTTTTCTCGATTATTCCCTCATATCTATCCTAGTGCATCTTGATTCATGCAAATATGGACTTTTATTCACATTTCTTGTTAGGAACTGGTGTGTAATTTTTCATTCAAGTGTAAATTCCCACACATACCTTCTTTTCTTAGTCGGATGTGATGTGATCACCTGATCCATTGGATTGGGTAATCTCAACTTCACTAGATCCACTACTTCTAGCTTTTAATTTCTTTTTCTAGGTTTGATTCATCTCCTTCTTTGTTTGTTCCATGTCAATTTTTCCTTTTCCTTTGACGTCTTCATTGCTTGGTGTTGGTGCTGAGGTCCTACAGTTCTTACTGACATGTCCAACCTTTTGATAACTAAAGCAAACTAAGCTTCCATTCAACCTTTTCTTATAATTGACTCTAAAATGTGTCTTAATGCAATTTTTTGGAATGTGGCCATACTCTCCAAAATAATGGCAACTATACCATGTGTTACAATCCTAGTTGTAAGAGTTAACTTGCTTAGGTGCATGTGTTTTCCTTTTAGATGTCCAATTGGATTTTTCCTTGGATCTGCATTCTTGAGCTCTATGTCCATATTTTTGACAGATATAACAATATCCCTTAAATCTAGGTGGACCTGCACTCATGTGCTTGATGTCCCTATTTCCTGCAATTAAAACAAGTACTAGTAAACTTAGATTTAGGATATTGCTTACTATTCTTGCTTTTACAAATGTTTGATGTATGTCCTACTTTTCCACAATGATGACATGTGGGTTTACCTTTAGGGTTTACATTTCTTTGTTCTCCACTCTTGGACAACTCTCCTTCTTTAATAGATGAAGAGTGCTTGATATGTCCTAGACCATAAGTATCACTAGATGACCTTGGTGACCTAATCAGTTCTTTAAAGTACCTTATAGCTTCACTTGGCTTATTCATTATTTCTAGAAGTTCTTTCTCAGATCTTAATTCATTCCTTAGTAGATCACTTTGTGATCTCAAATTTGTAATCTCCATGTCCTTCATGTTCAGCTCTTGATTTACAAGTAACAATTGATTCATCATGTCCAACTGATTGTTTATAAGCTTCTGCACATCAGATGACCTTTCTTCAAGTCTAGAAGCCATTTATCTTTTGTCTTCTTCAACCATGATTTTATATTCTTCAACTTTCTTCTTTTGTTCAGTCACTTCACTTAGTCTTACTAATTGGATTACTAATTGGATTTCACGTTCTCTCTTCAATCCTTTGACTTCCTCACTCATAATGCTATTCTTCTCCAATAGGTTTGCTATTGCTACATCAGTTTCAGTAGAATTTCCACTATTAAATAATCCTTTGGTATCTACTTCTTTATAAAGTGTATTATTCTGCTAAATGACCATATCTTTCATTTTATTTAAGTATTTTCTTAACGCTTCTTTTGTTACTTCAAGTTGCTCTAGTATGATATGGATATCAATCATCTGATTCTCAATAATCTTTCCTAATTTGTAAACCTCCATCTCCAAGATCTGAACTATCAAGCTATTAGACTTCTTTCAAGAGAACTAAGCTATGATACCAATTGTTGGAAGTCTTATTTGGAAACAAGATACTGAGTGAGGGGAGGAGGTGAATCAGGATCTATAAAACATTTCACTTCTTTAACAAAATAACTGGTTAACCACATTCACTCCTAATCCATCACATATCTAGATCTCATACCATCTAATCATGAACTGTAAAACTAAAATAAACCTAACTATGCATGACATCCATCGACATGGAAATGTAAACTCATAACACAAAGATTTTGGTAACACAACAACCCTCCAAGGTGAAGGTAAAATTGGGTTGGGGATAACACCCACAAATACTCACTGCTGCAACAACAAAGTTCACCTGTTAGGGATAAAATTTGATCACTTCTGATGATCTACCCTGATCTAGAGGATATTTTCACCAAAAAATTGAAATATCTCAAAAACTCCAAAATTCAGCACCATTTTAAAGTTCTCAAAATTTTGATTCCAGCACAACTTGAATAGATGAAAACAAAGTCTGTATGCTCGAGTTATGGTCAATTAAAGGTTGGTCAAACCCTAGTTCAGAGGTCGTCAGAAAGGCAAAATTTTGAACTCCCCAAAATCGGTCAAAGTCAGCATTAGATCAAAGGTCTCATTGAGAGCTTTTCGACGATGTTCATTTCGTCGAAAACGTAGCCCGTACACAAAAGATATGTCGAATTGAAGTTTGGATGATGAAGTCGTAAAAGAAAAATAATTATAAAAAACAAAATAAAAACCAAAAGAAAAGAAAAGTTGGTGGTAGCTGGTGGGGTCGAACCCCAACCTCTAGTCCCTAAAACCCAACTGGTGGCCATTGGTTTATCAGTGGGTCTTCAAAGCATAATCGTTACCATTAATTGTTAATGTTTGTCACATAAAAATTAGAGATAAAAGGGCTACCGATAGGGTTGGAACCCCCAACCAACAGCCAAAACAATATCAGTAACTACCAATGCACCATTTGCGCACTCAAACATATGGATAGCACAATTACTATTTAACTTGTAACAAACCTCGCCAACCTAATGTTAAATAAGGTTTATGGTTAATTTGTTACTTTAAAATTGTCATAAGCCAAATCTTTTAAAAAGGGCTAAAGGGTTATTCTGAGGGGGAAATTAATTGAAGGGCCTATTATTGAAAATTTTTGTTATAGCCTTATTTTGGCTAATTTTTTTTGTTTACAAAGGGGGGTTAGGGGCCTTTCTAGACGAAGTGGATGATTCAGAAATTCTAAAAGTTGGAGATTTTTCTATGAGGACATTTTGTCAGTCTCATACATTAGAGTGATGTTTTCGTACTTTTGAGGGAGTGATTTGTAACATTATACCTAATTTTGGAGTTAATCAGACTGGTCCCCCTATTGGAGTAGGACTCGGAGATGTAGTCCATATCAGACGAACTCTGAGATCAAATGTGTTGTGTCCCTATCTCTCATTTCTCATTCTATCATTTAATTTTGTGTTGTTCTTTCTTTTCAATTACATTAATTGCTCCATTTAAACCATTATAATTAAATTTATGTAATTAGTTAGCATTCTTCTATAATAGTCCTAGATCCTAATTAGATCATACCCTATGAGGGATCTGCTCAATGAAAATAATTACAAGATTGTTAAGTCTACCTTGATTAAAGGATTTAAACTTATAATGAAGTAAGCACTCTGTTAGGAGATTTAACCGGGTCTGTTAAAACCACTATGTTAAGATATTTTCCCTAATGCACTAGTTATAATCTCTTAGTACATGATCCTTTGGTTTTCTCTCACAAAGTTGATTATAGATCTTCTCTCTTCAATGTCTAAAACTAATTTCCTTATCTAATTTTCTATGTTCTTCCCTTCACTGCTAGGTTGCTCTGTCTGATTTCCTTATCAAACCTTTTCTTCCTTTCTTTGTCCTTATCCTTTTCATGCATTCATGATCTTCCTTCCCATTTCTCATGATTTAGGGTTTGATCCCCTCTTAAATAGATAATTATGGAAGGCTCTAGATCATCATCAATGATCCAAAATTCATTATTTTTCCATTTAGTCTTTCTATTTTTTTTATTGGTTACTCTGCCTTTCCAAGGATCGATGTCCTCTGACAAAATGTGTAATTAGATTCTTAGCTATCTCTAAAATCCAAAAATATCATGTAGAAGTCGACTAAAATGATTTACATAAGTGTTTGTGTCATTACAAACATATATGCAAAAATGATTTTACTTAGAAATTGAATGTTCTGATGCTTGGTCATAACTAACATTCATACCATCCCTCAACTTCTATAGGATCAACATGTACTGACTCACCTAACATAAGTTATCTTTACATTTCTCAGTCTCCATATGTTTCACTTGAAATGTATTGTAGCTCGGTCTTGGCAACCTTTGACTTGTTTGACATCTAGTGAAATATAAAAAAGTCCATGTAACTTGGCCTTCTTAGGATGGCTCGATCATAGTGATGACTAACTAATGATGCTTAGAAAATGACTAAGTGTTGGACACTAATAGGCATTAAAGACCAACAAAAGTAAGATTGGAGTATGTAAATACTAGGAAGCAGATAACTTATACTTTCACCAAAGAATTACCTAAGGATGTTCATGAATATCTAAGAGGTAGATTAGGGGCATATCTTTTAGAGAAGGCTACTTAAGCTAAGATGGAGCTCTGCATCAAATTGATTGATCAAAATATCTTAGAAGTTGATGTAGACAATCATTCTTTAGGAGCTACCTAAAGCAGTGAAGGAAGAAGGACAAAATATTGTATCAGTCATACACAAATGACAAAGGATCGATTTAGTATTGACATGAAGATATCTACATGATCAAGATGCATGAGATACATAAAGTGTCTCTGAAATTGTTGTTAAAGAGGGAGATTTTGTGAAGTAGTTACCACGAGTACCATGAGACGATAAGAAAGAAGGAGAGTCTGAAAATAAGGAGGGAGAGTGTGTGATGTAGAAGGAAGGGTGGTGATATTCAAAACACAATGCAAGTTAGAAATTTTAGAGGTTTAGGCACTCTAGCCTATCAATCATATCAAATACTTCAAGAATCTTATTTGTTAAGACTATGTTCAAGACTCCTAAATGAAGGATTTGGTTTTATAAACTTTAAAACACTTGAACTCAAGGGTTCTAAGGTTCTAATTTAATTCAAATACCCCTAATCCACACAACTCTTCATCAAACTATTCAAAAAGCCTAGTAGGTTGTTTAGTAGACTGACAGTAGAACAAGAACCTAAATAACTCATACTTCTTCCAAGACACCTGACAAGGTGATGGTATTCATGGATACCCTTTTCAATGTTCTATGACATATCAAAAACTTTCGTATGCTTTTTTTGGATCAATAACATCATATATGATTGTATCCTTGTTTTCAATGCATGGAAATCACTAATTTTTCAAAAGAAGTGTCACTCAACGGTCTCCTAACGATTCCAAATCCTAGAGAGTGTCTAGTTATGCCTTAAAATGACCAAATCCAAAAGGAATTTACTCCATGGGTTCTGCAACATAGAAATCCCTAAATTGGAACCCTAAGCCCTTACTACTTAGGGCTTTCTCAATGTTTTGGTTCTACACACTTGTGAACAAAATTGATGATCAAATCACCTTCAATCCAACCTCCTAGGGTGATTAAAATAATAAAAACTACTCCTTTCTTGGATATAAAGCTTACTGCTATACTTGATCCACCATTTCACTAATTTTTCCTTCACTGTTCTAACCAAACTCACACTGTCTTGCTTATTCCTGCATATGCTCAGTTAGCACTTAATAGTACAAGTTAGTTTGGTCATCCCATGAATATTAGGCCCTATATTATTCATGGAATGACTTCCATTCCTTAAACTCTACTACAATAATAGTAATAGACAAAGAAAGCTTAATGTCCTACAAACTGGTGTGACAACAAATTTAATGAAGGATAAACACATTCAAAATAGTGATACTGAATGAATAACCTTATTGATTCATTGACATATAAAAATAAATTGAGTTGAGATTCTCAAGAATAAAAAAACTTGCAGACATGAAGAGTTTTATTGTTGTATTTCACCAATCTATATAACACTCTCATTGTCTCTGTCCCATAACAAAGACTCCCTTGCTATTAAAAGAACTCCAATATAACTCCCAAAACTAATCCAACCAACTCTTAGCGTTGAGTTGAATGTTTAAACCAAAACTTAACAAAACAATAGTTCCCTGAGATAGCCATCATTATTTAAAGATTTGAATTTTTAAAACCATAAATGGCTTTATTTGAATATGTGACTCCTTCCTAATTGTTTCCTAAAGTCCTAGACTCACCCCCAACCTATCTTAGACTCCTAGAAACCTTATTAAGAACATTATTGAAACTTGGACAACGTTGGTCCATTACAACCAACTATTAGTCCTTTTGAGTACTTACAAAATGATTGAGGAATTGCATTGTTTTAGTTTCATTATAAGTCTTAAGTTCCTCATTTTGATTTGATGACATTGCTTATACACTCCATCCTCCTGATTTGTTTTGAGGGTCTTTGATGTCTCCATAAACTTCAACTTTGGCTTGGTTGCATGTGGTGCTCCTGCACCAGTGTGTTAGACGAAGAATTTTTTCATAGTAGAATTGAAATGAGATGTTGCCATGAATACAAAACAATTTGATTGATTTCATGATATGATATGAAACTAAGGATATGAATGGATTTTCTCATACTATACATAGAGGGAGTTGTCTTGATGTAGTACATGTTTTCGATTGTATGATAACTAGAGGTGTTGCCATCAATGCCAAAGAGATAGATTGTTGGAAACTACAATTGGAACAATTCTTATGTTGCCATTGATGTCAAACCTTATTGATAAGACAATTTTCTAGTTGATTTGAGTGCCATATCTAGATGATTGATGAAGAGGATTTGAGAAGTTGGTCATAACAAAAGCACCTAGAAGAAAGGTTGAGTTATGAGAAGAAATTATAGTGGGCACTTGATTAGTTACACATTGGCAAGATAAATTAATTATTTAATCATGTTACAAATAATGAAGACAATTATACTAAAGCCTTGAAGAAGTAATCAGAGATTGACCAAATGCATAGGCTTGACCAAGCAACAAAGTAGAAGATTAAGGAACTTGAAGTTTATGTTGAGTGATGCTAGGTTGATAGAGCCACAGTATGTGCTAAGAAAAAATAGTGTTGATCAAGCATCAATATTGACCAAGTGTTAGTATATGTGCCGAATAGAAAGTTAGTAGTGATCAAGTAACCCAGTGATGACCGAGTGTCAGAACACAATGTTGGACGAGGGACAACATTTTGATAGTTTATGAGAAAATCATGATTTCTAGTAGACAGTTCATTTCTTGGAATATGTAAAGCATGTTGAAGATAAGGATGGGTGACTTGGAACATTTAACTCAAGGAAAAATGTGTTTGTGCATTTCTATGTAAGGATTAATGAAGAAGTTTGGAGAAGTTTCTAGAACAAAAGGAGTAGACAAAGTGATGGAACAATTTGATAAATCTGACCTAAACCAAAGATCTACGATGATGTTTAAGTGGAAAAAGACTAGAATTACCTATTTAATGAGGCATAAGAGTTAAGCTCATGTGTGTGTGCCAATGAATGTAAAGGCCTAGCAAGGTTGGAGCAATTATTGATGTTATTGACTGGTGAACCTAAGCAGGAGGCTGAACAAAGTTGTGAAGGATGGTTGCTTGAAGGGTAGCAAAGAAAATCAAAGACAAAGATCGACATGAAGGCCAATTAGTGGACCAAATTATGATATGTATTTGCAAAATGAGTTGTACTTATTCAGATCAAAACATGCTATTGAATGGTTTTTGAAATCCTTTAATCAAGGTGGACTTAACACTCCTATGTAAATCCTTTATTCAAGGTAGCATTATAATGGAATGTTCTAAAGTCCTCTAACAAGGCCACTCCTAATAGGGTGATTAAATCATTTAACAAGGTCACATTTAACAATGTGTTTTGTAACCTTTAACAGGGTTGGCTCCTAATAGATCTCACTTAATAAGAGTGAAAATATTGGTGACATGTTATCGGTGGTTTTTCCCAAATTGGGTTTCCACATTAAATCCTAGTATCAAACTTGTGTGAATTTTATTTGTGATGATTTGTTGTTAATGTCTACATTCTACAAGTTTGTGATATTTAGGATAGTGGACTACTAGTTTATGTTACTAAAAGTTCACTATAGAGGCCAAGTTAATGGATGTTAAGATCTAAAGTAGTTTAAGTATTTGTTTGTTCAGTTGGTACATCTAGACCTTGGATAATCAATTCACCCCCCTCTTAGTTATTGTAAATATTCTAACTATCAAATCAATGGGAAAACTATTTGTTTTGCACAAGTTGATGTTACATTGTGTTATCTTTCTCCAACAAAGCTAACTCTACTTACCAAAGCATTTGAATGTAGTTGCATGACATTAATGATCATGATCAATGATTTGGGTGAATGGATTGTTAGATAACTTGGGGGGAGGAGGTGAATTAGATATAACCAATTATCCTATAGGCCTTAAATTACTTTTCCAAAAACTCCAAAAACTTCCATATCAATAGCTCAGTAACTAGATCTAACATTCAACTTAATCACCCAAAAAATTGTTAACTTCATATATCAAGCATCAGAGTAAACTTTCTTGTGTATATCGAGTTGCAACAATAAATAGTAAACTTGAAATAAACATGCAACACAATAAACAGTCACACAAGTATTTAACATAGAAACCTTATTAAGGGAAAAACTACCTAGGAATTGACAACCCAAAAATTTCACTCTTATAAAGTGAGCTTAGTTAGGAGCCTGTCTTGTTAAATATTACAAACACATTATTAATGAGACCTTGTTAGAGGATTTTCACCAAATATCATCTAGACCTTATCAACCTTGAGTATCTATAGAGTGGCCTTATTTAAAGGACTTGCAAAAAATTCAACAAAATGTCACCATACGATGGATTTACAAATAAGACTGTTAGGTCCATTTAGTTAAGTTATTTTCTACTATAATGGTTAGTGCAATAGTGAAATGATTTGTTAGGTTTAGTACAACCTTGATTGTTTGGATCTCTATTTTACTCAATCTCTTTGCTCTTTATTCCTTCTACTCCCTTCTATTTGATCCACACACTAACACATCAAGTTAACACTTCCCTTGATCTTTAGAATGTAGTTCTTCTTAGTTATCCTTTTGGCTATCGCTCCTCTTCTTTAACTTGATAAAAAAAAATGAACTATGCATTTATCCCTTAAACAATTTTTTTTTGTCACTCCTCTAGAATCTTCTAGGTTTTTTCGCTTAATCACAATTCTCAAATCTTTATCCAACCAAGATTCATAGAATCTAGACACTCGGGTATTACACCTTCACCTTGAAATTTGTGCTTTAGTTCAAATCATCAAATCTCCTTCATCCGATCTTTTTTGAATTTCTCCATTCATTGATCTCATAACTAAGTTCATCCTTATCTTTGAAACTTCTTGAACAATCTATGTTTTCACCAAATATCGACCTTAGATTATGTCAAAGAGGGAGAGTTCATCATATAAGAGATTTTTTTTGTGTCTATAGAGAGGGAGATTTTTTCATATTAGAAATCATAAATTTTGAGTCAAATGTCAAAGAGGAGAGTTTGCTATCAAAAGGAGAAATTCCAATCATTGCAATCAGAGAAATCAAAGAGATTGATATCAGAGGGAGTTCACATTAATAGAGGGAGTTCTCATGGATGAGAATAAGGATGAAACTAAGTATATTACCCTTACTCCTATTTTGCTCCCAAAAAATTTCTTTGTATCACGACATGTTGTGTTGCATCAATGCCAAAGAGGGAGATTGTTGAAAATAATTATGCAATTGTATGTTGTCTTTGATATTACACAAATGTCAAGTCTTTATCGAGCAATCAATGTCAGTCGAGCTCACTCTGGCAATGAAGGAAGTTTCTCGTGTATGTCGAGCATCCCAGGAAAGACAACACAAAACCAATGTTAACCTAGTTCACTCGGTTACCAAAGGAAGTTGGCATGAAACCAGTGTTAACTGAGCTCACTTGATTACTAAAGGAAGTCTAAAGGAAAGTATTTTCTAAGTTAGTGTTGACCATGTTGGGTCGGCTGAATAATTTTCCTGTATCAGCATATTGGATTTGACAATTTTGTTGGTTAGTTCTAGCCGACTCATGGGATGAGTTTTATTTGTTTGAAAGTGTATTCAAGCTGACTTGACTAGGTAAAATATATAAATATAAGGTCAAGTTGAGGATTAAAATGTAAGAAGCATGGGATTGAAAAGATAAATCAAAGAAGCGAATTGGAAGGATATCAGAGTATCCAAGTTGGCCAAGCTACAAAGAACATTTTGATTAAGGAGGATCAAGTATTCAAGCCCAAAAAAAGATATAAAATCAATAAAGATAATTGCATCAGAAATTAGATCAAGTCATTGTTACTCTCTAATAATTGTAGTAGTGAATCAAATCTCCTAACAGAGTTAGCTTAATAGTTATTTGACAAATCCTTGAGCAAGGTGGCATTTCTAGATTGAAGTTTCTAAGGACATCTAACAAGGCCACTCCTAATAGGGTGAACTAAATCTTTTAACAAGGTCACACCTAACAGCGTGTTTTGTAACCTTTAACAGGGTTGGCTTCTAATAGGGCTCACTTCAAAAGAGTGAAAAATAGTAACTAGTTGCAATTGGTGGTTTTCCCAAATTGGGTTTTTTTTGGAATTGTTTTCAACACTCCCCTTGGGATTTGTGACAAGGGCTTAATTGCCTCCTATGTACTATAAGTTGAGCGGTTGTATTGGGCATTGAAAGATTGTTCTTTCGGTGTAACGACAACCCCACTCCAATAATTGGTATCACACCACATTTACTCAGAAGAGGCTTAATAGCTTGAGTAAGATCCCTAAGGATATGAAACAGTTGATGAAGAACCTTGAAGAGGCACTTGAACAAATTGATCTCCTTACTGAAGAAAGAGATAAGTTGAAGGACAAATATGAAGACTCCAAAGTATACATTGGAAAATTGAAGGATAAGATTAAACATCTCAAATCCAAGCCCAAATCTACTTAATCTGAAACTTGTAGTGATGATTATTCAAAATTGAAAATAGAGTACAAGATCTTGAAGGATGAATTGAAGATTAAAAATTTGAAGTTGACTTTAAGGAGTGATCCTAAAAAAGTTGAAACTAATTTAAAGACTGAGAATACAGATCTTGGAGCAAGTCTGGCAAAGAAGACATTTGAGCTTGAAATATTGAAAGAAGATCATGAAGAATTTCATAAGTACAACACTATTGTGAAAGGTGAATTAACTCAGTGCAATCAACAACTTGAGAAGCTTTATTCTAGTAGAGAAAAGCTTGATGATTCAATGTCAATACATAGACCTACTTATGATAAGACTGGTCTTGGTTATCTATTCAACATGTCTGCAAAGAAACCTGAGATTAGATTAGATCCGAAAGAAAAAGATAAATCTGATGATAAGATTGAATCCAATCAATCTTCTTATAAATCTGAAGAAGTTGGGCAAGACAAGGTATTTGAGATATTGGATGAACCAAAGTAAGTGGAATCTCCTAAGAAACCATGTATGAATTTAGAGGTAAGTACTTTTCATGTAATAAAATAGGTCATATGAAAAGAGATTGTACAAATAAGTCATTTATTCATGTTAAAGTCTTTTATTGTCATAATTGTCATGGTATGGATCATAAAGCAATTGATTGTAGGAAACCTAAATATGATACTGATAAAAAGAACAATAGAATGTCTAGAAATACTAACCCTGCAAATAGAAGAAGATCTAATAAAGGGACATCAAGAGAAGGAAAACCTTATGAAGAAAGAAGAAAAATCATGTGTTATAAGTGTAACAATTTTGAAAATAGCTCATAATTGTTATGCACCTAATGATCAATAGAATCCTAGAGGTAGAACTCCAGTATGTCAGTTATGCAACAACATTGGACATACAACAAAGTATTGTAGAATGGACAGAAACTTCAGAGATAGAAGAAACAATGGAAGAAACTTCAAAAACAAAAGGAATGATGGAAGAAATGTTGGAAATGACAAAAGGAACCATGAGAGGAACTTCAGAACTAACAAAGACAATAAGGAACAAAGAAATGTAGTCAGTGAACTTTGAGAAGAATTCAATGAGGAATTTTTAAAAGGATTAGACATTTCAAAAGAAAATTTAGAAGATGATGAGACAGGAAGATCAAAGTCAGTTATTGATTTTGATTCAATTAAGTTGAATTAAGCTTGTTCACAACACCATAATTTGAAAACTTCATTCTAGAGATCAAACTAGAGGTAGCGAAGTTGGGAAAAGGTGTATCAAGATAAGTTTAGATGTTACCTAAGCTCACTTATAATTTGGAGCTTATCTAAACTAGTTTCAAAGGAATTAAGAGCTACTATTATTGCAGAGAAAGTTAATTCTATAGAAAAATATGAAAACTATGTTCTTACTAAGAATTTTGTTGAGCGAAGTTTTGTGGAGCATTGTTATGATAGAAGAAAGCTATGGTAAACCTCGGGAAACATCTAAAGATATGATATAAGATCTTGAGTAGATATTTGATTTCAAAATGTAATTGACAACTTTTTCATGTTTGCAAAGTACATAATTAATGCAAGTTCAAGTTGAAGGAATAAAATGGAGTATAGACTTGATTACCACTTTATTGCAATTACATCAGAAGCATAGAGCACTTGACTTGACAAGACGATTTCAAAGCAAACCCTATTTTTAGAAAGAGGTCTTTTATCATTTATCTATAGAATTTATTTGATAAAAGTTTATATTTAATAGAATCATGGATATGTCAGTAGTTCACAATGTTGAGAATGAGGAGAGATTGAAATTGAAGGCTATTTCCATGAAACCCGTAGAAGGAAACCCTAATTCAACATTATCGATTACTCCAAACAACGTAGTGTATTTGGAAGATATAGGAAGTTATCTTACTAGTAGGTTTGAATCTATTGAAAGTGAGTATATGAACAAGAATATGGAAGTAGTCTTTAATCACAATATGACTATGAAACTTGAATTTGGACATTTGAAGGAACTAGACCTATTCAAATATCATTTCTACTGAGAATTGGACACCAATGAGTGGACACAAATCATACTAAGTAGAATACATGATGGAAAACTATGGATGGAAGATAGTGTAGTTGATATTTTAGCCGACCTTATTCATGAGGTAATAGGTCTTAGTAGACAAGGTAGTGTACCTATAGGTGAGAAATTGGATAAGAAGAAAGTTGAGAGCTATACAAAAGTAGTTTATAATGGAAAGGCCATGGTGATCAACACCATTAAACAAGATGATGTAAGATTCCTGAGTAGAATCATTACCTACTCTATATGTGCAAGTTCAAAGATTGATGAATTATCATCCGAATTCATCTATGCAACCTACAAGATATGTGTTGAGAAGGAACAAGTTAACCTCAGTGAAATTCTAAGAATGCAACTTCTTGAGAACTTAGAGAAAATCAAGAGGACTAAGAATGGTGCATTTAGATTTTAGTCACTGATCAATCCTATATTTTTTCATGTACTTAAGAGATTTCCATATTTGTTAGTCACAAAAATTATGAGTAGCGAGAGATGTACAACGGAGAAGATTATAGAAGTGTGTAGAAGAAATCCAACAGATAAAATATTGGATAGTGGGAACTTGATAATGAAAACATTTCAGAATGAGGTGAGACAAAGATTCAAAATTGCACCTGCAATTGTAGACAAATTTAAAGAAGATATGTGTTATGGTTGATACAAATTTTACTTATATTCAAGTAGTAGGACCTTGGGAAACATTTCTTGATCCCCTAGGTTATGAATTGAGTGATGAAATAACAATTGGATACATTGATTTATTTGTGAAGGACCAAGCTGAGTATAGATTTGGAACTTATGATGAGATTACCCAATCAATTCATTGGGCATCCTTAGAGAAGGCATCTCATAAAAAGATAGAAACAATAATGAAGAAAGCTTTATTAAAGGCTGGTATGACTGAGAGTGAGTCACAGGCAGTTAGGCAAACTATGAAACAAGGTATATTGAATGTGCAACCTTTGTTAGTTTCTATTGCAGAGATATCTTCAGAATAGAACATTCCTTATGAAGCAGTATTTGATGTACAACCAAGTGAACCAAAGAGGAAATTAGAGAGATTAGTGGAAGTTGTGACCACCAAGACAAAAATGGTCAAGCAACAAACCATTAGACCAAGAAAGAGACAAAAGACATTGTTGAAAATTGTTGAGTCTAGTGAAGAACAAGAACAAGAACAAGAACAAGAAGCTAAATAGACAGAGAAGGTAACTACTTCTAAATAGTCAATAGGAAAAGCTTAGAAATCCTAGAAGCCGAAGATAGAGAAGATAAATTTAGCCATTGCTAATGAAAGCAACTTTGTGTAGATGTACAACTTGTATAATAATTTTCAGAAAGATAAGATTGATATCTCTACTGTGAGATACATAATAGCCAAAAATTTGAAACTTAAAGATATTGAAGGCATGGTAAACAAGAAAGTCTATGATAGACTCGTTGAAAAGAAGGCACCAACCCGAGAAGAGGACATAGAACTTCAGAAGTCTATGATAAGAACAATATGCAAGATTAATGATGAAGAAGAAGTCAAGAGATTGTTGAACAATCTAGCACCTTACTTGAGAAACAAAGTACGACCATTTATTTTTATGGTGGGTGAGAAAGATAAGATAAGAAGTGAAACTATGATAACTATAAGTCAGATGACGACAAAGTCCAAAGTAGCATCTTCACCAGCACCCAAAACCTCAGAAGTGTCAATTAGTGGTGACAGAATGCAGATAGATCAGACCAATGTTACTCTTAACATTGATGATACCAACCCTTTTGAGAGTTTGAAATAGAATGAATCTCACATTGAGGATATTGAAGAACAATTGAAACAAATTGAAGAGGAAAAGAGGCTATTAGAGGAAGAGAAAAGGAAAATAGAAGAGGCCAAGCATAAATCACTTGAAGATGAGATGAAAAGATTAGTTGAAGAAGAAAAGGAGAGCAAGTTAGAAGAAGATAAGAAGAAGAGATTAGAGGAGGAAGTAAAGAGAGAAAAAGAAAGAATAGAAAGAGAAGAGAAAGAGGAAGAAGAAAGAAGAGTCAAAGAGGCAGCTGAAAAGAAGCAAAGGAAAGATGACACTAAACATTCTAGTTCATCTACTCTGCTTTCACTTGCTAGCTTGACAACTGATGATGATGATCGAACTGAATTGATGTTATCTTTGTCAAAACTTATTGAGAAGAACAAGATAGTGAAAAGCCTGTAGAGAACCTTGATGGAGGTTACTGATAGATTACATAGTACTTTGGCAGTCCAACATATAGAGGCAGATCCTAAACAAAGGGCATAGGAAGTGCTAAAATGTTTTGATGAGGAATTCACAAATTTATTGAATGTTTCATAATCTAAGGCACATATCACACATGATGCTAACTTGTTTAGCACTATTTGTCAGAATATCAAGAACAATTTGATCAGTCTTGATACTTGTGTCGAGGAACTTTGAAAATGTCAATAGGATGGAAAGGTATTGTACATTAAATGTACCTTATCTCATAAGTTGACTAAGAATATTGATAGTCAGATTGAAGGTAAGATGAGTGAGCTAGAGGCTCTATCTAACTAGGTACATCAACCTCTCAACAAAGTTGATGATTGTGAAGTACAAGTGGTTAGTATTCATTGTAATATCAGGAAACTAGAACTTCAGAAAGAACAAATTTTGAAAAGATTTTTAGATTTTAGAGAATCTATTGCTATGAAAATATCTATTATTAAGAGACAATTCAAGGAATCTGTCAAGGCCAAGGACACTTATTCTTACTTTCTATATTCTAATCTTAATGTAGTTAAGATTGCATCATATGCCCTATGTGCAATTCTCACCTCTGTTGAATCAACCAAAGATACATGGACAAAAGGCATGAACAATATTAAGGCAATTTTTGATGATTGCATGAAGATACTATTAGCTTAAGGCAGCAGAACAAAGTTTTTTACAATAGTTTTTGACATTTTTTGACATTTGAACTTTTTTCATTGATGTCAAAGGGGGAGAAAATGCATAATTTTTTTTAAAATTAGGTAGAAGAGAAGATAATATTGTAAATTATGAAATCATATTGTAAGGGGGAGTATATGTAATATGGACAAGTTGTAATAGTTGATTAATGTATTGTTACTATATTGTTTTTGACAAGTTTTTGATACTTAGCCAATCTTCCCTATTTTGTTGCCATCAATGCCAAAAGGGGAGATTTTTGACAATTGGCTAATGAAGATATGTAATTGTTGTCATTTATGGAAAAACATGATGTACATGCTTACAAGAAATTTTAGAAATAAATATACTTAGCTTTTGGTACTCAGAAATTGTCTAAGTATGAATTTGGTATACAACAATGTATTATTTTGTATGTAACTTGTTACTAATATCATATTATGACTAGCGAAGTTAGATGAAGATTTTATACATGTTGATGATGACGTGTATAACCTCGAAATTCAATAAAAAATGTATGAAAAAGAGATATTCATGTTTTACCAATGAAGCAAGACAACAAAAATAAACGAAAAGAATTATTTTGTTTACAAAATAATTACTTGACCAATTAGGGCAGACATCCTAGATGTTTACTCTAACTTGGAAGTTTTTATTATGGTCTTAGCTAACCTACCAACAATTTGTGTAAAGGAATGCTATTTATGCAAAGGACATCTTATGAATTCAAATGTAGAAATTGTGATGTGTTGAGCAATTGTATGCAAACTTTTGTGAAAGCGATATATGCGAGGTTTTGTAAAGCTATTTTGTGATCTGAGATCAAGCTGAAGATCTGAGATCAGTTAAGAAAGAAGTTACAAAATCTATATTCCAGAAATCTAATTACTAAAATTTTTTTAGGCAGTGAGCTCTTCTTGTAATTGGAAGTGCATGTTGGGTAGTGGGCTGATCTTGCATCTACTGTACTGCAACTCCTAACAGGGTTGGCACAACTCCTAAAAGGGCTAGAATCTCCTAATAAGGATTCAAAGTCTCCTAATAGGGACTCTCTATACATAATTTTCTCATTGAATCCTAACAAGGTCCATCCTTTAATAAGAAACTTATATATCAGTATATTATTTAGTGGGTATCATCCCCACCGGGGTTTTCCCTTGGCCAGGGTTTCCCTAACTAACAAAATATGGTGTTATGAGTTATCTTTGTGCATGGTTACTATTACTATTCAACATTATTTTATTACTTTGTTATGTATGGTTTAAAGTAACAAATAATATCCAGTTGGTGACTAAATTTTGTAGATTACTAATTCACCCCTCCTCTCAGTAATTTCAATTTCTAACAATAATTGGTATCAGAGCTTGGTCACAGGTTCGAATCCTTAGACCCTTGGGTAACACTAGGGGGGATATTTTTGGAAATTTGTTTAGCACTCCCCTTGGGATTCGTGATAAAGGCTTAACTACCTCCTGTGTACTATAAATTGAGTGGTTGTATCGGGCATTGAAAGATCTGTCTTTTGGTGCAATGACAACCCCATTCTAACAATTTCCACGTTAAATCTTGGTGTCTCTTGTGTTCATGTTATTTTCTTTATGATTTTGCAACTAAGTTAATCAAGGTTAAATAAACTAAGCATCTTAAGAAGTGATTATTTTAGTGTTTACCGAGTAATAATAATTCTTAGTGTAAACCGAGTGTTCTTGTGTTAACCAAGTTACAACACCATTTCAATTTCAACAAAGTTTTGGTTTTGTATTGTATTGACATCTTAAGGGATCTTGGATTTATTTTTGTTGTAACTGATTCACCCTTCCCTCTTAGTTACTCCTCTTATATTTCCAACAATATGGTCAAATAGGTCCTATGGTATGAAAGGGTTGTTTGTACAAAATGTAGCTAGTTGTATGGTGACAGATGGAGGGCATATGCTAAGAGGGTAAGTTGGGTGGCGATTGTATAGTGGAAGCTTGAGTAGTCTGTATGGTGGTTAGAGTTGGTTGTCATAGTAGTGGGGGAGACTGGTGTACATGGTAATGAAAAGTTCGTACAAGATTTGGTTGGTTTATGTGTGGAGGGTGGAGGAATAGGTTGTATGAACAAGAAGCTCAATGTCTATTGGATATAAGATAGGGTGATGGTGATTGCAAACTCTTGTATAGGATACTCTTGGCACAACCGGTGTAATTTCTATGTTGAACCAAATATATTTTTCCTTAGTATAGTACACATAAATGGTATTATAATTCACCAAAGCACAAACACATAAACTTGGAGGATATTAAACAAGACATTTGAGCAAGAAATTATACTTGCAACAATGACGGTGCATAGTTTCCTAGATCCAAACAAATAAAAGAACATAATAGGGTGGGGATGACACTGACTAAAACTGGTACCAACCAAATAAGTAAGGTCTTTCACTTCTAAAATGGCACAACAAGTAGAACTCCAACTAGAATTTGTAAAATAATAAAATAGTTCAAGTAGCATACCAAAAGAATCCTACCTATCAATCATAAATTCCCCATCAGAGTAAAACTCCTAATGTGCACAATAAGAGTTGGTACATAACAAATATCTATGACCAAAATAAATTATTGACATGAGCTATGTATAAATCAATCAAAACCCAAATAAAAATAATTTTATTTTAATAATTTGGACCCCATATTTATTTATTTAAGTATTTAATTAAAGGTCCTTTTTATTATATAATTTGAATTTTGGGATGAATTAATTAATTATTTTAATTTAATTTTTACAATAAAATTTGGGAACATCACAGTAGCACAATTCTCCATCATCTATCTTGAGTGCTTCCACAAGATTTTTTTGGCTTGTGGGAGACCTATAACCACATGCATGCCTAAAGTGACTTAACATGGTGGCTAGTATACTCAATCTTATGAAGTGATGACTTGGTACCATCACCTTAAAAGAGCTTTTGTAATAGAAGTAACCCACAACAATCTCATGTATCCAAACCCACTCAAACCAAACGGCCAAAACTTTTCATCCTAAAATAAATAATAGTCACATGGAGGGATTGGTGACTATCAGTTACACCCCTAGTGTGTGCCTAATATAGGCCTTTCAATTTTACACTTGTGCAACATTAGACAGTAGTGTTCTTCCATATAGTTTTTCTCCTTTTCTCCACTAGCAATATATTGCATAGAAATACATTGTAGTCGTATGTGGGTGCCTCACATGACATTTTTGTTGGACTCATCTTGTATAATAATTTCTCTAAGTTGTAGTAAAGGTGGGGGGGGTGTTGGCATAGGCACAAATTTTTACTAGGCAATGGATATGAAACTTTGTTAGAGATTAGCTCCTATTACTTGCACTTTATTTAATATTGTTTGAAGTGCATTTAAATTTTGTGTATCTACTATTTTGATAATACATATCATTACCTCTTCATACCTTTGTTAGCATGAATGCTAATGGTATTCCTTTGGGGGAGTATCCTAAGCATTGGAGAGCATTGACATGTTGCATTCATGACTATATTTGTCATTGATGTCAACATAGTAATAATTTTGTGAAGACTAGCAGAATAGCAGACATAGATCATACTTGTACTAATAGAGTTTCGATGTCCAGATGAAGCATGGTTAAGAAATTTTTTCACTCTATGTCCCGATGATGAGGATAAATATGCATAGTGAAAGTCAAAGATGTACAAAAGCTATAAGTGATTTACAGAGAGCAATGCAGATATAGAGTGCATGGAAAGCAATTTTTGATGATCCTATTATATCTTCTAGCAGAGATATAATTTGGTGATGCACAGTTATAAAGTGTTTGAGGATAGCTTGATGGTGATGTCAGTAAGTGTGTAAGTCTTGAAGTCACACATTTGAATTTTTGTATAGATTGTGAGCCAACAGTGCTATTATAATTGTGAATTAATTAATTATTTTATTATAATTAATTAAGAAAGCCTCAAGGTCGACTCAAGGAATTATTTTGAAGATAGGGTATAAAGGAATGATGTTTTCTTTCTTTGTAACATATGGAATATGAATGAAGTATGAAATGCGATCAAGGAAGTGCGAATTAGAGTAGAGTGTTGTGGTAAACGTGAGTCAGTGATCCAAGGGATTATTAGGTGCAAAGTTCATGATCTAGTATCAAGATCAGAAGAAGGAGAAGTCTAGTTGATAGGATAGAGAAAAAGGAAGGAAGTACAATTCAATTCTATTATTCTGCAAGGAATAATAAAAAGATCATTTGGACAGTGGGTTCATTGTCCATTTGTCTTCCACAACTCCTAACAGGGTTGACACAACTCTTAACAAGGTTGGACTCTCCTAAAGGGGATTCAAGTCTCCTAATAGGGATTGATATGTATTGAATGTTGTTACAGAATTTTGTTGTGAGGTTTTTCACATCATCGCCCCAAAAATTTTGGGGACCCCCTCTTTCAATTGCCTTAGCAAATTTTTTGGAATTGCCCAGGGGTTTTCAGTTTGAAAATTTTACATCTTGGACGCCTTTGAGCCAGGAGGGATTTGATTTGGTTTGTTTTTCACTCGGTGTGAAACTTGTTTTTTTGGAACACGTAATTTTATCCTTAGGCCAAATAGAATTCAAAAAATAATATTTTTTTTGATGGTTAAAACGAATACCTAGCAGGATAAAATTGTAAAGTTTTCAACTTAGATATTTTTGAAAATTTGAAATAATTGTATAAGCTTGAGCACTTTCAAAACAAAATTGTTAGATTTAGTTATTTTGGAAAATCTTGAATTTTTTGGTGAAAAGTGAAAATTTTGATAGTGAAATTGAAATTGGAGTTTGAATTTTGCTTGCTAGGAAAAGGATTTAGTTTGTAAAAAAATAAAAATAAAATTGCATTGCAAAATAAAATTGAATAAAATTGCAAAATTGCATTAATTGGGTTAAAATTTTGCCTAGAGGATTTTTTAGAAATATTAAAGGAAATTGGTAAATTGGAATTGAAAATTGATTTTGGCTTGCTAGATTTGATTTTAATAATATTTTAATTGCCAAAATATTATTAAATAAAAATTTTGATATCTCCTAGGCTTACCTTGTTTCTATTTTGCAATTTTTTGATCAAAACTAGCAACTAAATGGGCCAATTTCACTATGGGCTAAGTAAATTTAATGTTGCATTTAAATCTGGGCCATTAATTAAGGGACTAATTTAATTTTGTTTTCCCTCCAGATAGGTCAGCCCACTTGGAGAGGCAAAAAGTGTGGTATAAGAGGGGCTTCCCCTCCTCTTGTTTTCCCATTCCTTTTTCCTCCTCCTTAGATGTGTGATTTTCGATTTCCTTCAAAGGGAGGTGAATTTCTTGCTTGGGCAATTTTTAGGATAGATTTTTCCATTTCTTGGCGACATTTTTTTCCATCTAGCTTGGACAAATTTCTACCCTAAGGTGATTTTGGAGCAAATTTGATTTTTTTTAGCTTGGGCAATTTTTTTGAAGTCTGATTTCTCCATCTTTAGTAGTGATTTCTCCTTCTAGAATTTGGCGATTTTATTTGGTGAAAGGACAATGTGATTTAAAGTTTGATTTTTGGCAAGTGTAGACAATTTCAAGGAAGTCAAAATTCTAATTTTTTTTCGGTCATCATTATTTTCAAGGATGATTAAAATTTCTAAGATTTGATCCAAACTAGAAGAGGACCCAGTTATTGGTAAAGACATATTTAAGGTAAAATTCTATTCATTTTTAGAGGTGAAGATTGGTATAAAAGGTGGATTCTATTCCTTATTCTTGCTTGTTTTGTTTCCCTTATTTTCTTCTTGCACTCATCATTCCATTGATAGGCTGAAGTTGGTAGATATAAGTGTAGATTTCATTATAGGACTATTTATATTAGTACATCATCTTGTGAGTACCATCCTCACCGGGGTTTACCCTCTGATCAAGGTTTCCCTAGTTAACATATCTAGTGTTATTGTGCATGAGTATCTTGTTGTGGTTTCTGTTTATATTGCTCACATGGTTAAGATTTATTAAGGTTGATTTTTGTGAAAATAGTTATATAAATGATTCACCCACCCCCCTCTCAGTTATATTGGTGGACTATATATTCTAAAAACCTCTTCTATTTATTACATTTTTTTGGACTCATCTTGTATAACAATTTCTCAAAGTTGCAATTGTGGGGGGGGGGTGTGGTTGTTGGCATAGGCACAAATTTTTACTAGATAATGGACATGATACTCTGTTAGATATTAGCTCCTATTACTTGCACTTTATTTAATATTGTTTACAGTGAATTTAAATTTTGTGTATCTACTATTTTTGATAATAGTTATCATTGCATCTTCACACCTCTTCTATTTAGATATAGTGTTTAAATAGTTTGTATTATGATCTGGTGCAGGGGCACCAAGGTGGGCTAAGGAAGACCTAGGGTTCCCTTTGAGTTTTTGGCTTGTAGTGGTGCTAGCCACATCACTAGGTGAACAATAAAGTAATCTCACCCTAAGATAGGGCTGTATAGGAAAAGTTTCTCAATGTTGCTCAATTAGCCTAGTCATAGTTGCTCAATGTTGCTTAATTAGCCTAGTGTTCTTGGCATGTGCATGGATTAGATTAGTACTTTTTGTGTTGGAAGTGTTAGTAATATAGAGTTTGGTGTGCTTGATTAATTATTTTGATTCTCATCACTCTGATGTCTTGAGACAGATTGTTTGCATAAATGGAGTCATGGGACAATTTCCCACCATAGCTGCAGTATGGTCTCTTGGAATTTGGAACATTAATCCATGCAAATTCTATACAACGGAGGTGGGGTCCTAGAACACTAAAGAACTTCTATTGCAGTGATGCCCTAGGCAAGTCCTAACAAACTTGGTTAGGCATCGTAGGCTATTACAGAGCAGATAGATGTGGTTGGATGTATGGATGCTTCAACCTAGGCATGAAATGTGTTGAAGGAAGGAGTGATGTAACTCCAAGCCAAGTGGGAAGTTTTGGTGGATGCCCTAAGGTGTGGAAATCAAGTTTTTGCACCTGACAACATACAAATCCTTGAACCCCTTGATTTTAGGCTAAAATTGTACCCCTACAATACAGACAATTTGGAAACCTACAGGTCTCTGAAAAGGGTATTTGGAATGGTGCATTGTTTGATCCTATGTTAAGAGGGTTTTCAAGATATGGTGGTTTTAGCGCATTTGGAGGGATAATTCTAGTAACCTTTTTACAAGCACTTGAATGCATTTTCACTTCTAGATTGGAACTTGATTAGGTTTTCAGTGTAGTTTTTGGTTTGGAAGCTTGAAGGGAGTCCAAAAACATTCCAAGGTGACCATCTGACCATTTGGAGGTAAAAATGGTGTTAGAAATAGGGAATACTAAGAAGGGGGGTGAATCAGTATTCTACAAACTTTTTTCACCAACTAGATATTATTTATTACTTTGAACCATGCATAAGAAAGTAAACAAGTAATGCTGAACAACAATAATAACCATGCATAAAGAGAACTCATAACACCGTATTTTGTTAACTAGGGAAAACCTGGCCAAGGGAAAACACCGGTGGGGATGATACCTACTAGATGATGTACTAATATAAATGTTCCTTGTTAGAGGATGGACCTTGTTAGGAGTCAATGAAAGCATTTAGTACATGGGAGTCCCTGTTAGGAGACTTTGAATCCTTGTTAGAAGATTCCAACCCTATTAGAAGTTGTAGTACAGTGGATGCAAGAAGAGCTCACTACCCAAACATGCATTTATAATTAGAAAAAGAGCTCACTACCCAAACAAGTAATTAATCCTTAAGTATATAGATATTGTACCTTTTTTAGCTGATCGTTGACCTTAGCTAGCTCTTAGATCACAAAATTAGGTTCTCAAAACTTTGCATATATCGCTTCACAAAAACAACATATCACTTTTCACATTGCAATGCACACTTAATCTCACAAGATATCCTTTGTATAAATACCATGCCTTCTCATAAATTGCTGCTAGGTCGGCTAGGACCACAATATAATTTTATAACTTAGAGTAAACATCTAGGATCTTGGCCCTAATTGGTCAAGTAATTATTTTGTAAACAAAATAATTCCTTTACCTTTAATTTCGTTGTTCTATTCACCGATAATCCACAATATCTCTTTTCCATACCATCCATACAAATGTCTGAGGTTATACACGTCATCATCAATATGTATACTGATTCCACTTGACCTCTTTCTCATAGATAACATCATATAAACAAGTTATTCATCAAAAAAATACACTACTATAAACCACTTTCATACTTAGACAATTTTCTGAGTACCAAAAGCTAAGTATCTTTATTTCTGATGTTCTCTACAATATTATAGATCATGTGTTGTCATTAATGACAATAATTACATCACTACACAAAGCCAATTGTCAACAATCTCCCCATTTGGCATTGATGGCAACAAAGTAAAGAAAATTGGCTAAGTGACAAAAATTTACCAAAAGTTACAGTACTTATCATCTATTACATTACATATACTTCAAATGACAATTGCTCCTCCTTTTGATATGATTACTACGTACATAACTTACTATACAATTATCTTCTACACTTATCCCCCTTTGAGATCAATGAAAAAGGTTAGAAAGTCAAAAAACTATCAAATTTTTCTGCCTTGTTGCCTCACACTGCTATTATCTTCATACAATCATCAAAATTTTCCTTCATACTATTCATATCTTTCTCGTATGTGTCCTTTGTTTCTTTGGCAGTAGTGAGCATTACACATAAGTGTTGGATGAAATTGATCAATTGTGTGTTGTCTTTGATGTTACACTAATGTCATATCAGTTATTAGATAGAGTCTACCGAGCTCAATTGGTAAGCAAAGAAAAAGACAGAGTCTACTGAGCTTAGATGGCTAGGAAAGTAAATTACAGAGTCTACCAAGCATTCTTGAATATTACACTATGAAGAGAGTTTCTACCAAGCTCACTTAGACGTCAAAGGATTCTATGATAGAGGTTAGTGTTAACCAAGCTTCCAAGGTTAACAAAGAAAAGTTAGTTTCTACCGAGCTCACAAGGTTAGTGAAGGAAAGTGTTTATCGATTTCACTCGGTCTCTAAAGGATTTTGTAGAGTTTGTAATGTTTATCAAGCTTCACTTGGTTAACACTGGAAATCATTTCTAAAGCAGTGTTTACTGAGCGGGGTCAGCCAATGAAGGATTTCATTATTTTGGAAAATAAAGTTTAATTGTTTCATGTAATGAATGTAGCCGATTGATGTATTGTTTATTGGTAAATTTAACTTTTAAATGAGCCGACTTGACAATTTGTAATGTATAAATAAAAGGTCAAGTTGTGAATTCTAAAGTATGAATGGATGTATGAATGAGCAAGTATGCAAGTGAGTTGATTGTGTGAAGAGGAAGTGTGAGCAAATTTTGAAGAAGGATAAGATATCCTTGAGGAGCAACAAAGGTGTATTCAACTAGTAAGGATCTAGTGAAGCAGAACAGAGATTTGTATCAGCAAAGATCAGTTGCATCTCATTTAGGTCACTCATTGTTACTTTCTCACAATTGTAGTAGTAAATTTTAAATCTCTTAACATAGTTGGTTTAGCAGCCATTTTTGTAAATCCTCTAACAAGGTGGATAGTTTTACTAAATTGTTCTAAAGTCCTCTAGCAAGACCACTCCTAGCAGGGTGATTAAATCTTCTAACAAGGTCACACCTAAAAGTGTGTTTTGTAACCTTTAACAGGGTTGGCTCCTAATAGGGCTCACTTCAGAAGAGTGAAAATTGGTAGCTAGTGACTTGGTGGTTTTTCTCATATTGGATTTCCATGTTAAATCTGGTGTCTCTTGTGTTCATATTATTTCCTTTTGCATGCATGTTAATAATTGTGAATGCTTAAAGATCAATAATAAGTTAATACATAGCTCATCTACCAAGTTACAACATTTTTCTGTCTGCCTATTGAGTGACAACAATAACTAGTTATTTAAGACATCTAAGGGATATGTGGATTTGTTTTTGTGGTAACTGATGCACCCCCCCTCTCAGTTACTCCATCTATATTTTCAACAATTGGTATCAGAGCTTTTGGTGCTTGTAAGAAGGATTTCAAGGATCTAAGCTAAAGATCAGGATGTCTTACAGGAGGAAAGTTCCAAGGCTTAACAAGGATAACTTTTCAGCATGGCAAGGCCTCATGAGACTCCATTTGGCTTCCATTAGAGATACAGGATTGAAATATCTTGATGAAGTGTATGTAACTCCTTTTGGTACATTATCTGCTAATGACATTGCTGAGAAAAAGACTCATAACACCATGATGATAGATATTGCATCTGCCCTAAGCTATGAATAATTTGATGATGTTAAGGACTGCAAAATTGCCTTTGAAATGTGGAACAAGCTGAAAGATATCTATGGAGGTGATGATAATGTGAGAAGAGCCAAAGTAGAAAGTCTAAGAGGACAATTTGATCAGATGAGGATGAGAGAGGATGAAAACATTGCCAAATATGTTGAAAGAGTCAAACTAGTTGTCAGTGCAATCATGACTTCTGGAGGAGACATTGAGGATGAAACAGTTGTAAGTAAAGTTCTTAGAACATTACTTCCCATTTATGCAATTAGAGTTTCTGCAATTCAAGAAAGAAGATGTGAAGCAAATCATAAGATAAATTTAGAGGCCATAGTAGGAAGATTGACTGCATTTGAGCTAGATAACTATGATAACTATGTTACAGCTTCCAAGAACATTGAATCAACATTTGAAGCCAAGCTTTCACTCAAAGAAAAAGACAAGAAGATCAAGGATTCTCAGTCAGAAAGTGAAGAAAAAATCTGAATAGAGTTCAGACAGTGATCTTGAGGTAGTTGAAGCTCTGCTTGCAAGGAAATAT
This sequence comes from Cupressus sempervirens, assembly GCA_028749045.1. Classification (NCBI taxonomy): domain Eukaryota; kingdom Viridiplantae; phylum Streptophyta; class Pinopsida; order Cupressales; family Cupressaceae; genus Cupressus; species Cupressus sempervirens. The sequence continues at coordinate 1,038,087,841 of CM053787.1, read as the reverse complement.
TCTAGAGGTAGAGGGAAATACAAAGGTAAGGTTTCTCTAATCTATTTTTCATATGAGGAAATTGGTCATATTACTGCTAGGTGCCCAAACAAGAAAAATTAGATGAGAAAAAAGGTCACAAATACAATGGCAAGAAAGATTTCAAATCACTTAAGGAAAAAGGTAAGAAAACATGTTTAATGGCTAAGGATTCTAATGATTCTAATGACGAAGAAGATGAAATTCTTTATATTGCTGTGAAAGATAAATCTGATAATGATTAAGAAGATAAAATGACACTTATCTCTCATGTAAGCAAGAATGATACATGGATCAAAGATAGTGGTTGCTCTCATTATATGACTGGTGATAAAACTAAGTTTGAACAATTTGAAGACTATGATGGTGGTAGTGTGAGGTTTGGTAATAATGAACCTTGTTGCATAAAAGGAAGAGGAAGAATCTCACTAACCAAAGAGCTTGTATGTGATAATGCCTATTGGGTTGAAGGTCTAAAACACAATCTATTGAGTGTGGCACAACTACTCAATAATGGATTCAAAGTGGAATTCATGCATGGAAAAGCAAGACTGCTGGATGACAAGGGAAAGCCGATTGGATCAGGCATACAAACAAAAGGTAACTTGTTCTATCTTGAACTTGGTGAATGTTCATGTTTTATTGCTCAGGTTGAAGAAAGTTGGTTATGGCATAGAAGATTATGTCATGTGAACTTTGATAATCTGGTGAAGATAAACAAATTCAGGAAAGTTAGAGGCATTCCTAGTATAAATAAACTTGATGTTGGTCTATGCAAGAATTGTTAGATTGGTAAGAGACTAGCTTTAAAAGTAAGAACTATTAGTCTGAAGAAGTTTTGGAAATTGTGCATATTGATTTGTGTGGACCTACTAGAATTGAAAGCTATACAAGAGAAAAGTTCTTTATTCTTTTTGTTGATGATTACTCAAGAATAATGACTGTCATGTATCTGAGAGAGAAATCAAAAGCTTTTGAAAAGTTCAAGTGATATTTGGCTAAAGTAGAAAAGGAAATAGGCAAAAGACTGAAATGCTTGAGGTCAAACAGAGGTGGTGAATTCATCTACCATGAGTTTAATAACTTTTTCATTGAAAGGGGAATCAAAAGACAAGTATCAACCCTTGGCGCTCTCGAGAAAAATGGAAAGGAGGAACAGATCTATCATGGACTGTGTAAGAACTTTAATGATTGAAAAGAACATTGCTATCAAATATTGGAAGGAAGCTATCAGCATTGCAGTTCATACCTTGAACCGAGTATAGCTGAAGAAAGACTCATTCAAAACCCCCTATGAGTTATGGTATGGCTATAAACCCAATGTAAGTTACCTAAAAGTATTTGGAAGTAAATGTTACATTTTGAAAGAATCTAGAAAAGGTAAATTTGATGTGAAAGGTGATGAAGGAGTATTTTTGGGATATTCTTGCAAGAGTAAAGCATAGAGATGTTTGAACTTCTTCTCTCACAAAGTCATAGAAAGTGCACATGTGAAAGTTGATGAGTTTGTAGAAAGGACTGAAGAAGAAAGCAAAAAGGAACTAGAAGATTACAAGAGATTTGTTTTGATTGAACCTGATACAGTTTCAGATACATCTATCAATCAAGAATCTTCTACTCTTGGATCTTCAGTAACCGAGTTGTAGGAAGTTCAAACCGAGTTGAAGGAAACCAAGTCATAGTTAGATGTTACCGAGCCAATGCGTACTAAGTCTGAAGGACCCAAGTAGTAGAAAAAATAGCCAGAACCTGAAGTTGAAGTGCAAGAAGATGATAGAGCAATTCGTTCAAAAGGAAAGGAACCTATATTAGCCAAGTATGTCAGGAGACATCATGCACCATATCAGATTATTGGAGACAAATCTGAAGGTACTATGACAAGTAAAAAGCAAAATTGTACATCCTAATCCACAATAGAAGCAGAGTATGTTGCAGTAGTAGCAAACTGTTCTAATATTGTTTGGTTCAAACAATTATTGGAAGACATGAAGGAGGAAATCAAAGAACCCGTTGTTAGGTTTTGTGACAATACAAGTGCAATTAATATATCTAAAAATCTAGTGATGCACTTAAAAAAAAAGCACATTGCAATAAAAAATCACTTTGTTAGAGAATTGGTGCAGGATAAGGAGATTAGATTGGAATATGTCCATACAAAAGAACAAATTGCTAACATATTCACCAAGCCTTTACCTAAGGATGCATTCTTATATCTAAGAGGTAAGTTAGGGGTCATTCCCTATTTGAAGCTCACTAAAATGAAATTTTAGTGATGCATCAACAGGTATCAAGTTGAAGATCTTTCAGTTGATGCAGAATAATCAAGAGAACATTGCATATGAATCAGTACATAAGGTACATTTCTATTCATTTGGTTTTTTCTATCTTTGGCATGTGTTGTCAAAGAGGGAGAGTATACTATCATATCTTTCTGAAATTTGAATTTGATTGTGGAAAATCTACTATTTGAAAAGAAGCTATGTAATTCATTCATAGAGGAAGATTATTGTGTTTGAGAAGTTTTTAGAATTAAATCTAAGAGGGAAAAACATTATGTTAGAAAAATACTCGTTCTCAAATTTCATTATGCTATGACATGTTGTGTTGCCATAAATGCCAAAGAGGGAGATTTTTTGATACAATTGATCAATTATGTGTTGTCTTTGATGTTACACAAATGTCATTTCAGTTACCAGACAAAGTCTACCGAGTTCAGTTGGTAAGAAAAGCAAAAGATAGTCTATTGAGCTCAGATGGCTAGCAAAGTAAATTGCAAAGTCTACTAAGCATTCTTGAATATTACACTGTGAAGACAGTTTCTTCGAGATCACTCAGGCATCAAAGGATTTTGTGATAGAGGTTAGTGTTAACCAAGCTCCCAAGGTTAACAAAAGAAAGTTTCTACCAAGATCACAAGGTCAACAAAGGAAAGTTAGTGTTTACTAAGTTCAATCGGTCTCCAAAGGATTTTGTAGAGTTTGCAATGTTTACCGAACTTCACTTGGTTAACACTAGAAATCATTCTGGAGCAATGTTTACTGAGCAGGATCGGCCAATGAGGGATTTCATTGTTTTGGGAAATAAAGTTTAATTGTTTCATGTAATGACTGTAGCCAACTGATGTATTGTTTATTAGTAAATATAACTTGTAAATGAGCCGACTTGACAATTTGTAATGTATAAATAAAAGGTCAAGTTATGAATTCTAAAGTATGAATGAGCAAGTATGGAAGTGAGTTGATTGTGTGAAGAGGAAGTGTGAGCGAATTTTGAAGAAGGATCAGATATCCTTGAGGAGCAGCAAAGGTGTATTCGATCAATAAGGATCTAGTGAAGCAGAACAAAGATTTGTATCAGCAAAGATCAGTTTCATCTCATCCAGGTCACTCATTGTTACTTTCTCACAATTGTAGTAGTGAATTTTAAATCTCTTAACAAAGTTGGTTTAGCAACCATTTTTGTAAATCCTCTAACAAGGTGGACAATTCTACTGAATTGTTCTAAAGTCCTCTAGCAAGGCCACTCCTAGTAGGGTGATTAAATCCTCTAACAAGTTCACACCTAATAGTGTGTTTTGTAACCTTTAACAGGGTTGGCTCCTAACAGGGGTCACTTCAGAGGAGTGAAAATTGGTAGCTAGTTACTTGGTGGTTTTTTCCATATTGGGTTTCCATGTTAAATCTGGTGTCTCTTGGGTTCATGTTATTTCCTTTTGCATGCATGCTAATAATTGTGAATGCTTAAAGATCAGTAATAAGTTAATATATAATTCATCTATTGAGTTACAACATTTTTCTGTATGGCTACTGAGTGACAACAGTAACTAGTTATTTAAGACATCTAAGGGATTTGTGGATTTGTTTTTGTGGTAATTGATTCACCCCCCCTCTCAGTTACTCCATCTATATTTCCAACACATAAGGCATACAATGCAATCTCAATTGCATTAACGTCAGAGTAGGTGAAGTTTGTAGAAGTGTCATTTGCTTTGACACATTCTTCCAACTGTCTATTAATGGCTGATATCTTCAAAGCAATAGATTCTCTGAATTTTGATAATCTTCTTAAAATTTTCTCTTTTTTAAGTTGCAATTTCCTGATGTTAGTGTGAACACCAGCAACTTATCCTTCAAACTCATTAACTCTGCAAGAGGGTTGTTGTATCTGACTACTTAGAGCTTCCAGCTCACTCAGCTTCCCTTGAATCTTACTATCCAAATCTTTGGTCAACTTATGAGATAAAGTACATTTGATGTACAGTACCTTGCCAATTTGTTGACATCTTCAGAGTTCCTCGATACAAGTATCAAGACTCAACATATCATTCTAAATATTCTGACAAATGGTGCTAAAAGGATTAGCATCATGTGAAATTTGAGCCTTAAACTCAACAACATTTAAAAAATTTGTAAAATCATCATCAAATGATTTTACAAGTGCTTGAGCTCTCTGTTCGAGGTCTACTTCTATATGTTTGGCTATGAGGGTGCCATGCAATCTATCAATCACCTCCATTAATGTTCTCTTCGAACTCTTGACTTTTTTGTTCTTCTCAATCAATTTTGTCAAGGATTAAATCAAGTTAGATTGATCACCATGATCACCTGCAAGGTTAGCAAGAGATATAGGAGTGGATGAGCTGGATGCTTTCACCTCATCTTCCTCTTGTTTCTTCTTTGCTGCTTGCTTTGATTTTCTCTCTTCTTCTTCCTTCTCCTCACTTTCTTTTCTTACTTTTTCTTTCTTTTCATTTTCTTCTTCTCCTCTTCAATCAATTTTAGCTTGGCTTCTTCAATCTTCTTCTAGCTATCTTTTCTCTTCTTCAGTTAATCTCAACTGATCCTGATTATCTTCGAAATGGGGCTCACGCTGATCTAAACTTACAAAAGGATTATCATCAATGTTAATTGTAACACTTGTTTGATCAATTTGCACAGTATCACCACTTATTGATATTTCCAAAGTTTTCTCTACAATGGTAGGAGCTACCTCTACCACAATCATCATTTTGTTGATAGCTGCAATAGTTTCACTACTTATTGTGCTCTTATCACCTCCCATAAATATAATATGCCCCATTTTGTTCCGTAGATAGGGTGCTAGTTTACCCATCAATTTCTTTATTTCTTCTTCATCTTCAGTCTTGCACATAGTTCTTATCATTGATTTTCGAAGTTCCATATCTTCTTCCTGAATTGGTGTCTTCTTTGCTATAAGTTTGTCATAGACTTTCTAATTGACAAAACCTCTAATGTCTTTAAGTTTCAAGTTATTAAGAATCATATATCTCATTGTAGAGATATCATTCTATTCTTTCTCAATATCATTGTACAAATCATAAAACTTATTCATCTACACAAAGTCCCCTTCATTAACAATGGTTGTGTTAATTTTTTCTATCTTTGGTTTCCAGGGTTGCCTTGTTTTTCCTGCTGGCTACTTGGAAACAATAACTTTCTCTGGTTGTTTGTCTTCTTGTTCCTCTACTTCTTCATCACTAGAGTCCTCAATTCTCAACAATGTCTTCTTTATTTTCTCTTGTCCAGTAGCTTGCTACTTAACTCTTTTTGACTTCTTTTAGATCCACTTGCCTGCTCAATTGATATAAAAACATATACTCTGTTCTGTACAAGTTTCTACAATGGATACACTGGATGCTTGGCCAACTAACAGAGGTGTCACATACATTACACCTTGTTCACCAGTTTGTTTCAGTCTGGAGATTGTCTAACTTCCTGTGATTCTTCTTCTGACATGCCGGCCTCAAATATTGCTTTCTTCATTATATTTGCAATCTTCTTATGAGATGCTTTCTCTAATGATGCTTGGTAGGATGACTGAGTTATTTCCTCATACATTCCAAATCTATATGATGCTTGATCTATATCAGATTTCAACATTAAATCAATATAACCAACAACTACATCATCACTTAACTCATAACCTAAGTGCTCAAGAAATGTTTCCTGAGGTTCTACTACTTCAATATAGGTTAGGTTTGTTCCACCATAAAACATATACCATTCTTAAATCTGTCAACAATTGCAGGGGCAATTCTAAATCTCTTTTTCATCTCATTCAGAAATGTCCTTATAATCAAAATTCTGTTGTCCAAGATTTTCTCCATTGGATGCCTTCTGCACATATTTGTTATCTTGTCCATAGTGCATCTTTCAATGCTCATAATATCAGTAACTAATAGAAATGGAAATCTCTAAGTATATGAAAGAAAATATGATTAATTAGAGATTGGAATTTGAATACACCATTCTTAGTTCTCTTAACCTTCTCCAAATTCTCAAGAAGTTGTACTCTTAGAATCTCACTTAAATTTACTTGCTCCTTCTCAATGAAAATCTTATAGGATGCATAGATAAAACTTGCTGACAACTCATCACTCTTAGAATTTGCACAAATAGAATGCAATAATTCTACTCAAAAATTTCACATCATGTTGTTTGATGGTGCTGATCACCATTGCCTTACCATTGTAAATTGCCTTAGTATAACTTTCAACCTTTTTCTTAACTAGTTTCTCACCAATAGGTACACTACTTTATTTTCTAAGACTAGTGACCTCATGAATAAGGTTGACAGAGATGTTAACTACATCTTCTCCCATCCAAATCTTTCTGTTATCAATTCTACTTAATATAATATGAGTCCACTCTTTAGTATCAAGTTCATGATTAAAGTGATATTTGACTAAGTCTAAATCCTTCAGATGCTCATATCTAGGCTTAATAGTGATATCATGATTGAAAACAATTTCCATATCTTTGTTCATAAACTCACTTCCAATAGTTTCAAAATTACTATACAAGTAGCTTCCTATGTCTTCAAAATAATCTACATTGTCCAAAGTAATTGATAAAGCTGAATTAGGGTTTTCCTCAAGAGTTTTCATTGAAACAACCTTTAATTTGGGTCTCTCAACATTCTCAACATTTTGAAGTACAAACATATCCATGATTACACCAAATTGAATTTTATCAAAGAATTTTTATGCAGAAAATGATAAAATACCTTTTTTTGAAGTAGGGTTTTTCTCAAAGTCACTTTGCCAATTCACTTCTAGGTGCTTTAAGCTTCTGAGATGATCACAATGTGGAAATAATCAAGTTCATACTCTATTTATTCTACTGGAACTTGCATTAATTGTGTACTTCGCTAACTCAAAAAAGCTATTTATTTTGCTCTAAAATCAAATATCTATTCAAGATCATTTGCCTAATCTTTAAATGCTATCTGAGGTTCACCATAGCTTCCTTTCATCATGATAATGCTCCACAAAACTTTGCTCTATGAAATTTGTTGTAGAAACATAGATTTCATCTTTTGTCAAAGAATAAACTTTCTTTGTTATACCAATAACTTTTATTTCCTTCGTAACTTGTTTCAATAAGCTCCAAATCACAAGCAAGCTTAACTACAATCCAAACTCATCAAGATACATATTCTCTCAACCTCACTACTCATAGATCAATTTCTAATTGAAGTTTCCAATTATGGTGTTGTAAACAAGCTTAATTCAACTTGGGTGAATCAAACTCGATTGTTGACTTCGATTTTCCTATCGCAACATCATCTAACTTTTCCTTTGAAATATCTAATCCCTTTACAAATGCCTCATTAAGTTCTTCTCGAAGTTCACTAATTACATTTCTTTGATCTTTATTGTATTTCTTAGTCCAAAAGTTACTTTCATGATTCCTTCTGTCATTTTTGAAGTCTTTGATTAAGTAAAATAGGTTTTATAGGGATCTTGAAACCCAAAAGTTTTTACAACATATATGAAATAGAAATATTAAGTAAAGTCTAGCTACAATGCATCTGCTTATCAAAATTCAAACCCAAATGAGAAGCCCACAACCAGGATACAAAAAACCAGCTACACTAGAAAAAGACAAGACAAAAAGAAAGCACTAACTATTAGTTCTCCCTATCAAGAACTTGTAGGGTCTCTGTAGCTTCATTGGTCTTCCGGTTGTCTGTGTCCTCCTCGTCCTAGTTCTAAGCATCCACCGGATCCTTGGTTTCTTTCAAATCATCCTCAGCCTACCCAATGTCCAAGCTAACCTTCTCCATCTTTTCCCTTCCAAATCCAACACTCATCAGTGATTCACCCAGATTGTTAATATTCTCATTCAAGGTGCTCAATGTACCAATCACCTGATTAGCTAGGTTCTGATGGGAGAACTCCATCCTTTGGACTCTTTGTTCAACCTTAGCGATTCTATCCTCCTGGTCAGCATTGTGTCCCTAGATGTTGCAGTGTCGTTGGCTTCTATCCTAGCTTCTCTTCTCTTCATTGTGCCCTTGGTCATTTCTGATTCTTTGGCTTCCTTCCTGGCTTCTTTTCCCCTTAAGGTCTTCAATTTCATGGAACAACCATTTGATAGACCAAAAATTGTCTATCATGTTTTTCTTTGCATTGTTCAAAAGATTAAGCCCAATTTCCCTTGCATTATCAGAGATAATGACCAGTGAAGGGTCAATGAGTTCATCAAAGTGGGCTTTTCCATCGTTGTCTTCCATCACTTGGAGATTCGTCGACTCCTTGACTATCCCCAATTTTGCAGTTTTCGTGTCATTTTTGAAGTTTGTTCCATTGTTGCTTTTGTTTCCGAAGTTTCTTCCATGATTATTTCTGTCATTTTTATAGTTCCTTCCATTGTTTCTTTTGTCCATTTTGAAATACTTTGTTTTATGTCTGAAGTTGTTGTACAACTAACATACCAGGGTTCTACTTCTAGGATTCTACTGATCAATAGATGCTTGACAATTCTAGGCTATGTGTCCAAAGTTGTTACACTTATAACACACAATCTGCTTCCTTTCTTCATAAAGTCTACTTTCTCTTGATGTCCTTTCATTAGATCTTCTTCTATCTGCAGGGTTAATGTTTCTAGACATTCTACTATTTCTTCTATCATTATCATATTTAGCATTCCTACAATCAATTGCATTATGACCAATACCATGACAATTATGACAGTAAAATTTAGTAACATGATTAAATGACTTATTTGTACAATCTCTTTTCATATGACCTATTTCATTACATGAAATACACTTACCTCTAAATTCATACCTGGTTTCCTTAGGAGATTCCACTTGCTTAGGTTCATCCAATTTCTCAGTTTCCTTATCTTTTCTAACTTATTTGGATTTATTAGAAGCTTGATTGGATTCAATCTTATCATCATATTTATCTCTCTTTCAAATCTGATTTACTTTTAGGTTTCTTTGTAGACATGTTAAATAGATAACCAAGACTAGTCTTATCATAGGTAGGTCTTTGTATTGACATTGATTCATCAAGTTTTTCTTTGCTAGTATAAAGCTTTTCAAGCTATAGCTTGCACTGAGTTAGTTCACCTTTCACAATAGTGTTGTAGTTATGAAGTTCTTCATGATCTTCTTTCAATGTTTCAAATTCAGATGTCTTCTTCGATAGACTCTCTCTAAGATCTAAATTTTTAGTCTTCAAATCAGATTCAATTTGCTACGAACATTCTTCAAACTCAACTTTAGATTGGTAATCTTCAATTAATGCTTCAAGATCTTGTACTCTAGTTTTAGTTTTGAATATTCATCATCACCAGTTTCAGATTAAGTAGATTCAGGGTTGGATTTGAGATGTTCAATCTTGTCCTTCAATTGTCTAATGTATACTTTGGAGTCTTCATATCTATCTTTCATCTTATCTCTTTCTTTAGTGAGGAGATCAATTTGTTCAAGTGCCTCTTCAAGGTTCTTCATCAATTGTTCCTATCTATAGGGATCTTACTTAAGCTGTTAAGCCTCTTCTGAGTAACTATCCTCTGATACTAATTATTAGAAATAGGGAATACTGAGCGGGGGGGGGGGGTTTGAACCAGTATTCTACAAACTTTTGTCACCAACTAGATATTATTTATTACTTTGAATCATGCATAAGAAAGTAAACAAGTAACATTGAACAATAATAATAACCATGCACAAAGAGAACTCATAACACCATATTTTGTTAACTAGGGAAACCTTAGCCAAGGAAAAACACTAGTGGGGATGATACCCACTAGATGATGTACTAATATAAATATTCCCTGTTAGAGGATGTACCTTGTTAGGAGTCTATGAAATCATTCAGTACATAGGAGTTCTTGTTAGGAGACTTTGAATCCTTATTAGAATATCCCAACCCTATTAGGAGTTGTAGTACAGTGGATGCAAGAAGAGCTCACTTCCCAAACATGCATTTCTAATTACAAGAAGAGCTCACTGGTCAAACAAGTAATTAATCCTCAAGTATATAGATGTTGTACCTTTTTCAGTTGATCTCTGACCTTAGCTTGATCTCGGATCACAAAACCAGGTTCTCAAAACTTCGCATATATTGCTTTACAAGAAGTTTGCATATCACTTTTCACATTACAATGCACACTTAATCTCGCAAGATATCCTTTGTATAAATACCATGCCTTTTCATAAATTTTTGCCAGGTCAGCTAGGACCACAATATACTTTTCCAGCTTAGAGTAAACATCTAGGATGTCGACCCTAATTGGTCAAGTAATTATTTTGTAAACAAAATAATTCCTTTACCTTTAATTCCGCTATTCTATTCACTGGTAAATTAGGAATATCTCTTTTCTGTACTGTTTGTACTAATGTCTGAGGTTATACACATCATCATCAATATATTTTCTGATTCCATTTGACCTCTCTATCATAGATAACATCATATAAACAAGTTATTCATTAAAACAATACACTGATACTAGTTTCATACTTAGACAATTTTTTGAGTACCAAAAGCTAAGTATCTTTATTTCTAAGGTTTTCTACAACATGTACATCATGTGTTGCCATTAATGACAAAAATTACATCACTACACAAAGCCAATTGTCACAAATGGGCATTTGGGATCATTTGAGTTGATGGAGATTAGCAAGCAAGTTGATCTAGCTTATTGATATGCACCAATTGAAGAGTTAGGATCTATTGTATAGAGTCCTAAGGAGCCTAGGGTGAATAGAAGCTCTAGTGGGTCTAGTGTATGGCCTAAGGAGACCATGAGAGAGCTTGGGGAAGAAGAAAGATTGGTTGTCATATCACAATCTCAATCCATTTATTCACTTATGGTAAAACAACATTTTTTGTTGCTTCTCTTTGTTTGTGAAGTATTTTCCCCACATGTTGTTCTCTTGCGTACTTGAGAAAAATGAATAGGACAAGTGTTGCAATGCTTAATACTTATTGTTGTGTAGTGACCAACGACTTATTCTAATACAATGGTTGAAAAAGCATCATTGAACTCTAGTAATGAATCAGTTGTGTTAAATATGTTATTTTACTCTAAGTAATAAATTATTTTTACAATTTTTTATGTAGAGTGAAGGAGGTACGTTGTCTTAAAAAGCTTCCTGGAAAGATTATGCTAGACTAGCTAACAGTCTTATTTCATTCAAATAAGTTCAATCCAATTTTTTCTATTAGATGCACATGAGAAGGGCAAATATAGTATCTTCAAATATTTTAATATTTTGATAATTGCATTAATAATATGTACCTTTAGTGCCTTCTAACATACTTATTCAATATAGTGAACAATTTCATTTTGGATATATTAGAGGCCATCAATACTAGAAAGAATTCATATGTTTTGAGAAACAAATTGACAATGGAATAAGGCTTTGCATTGCATGCTTTTAGTGTAAGCTTAAAGTGTAGAAAACCTTTTCTCATTTTTTAATAATGTTTATAAACAAAAATGGAAAAACTATAAGATGACCTATGAAGACATAGTTAAATTGCTATATCATTTTCTTTCACAGTTGGGAAGAAGTGTGAGAGCATGACTAGTTGTTTGGTTTTACTTTCAAATTTCTATTAAAAATAGGGGAAATAACAAAGCAATACTAGCTCAGGTGTGGAAATAATGCATGTTACTTTGAAATGCAATAAATAGTTACAACAACAAAGTGCTAAACAAAATCTACACCATTGGAAAGAGCTCACAAGTATGTTTCTAAAAATATCTCATTTGCCTAATTTTAACACTGAATCCAAAAGTTATGGAAAAAAGACAAAGGGCTAAACTTAGACAACACACATTTTTATTCCACACTTTCCTTTGAGCTCTTTTAGTGCTTCTTCTTACAATTTTTTTATAAACTCTTAAGATATGAGCATGGTTTGATTGGTGATGGTAAAATATGTGAAGTTGGAGATGTACAACCCTATTATACATAGCCAATGATAACAATCAAAGAAGAAGAGAAGAGCCTTGAGAATAATATATTAGAGAGAAAAAAATACTCAATTGCACAACTATATTGCATCTCATGACTGCATGAAGGATGTTCTTCAATTATTTGTCCTCTTTTTGGGGTTGTCAATTTTTTATAAATTAATTTTGACCATGTTTGTAAATAGTGGGTTCTATTGTATTGTCATAATTGTAAAGAAGAAAAGGTATGCGAAAACACTTCCTATGCTATTCTTGAGAGGATGGTTATGTAAATTTCAACTTAAATATCATGAAGATCTCAAGAAATGCATAATAAAGCATAATCAAAATAACAATGAACACATAACACAGTGACTACCGTGGGGAAACCCTTCCAAAAAAAAACCCCACCCTTCAAAACCTGCACAATGTATTATCAAACCAAGATGATTACAATACATTTGCAATGCAAGTTCTTATAGGAGCGTATCACCACAACTTGAACTCAGAGAGACTCCTTCTAGCACCAGTCTTGCAAAACTCAATGACCCAAACACCTCCCCTAGCCCTCCTTTTATAGTGATTTTACAACTTGGAAACAACTTGTGGTTTTACAAAACCATGGGCAAAACTACCATGCCACATGTTACTCATTTGTGACATTTACATTTCCAAGATGGAAAAACAACTAGGTTAAAATAGTAATCTCGTCCATAATTTTGTCTCTTAGTTTGGACCCCCATAAAAGTCATAAAACAAGCTAACTATGCTCTAAAAATGGCCATCCTATATTCTATTATGGATAGGGCACTTTTTGGTATTTTATACACTCTTTTCCAAGATATAAACAAGTGGAAAACTTCTACAAACAAATTTTGGAATTTTTCAGAAAGAGATTGCAAGGTTGAGACACATGTTCTCAATATTCTCCCACTTGTCGAACACCTTGCAAGAGTCAAGGGATCCAAAATATCATGGACTTAATTGCTAGGGGCCAAGAGGCCCATAGACTCTGAACACCATTTGAACTTCTCTATGCTTATGGACTTAGTTAATACATCAAAAACATTCACCAAAGTCTCTACCTTCTCTAGCTTCACCTTGCCATCCTCAACCATAGCTCTCACAAAATGATATTGTACATCAATGTGCTTGGTCCTAGCATGAAATGTCAGGTTCTTCACTAGGCAGATTGCACTCTGACTGTCACTATAAATTGTCACTGCACCCTATTTGAACTCTATATCTAAACACAATCTCTTTAGCCAGATGACTTCCTTGCAGGCATGAGTAGCTACCATATACTTTGCCTCAGTAGTGGACAAAGCAACCACAACTTGTCGCTTGCTCATCCAACTAATTGCACCACCAAATAATGTAAACACATATGCACTGGTGGATCTACTATCAACATCATCGACCTAGTCTGAATCCACACAGCCTCAAATATCTAAGGAGTGCTCATTTCCTATTCCATGAAAACATATCGAGTACTCTGAGGTACCCCACAAGTATTTGAAAACTCTTTTTACTACATCCCAATGTGTTCTTCTTGGATTAGACATATAACGGAAAAGTACTCCCATTGCTTGGGAAATGTTTGGTCTTGTACAAACCATGGCATACATCAAACTTGCAACAACATTCTGATATGGTACTCGACTCATCTCTTCCATATTCAAAGGGGATATAGGACACTGTGAACTAGAAAGCTTTGTTCCCATTGTAATAGGAACACTCAATGGTCTAGAATCCTGTATATTCAATCTTCTCAAAATAATACCAGCATACTTACTCTGGCCTAGCCAAAGGTTTTTGTTCTGTCTATCTCTTATAATCTCTATTCCTAAAATGTGCCTAGCTACACCAAGATCTTTCATTTTCAAACTTTTCTAAGAGTTGAGATTTTAATTTTGCAACATCTGATCAACATACAAGGCAATAACCAGGAAACCATCACCATTAGATTTGAAATATATATAGTGATCAGATTTGGATTGCACAAATCCCAATCTAAACACATATGTATCCAAATTCTGGTACCACATTGTAGGACTTTTTTTAAAACCATACAAGGATTTCTTCAATTTATAGACCAATGACTTTTACTTTCACCACATAGTGCTCTAGCTGTGACATGTTAATTTCTTCCTCCAAATCTTCGTGAAGGAAAGCAATTTTCACATCCATTTGCTCAATCTCTAGATCATAGGCTACTGCAATACAGGATAAAAAATCTCACCATAATATACTCCCTCAACCTAAGAGTAACCTTTTGCAACTAAATGTGCTTTATAATTCTCAATGCTTCCATCTGAACCCATCTTCCTTTTAAACACCCATTTACATCCAACAAGCTTTCATCCTGCAAGCAATGGTACAAGGTCACATGTGCCATTCCTCTTAAGAGTTTCCATTTCCTCATCCATGGCTATTTTCCAGGACTCTGAATCATTCATACTAAGAGCCTCTTATACAAATCTTGATTCATCAATATTAGCATTCAATGCAAATATGCATCTCCAATCATTAGGAGAACACCCATACCTTTCAGGTGGTCTCCTTTGTCTAGTAGATCTTCGAGCAAGATCTGGTTTAGGTTTAGCTTCAGGTACCTCTTCTTCCTCTAATGATTTAGAACTTATAGAGCTCTCTTCAATTTCTTCTCTTTCTAAAGGCCTCAATTCAACTTTCTCCAGTGTAGCAGGTAGTTGAATCACATCTTTCTTTTCTTCTATTTTTTTTGGCTACACTGTAATAGAAGAAGGCTTAGTTTCTCTAAATATAAAACTTCTAGAATAAAATACCTTTTGTGCAACAAGATCCAAAATCTTGTATCCTTTCACACCATAACTATATCTAATAAAGATACATTTGATAGCTTTGTTGTCCAATTTTGTCCACTTATCCTTTGCCACATGAGCATATGCCTCACAACCAAAAACTCTCAGATGTCTAAGTGAAGGCTTGTGGCCCGATCATGCTTCTAATGGTGTCTTATCAACAAGAATTGATATAGGAGACATGTTTATCAAGTAGCAGGTAGTGGCTTCGGCCTAGAACTTTTGTTCTAATCTAGCACCACTCAACATACTCCTAGCCTTCTCCATCAAGGTCCTGTTCATTCTTTCTGCAACTCCATTCTGTTGTGGAGAATATAGAGTTGTCTTCTCTCTTTTAATACCACAATCATTAGAAAATGTGTCAAAATCATTAGAGCAAAATTCACCACCATTTTCAGTTCTCAAACATTTTATTTTCTTTCTAGTCTGAAACTCAACCATTGTTTTAAATTCTTTGAAATGATTGAAAACTTCAACTTTACTCCTTAGAAAATAAACCCATGTTCTTCTACTAAAACCATCAATGAAAGAAACATAATAAACTGATCTACTAATAGAAGGAACATCAACTGGACCAAATACATCCGAATGGATTAAATCCAAAATACATGATGACTTATGAGAACTCGAGTAAAATTTAATGCGGTTTTGTTTATCATAAATACAATGCTCACAAATATAAAATTCAAGAATGCAGTCATTCAACACATCAACAAGGTTCTTATTTTTTAAGGTCCGTAGACCCTTCTCACCTATGTGGTTGAGTCTCTGGTGCCATAACATGGTCTTCTCTATAGGAAACTTTGATTCAGTAGACAGAGCACCGTTGGGTACCCAGAAACTACGACCATCTATTGAAAGAGAAACCCTCTCCTTTTCCAACTGAGTAGTCTTTTTTATAATCTTATCAAAAGTACTATTGCACTCAACTCTGCATGTATCAAGTTGGTACAATGTACCCAATCTGCTTCCTCTTTCTATTACCATAGCACCTCTCACCATTTTTACACTTGCTTCAAAAAACTGTACATGCACACTCACATCTATTAGTTTGCTAACAGATAACAAATTTCTTGCTAGTCTTGGGATATGCAAGACACCGTCAAATCTTCTAATTATACCATGAGAAAATTTCACATGAATACTTCTACGACCAACAATATCAAGAACTGAGTTATCACCCAAATATACCTTACCACCATCAATTTTTTTATACTTACTAAACAAGTTTCTATTAGCAGTCATGTCGAAAGATGTACCTAAGCCTATTAACCATGCATTTTCACCTACGTGAGTGGCCAAGGCTATGATGAAAGAATCTCCATCTTTCTTCTCGGACTTAGAATCAAAATCTTGCTTCTTCTTCTTGTTTTTCTTCTCCTCTTTATAGTCCTTTTCAGAAGTGTTTGGGTTTGCCATAGTACTAGCAAATTTCCTTAGACTTACTCGGAGATTTTGATCTCCACTTATTCTTGGACTTAAAATGGCCATGCTTCTTTTTGTTCTTTCCTCTTTCTTTTGGTCTTCCTTGAACACTCAAAGCCTCTTTAGCATTTGGAGAGACCTTCCTTCTCATCTCCTCAAAAAGTAGAGAATCGACAATGTCCTCCATTTTCAAGACAACTGAAGTGCTCCCTATAGCCATCACAACACCATCCCATGAGTCTAGCAATGGACATAGCAAGATTTGACACCTTTCTTCTTCATCCATTGACACCCCTACTGAGGTCAACTGAGTCACCAACATATTAAAGCTCTCCAGATGCTCAAAAATCCATCCACCTTCTTCCATTCTCAAGGAATACAACTTCTTCCTCAAGAAAATCTTGTTCATAGGTGATTTCATTTAATAGATCTCACTTGGCTTCTTCCAGAGCTTCTTTGCAGTAGGTTCGTCATGGACATTAATCAAAATTGAGTCTGCAAGACACAATCTGATGAGACCTTTAGCATTTTTGTCTGTCACATCATACTATGTGGCTAAAGTTGGATTTATGGGCCTTGACTTCTTCTCATCAATCGCATCCCGTAGATCTCGATCAATCAATAGATCTTCCATCTTTAGCTTCCACATTTCAAAGTTTGTGCCATAAAACTTTTCAACATCAATTCTCCTCGACATGCTTGCCATCTTTTCAATCTTGCAACATAGAAATGAAATACTTTGCACAAGCTCCCATGCAAACCTTGATTAGCTCAAAAAACCTTGTACCCAACAAATAGAACCAAAATTGGCTAGGCTCTGATACCACTTGTAAGGAAGCAAAGGAATGCGAAAATGCTTTCTACACTAATCTTGAGAGGATGATTATGCAAATTTCAACTTAAATATCACAAAGATCTCAAGAAATGCATAATAAAGCATAATCAAAATAACAATGAACACATAACACAACGATTACCATGGGGAAACCCTTATGGGAAAAAAACCCCACTCTCCAAAACCCGCACAATGTATTATCAAACCAAGATGATTACAATACACTTGCAATGCAAGTTCTTATAGGAGCGCATCACCACAACTCAAACTCAAAGAGACTCCTTCTAGCACCAGCCTTGCAAAAGTCAATGACCCAAACACCTCCCCAAGCCCTCCTTTTATAGTGATTTTACAACTTGGAAACCACTTGTGGTTTTACAAAACCATGAGCAAAACTACCATGCCACATGTTACTCATTTTTGACATTTACATTTCCAAGATGGAAAAACAACCAGATTAAAATAGTAATCCCGTCCATAATTTTGTCTCTTAGTTTAGACCCCCATAAAAGTCATAAAACAAGCTAACTATGCTCCGAAAATGACCCTTCTATATTCTACTATGGACAGGGCGCCTTTTGGTATTTTACACACTCTTTTCCAAGACATAAACAAATGGAAAACTTCCACAAACAAATTTTGGAATTTTCTAGAAAGAGATTGCAAGGTTGAGACACATGTTCTCAACAATAATGGATTAATCACTTAAATTGAGTGTGCATTGTGCCTATAATCTTTAAAAAGAGAAATCTTTATCATTAATTTTATTGGCATTTCCATTTTCTTTAATCTAATAACTTTGTTGATAATTTTAGCAAAAATAACACATTGATTAACATGTCAAACCAAATTGAAAAATGTTTCCCAAATTCACCATCGTGGGCCAAAAAACTCATTACAATGAGTAAAGAAACAATTCAAAAATAATGAATGAAAATATTATAAAAGAGATATAAAAATCAATATAACAAAACTATTTCTAGGTATTAGTTTACATAAATTTAGTTTTGTTTGTCCACTATAAGGGGTTAAGAATTATCCTTTAAATATGCTCATTTATACATTTAATTTGGTCAACTTACAAAAACTAGAAATGTGTGCTAGTCAAAATAGCGGATGCAAGTAGATGATAAGGACATGGTAGATTATGTATACATGTAGCCCATAAAAAGTGGGAGGAGAAGGATTTGTATTTGGTTTGCAATTTTGGGCAACAATTTTGTGTATCCATACATTTTGGTATAAATGGGAAGTAAATTTTTTAGCATTCTTCTTCATGTCCTTGCCTTCTTGTAGCATAGTTCTCATTGAATAGATTGAGGTGGTATACTTAAATATTTTACTTTATTATAATAGATTTAGATGTCTTTGGATGGTAGATTTAGATGGACAAAGTTGATAGCCAAACAATTAGATTTAAATGGCTATGATTGATGACCATCTCTTCTCATGTACTTTCTTATTGCATGAATGTATTAAAATATGTTCTAAGTGGATGATTAAAAAGTTATTAAAAAAATCATTCATGAGCACTCTATAGCAACTAATGAAGAATTAGGCAAAGGGTCCATGGGAAGTTTCTTAGTGAAAAGCTTATTTTTGTGGTTAGGAAAAGTAAATTGTTAGATACACATGGATAACACATTGTCCAAACTTTTAGAAATTTTGGAAAGATTAGTCAGAGGAGCATTATATTCTAGTTGAGCAAAAAAATAAGCATATATACAAGCATCTATAGCTTAAGAAACTTCTCCCAAGGTTGAATGTGCCCTCTACCAACCATTGTCCTTTGTCATCTCTCCACTTTTCAACAAGCCATCTATGATCGAATGTAGGAGCATGTTGATCTTTATGAAGTAATTTTTACTATGATTTATGACAAAGATTTGATTTCTACAAGGCTTTATAGAACAATATTAGTCTCAACCTTTTTCTTTTTGGAAGCATACATGTTTTACTCCTACAAAAATACAACTAACAAATGAAACAATTAGTCATACCAAAAGTTGGTAACCTAAAAGATATCTATAATTGAAAACAAACCATTTTCAAAGCTTGCACCTTGTATTTGCATCATATGCTTTCCATCACTCTCACTAGTACATTAGGGGGACATTTCGATATTAATTTTCGATGGCAAGCCAATTTGGCTTGTCAGATTCATTTTATTTATTTTTGATCTTGATAACGTTAAAATTTTGACGGAAGTTAAGTTTAGTGTTGAATTTTTGACGAAAGTTACATTTGGCATCAAAATTTAGACGTTATTAGGGATATAAACAAAAAAATGAAAAATAAAACTTCATTTATTCGTGTGGCAAAGTGCGGGTGGGAGGCTTCGGGCATGACCAATTAAGAGCTTTTCAACATCATCAAGGTAAGGTTGATGGATTAATTTTCATTTCCCACACCCTCTTTGTTTGGAGCTTCCTTAATTTCAAGGCTATAAGGGTTCAAGGTAATTTTCATTTTTGTTCTCATCCTCTTCTATTTGCAACTTCCTTAATTTCAAGGTTGTAAAGGTTCAAGGTAATTTTCATTTTTGTTGCAAGGGTTCAAGGTAATTTTTGTTTGTAACTTGCTGAATCGATCAAATCGCCCTCTAAAACATCATTCATGCATCGAGCACAAAGCATAGAAAGTAGTTCAGGCTAAAAATTAGGAAATGGGAAAACATTTTTACAAATGACATTGAATACCTCATTTGAATTACATTCACATTCTTACCTTCTTTTGTTAGAGTAATACAACTGGTATGATAAATCCCTTAGAAGATCTCGCCCAATTCTCGATTGGATTCTGTAAAGACCTAGCCATCTAAGATTTTTAAGTTAAGCAGGATTGTGAAATTGTGGAGTGTAGAAACTCAATATGAAAAGCGTGTTTACTAAACCAAAAAAGTTCCCTTGACCATGATAATAAAATGGGTCTATACCTTTATGGTATAAAATAAAGCCATATTCTCTGCACAAGACTCTCTCCATTAAAAATATCAATTTCTTTTTAAAAATGTACCTAAATGTTTTACTTCCTAAATTTTCATTTGAAAGTAAAGTTAGTTAAATGAGGTGATAAAATTGCATATGCAAATGGATGTATGTATGTATGTGTATGTATATGTATGTATGTATTATGTATGTATGTATGTATATATTATGGCGGGATGAAGACTAGACCAACAAGAGTAAGGAAAAAACAAAAACCCACAAGTTTCAATGTAATGAAATGACCTTTAATGCCTTAAACACCTAAATGACTGTCCAAGACCTATACTATGATTTGAATGGTATTAAAATATCAACTACAAGGTGATTGAACTAGTTCTTCCCTTCCATAAACTCATTGTGGTCATAAACTAGAAAATGCACAAGATAGGCCTAGTAGCCCTGCCAATTAGGAAAATGGTTCTATTTTGTTTCCTTTTGATTCATAGCTAAAACTCATTTGTTTCATTGTAATGTACCCATTGAAAACTACCTGCCAGAGATGTATGGAGTCATTGGGTTGGATAGTACAGGGATATACCTTAGTTTGATTTTTTTTTTTGCAGACATACTCTTTCTATTTTTCTTGAAGCATTCTTTTCAGATAACTAGTATCAGTGTGAACATTAAGGCCAATTTATCAAGAAATCTATGATTCTTGTTTAAATACAGAGTGTGAATTTGTGAGCCATTTTCTCTTATTCATATGATATACATATTTTTGGGCAAGAAAACAAAAAGTTAAAAATAGGAACATGGGTTTTACTAAAAAGATTTAAATAACATTTTTTTCTCAACTCCTTTGAAGTTGCATAGCTAATGCAAGTTCTAAAGCATAATTTTTGAATCGTTGGCTAAAGCAAGCTCCATGTTAAGAGCTTTGAAAAAAAATCTAGCATTCAATATTAAATACAATTTATTTCTCACAAAATTTTATTCTTCAAAAGTTGCAACAAGTGCCATCTTACAAATCTATTAGACCATTAGGTTAGATAAAATCAAAGAAAAAGAAAAAGTGGTCTATTTATTCAAATTTATATGCATAAACTTAGTGAAGCTACAACTCTACATTAGTTATGCACTCATGCATACAACAACAATAGGAAAATTATGATCATTCGATTGTAGGGTTACATCAATTATACCCTTTATTAAATACTTCAACATGCCAAAAATGATAGATAGGGTTACTTTGGAAAACAATCTCTATTTTAATGCTTGATTGACAATTTAAGCCTCCTAGATGATGGATTTGCAAAGCAACTATAAGTGAAACTTACCCCCAAACTTCAAGATTCTCCACGGTCTCATAAAATGACTTGAATTAAAGGAATTTGCAATCAATTTGAGTTTATAGACCCTGCAAGTGCAAAAGCCCCAATTTGTGTTTCAAAATCCTTAAAGACTAGGGCTTCCTCAATCTATACTTTCCCAACACTTTCTTCAATAAGTAATGGATGGAACACCTTGTCCTTACCATATGTAGATACAATCCAAGATAAAATTAGCCACCCCTTAAGGTCAATGTGCTACTGATGTAGCATACTCAACACTTTCAATGTAAAATTCCTTAAATTAGTTATGGTGATCACCAAAATAATTCATTCCCTCCTTCACAAATGCATATATAATGGTTAGTTTCTATAATACATATTGGAAACAAGCCATTTCATGAGAATTAGGAAATTACATTCATGAAATGACTATTTCATAATTTAGTCATCAAAACTGCCTAGAAATGGCAGTCAACAAAATATGAATGGAAACACTTTTGGAAACCTTCAATGAAAGCATGAAAGTGGAAGATTAGATCATAGGTTTATATCCTTGTTTCATTCAAGATCAAATTACCTTCAAAGATAACCAAAACAATGAATAAAACTCATAAATCTTGCAAAATCTAGAGGTTTTCTTATTAAATCTATGTGCAGTCTGTATATGATCTCTGCAATGTAATCATAGTCTGTCAGCATGTCCTATTTGACAAAAAAAATTTATTGCATTACTCAATCCTCAATAACTACGCTTTCTAAAAACATAACAACAACTGATTATCACTTTGCAAATAGATTTCAAAAAGATTTAATTTGATTGTGCATAATTTTCCCACCAAAAGGATTGTTATTTCATTCCAAATCCGTACAATACTATTCCAACCCCAGACTAGGTTGAAGATAATCAATTTATAGGTCACAACTCTTGACCTTACAACTTCATCTTTCCATGTTCGATCAAAATAATGATCTAACTGTTAGACTTCCAAATTATAAGAAAAATTGCAAAAAGTTGCATGACAACTTTTATTGCAATTTTTGCAATTTTTACAACTTTTACAACTTTTACACAAACTTCAAATAAAAGACTTGTCATGCCTTCACAACTATACCACAACATGCAAAAAAATTATAAAACATAAAAAATGGACATTTTTGGTCAACTCACAATCTTTGATCAATCATTGACCAACCTTTGACTTGCCTATAACCTTATTACATGTAAACAACTTGCCGAAATGCATGTTTGAGATTGCCTAAACTATCTTGTGTCAACTTGGACCCTGATTGACCTTCTATACTATCCTACCTAGTGTTTGACCACCTTATTTAGGACCTAGGGCCCCTGCACCAAGATCTAGGATTTTGTTGTTGTGCCCTTTTGATCGATGTATATGTATGTATGTATGTAGATAAATATATATGTATATGTGTGTGTGTGTGTGCGCGCGTGTGTATAAACAATAAGAGCTCTAAGAGAGCATGAGTCCCTGCATTGTGCTAATTACAATTCATACGTAGAAAACAAACTTGAGGTGTTGAATAATTATGTACAAGACTCTGATTAGTGTGAAGTCATCCTAAGGTTTTCTTGAGGGAAATTAAATTAGAACATTGAATTCATGTTGAAATCATTCCAGACCAGAAATTGAAACTATTGAGTGTATGTTTGTTCAAATAAAATTTAAAATAAATGTAATTACGCTAAGAGGAGTTCTATACAATGGTAGCACGAATGCCTAACACAAGAATATGCCAAAAAAAATTCTTCATCAATAAGAAAGAACTTGGAGCGGTTACAAATTTTTAAATAATAAAATACAAAAAACACTTTCAAAATAATAGTTGGCCGAACTAATAGGAAGCCAAATGGAGGATGAAAAAATAGGGCTTAACAAAGTAGGACCAAAAAAAATGTCCCTAAAAAATAGGGGCCGAAAAAATTTCAATATGATTTACTTTTTTGTTAAATATAATTTTGTATGCACATTAATACTTATTTTTTGTGGGGAGTGAGAGAATTTGAAACAAATTCATGGAATGTGAAGAGACATCCATTGGGGGATATAAGGAGCCTCTCACAAGTTATAAAACAAAAACTCCTCATTTCATTTTCATTTTATGGTTTTGCAGGTAGGAAGAGGTGGAGATTATTGGAAGACTAGATTGGAGTTTTTGAACAGGAGTTGATTGAAGTTTTGGAGTAATTTTTTTGTTGGTGAGATTTCTATTTTTTTGATGTAGGAGCATCCTAGGCTTTCTTGCAATTGTGCATGTTTGGAGGGATTTTGGTCAAGTGTTGAGGAGAATTGAGCTTGGATTTTGGTGGAGTTATATTTTCATGGTTGGGGATGTGTTGGAGACACATTGGAAAACCTTTCCTCATGATTGCATAGAGATTAGATGGATCGGGTTAAAGTTTGAACTGTTTTTAACTTGCTACTAGAACTATGTTTTTCTGGTTTCTAGGTGCGTGTTGCAAACCATATAACTAATTATCCTTAATGAATGAGTGGCTGCACACTTCAGGGATTGAAGAGAGCCTAGATTAATTCCTTGTGTCAAGAGCACAAGTTCTAATTCATTATAGGTTGGGGGATATAGAAATTCTCCTAAAGTATCAATTTCTAACAGTTTCCTGTGATAATTTGTTGTACATGACTTTTAGGATGGATGCACACTTTTCCTTGGGGAATCAGCATTTGCGCATTTAAGGGGTTGTAGAGTACCTAAGTTACTACCTACAGTTCGAAGCACAAGTTCTAATTCAATTAGAGCTAGGAGATATAACGATTTTACTTAGATATCGATTTCTAGACATTTAATTGCTGTTGAAGGCCGACTTGTGGCATTTAATTTACATATTTGTATTTAATTTATGTTATGGGCTGACTTGTGGCTTAGATTGGTATAAGTAGGGGTCTTGTGGAGTCTTTTAGTCATAATTTAGTTTTGGAATGAAGGATAGATGTGAAATTGAGGAGCTAGAGTTGCAACTTAGGAACTAGAGGATCTCTTTGTGAACTTGCGGGTACAAGTGTGGAATCTTCTTGGTGTTCTTTTCTAGTTGTGTATCTAGACTAGCTAAGATTGGTTGTAAGTTGGATCTTGTTGAATCTTGTAGAACCAATTTTTTAATTGCTATTTTTATTTGGCCCTAATCCAAAAAGCCTTACAACCGGGCATATTAAATGTAATTAGTTGTATATCTATGAATCAAGAATTATAATTTGGTATTAGATCTTGCATTGTTGTTTTTTGTTGTTGTGTTTCTACTGTGTAGTTATATTGCTGGGGGATAGGACATCTCCTTTGGGGATTCTCCTACCTTGCACTACGTTAGGAGGTATCAGAGTGAAGGTTGTTCTTGAGTGTGTAGATAGATCGCCGAAGCTGAGGTAGTTTGCACCAAGACTTAGGTTGAAGAAGGTTGACCTTGTGGCTGATTGATCTTCTTGATTGGTGGATTTGTTGCTTAGTTTTGCTAAAATTTTGGAAGATGCCTCCAAGAAGATTGGACCCTAGGGAAATTAATGATCTTAGTGATGTTGTAGAAGAACAAATCTCAAAGAAGATGAGAGCAAAATTCAAATCTGATATTGCATTGATGAAGAGTGACATGATTGTTCAAATTGTAAGTGTTTTAGGTGGTGTACCTAGACATGTGGGTACTGAAGGAAGTTATAAGGAAGTTGTTGAAGATGTTGAAGCTACTGGATCTAGTGGTGAGGATAAAACTAATCATGTGGAGAGACGTATTGGAACTAGGGCTGGTCAGTTTGCTCGACTTGGATCTCAGTTGAAGCTGAAGTATAAGATGGAAGTTTCTAAAATTTTAGGTACTTTGAATCTTGAACACCTGATTGATTGAATTGGTAGAGTAGAAGACTACTTTGAGCTTGAGGATATTGAGGATCCACTTACAGTAAGGTTGGCACAAACTAAGTTGAAGGGACATTTTGTTATTTGGTGGAAAGAACTACAAAGAGATAGAGAAGAGGAAGGTGAAATGAAGATCACCATATGGAAATTGATGGTGACTAAGTTGAAGGCTAAGTTCATTCCTACTGATTATGAACTTGAGTTGTTTAAAAGGTTGTAGAATTTGAAGCAAAAGGATATCACTATGAAAGATTATACAGAGGAGTTCTACAAGTTGACTATTCGATCTTGGCATAGAGAATTGTCAAAAGAGAAGGTAGCTTGATATATTAATGGTTTGAGATTCAATACCCAGGATGAGGTTGGTATGTTGAATATTTCATTAGTTGAGGATGCTTATCAATATGCTTTGAGAGTAGAGGAGAAACTAAAGAGGAAGAATCAAGGTAGTTCCCGAGGGAAGGAGAAGCATGATAGTTCGACACAAGCTAAACCAAAAGTAGAAGGTGAACCAAAATCTGTTGAATAGAAAAGAAGGATAGGTGGAGGTGTGTTCAGAGGTAATTGTTTCAAGTGTGGTCAAGAAGGGCATAGATCTTTTGAATGTCTGATTGGGAGGACAATTTATGTTGTGAATGAGGTTGCAGTCCAAGATAGTCAGTGTAGTGCCTACCCCTAGTCTACATTTTCCTAGTTTACATTTCTGCTATTATTGCCAAACTCTTTTAGGCTAGTTTTATGTTTGATGATTAGTAGCATTATCTTGAGATTATTAGATATTGTTTCAGACTCAGTTGATATATGATGAGATTACTTAGTACTCTATACTTAATGTGTGCATGATGATTATTACAATGTTGTTAAATTATTGATGATGTTTAGTTAGATGGATTATCATGTGTTTTCTTATGGATACTTACCCCATACTGCATGTGTATGGTGTGCGTGCTTGTTTTCTTTATGTATGGTGTTTATGATGTGGTTAAGGAAGGGAGTTGTAGTCACTTGCTAGTCAGGATCTACACGATGCACCACTTCCTGCCATTGCTTGTTTAGCTTAGTATATATTGTGTATGTACATGCGTGGATTTTATGCAGGTTGCACGTACTGGGTATCAACTTCCCTGAATTGCCAGGATAAGCGTACCCTATCACATTATCTCAATGGTAAGAGAGGGGAGATAATTTCTTAAGTCCAAATCCTAAACCTTTGAGCCATTCATCCTAATTGACAATTAGGACAAGTATCTAAGTCATGTACCTTTCGAATGCGTCGGATGACGTTAATTCGTGATTTTAAACCCTTAGTTTGATTTTGTATGTGTTTTACTATGATGAGTTTTCGTATTTTACTTTGAGTTTTTGGTGAATTTTCTGTTAATTAAGTCTAATTAAAAAGATTTAATTAATGATTTAATTTAATGGAAAATTATATGTTATGTTAATACTTTATTTAATTAATTGAGAAATTAACTATATGAAAAAGAGTCAAATAAAAGAATTAAATTTGAGAATAAATCTATAAGTTTAAATTTCAACGTAATAATATTTAGTTAATTATATATATATATATATATATATATATATATATATATATATATATATATATATATGGAGTGCATTTTAAATAAATGCTAAATAATAATATTATTTAAATTAATAGATAGTTATCAAAATTAATGTTCAAATTTAGAAGTGGGAAAAGAAATTAATTTATTAAAAGTTTCATGATTGCATAATACGTGCATGAGACTAAATTAAATAAAGTAATTTAATGGATTATTGTATGTGCATGGAAAAGATAAAAGAAAGACAAATAAAAGTTAATAAAGAGTTAAAAGGTGTGAGCAAAGAGTTCTCTAGGGTGAACACACAATTAGTGCCCTGATTTTAGAGAGAGAACTTCTTTTCACAATTTGGGGGTTCATTTTTCAAGGAACTGAAAATTTTGGAGAAGGAAAAAATTTTCAAAGAAGGAGAAAATTTTGAAAGGGGAATTGTTCTCTTTAGATTTCTAGAGCGTAGCGAATTAGCATCAGTGTCCAAGTAGACGCTTGTGAAAATTTGCATAATTTAAATACGTTCTTTTAATTCCTGTCTTCTTTGTGTTTGTTAGATGATTGTTTGGATAATTTTGGTGAAAAATATTTATCATGTTGTGGATTCTAGATATTGGGAAATTATTTTGTACATGGAATGTTTTAATTGCACAATATAATTTCTGTCCAGTAGATTATAGTTTGAGAAAACTTACCAAGAAGGGTTGAATTTTATTGGAAAATCTTCTTTATATATATATATATATAATAAAGAAATAAAGAATGGGTATCTAGTATTCGTCTATCAGATTTATTTCTGAGTTTATATATATATATATATATATATATATATATATATATATATATATTCATTTAAAATAAATTTAGTTTAAAACCAAAATTCATTATCTCAAGACTATTTAAAAAAAAATTGATATTTGCAAGGAAAGAAGAAATGTTTGTTTTAAAAAAGGGGCGTTGGTTTTAATTTTTTTAAAAAAAAAATTAAAAAATATATTATTGGGAGGGGGGGTTTTATCCCACCCCATCCCCATTATACTGCACCGGCGGCAGCCGTACCCGTTGTCGCAGGTACTGCAACTGCAGGGCTGCACGACTTTTTGAATAAGCCTCAGCGATAATTAAAATCGCTTTGTTTGTTTTAATTTTTTTTTATAAAGTTTAAATGTTAGTAAGTTTGTTAATAGTTTTTATTAAATTATATATATATATATAATTTATTATATATGTTATTTAATAATTATGAAAATACTAATTAATATGTGTTAATCAATTTTTTTTAAATTATTAAATAATGATGAGTTATTATAATAATTTAAAATTATGTTTTAATAAATTATTATTATTAAATTAATTAATTTTTTTAAATTATGATAATATTTAATTTAAGTCTTGATTAATGTGAATCAATGAGAATCTTACCATTAGCAAACTTAAAAGCAAATATAATATTTACCTTAGTAAATTTAGAAAATTTATTTTTAAATCACGGGGTAAATATTTGTTTTACTTAAGCTAATAATTGAATTTATTATAAGAAAAACAATGGAAATATTTCTTCACGTGTTAGCAAACTCTGAAAAATGGAAATTGAAATTCCACATTTAACTTAGCTATGTGCTTTCAACAAACTGAAACATGTGCTTGTATCTTGTTTGCTTTATGCTATTTATGTTTGGGGATTTTGGGTTGACTAGATTGTTGACCAGTTATAAGACATCTACCAGAGGCTCGGGGGGTTTTGTGAGTGTGGTATCATGTTGACTCGATTTCGATCATTATTGCTCAACCATGTATGTGATGGTATGCTTATGATGAGTATGTTTTAATTGTTGGTTACTATCTTTCAGTGTCTTTGTAGGATAGCAGAATATATGCTATAAGATACCTGATTTAACCATTCTGAGTCATTGATCAGTATTCTTGGTTACTTTCTGGTTGCTTGTTGAGAACCGATGGATATTGTGATTTATCTTGTTGCTTTCTAGTTGCTCATAGAGAACTGATGTGATTACTATGATTATCTTTATTATGCTTCCTAGTCACTTGTATAGGACTGAGGTGATTTTACTATGATTCTATGATTTGTGATTTCATGAGCTTAGGGTAGGTTATCTATATGCAGTGTCGGGAAGTGGCTTGCAATGGGGGCCGGGGACCCTAAGTGGTCCTGGGGGTAACCCATTGTAAGTTGTTTAATACATGATAACTTTACACTTAATACTAACTTAAATGAACCTAATAAGAGATAATTGTATGTTCTCGCCTATGCCTCGAGTGCTAATAGAGACTAGGATGGGAGTAGAGAGAATGCTTAGTTATGACCTTGCATTCTGTAGTATGCCTTGTTAGTGTGAGAGGATACTAGTGGTCATAGGGATCACTAGGGACCTGAGAGTCCTAAGGGACTGATCGAGTAACTCCAAACGTGATTTGTGCGATGACACTTTTCCGCTTACATAGTAGATACCTACATGTCTTTGTTTGCCTCTGGGTTTTGATGTCAATCTATGTGTTGGAACCTTTGAGTTAGCATACTTTTAGGATTTCCTGGACTTAGAGAGTTCTTGTGTTATGTGTGTTGATATCCTGTTTGGGACTTGAGACTATCTCCTCAGCGCAGTGGGAGTGGACCATTTAGGTTCCATGCGGTTGGGTGGTAGTGCTTTTGACTCTTGCCATTGAGATCCGTCCGTGGTCACCGAGGCTGGAGCATTCTTGTTGACATTTACCTTCATTCTGTTCATGGATCATTATGATGGATGGTTATATTTTATGATGGATGTTGTAACATGTTATGATGGATGTTATATCTTTTGATGTATGGACGTATTATGTATGGTAGATGATTTTATTTATTTTATTGCACGTGTATCATGGATCCGAAGAGGATGATGTATATCTATTTTTACATATGTATATTCTTTTAAGCCTTTCATACCCTGTGACTTGTACAGTGGATGAATGAGCATTTCAAATTAATTTGCCAAGAGGCATTTGGAAGAAATGTACATTAAATGGACATTGGACTTTTCATTAGTCTTTCATATGGATGTGTTAATTGATGGACTTAGTTTTAGATTAGATTTAAATGTGATTTAATGTCATGGGAGAGAGAGAGAGAGAGAGAGAGAGAGAGAGAGAGAGAGAGAGAGAGAGAGAGAGATTAGGGGTGTATCCAGAGAGCATAGAGGGAGAGAGATATTAGGTCTATCTAGAGAGCAGGGTGAGAGAGATAAGGGGGTGTATCTAGATATTAGAGAGAGGGATTATGGGGTGTATCTACACACTAGAGAGAGATATTAGAGGGTGTATTTAGATGGGGGGAGATATTACTGGGTGAAGTTAGAGAGGGAGAGGGAGAGAGAGAGAGGATGGGAAAGGGAGGGATTACATTATTAAGAAGCTTAATAACTTGTATCACAATAACACTAGTCATGGGCTCTATAATAGAACTAACCCACATAAAAATTTAACCTAAAAGTTACCCTAACACTAAGGTAAAGTGTAATAATAACACTAGCATCAACTATAAAATGATTAGCAACCCAACAATAACCTTAACAACAATAATAACACAAACCCTAACTCTAACTCTAATTCTAACTCGAACTCTATCTCTAACTCTAACTCTAACCATAATCCTAATTCTAATTCTAACCCTAACCCTAAACTTAACCCTTTATAACCCTAACTCTAATCCTAATTCTAGCCCTAACCCTAAGCCTTAGTATAACTATAATATTAACTCTAATTATAACTCTAATGCTAATTATAACCCTAACCCTAATCCTAATTTTAACCCATATTCTAACTCTAACCGTAACTCTAACTCCAACTCTATCTCTATCCCTAACCCTAACCCTAACCCTAACCCTAACCCTAACTCTAACCCTAACTATAACTCTAACTCTAATTATAACCCTAATCCTAACACTAACTCTAACCCTAACCCTAACTCTAACCCTAACCCTAACACTATATATCACTAATCATAACCCTAAAACTATATGTAACTCTAACTCTAACCCTAACCCTAATTCTTCTCCTAACCCAAACCCTAATTCTAACCCTAACTCTAACTCTAACCCTAAATCTATCTCTAACTCCAACCCTAAACCTAAATCTAACCCTAACCCTAAATCTAACCCTAACCCCAACTCTATCTCCAATTTTAACTATAACTCTAACTTGATCCCTAATTCTAATTCTAATTCTAATTCTAACTCTAACCCTAACCCTAACCCTAACCCTAACCCTAGCCTCAATTCTAGCTCCAATTCTAACCCTAACACTAACACTAATGCTAACACTAACACTAACACTAACACTAACACTATAATTAATTGTAACCCTAACCCTAATGCTAACCCTAACTCTAACCATAACCCTCGTGCTAACGCTAATCCTAACCCTAACTCTAACCCTTGTTCTAACTCTAATTCTAACTCTAACTCTATCTCAAACCCTAACTCTAAATCTAACCCTAATTCTAACCCTAACTATATTTGTAACCCTCATTCTAGCCCTAACCCTAACTCTAACTCAATCTCTAACCCTAATTATAATTGTAACCCTAATTTTAACGCAAACCCTAATCATAACTCTAACTCTAACTGTAACTCTAATTCTACCCCTAACCCTAACCCTAACTCTAATCCTAATTCTAACCCTAACCCCAATTCTAGCCCTAACCCCAACTATAACTCTAATACTAACTAGATAACTCGTGTTTGGAAGCCCTTCATTTTAGGTACAACTCATATATACCCTGCGACAAGGGGTTTTTTCATTGTGAAATTTGAAACTATTGAAGACAGAAATGCCATCCTACGTTGTGGTTTCTCATGGGGGGAGAAGTTTCCCTTGATGGCTAAACCTCGATATAAGGAGTTTGACTGGTCGACAAAATCTTTTAATAAGATTCCTCTGTGAGTTAGGTTGTCGAATCTCCCCCTTCACCTTTGGGTGGATTCTGTCTTGGAGGTAGTGGGGGATGCCCACAGGGACTTCTTGATGGTAGATACTGCATCTTCCAATGTGTTTAGGATGGCGTATGCCCATATCTTGGTTGAGATCGACGTCTCCAAGGGATTCCCTGAAATGATTGAGTTGAATCCTCCACATGGCCCTTGGATCCAACTTCTTGATTATGAGGGCATCCCGTTTCAATGCAGGGTATGCCACAAGACTGACCACCTTACTGCCCACTGCTCTGAAAAATCTAGACTGAAGAAGTCTCCTTGGTGGAAGGGGGTTTCAGATGATCAGTACACGATTCAGAAAGCTTCCTCTATTGGGAATGGCGACTCTTCTTAAGACACTTTGGTGGCAGAATCGACTATTGTTTCAAATGGCACGACTGTCCCTACGATGGTGATGGCACGACTGTCCCTACGATGTTGTCCCTATGATGGTGACCTCTTCTAATCACCCTCTTTTGGATTCTGTCTTTGGCGATTAGATTGTTGCCCCTACTGCGACTTCGTCTCTGGATATTGCTGCCCAATCTTTGAATGTTGTTGATCCTTCTTCTGTTGTGGTCTATTCCCCCACCGTGGGGGTTTTAGGGGATGGTTGTGGTGTTGCTGACTTTGCATGACAGAAGGTAGCTGGTTTGGTGGAGGATGGATGAACCACAGTAAAAGGTAAAAAGGTCAAGCCCTCCACTTCTTTGATATTGCATTACGTTCTCAAATGTTGGGACCAAAAGGGAAAGCTTGAGTTGTGGTTGCCCCTTTCTTTGGTTTTCTTGGCTCTTTTGGCCTATTGTTCTTTGTTGTTTGACATGGTAAGGGTCTTATTGTCTATTCCTCTTTTTTACCATGGGGTTTCAGGTGCCCATACAAAACCTGTTTGTGTGGTTGATAAGTATTGTGTTATCTACAACGCCACCCTGGTCATTGTGTCTTGTTGGGTGACTTGTTTCACCTTTGGGCAGAAGTTTTGTTTGGTTTGGGCTTCATAAATTCTAACCCTAAATCTAACTCTTACTCTAACCCTAACTCTAACTCTAGCTCTAACTTTATCTCTAATTCTAATCCTACCCCTAATTCTAACCCTAACTCTAACTCTAATTGTAACCCTAACCCTAACATTAACCCTAACCCTAACCCTAACATTAAACCTACCCATAATCTTAACCCTATTACTATATATAACTCCAACCGTAACCCTAACCCTAATTCTAATCCTAATCCCAACCCTAACTCTAACCCTAACCCTAAATCTAACCCTAACCCCAAGTCTATCTCTAACTTTAACTCTAACTCTAACTTGAACCCTAACTCTAACTCTAATTCTAACCCTAACCCTAACCCTAACCCTATCCCCAACTCTAACTCTAACTCTTATACTAACACTAACACTACCTCTAATTTTAACTCTAACTCTAATTGTAACCCTAACCCTAATCCTAACTATAACCCTAACACTAACCCTAACTCTAACTATAACTCTAATTCTAACCCTATCCTTAATTCTAACCCTAAATAACCCTAACTCTAACTCTAACTCTAACTCTAACCCTTATTCTAAATCTAATTCTAACTCTAGCTCAAACTTAAACCCTAACTCTTGTTCTAAAATTCTTACCCTTTCCCTAACCCTAACTCTAACTCTAATCCTAACTGTATTTGGAATCCTAATTCTAACCCTAACCCTAATCCTCACTCTAACTTTAATTCTAAACCTAACCCTAACCCTAACTCTAACCCTAGCTCTAGCTCTAATTATAACCCTAACCTTAACAATAACCCTAAATCTAACCCTAACTCTAATTCAAACCCTATCCCTTGTTAGAGTAAATAATTATTATTTACGCTTTTACTTAAGTTTACTTAGGTTAATGCATTTATTTATAAGTTGTAGTTGATGAGTTGTTGACAACACGAGAGTTTGTTCCTATCTAAGTCATACTTATCTCTTCACCTTGATCGAGGATATCCCACCTTTTGTGGATGTATGCTTAGTTGTCAACCTGATCTCCTAGCACCTTCTAGCTTGTTCTAGAAGTCTCCTTGAGGCCTTTATATTTGGGCTCTCTCATTGTATTTCATAACTCAACTCATTTTCAAGGCATATTGTATAGCAATACATTTTTTTTTGTTTGCAATATCTTCTCTTGCAGTCCGTTTAGTTTCTCCAAGCTCCACCTCTTCCTTCTTTGGTTTCCCTTCAACAGGTTATTTGCATGCAGCTGATCTTGGCAAGCTGTGAAGTTGGCTTTCACCAACTTCTACATCCCTCACCCTAATTTTAATCCTAATGCTAACCCTAACCCTAACTCTAACCCTAACCCTAACCTTAACACTAACCCTAAACCTAATTCTAACCTTAACCCTGACCTAACTCTAACTCTAATTCTAACCCTTACGTTAACACTAACCTTAACCATAAACATAACTCTACCCTAACTCTAACCCTAAATCTAACTCTACCATAATTGGACTCTAACCATAACCCTAACCCTAACTTTAATCCCAACACAAACCATAATCCTAACTGTAACTCTAACCTTAACCCTGGCTCAAACCCTAACCCTAACCCTAGCCCTATTATAACCCTAACCCATACTATAACCATAACTGTAACCCTAACCTTAACCATAACTCTAACCCTAACCTTAGCCATAAATATAACTCTACCCCTAACTCTAACCCTAAATCTAACTCTACCATAATTGGACTCTCACCTTAGCCATAAATATAACTCTAACCTTAGTCATAAATATAACCCTAACCTTAGCCATAAATCTAACTCTACCCCTAACTCCAACCCTAACTTTAATCCCGACACAAACCCTAATCCTAACAATAACTCTAACCTTAACCCTGGCTCAAACCCTAATCCAAACCCTAACCCTAGCCCTAGCCCTATTATAACCCTAACCCATACTATAACCATAACATTAACCCTAACCTTAACCATAACTCTAACCCTAACCTTAGCCATAAATATAACTCTAGCTCTAACTCTAACCCTAAATCTAACTCTACCATAATTGGACTCTCACCCTAACCCTAACCCTAACTTTAATCCTAACTCAAACCCTAACCCTAACCCTAATTCTCACCTTAACCTTGACTTAAGCCCTAACCCTAGCCCTACAATAACCCTAACCCTAACCCTAACTATAATCATAATTCTAACCCTAACCTTAACCATGAGCATAACTCTAACCCTAACCTTAACCATAAACATAACTCTACTTCTAACTCTAACCCTAAATCTAACTCTACCATAATTAGACCCTAACCCTAACCCTAACCCTAACTTTAATCCTGACTCAAAATCTAACCCTAACTCTAATGCTAACCCTAACCCTAACCCTAACCTTAACCCTAAATCTAACCCTAACCCTAACTCCAACCCTAACCCTAATCCTAACCCTAACCCCAATTCTATCCCTAAAGTTAACATTAACGGTAATGGTAACTTTGTCTGTAACATTTTACATTACAATATGCCAAAAAAATTAATTAATTAAATAAATAATAAATAATATATATATATATATGTATATATATACATATATATCTATATGTATATATATATACATATAGATATATATGTATATATATACATATACATACATATATATATATATGTATATATATATATATATATATATATATATATATATATATATATATATATATATATATATATATATATATATATGTATGTATATGTATATATATACATATATATCTATATGTATATATATATACATATAGATATATATGTATACATATACATATATATATATATATATATATATATATATATATATATATGTATACATATATATATATATGTACATATATATATATGTACATATGTACATATATATGTACATATGTACATATATATATATATGTACATATGTACATATATATATATATATATAGATATATATATATATATATGTACATATATATATATATGTGTACATATATATATATATATATGTACATATATATATATATATATATGTACATATATATATATATATATATATGTATACATATATATATATATATATATAAATTAAACTCCATATATAAAATTTAAAAAAAATGTTTTCAAGCATAATTTTATAGTTTTATACAACTCTAACTAAAAATTAATTAACAATTTTATAATAACCTTATCAAAATATAAATAAAAAATAAATATTTTTCCTATTGCGTCGCAACTGCCACTAGCTTATACACACACACACACACACACACACACATATGTATATGTATACATATACATATACATATGTATACATATACATATACATATGTATACATACATATACATATACATATGTAGACATATACACGTATATATATATATATATATATATATATATATATATATATATATATATATATATATATATATATATATATATATATATATGTATATATGTATATGTATATGTATATGTATATGTATATGTATATGTATATGTATATGTATATATGAGTAATTGTTCTCGAGGTGCCTATTTTCATAAATCTCAACTGTGATTAAAATAACCTTTGGATTTAATAAAAATAGGCGCCTCAAGAACGATTACTCTCAACATTATATATATAAGCTAGTTCAGATTCATTTATATAAAATTTGAATTAAAACTATAAAATGATTAAAGATATAAAAGAACATATAAAATGTAAAATAATTTATATTAGATTTGTTTTTAGATTATTTATATTAGATATTTTAAATATAAAGGTATATTCTATGTGTGTGTATTTTTAGTGGACTAACTACATCATTTCAATATAAATGAGTTAGTTAAAACAATTGAAATGTTCAAAAATTACAAAAATAGTTTCTAAAATAAGAAAAAAAATCATGAAAGTCTAAATTGTCTAAATGATATGCTAGACTTGCAAGAAGAAATTACTGAATAAAAATGAAAACAAAAATTCATCAAATAAGATATATGGCCTATCCAAAGAAACTAGAAAAATAACTTATTACACTTCACAAATATATTGGCTTGAACTAAAAATAAATAAAAATATAAATAATAAATAATGCACATCCAAACATCAACCATCAACTTTATTTTTATATTCTTTTTTAAATACATAGTCAAATCATGCTCTATCATGCTCCTACGTCAAAATACCATTATTTAACAATGACAAATTTGCTTTGGTTTGGAACAAGTTTGCCATAAAAACAATCTGTCCAATAATTTTTTTAACTTCTTCCATAATATGTTGCAGTTTGTCAACTTGATCTTGATTCCTTTCAATTCCGTCTTTTGTATTATTTGATGAATTCTGTGCATATTTTATGTTTAATATTAAAAATTTTATTCTATCTGTATATAAATTAATAATAAAATTGGTGGTCCTAAATTGACATAACCTTAAGTTATTTTCAAAATTGGTTATTGATTTTATATTTAGCATTGATTATTAATTTTATAAGTAAAAAATATATACAATATAAATTCCAGTAATATTTAGTATTATAAGTCTAATTTTTAATAGTATGACAAGGCCACAAGAGCTCTGAGAGGCCAAAATGCTAAGATAAATTTATTTCCCCCTACCTAAGGAAATTGAAAGGAGTGCCCCACAAAATGAAGATCTCTCTTTGACGAGGCCAAACCCTAAGTCATGGACTCATGCATTTATGAGAAAGCCAATCAATATGATTTATGGCTACACTTCTCATTTATCTGTCCATGAAAAATCCAAGCGTGATAAGTTAATTGTAGATTTGAATCCTCACACTCCTCCAGCTATGGATACCGAGTTATTTGAGAATAAACCAAGTGTGATAAGCTAACCCTACATTTGAATCTTTGCATTGAAATGATGCCTATGGCTAGGAGTTTTAAAATTAAATTGACGAGATTTGCTGCTTGAATGTATAGCTATGATTTTTGCCAAAGAAATCAATTAGAGTTGTTTCAAATACGCCAAATAAATCTTAAGCAATTGTTGATGGAGAGTTTCAAGCATTTGACAGGTTCATTTCATTGTGGTGACTACTGTCCACATGGTCGACCAATTTGTGATTTCATTTGTGCGGCAACTTAGTTATGCACACATTTAAAAAATAATTGTTGCTTTATGTCTCTTTTCATTGCTTATTGATCCTCAAAATACAAAATTTGGCTGAGATTGAAAGGGGAGTGTGAGCCTTTGCTTGTGACTATAAAGCTTCTATATCTCTTTTTGTTACAAGCTAGAGTTGCAAAAGATCGACCTATTAGAACACAAGAGGGGGTTAAACCATGTCACGAATCTCGAAAGGGAAGGCTGGTAGTTAGTCCAACAATTCCCCCCTCAGCATTACCTGAGGAGATTTGAACCTATGACCAAGCTTTGATACCACTTGTTACAAGCTAGAGTTGTCGTTGCACCAAAAGAATGACCTGTTAATGCCCGATACAACCACTCGACTTATAGAACATAGGAGGTTGTTAAACCATGTCACGAATCCCGAAGGGGAATGCTAGTAGTTAGTCCAACACTTTTACCTTCCAGTCACTCAAAATTTTCATCCGAAAAAAATGATGCCACAAATTGTGTTGCTCATATGTGACAAGGGTTACAAAGACTATTGAGATTTTTTGGGAGCCATTTTGCCAAACTGAGATTGTGAATGCTGGAGAAGAGAAATACGCTAAAATCAATTTTGACAAAAAATCATGTGCAGAGGTGGTGCTACTCATACTTTTGGTGACTGGAAGAAGACGTTCAAAGATTGGAGAAATCTATTTTTTGGAATATTTTTGCCAATAAATTAAATTTAGCCCTACTTAAATTGTTATCAGCCAATCAAAAAAGAAGAATTAGTGTTTAACAATTAATTTAAAAAAAAAAAACCATTTTAAAACCTTAGAAATCAAATAATATTAGTTGTAAAATTAATTGATAGAGGGCAACTGAAAACATTAGTTCCCTGCCTATATATAGGTAAGGACTAATAAAACTCACTCAATAGGTAGCATGGCCACAAGTTTTTAAACATAACTATATAAGGAATGAGTTAGGATGTATATAGGTCAATTGGTCTAGTTGTTGATTAGTTGGGTTGATTACAAATTCTTGTAGAACTATCATCAGATTAGGTACAATAAAATGAACAATCAATTGTTTCTAGCTAGCATTAACTTGACTAGTCTATTTAGACCCATTGATTATTGTCACAAGCTTTAAAACATAACTATATAAGGAGTGAGTTAGGACATATATAGGTTAACCTTACATTAACTGTAAACTACAACACAAAGGTTGCACTAGGGTATTACATGATTGTAATTATAGAAAACCGCCTGATTCTCTCAAGTGGGTGTATGATGGTGAAGAGCTATAGTAGGTGAGTAAAGCTAACCTGTGGTTTTAGGAATACAACTACATCAAAGCAATTATAAACTAGAACTACATATTTGTTAAAATGAGTAGTTCAAGGGTCTTGATCCCATGTATACGAGTATGTAGGCAGCTTGGTAGGTGGAGTATGCCTCCAATTTACAAATGCTTTGGACATAGTTAGATAGCATGGATCACCACAATGTAGCATGCACTTTCTCCCTTACCTCATGGATGTAATAGTTCAAAAGCTTTCTACCAAGTTGAATGAAGTCTAGAATCAATGCTAATGCTATATTTGTTCAAAATCAATGCCAATATTTTTATTGTATAATTCATTTGATTTCTTTAGATGCCATATGTACTGAAGAGATAGTAATATTTAATTATTTAATTATTATCAATTATATACAAGATACTACTAATGCTTGTATGTTTATTTTTGTTATAATTTTATAGCCCGAATATTTGCTTGTGAAGAAAGTCCACACCTAACAATATGAACTCAAAACAAAATAAAGCAACAATTGCTAGATTGTGGTCTCAATTCAAAAGAAACGGTGACGGAAAATGTTATTGTCCTTGCAAAAAATGCAAGGGTTTAAAGAATCGAACAATTCTAATCACATCAGCTCAGAGACATTGTAGGCAAGATCACATTGAAGGGGGAAAGGATTTTCGTCCTTTGGTGAATGTAGATTCAAATTGGTGGAACATGGAGGTGTGAATATCGAAGCAGAAGGTAATACTCCCATGGAAGAAGATGATCTTGAGGCAGAGAACAAAATTGAAGATGTTGGTATTGGTGCAACTGATAATGTGCCAGAGAACAGGATTGAAGAAGATTTTACTGGACTGATGAAGATGATGAAGATAATGATAGTCGTGCATCTAATGATGATGATGAAGAGAACCTTGATATACCTATAATTGAAAAGGCATATGAGCCCTTGTACCAAGGCTCCCAAACAACACTTCTCTCCGTTGTATTATTGTTGGTAAACTTCAAGGTTATAAATGGTATCCAATGTAGCAATCTCACATATGCTAAGGTATAATGCTAGGAAGTAACAACAATGAGTCTTTTGCTAGGACAATAGTTCAATAAAGCTTTATGTTTTATACTAATTTATGGATCATGAACCACAATATGTATGTTTTGTCACAGGATTTTTTGAGACCACACCAAGTTCTTCCACTTGACGAGGGTACTAGTGTACGTCCTACAGGTATGTGATTTCAATTCTCAATTATCAGAAGGGACATTATTTTTTGCATGATTATTATTAACAGTTTTATATTACTGTTGTCATGTTTACTCTTCTCCTTTACTTTACCACTTGTATTCATTCTTCAATAGTTAAGATTGATACAATCCATTATCCATACTCTATAATTGATACTCATTCCTAATATGTTATCTTAGTTGTATGTGGAAAACTCATATATCTTTTCTAATTATAATTGTTGAACCTCTATGATGATATAGTCTTAAATATATCCTCTTAACCAATCCAATGTCCATGAGCTTGTGATGATATGACTATGATAGCTATGTTGTAAATAACAG
The DNA here is from genome assembly GCA_028749045.1 of Cupressus sempervirens. Classification (NCBI taxonomy): domain Eukaryota; kingdom Viridiplantae; phylum Streptophyta; class Pinopsida; order Cupressales; family Cupressaceae; genus Cupressus; species Cupressus sempervirens. The sequence goes on along the minus strand of CM053787.1, from coordinate 1,038,046,895 downwards.
TCGGTCTGAAACTTTCTATCATTCCCTCTAATATGATTTTGTTGTCATTGTCATAAAAACTTACAAATCCATATAAATTCGTTTATGAATGTCTTTTTCATTGCAAGCTCCTCATTGAGTTGGCCTGAGTTGGTCTAGTGGTGAGTCATTGTATTCTCAAAAGGGAGGTCACAAGTTCAAATCCCATTGGGGGGGTAGGGTATGTACACCTCATTTGTAGTGCAGTTAGGTACCTCTCGCAAGGAGTACGAGGTAGTCCCATACATTGTCACCATATGTTAACCCATACATCTATGGCTGGTGTCGTGGACTAGAAAACAAACTTTCCTTTCCTTTTTTTATTGATAATGCCCTTGATGTAATGTCTCATTTTATTAAAATATGGGAAATAGTTACAAATAACTTACAAAACTCAATTCCTTGTTGGCTAAACCTTGGTATAAGGATTTTGACCCCTCGACAAAATCCTTTAATAAGATCCCTCTATGGGTTAGGCTGCCAAATCTCCCCTTCACCTATGGTTGGACTCTGCCCTGGAAGTGGTGGGGGATGCCCTCAGAGACTTCTCGTTTGTTGATATCGCATCTTCCAAAGTGTTTCGAATGATGTATGCCACATCTTGGTTGAGATCGACATCTCCAAGGGACTCCCTGAAAAGATTAAGTTGGCCTCTCTGATTGGATCTTGGATCCAGTTACTTGATTATGAGGGTATCCCCTTCCATTGCAGGAAATGCCACAAGACTGACCACCTTGCAGCCCGATGCTCCTCTGAAAAATCTAGATCGAAGAAGTCTCCTTATTGGTGGAAGGGGGTTCCAGATGAGCACTACACGGTTCAGAATGTCCCCTCTACTAGGGATGATGACTCTTCTCAGGACACTTTGGTGGCAGACTCGACTATTGTCTCTGATGGTATGACTGCTACCCCTCTGATGGTGACCTCCTCTGCTCACCATCTTTCAAATTCTGTCTTTGGCGATCTGACTGTTGCCCCTTTTGTGGCTCCATTTCTGGATGTTGTTGCCCTGTCTCAGGATGTTGTTGTCCCCACTTATGTCGTGGTCCATTCCCCGAATTTGGGGGCTAGTTGTGATGCTACTGACTTTGCGTGGCAAAAGGTTGATGGTTTGGTGGAGAATAGATGGACCACAGTAAAAGGTAAAAAGGTCAAACCCTCCACTCCTTTTGATATGGCATTACGATCTCACAAGACGAGACCGAAAAGGAAAGCTCAAGTCCCTGTTGTGGCTATCCCGTTTTTGGCTCTCCTGGCACTTTTGACATGTTGTTCTTTATAGTCTAACATGGTAAGGGGCTTATTGTCTAATCCTCCTTTTTACCATGGGGTTTTAGGTGCCCGTTAAAAACCTGTTTATATGGGTGGCTGATGTTTTGCGTGGCCACCCTGGTCACAACGTCTTGGTTGTTGACCTGTTTCACCTTTGGGTTGTTGTTTTGTTTGGTTTGGGCTTCATTGAAATTTTTTTGATTTGCAAAGGGTCTCAAGAACCCTTCAAAACTTGTTTTCCTTAAAAAAAAACTTACAAAACTCAATTGCAAGAGACTTCTTTCCTTAAAGTCTCAAATAACACTTAAAACTGATGATGATTGATGTAAGAAAAATAGTCTATGGTACCACTTTTAAATGATTGTTCTTATGTTATACAATTGATATGATATATGAGAACAATGCCACTACTATCTCTGATACACTTAGTCAAATGCAACAATGTTAAGACTATATCTATTGTTTATGATACGACTGATAACAATTATGCAAGGATGATCTTTAATATGAATTGTGCAACTAATGGGATTGGTAGTTGTCTCTAATATGACAGTGTAAGCAAGCTACAATCCATTCCTACTCTCACTATAATTACTATTGCTCATAGTGATGCATTTGTTATTCTTCATCTGTTGATGAAAAATTGCAAGTGTTCTCAATGATACTATTGATGTGTCTGATTTTGATCTTTAAACATATGCAATTATCTTTCAAATATTTCTTATTGTGATATGATGATCTAATGCTCCTAATATATTGCTATAGGTTTGGGTCTATTTATAGTGGTATAATGCTTACCCTTGACTTGATAATATTTATTTGAAATGACTTATGGGTGGGGAGTTTCCCCCATTAGGGGACATGACAAATACATTGTATATATATATATATATATATATGATTCTTTTTCAGGTGCTGATGATTTCCATAAGCCTACTTCCACAAGGCTGGCCAACACTTCGAGATTGCCAACTGCAATATATATATATATATATATATATATTTTAGGTGTTGATGATTTCCATACACCTACTTCCACGAGGCCGACCAACACTCTAAGACTGCCGACTGTAGGATCGACAACAAGGAGCATGCAAACATCCACACCTGCTACAACTAAAGCTGGTAAAACCTTGTTTTGCTACACTTTGTTATGTGTTAAATATAATAATATTTGTACTTTCTTGTTCATTTCAGTATATTATGACATTGATTAACTTTGTGCAGGGATAGGTACACCTTCTCATGGTGATGATAGAACTGATACTAGTACTACTGATAATTTACTAGCCTTTCCTAGAGTAGCATGTGTTACTTGTACTGGATCGTTGGAGGCATCATTGTTGATGGCTGAGAAAGATATGATTTCTTTAAAATTGCCTAAGCCTCCAAGTACTTTAAAATTGTAATTATTTAGAGCGTAATTGTAGTTTACTTATTCATAACTCAGTTTTTACTAATGATGTAATGATGATTTTGCAAGAAACGATATTTATGATTCAATATTGAAGATATTTGGGCCCACATTACATAAAAGATATGTAGCTTGATACAATTGGTTGCTACATTTTTCCGTTCATCCATTTGTTGTAATATATTCAACGTACATAGATTGAACTAATTTTTTTATCTAGCAATTTTGTTTTTTGTTAAAAGTTGGATTGACCAAGCCCCTGAATTAAAAGATCATCTCATAAAAACTATGGAGGAGTTCTTTGGTCAATATATTTTGAATAGAGCCCCTCTTCTAAAAAAAAGCTTGCAAACATCTAAAGAATGTGAGAGACTAGTACAAAAGGGCTCAAAAGCTCAACCTAAAGTACGAGCGTCCTCCTATGGTGCCACAACTAGAGTGGAATGAAATTATTGAAGATGCAAAAGAGAAGAGACTAAGGGATAAGGAATTAACCTGCCACCCGACAAAAATAAGTACGTGTCTCATAAACTTTAGTCTCTCATCTATTCCATCCTTCCAAGAGAATCTTCAACATCTCATGAATGCGTACCAACCTTCAAACACACATGCACACCATAATCAGGCCTCTGTCATGTTTTTTTCAAGAATGTTGATTCACCATTTTTGCTTGCAACAACATGAGTTAACATGTTGATTTGCGGTCAACTCTTCACAAGGAGCAATGGTTATCATTCAAACCCATAAGATAACTATCAAGACAACCAAGAAACAATTAACAACTTCCCTAATCCCCATACAATGAGAATCATACAATCAATGTATTCTTCATTCTGAATTTGCACAGTAATTATTGTCTAACAATGAGCAGTGAGGCCTTTTGCCATTACATGTTATTGATAAGAAGATTAGTGCATTGTCCTATAAGAACTTCTCCAACATCCCAAGGAGGTTCTTGATCATTTTTTAAGCCTTTTCACATGACTCGTAAGCGTGTTTGAGGAATGTTGTAGGAGTCAAAGGTATGGAGTGAAGGAACAATCGCTGAAGTTTCATAGCAGTGCTAGAATATAGCATAGGAGAGAAAGATCATGTATCATAGCCAATCATTAAGGCATGAAATAATATCATGATGATTTCATACTAAGAGAGGACAGAGCCATTACTTTTTTTTTTAACAATTTACATGTTTAATTCATTTGTGGATTTATATAATCTAACATATTTCTAGAAGTGTGATTGTGGATTTATATAATCTTAACATATTTCTAACATATTTCAAAGTTTACATATACAATTTGCAGGACACATCGAAGGCGACACAAGCTAGAAAAAAGAAGGTTGGTCAACACCATCTTGGTTATGGTGGATATATGAAAATTCACTCATGCCTTGTAAGTAGCATTAAATGAAATTTCATATCAATTGTTTTATATATAAAATTACAAATAAGCATTACATTAATTATTGACGATATTATGCAAAAAATGTAGGGCATTGAATTTAATCTAGCGCCCATAGAAGAGGACAAAAAAATTAGCTTCAAGTAAGGCTATAAAGTAGTGGTTGCTCGTCATCCCAAAAATTCTAATGGCCAAACAGGTGTAGAAGATTCTAGTGCAGCGGCTGACACAGGAAAATAGGCTAACAGAATAATAACAGTAATTGAGAACTTCATGACAAATAATCTATTTGATGTTAATTTTGAACAATGATAACAATGCACACATGACATTTCACTACAGCCTACTACTCCTGACATAGATCTTACTCATGATGACGAAGGCACGGATCCTACACATGACGAAGACCTCAATGTGCATTACAATGATATAGGCACATATTCAATTTCTATTGAAAATAAATCTTGTAATTGTTAATAAAATTTAACATCTTGAATTGCAATTGGTGTAACCTTTATGTGTTAATTTTTGAGTATGCAAAGTGTGATGTTAGTGTTGAGCATGTTAAGGTTGTGGCTGAACAAAATGTGACAGTAGATGATGTGGCACTATTAGGTAAAGAAAAATCCATGTTATGTTCTTTAGATTAATGAAATACTTATAACATTTTAAAAATAAAAATAATTTAACTCATTTATTTCTTATTGCAGGGGCGCATCAGCCTTGTCCTCAACGAAAGAAGAGGAAGCCTCATGTCATAAGATTAGAACCATAAGAGCCACATGATGCCAATGATAGTCAAGATGTGCCTATTAGCCTTTATCTTTAAAAAAAAAACAAAACAAAAAAAGAAGAAATGAATATTAAAAACCTTGTTTGATGATGAATGTGGTGATGGATTTTTATGAATGTTGCTTATTGATGATGAATGTTGTTGAATTTTATGTCATGTTATTGAATATTATTATGTGATTATAATGATTGACGTGTTCACGAATTATGGATAACTGTTTATACATATTAATAAATTATATGTCATGTCAATGAATGTTATGTGATTATAATGATTGATGTGTTCACAAATTATTGATGAATCTTTATAAGTATTAATTAATTGTATGTCATTTTAATGTATGTTATGTGATTATAATGATTCAATGATATACTTCTAAAATGAATAAATGAAATATTTACTTAACTGTTAATGGGCAATTTAGAGTGATTATGGTGGGGGGGTGGGGGGAGAGGCCAAATGAGTTTCCACCTGCACGTGGTTGTCCTTGTTAAGTAGAGAATATGAAAGGATTCTCGAAACCAAGTGAAGCTCAAACTAAACTTGTTAAAAGCATTTTAGTTACAACTTATTTTTGTATCGTGTCATTATTGTCTCTCACATGCATTATTGTCATTATTGTAGATCATGGGGATGCTCGAACTTTGAAGTCTCCAACATGGTACTTTCTTTTAGTGGGTGAACATAGTAAGTTTCAGGTGAATGCCTTAAAATGGCCTTAACATAAGTACTATGAATTACAACATGTTGCTTTCTCTATAAGTTGTATGTAGATTATGATTTATTGTTGATTACCAATTGCTTCTTTGGTAGAAATGGACATGTTGCTTTCTCTATAAGTTGTACACAAACATGGAGCTACTCTCGCAAGAAATTGTGTATCACACTTGTCCACCAAGGAGGAGAAAGTATTTGATTGTCAATATTGAGGTTTATTAATCTTCTAAGTTTACTAGCTTCAGGTTTGTTATACTATCTTTGTTACTATCAATATCTTATGAGACTCTCTACAAGTATGAGCTATGAATCTGTAAAAGTCAAATGAAGGTGAATGAATGTAGATCGTACAATGAAAGATGACTCCGAGATTGGAGGGGTATGAGAGTATTAGACACCACAGACCATAAAGTTTATTTAGTTGATACTAAGAGTTTCTTCCAAATTTTAATTTATTATCATCCTTATTTTAGCAAAAATAAAAAAGAAACCCCGAGATCCCTGTTCTCTTCAAACTCCTTAAAGTCCGTCATAGCAAAATTTATGTCTATATTGAGAGAAAAATGTCAAGAATTCTATAGGTTGTGAAGACAACAACATGCCTTTGTTAGTATGCAAAAAGTGTGCATCATTACTTTATTTTAGTTATTGTCATAACTAGTGGCAATGATATATAATGATGTTTATTTTTGTTTGCCACGATGGTGTTGTATGTCATGAAAACATTTAATTATTTGGCATGGAATGACCCTACGAAGTAACTTGCCACTGTCATTTCGCCACTATTGGACTTGGAAAATGCAATCATAAAATTGGCCCTTGAGCACACAACTGACTTTGGTTTCTCATTCAAAGATATGGCCCGTCAACGACAATCAAATCGATTAGTGTCAAAGGGTAAGATTTTTTTAATTTTTTTTAAAAACTCTAACTATTGTCGATATTTCAACGCTTACTACCATCAACAATATAAGCAACCCATGAAAACATCTCTACAAGTCATCTCTATTTTGACGCATCTTGTCATTGAGAGTATGATAGACTCGTCGAAACATCTCTTGCGGTCATCCATAGTTCAATGAATCTAGTCGTCAATGATGTGCAATACCCGTCGAACCATCTCTCGGTCGTCAATATTTCAATGTTTTGAACTAGTTGTCTGATGCCACCATGTGACAATGATGGCAATAATTTTCAACAAAATTTGTTGTCGATTTATCGACACCTATCTAATGTGTCGAACTTTCGACTCCAGTTTAGCGACAATAGTTTTTGATGTTTATGAGTCAAAATTTCAATGGAAACGCGTAGAAAAATAGGTCCAAATTTACTAGTTCCTTATGGAATGAATGTTTATCATTACAAGCAAGTACATCCTAGACAATACCATTATGGTCTATGAATCTATGGAATGCTCTCATCACTCTCAAAACCACCCATTTTCATCAGAACTGGCTGTCTTTAACTTATGGTCATATTTTATGGTATTTTATTCCCATCATACTCTAGAGTCTTCAGTTTGGTACCAAATCTCTTTAGTCCATTCAAGGGTTGTTTACAAATGTCTCATTCTAACTCACCATTAATAGAGAGAATTTTTATTTTTAGGGCTCCTCAATTATATTCATCAAGGTTGCCTACACTCTCCTACTCTTTATGTGTTGATTACTAACGTTTTTCGCTCAAAAACATGCTTTAGGCTTCATAGAATTCTTTTTACAGAGAAAATTCAAACTTAGGCCACTTGTGTTGCCACAAATATATGGAAGGATTGAAAATTATTCATACGTACAATGAAGTGTTGTACTACAAGTCTAAACCTTAATTGCTCCAAAATAAGAATAAATTAGAACAATCTCTTTGGTGGTCTCTCGTGCTCACTTGCCAAGATAGACATTAGGAGTTGGTTGGGATCATCAGTCTTTTTAAATCTCTATGTAATCTATTCCTCCTAAAATGCTTTCAAGCTAGACTAGATGTACCAAACCCTCATGAATGGATTCAAATTTATCTTTTTCTGCAATCACAAGGCTCATAAAAGCTATTCTAGCTTTCACTAAATCTACAAATAATTTCATAACTCTAAGATAAATGGGGCTTTCAAGTCAATGCCAATCATTCTCAACACAAATTTCATTAAATTTGGTCTACTATTCTACACCCAAATCTTGTTCATTTTGCTTGGTACCTCATTGCTAAGGTTGTTTTGCCCAATACCTCAACACTAACATATCCTTGTTGGATCTCATTTGATTCATTTAGATATTTTTCTAATCCTTCTTTTTTGTTGTTATCCAAACTCTTGAATAACTTATTTAGTTTTACCATGGACTCAAGTGCATGGATTAGATTCATATTTTGACTGGACCCTTTTTCAACCATGTGATTCTTACAAGTCATTGACTAAAAATTCCAATGAAATTCACCCACATTTAGCATGATTTCAAGGAGTCAATTCTTTTCAATATTTGAAAAGACAAAAAGTTCAACTACGTTTTTTAGAATTTCTATGCATTTGTATTTATCATTGTATTAAAAACATTGATTTGCTTTAATGCATTGCTACAATTTTTGGGTGTAAACATAGTTGCCCTAGTATCTTGTTGAGCATAACGAAAAGTTCTCTATATATTACTCGTGGTCTCCTTCCTATTAAGCAAGGCATCCTCTCTAGGAGGTCATGAACATTGTTATAGCTATTATAATAAATCTAGCAATTCTCACCTAGCTCTATTCAACATAAAGGATATGGTTCACTATAATTAACACTTGGTTGGTCTATTGCTTCTCAAGCTTGTGTCAAGCCTAACTATGGTGAATTCCCATGGCTAAGCCTTATTAAAACAATGCAGGTATGATAACATAGCAAGAGATTTCCAAATATTTAGGACCTTCGTGCTTAGCAAGATCCTCTTCAAGAGATCCACCACGTCCTTTCACTTCAGTAACACTTGTTGCTTACAAACTTGACCACTCTTCTCTCTTAGGATGCAATCCCATGAGGGGGTTTGGATCTATTTTTATGGAGTGTAAGGTCCCATGCTGTGAAAAAATAAAGCTACAAGATTAACTGGAATCCTTGCCTCAAAAATAGCAGCCCCTACTTTTTAGGGTACAAATTTGAGGAGGTGGGGGCTAGAAATTCCCTGACCAATTTTTGCCACTTGTCAATGATATATTCTTTTTAATTATTTAGTCATGTAAATTGAAAATGTCAAATTTAATAATTCATGAAACTACTAACTTCCATAAATTGTGTAGGTTAAACTCTTATCCACTACAAAATTCATGGGACCTCCCACTGGAAAACAATCCTAAAATGTCTCAGTAGCACCTAATGAATTTTTTTAGGAAGCAACGCTCCATAAAACCACACACTTACTAAAGTGTGATGGCATTCCATTAACTTTATTTGTGAACTGATGTATTCTATTTTTATTAATTAATATAAATGAATGCTCATTCACAAAATACTTAATTAATTAGTTAAAAACAAGTAAGTGTGGCTTATAATATATCTATTTTCACACTCAAAGACTTTTAATTTGTAATGAGATAAAAAATGATGATTCTGCAATATAAAAGGATAATAGATCTTGAAATGAACAACTCTATTCTGCTAGTGACTAATGCAAATATTCCGTGTTTCGAATCACCCTCAGAATTAACGAAGCTTTAGAATTAACTAGGAGATATAATATAATCTATTGATTCCTTAGTATTAATTTTATCACTGCTACATCCAACTGGGAATAGCGACCTCTAAGACTGTTGAAGTGCTAAACTCCTGCAAAAAAATGAAATATATCACACCAAAATATTACAATGAAAATAACAACATATGAGGACATAGTAAATATTCGAGAGAGGCCGGTACATGGAGATCAAACATTTGTAACGATCCGCGTCAGATAGTTGAGATGGGGCATCCCCATCCAAATAACCTAGGCTCAAAGCCCATTAGACTTGAGCCCTGTAAACCTGAGACAAAAGCTCGACATCCTGGAATGAATAGCCTTTTATAAAAAAAAAAATCTAATTAATTAAAAAGCAGCACTCATGGAAAGACTAGATCAGAGAGGCCATTAAAAAATGGTTTAAGTTAATTAAAAAGTAGCAACCCATGGAAACATTAGTTTAAAGATGTAATTTGAGGCCTTCCCCAAAAACCAGTGTCCACTAATACAGGGTTTGTGTAAAGCAAAGGATCAACTTGCAAGAGTGACACAGTCTGAAAGGGACGCAAACTTATTGTATGATACGATGGTACTAGTCAGTTAAATAAACTACTCTAGAAGCCATAATATTTATACGTGGTCTTTCTGGTCTTTCTGATATGTTGTTTGCATTTTACAAGACGACAATCTGTAATTGAAGAGGAACCAATTGTTATACAAGTACCAAAAAGAGTAGAATGTCATATACACATGAAAGTCCTAGCTAATGAAAGCTGCTGTCATAGAATTTCATTTCACACTTCAGATTCAAGATTCTGTTTTTTGGCCATTGCCCTATACGTGGTCTTCCCCAATCCATATTTTCTTTAAAAAAAATAGAAAAAGGAAATTATATTAAAGAACTCTTCCAAGGCTTATGATAAGAAGCGGAATTCAATTGATCCCTCAACTAGATATCTGTATCTAACTATCAGGAGTTATGATATAAATTCCAAAGATGCCCTTATGTACGTGACAGTTATAATCCACTGTTGAGAAGCATAACATGATTGTCACCTTGGGAGTATGCAGTGGGTCTCTTCCAGGTGTGTTGAACGTAAAGCCACGTCAAAAAGAGGATTGCACCTGTACATTCATGTCCTCCTAGAAGTAGTGATTTCATAGTCATACCCTAAAGTCATCAATGTCAAGTTTAGTAAGAATGGTAAAATATTCTGTCTAATAGAGGTTTCATCTTAGCCAATCATAGACCGATAATATTGAAAATATATAAAAACATGGGTCTTAAATTACTCACAAGGTTGGGCAAATCATCTCATAAAAGGTATTCCAGAAGGTACTCTCCCTGCATATTCGATGTACCGATGACCAAAGAACTGTCGCAAGAAGAACTCTTCGTATCTTTTCCATTGGAGTCAAGGAAAGACGGGAAGTTTCTTCAGTATAAATAAAATGTCTCTAAAGTAAAAGCAGGTATATATCAAAGATGACAAAGGGGAAAGAAAAATTATTTTATGAACAGAATATAACATTGCAGTGTGTTTGGATACAGAATTCGATTCCGAAAGAAACGCCATGTAACCACTGCATAGGCAACTATGCAGAAAGGGTTACAAAGTGTCACTTGTGTTCCAATGGACCAGATGAAAAATCCAGAATACCCAGGATGCCGCATATACCTATCAAGAAAATATGCATCATTTTATCATACGCTAAGATCAAAAAAAGAGAAAGGCAGGTGGTTAAGATCATACAAATACTGATATTTAAGGTACGTAATTCTGAAGGGAACATGCTTTACATTCAAAAGATAAAATGATTCTTTGGTAAGCTTGGAGATATAAAGAGCAAAATAGAGAGCCCATTTTCTAAAAATATCCAAGCTTTGCTACTAATTGATTTTTTTGGTCACTTCCGTATTAACTTAAAAAAGTTATTATTAGTTTAACAATAAATTATAAAACAGTCCATTGAATGATAGGATCTAGCTCTGTTCAATCATGTGAAGAGCTCTGGAAGAGTTTGTTCCTGCCTTTTAGAAGGATTAGGAGATAGATGCGACAAATAGAGTTTCAATTTATAGTATTTGAAGATATTAAAATTGCTGTGAAATCAAAAGATTATTTCTTGTAATAGTCTATTAGAAAGATTGTTAAATCAATTTGAAAATTTACATCAATAAATATAACCTATATATTATTTTAAAATCATTTTATATGAAAATCATTTTTTAATTATATTAAACGAATTTGATATTGTATTCAAATTCCTTGAAAATTAACAAATACTATATTATTATTTTATTATACTATTAAATTAAGCTAAAAAATCTTAATTTAATTATATTAAGCCATTTTGATATTGTATTCCAACTCCTAATAATAATAAATATTATATTATTTTCTTTTGATAAGTTTGTTTTATTATACTATTAAATTAAGTTAAATAATCTTATATTACAGTTTTAAATAAATCACCAACTAATATTTAAACTAGATTTTCAGTGAGCATTGACTCTTATTAAAACTAATTAAACCAAATACAATTAAATTAATTGAACTCATTTAATTAATAATTTGCTCCAATGTGTATCCATTACAGTTTGATAAGCATAAGCTATTTTTGAATCATGTGGATGGACTTAAAAGCTTAGTATTTGTTCATGTATAAAGAAAGTGACCTTATTTTTATCTTCCCACCGATTATACAAAACAAAAGAATTATCTTCTCTTCACCACCATGTGTAAACTACAAACTTCAGAACAAACGGTAAAATAATGATCAGACTAAAGTCAAAAAATGGATATTATATGGTGCACTGAGATGAATCCGCAGCCTGCAATGCCCATCTGTATCTTACATAGTTCTTGAAATCCACTGTGACCGCCTGTCTAACTTGCTCCTCCACTACTAGGTAATTGGTTGCCTGTTTCAGATACTGCTCTGCCTGTCTTCTTGGCTCTGGATTGGGCATTAGGGTTTCTGGAGTGTATTGCACTTCATTCATTTTATTTCTATTCATCACAGGGGAATTTCATTCCTATGAACATTTCTGTGCTTGTGGGGATGCACACAACATAACCAAGATTCTGAATGGCATTCCAGATTGCAGTGTTTTCAATCGGTATCTGACCCAGACGAAGCTTGTCGATGAGATAAATAGTAGGATGACCATCACAGTCCTGGCGCTGAACAATGATGCCATGTCGGCCATCACCAGCAAGAATCTAGGTCTGCCAGCCATCAAGAACGTTGTTAGTTAAAATGTTCTGTTGGACTACTTTGATCCCCACAAGTTGCTTGATATCAACAATGGGTTGGTACTTTCGACTACATTGCACCAGATGACGGAGAATGCAGAGGGAAATAGTGGGTTTTTGAACATAACCGACATGAAGGGTGACAAAGTGGGATTTGGGGCAATTACCCCTGGTTCCAAGGTGTAGTTGGATTCAACCTGTGAAGTCCTCAAAGGAGGTGCCCTACAATATATACGTTATCAAGATCAGCAAGGCAATTTTGCCCTCTGATCTGGCTGCCCCTGTTAGGATTAAACCACAGACAGAAATAACAATTACATGCAAATATAACCAATATTAGAAAATAATAGATCACACAGAAAAGAACACAAGACACCAAGATTTAATGTGGTTCACCCAATCCCTGGGCTATGTCCATCAAACAGCAAGTCCGATATTATTATGATCCAGTAATTACAACTTGATTACAATCTGTAATCTCTTATAGCTCAATACCACTGCAAAAACCAATTTTCACATCACTACTATGAAACAATTCCCAACACTAAGCCTTTTTATACAAGTATTTTTACCACTTTAGGGTTATAATTAATAATTACATGTCGGCCCAAAATCCCAATAAAATAGGGACCAAAAAAATTATGAAGTATGTACAGTACTTTCTTGATCAGTCACCACAAACTAACAGCCCCTGCTTCTTTTGCGTCCAATCTTAGCATTATAACCAGTATTGGGGTTCTGAATACCTATGAGGATGCCTTTGCCAAGAGGTTATAATTAATAATTACATGTCGGTCCAAAATCCCGATAAAATAGGGCCCAAAATTTTTATTAAGTATATACAGTACTTTCCTGATCAGTCACCACAAACTAACAGCCCCTGCTTCTTCTGCGTCCAATCTTAGCATTACCCAAGTGCTTGACAAGGCTGGATGTAAGATTTTTGTGCAGCTGATAACCAGTACTGGGGTTTTGAATACCAATGAGGATGCCTTTGCCAATGGATTCACTTTGTTTGCCCTCACAAATGAGGCATTCAGTGGGCCCGTAATGTCTAAGTTGAAGAAACTTTCCAGTGCCCAGCAGATTGATGCTATGGAATACCATGCTCTGCCTGAGTATAGTTCCATGGAAACTCTCAAGACATCCAACGGACAGGTCAGCACTCTGGCTACCAGTGGAGCGGTGAAGTATGCATAGTCGATCTCTTCTGCTGGCAATACAGTAACTCTGAGTAGTGGGCTTACCAAGAGTACTGTTACAAATACTCTGAAGGATGATCAGCCCATTGCTTTGTACACCATTAACAAACTTTTTCTGCCCACTAAGATCTTGGGTGTGCCTCCTGCACCTGCTCCTACCCCTGAAATGGCACCTTCTTCTAGTCCCACTCCTGCTGAGGCACTGGCCCATGAAGCCATTCCCCCTTCTGCTCCTCCTGTGCTCTGAGCTTCAGCTTAAAGCATTTCATCACATCAAAGCTCAGATGAGAGGATGAAAGGGTTCATCACATCAATCAGCTCGGAGAGGGATATGGGCTTGAATCCATACACTATTTTAAGGAAGTTGTTATGTCTTTTCAACAAATCTACACGTATGCAACAATACATAGCAATTGAAATTAAATAAAATAAATATGACAAATTCAGACAGAAAATTGAGCACTAATTAGGAAGGATGATAAGCCAAAGTTAGGAGTAAAAGTGAGGCTGAGTGCTACGCAGTAGTACATGGCTGGGGACCATGGGAATGTTAAAAATGAAACCTAACATAGTAGCATCTGTAAGGGGTGCTATAATAGAATTCTGTAAGGGATGCTACTACATAGGAGGCCTTAAAGAATTCATCATGCACTTTGCTCTCAGAACTTTATTAATGAAAACTAATGTAGTAACATCTGCAGTATGAAAGGTCCTCTGCAGCCAATGATCTAAAACTGCTCCTCTAGTGACACTCTCAGTGGGGGAAGTTTCCAAAACTTTTTATTTATTTATTTTGTGTCTCAATAAATCAATATTACCCCACTAAAATTCATATGGGTCGATCAAAACAGAGAACTATCAAATAAATGATTAAAAATTAAATTAAAATTAAAACTGTTTTTTAACCTTAGGTCATCAATTCTGAATATAAAAATTAATTGTGTTGGCAACTGGGAACAGTAGTTCCTTGCCTAAATATAGGTCACCAACAATATTGCAATTCCGGTCCTGGTTCAGGCTCAGTCTGAAAAATATATAAATGTAAAATACATTAACATTAATTTTATAAAGTTTATCTATTAACATAATAATTAAATTTTATTTGGTTTATTAAAATTTAATATACAAATATAATTTATGAAATATAAAAAATATTAATATAAAATATATACATATTAAACACATTAACATGAATATTTATATTAATATTAACATTAAACTTTTAAGATTAATAATTAGTTTATTCATATTATTATATATAAATATGGTTTAATAAAATATAAAATATGATATAGGCAAATAGGGTTCGCCATTGTTCTTTCTAGTGGGAGAAAGGGCACTGCACATGCCAATTGATGTAGACAAAATGTCAGTTGTGTGTTGGAAAGGGGATGCAACAAGAGGTTAAATGTTGTCTATGCATCCAAAATGCAGGCCAAAGGCCTAAAGCAATATCTAACACCATTGTCAAAAGATGTTGGACAAGAAGAGAAGCCACCCAGTGAAAGTGGGCATCGAAACCTATGACAAAGTGAAGAAAGAATGAGAAATTCAATGCAGGTTCTCCCAATTCGTCCAGGACAAATCTATGGCCAAATAACGAGCCTTGGCTACATTGATGGAGAACCAGACCCCAACCTTGAACTCGTACCAAACGGGACTGGAACTTAGGTCCTCTAAGGAGCTTAAAATCAAAAGAATGTCTACTCATAGAGACTGCAATATGATAACTATAAAAACTTTAAAACTTTGAAAAGTTAATAAGACCTCAAAACAACTACGATTAACATATTTTCATCTCAGTATGATAAAGAAAAAAGTAAATATATCACTATAAAAATTTCAAGTAGGAATCTTCAAAGAATATATTATCCAAATTAAGATGCAATCAATCAATAAAAGAGAAACTATTTTTGAATAACAAGTTGACTTAGATGATTGATGGGCAAGTTGTAATATTCATGATGGTTTGGGTTTGCTCTAAGAGAGGGATGTGAAAGAGAGGCAGGAAATGAGGCCTTGCTAGGGTTTCTGGTGTTTTGAAAACGTGCAAAACTTGGATCTGGTGATCAGGAAGACGACGATTGAGAGGTGATGATCCCCTCTCGGTTTGTTGTTTTGTGTTGCACTCAATTTTTGTTTTTCTATATTTGGGAGCAGCCAGTTGGGGAGTTCTTTAGCTTTTCTGGAGCTCCCTTCTCTGTGTTGCAGCAGCTTGATTCTCTGTTTGGGACGAGTCGGGCTTGTCTAGTGGCGCCTGATTCCCTGTCACTTATGCCCTCCCTTCTGTTTTTCGAGGCTTCACCCCTGTTCACAAATGGAGTCTACTGCGATGAGCGGCCTTTTCCTTGTGTGGAGGCTGAGAGCAGGGTTGCGTGGAGGCTCTTGCAATTTGAATAGTAAGTAAATTAAAAACAGATCAGACACCAGATGTGCACAAATCAGAGTCTTTGTGGTGCAGGAGCACCCAATGCATCAATATGGAACAGTGTTACCCGGGTGCGCGCACCCGGGTCAAAACCCCGGCGCACCCGGTGCGGGTGCGTCACGCACCCGAGCACCCCCGCCAACACCTTTTCTGCCGCCACACCCGTCGAGCACTCGGGTGGGATGTGGTGCTCGGGTGCTTCCCAGGTGCGCGGGTGCGCGGGTGCTTCTCGGGTGCTCGCGGGGTGCTCCGAGAAGAGGCCCAAAAAAGTTTTAAAAAATGTGTTTGCAATTTTTTTTGTTATTGTTTTTTAAGTTTGCTTACCCTAATTGGGTGTGGGTCCCATGTGGTCTATTTGAAGGCTTAATAAGACCAATAGATCTCATTTTCATTTCACCATTTTGGAGCAGCAAGGAGCTAAGTGAGAAAGATTGTTTGGAGGAGCTTGTGAGAGATTAGTGGGTGTTTTTGCAAGGGATTGCAAGAGCAAGAGGAGCAAGAAGGTTTGATTTGGCAAGTGTCTCCTCAAGTTCAAGCTTTCAAGGTAGGGTTTTTTAATTTTACTTAGTTTTTTTTGTTTCAAAAATCAATTTATAATTTTTAAATTTAGTATTTAGTATTTAGTTTTACTAAGTTACTTTCAAGTTTCATTCTTGAATCTTGTTGATAGTTGAATCTTGATAGTTCTTAGTTCTATGAGTTTTTATTTTATTATCTATATTAAATTTTAATTTTTTTCATTGTTCTTAAAATAAAAATATCAATATGGCATATGCTGAAACGTCTTTTACTAAATACGTTTCAGCATATGCCATATTGCCATTATTTTATTTTAAGAACAATAAAAAAAATTAAAAATTAATATAGATAAAAATAAAAATTTAAAAAATCTGAATCATAGAACTAAGAACTATCAACTATTAACAAGATTCAAGAATGAAACTTGAAACTTGAAAGTAACTTAGTAAAACGTTTCAGCATATGTAAAGTTTTAAGTTTTAAATTATTTTTACTTGGGCTGAAATGTATCATGATCATTTTTATAATTTTATTTTCATTTTGTGAAATGCAGTTTTATAAATGACTTCTAAATCCGACCAAAGTGCAGAAGACATGGAAATTAATGAGCCAAGTGCATCTGATTATGAGCCTGAACCTGAGCCTGAAGGAAGTGATCATGGGGCTGATGTAGGTGCCTGAGACTCCTTATGTTGCACCAGCGGTGCCTTCTATTGATTGCCCTTCAGCGACTTTGAGGAAGTATGCTAGGGGTCCTTATGACCCAAAGTCCCCTCTTAAACAGTTTGCTACAAAAATTACACGTCCTACACTTTCAGGAGGTGGCACACGCAAATGGAAGTGCAATATATGTGGAGCAGAATGGTTTGGCAGCATTACAAGAGTTAATTCACACCTCCTTTTTTGGAGTGGCTATGGTGTGAACCCATGCATATTCTTGTCATATCCTGAGAATGTCAAATACAGAATTGAAGTGAATAAGTTATGGGGCATTCCTGATGATAGTGAAGTTCCAGTGCCTAGATCTTTGTCTGCTAGGCAACAGGTACAGCATATACAGCAGTTACAGGGGCAGCGAGATACATCTACTCATATCTTGCATCAGAGAGTAGGGACTATGTCACCTACACCATCATTCTCCTCACCTACACACAATTCAAGAGGGGACAGCAGTAGGAGGAAACGGAAAGCAACTACAAGTCGTAGTGATAGTAACCCCATTGCTCATTTATTTAACATGCATGCAAGGGACCGGTTAGATGATGCTGTTGGTGATTTCTTCTTTTCCAATGGCATCTCTACACATGTGGCTCGATCTCCCTATTTTGTGAGGATGATGACCATGGCAGTGAATGAGGGAGAGCCATCATATTTGCCACTAGGTGACCACAAGCTGAAGACTACAGTGTTGGATAGAGCTTATGACAAGGTTGGGATCTTGATGGAGCAAATGAAAGCATGTTAGATGGAGTCAGGTTGCAGCATTATCATGGATGGGTGGACGGACATTAGTCATCGTCCACTCATCAACATTATGGTTACATGCACGGAGGGCCCATACTTTTTGAAGGCAGTTGATTGTTCAGGGCATCGTAAAGATGCTGATTTTCAGTTTCATGTGCTTAGGGAAGCCATTGAGGAGGTTGGACCACAAAATGTGGTCCAAGTTGTGACAGATGCAGCAAATGTGTGCAAAGCTGCAGGGAGGCTTGTTGAGGCAGCTTATAGGCATATTTGGTGGACTCCATGTCGTGTGCATGCCATGAACAATGCACTCAAAGACATGGGAAAAATAGAGTGGATTAGAAAGGTGGTCAATGATGGGAGAGCGGTGCAGATGTTTATCTGCAATCACCATACATCACATGCACTTTTCAAGAGCTTCGCAAAGAAGCAATTCCTAAAACCAATTGAGACCAAGTATGCATCATATTATATTCTCTTGGAGAGAATGATTGAGTTGCAAGAGCCATTGCAACTCATGGTTATTACACAAGAATGGAATCGATGACCGGAGTTTAGAACAGAGCAGGGGAAGAGGGTAAAGGAGACAGTGAAGAGTGATCAGTTTTGGAGTGATGCAAAATACATAGTCTCCATCATTACTCCAGTGTTTCAGGTGATCAGATATGGAGATGCAGATTCACCTAGCCTTGGAGAGGTTTATGAGTGCATTGATTCCATGCTTGGGCAGATGAGGGCTGCTGTGCGTGAGAGAGACCCCACTGTAGCATTCTATATGGAGCACATTGAGCCTATCATTCACCGCAGGTGGGAGAAGTTGAACACTCCTTTGCACATGGCTGCCTATGCATTGAACCCGAAGTGGTACATACCTAGGCCTGGTAGAGTCACACCACTTCGGGATGATGAGGTGAAGAATGGGTTCTTTCGATGCATTGCCAAAATGTATGATACTGAGACTGCTAGTGAGATTCGCACCGAGTGGTCCGAATTTGCTAGTCTTTCAGGTAATCCTTAAATCTTGATTCAGTGCTCTAAACTCTTTATAATTATAAGTTTTTTTAATAATTAATTGTAACTTTACTTATAAGTTATAACTTTATTTAAGTTATTTATAATTTTAATATTATGTTGTAAACTTTAAAACTTGTAACTTGTAGGATACTCGGATATTGCAAAGGTGGATCTCAAAACCATGGCACAAAAGAATCCCATTTTGTGGTGGAAATGTCATGGGTCACAAAAGTTAAAGATCACCTCACTAGCTATTCGACTGCTTTCTCAGGTTTGTAATACTAATAACTAATTCCAGCCCTTTATAATCTTAACTTGAAGAGTTTTACCTTGTTGATTTTAATTTATGATTCATTGATTCAATAATTACTAATCATCGATTTACCATTTATCATTTGTTACAAATTGTATGAACATTTGTTTGTAACTTGTAAGTTGTAACTTTCAACTTTGTTATCTCAGGTGTCTAGCTCCTCAGCTGTAGAGAGGAATTGGTCCACCTATAGCTTCATTCAGTCTCTTAAGAGGAACAGACTTACCTCTAAGAGAGCGGAGAAGCTGGTTGCTGTACATGGTCACTTGCGGCTCAAAGATCGCAAGACACGCGAGTACAAGGAGAGCCCTACAGCAAGATGGGATGTGGAGCCAATGGATCCAGCTCAGATTGATGAGGATGCCGATGCAGAAGCCACTGTAGGGCTAGTTGGTGTTCCTTTAGAGGATCAGGATCTTACCCACGAGGAGTCTAGTAGTTCCAGTGATGAGGACTTCGGCATAGGGGATGATTATAGAGCACTTGAGATGATATCATGATTCCATTCTCATTATTGGCATTTTGTCATTTTGTTGATTATACTCACTTTGATATGGCTATGATACATTATTATTATTTCACTATTTCATGCTATTCGGCTCATTGTCATCATGAGCATCTTTATGATATATGATATTCATAAAATCATATTTGAACAATGAATTTTGAATCTTGCATCTTGAACTAAGTTAATTTGTCAAATGGTCATTAGTAATAGTAATGGTTATGAAATTTCAAATTTCAAGTTTCAAAAATCAAGTTTGAACTTATGGTTTGTGAATCGCATTTTAATTCTCTATTCATTGTAGTCAACCATATTTGGTATGTTAATGTTACATTGTTATATAATATATTGAAGTATCATTTCATAATTAGCATTTTCAATCATATATATTAATAATATTATATATATACTATGCAACCCCCTCTCCCCACTCCCTCTCCTCCCCCCCCCCCCCCGAACCCCCCCTCCCCTCCCTCGCCGCTGCACCCCCGCCGTCCCCAAATTGAGGCTATTTTTTTCCCGCACCCGAAACTCGTCCCAATGTCCCCCCGCACCCCCACGCCGAGGTAACACTGATATGGAACAAGAAGACTTTTTAAAACCATGGAGGAGATTTTGAAGGTGTAAGGGTCAATTGGGGCCTATTAGAGCCAATAATGGCCTTTGGAAGCAATGAGAAAGATGTAATTGTTAATTGTCCTAAAGGTCCTAATAAGGATCCCAAAACTTGATGTAAAATGGGCCAATAGTGCCCCAAAGAGTCAAATATGATGTATAAGGTCAATAGAGATGTAAAATGATCCTAGAAGAATCAAACACCTTGATTTGATAGGCTAGAAGCCAGAAGAAGTCATTTAAAATAAAGTTACAAATTCAAAATTTCGAATTGAAATGGTTAGTTACATTTAGCCTTTTAGGAGGGAATTTAAGTTTTGAGTTTGTTTTTGTGTTTAATGATTTCCAACCAATTGGAGACAGTTTGGGAGGTTGAATTACACCTATTTAAGTATGAACAAGGTGTTGGAAGGTCAAGGAAACAATAATACATGTGACTGTACAGACTGTTCAAGGGTTTTGGCAATAAAATAATACTTCTTGCAAGTTTGGTGATCATTTGAATTTGGTGATTGCTCTAATTGCATAAATTGTTTGATTACATCATTTCTTACATCCTTTAAGTCCTTATATGTGTAGTCAGTAAATAATTGTAAATGAGCCGACGGGTAGGATAGTATGTATTATTTGTTATGTAGCCAACTTGTGCCCGACGGGTTCCTTCGGTGAGTATTTATAACCCCCTTTGGGAAGCATTGTAATCATCAAATATCATCAAGCATAATGTAATGTTCTGGCATAGGCGAATAACGGAAGAAGTTCTGCTATTTCCATCTATTGTCTGTGTGCATCAATCAATTAATCTATGCGGTAAACATTTGGCGCCATTGCCCGATGGACCTGGAAAGGCAAGCAAATGAAGACTAAATGCCGAATCAGTTGAACAAGAATAAGAATAAGTAGAAGGAAAAGGATGAATTACGCGCAGCGCAGGAAAATTTAATTTTGGCACAACAGGCTGAACGCAAACGGAGATTTCAGCAAATTACCAACGGACACAGAAGCACTGAAAAATTGTTGGAAGAGACTCAACAGCGGCTCAATTTGGTGGAAGAAGCAAGGGAAGAGTTTCTGAACCTGTATACGTCGAGGGAAGAGAATCCAAATGGAAGGAGATCGACTCGCACGGCTCGAAGTGCCGAGGGAGCATGAGCGTGGAGTGAACTCTTCGTCCGAGATATACTTCCGGAACAGACAGTTTCAGTTGACGAAAACCCTTCACAAAACAGCACGGGTATCGAAAACAGTGCGGGTGTGGAAAACAACGCAGGTGTGAAAAACAGTGCGGGTATTGAAAATAGCGAGGGTGTGCAGAATAGCACGGGTGTGCAGAACAACGCAGGTGTAGAAAATAGCACAAGTGTGCAGAACAACGCGGGAATGCAAAACAACGCAGGAGTGCAAAACAACACGGGAGTACAAAACAGCATAGGTACACAACAAAACCCACAACATCTAGTAATAATGGCAGGACCAAAAGAAAAGTTGCCTAAATTTGATGGTGAAGGAACTCCCAATCTAATCCGACATTATAAAACATGTGAAACAATCTGGAGGGCGAATGGCATAACAGATACAAACGAATGGATCCAACAGTTTCCCACTACCCTACGAGGTGTTGCGATTGATTGGTTTACTGAGATAGATCTACAAAAGTTAAACAGTTGAGATAATATTAAGAAGGAATTTATTGTAGAATTTCAAATATTGCGCGACGATAATGAGATTGTAGTAGAGATATTCAATAAAAAGCAAGGGAAGAATAAAACAGTCAGAGTCTTCGCCAAGAAGTTGAAAGACCTGATCAATAAGATGGAAAATAAGCTGGTTGATGGGCTACAAAAGAGATGGTTCATTGAAGGCCTTCACCCGAAGCTGCGAAAGAGGATGAAGATCATGCCACCATCGACATATATTGAAGCGTACAATCGGGCAATGAACCTCGAAAGTGAGCAGAAGAGAAAGAAGAAGAAGAAGAGCAACTCATCTGATTCAGATGACGACGCATCTTCAGGAGAAGATAGCAGCGATGATGAGGGCAGCAGCAAGAAGGTCCGTGCCCTCCAGAAGGACATGATTCGGATGATGAAGGAGTTCACGGACATGAACAAGGAGACTAAGGGCAATGAGCTATGGTGCACGGAGTGCAAGAAAGAAGGCCATACGAAGGGATCCTGCCTGAAAGATCAATTTTGTGAGATTTGCCAGATTCTGGGACACTCGATAAAGGAATGCCCTTTCAACCTGAAATCAAGAGCAACACAGCAAGTGTTCCTCATGCAAGAAGCGTCCGCGTCAGGAGGGAGCGGGAACACCAGTACGGAAGGTGCCACAACAGGCGGATACAGAAACAACCGGCACGATAAAAAAAACAACAACAATACCGACAACAACAATAATGGCGAGAGGAGTCGAATTCAATATGATGCAAATGGCCAGCCAATAGTTCAATGTTGCGCATGCAACTTGTGGGGTCACTTTGTGATGGAGACACACCCCAAGAACAGAATAGACACAACTGAAAGGGGAAAATTATATTAACTGAGAAAATAAGCTAGTACAAATAGTACAGAGAAAATAAACTTCAAAACATGCCCTAAGGGCTTACAATAGCATAAATCTGGAGATAATTTCTCCTTTCAGTACCCCCTCAAACTCCACTCCGAACTGCCTTTTACAATGCCAGAAATCTCCTTAAATAGACCCCGGAGGGTTAAGGACTAGGAGTACATTCTAGAAAGTGCTAGTAGGCATCCACCGACCAAATAGAAGGTTCCAGAAGCTGCATTAGAAGTCGGTGCAAATCTAGAAGAATCCAGAAATGGTAACCGAACTTCCGAGAGGCATAACTTTTGAACCGTAGCTTCGATTGACGAACCGTTTACATTTTCGGAAAGCTCTCGAAGCGCTCTATAGCCCTATGGACCAGCTTCGCTCGTCCCCCATTTTTCGGCCCTTTTCGAGATCATTTAATGCCCCTAACCTAACTTTGAAGCATTCTTAGGAGGTCTCCAAAACCCGAAAAACTGCAATAACTTTCAAACCGTGGGGCCTTTTGACCTGATTCTTTTTTTGGAATGCTCTAAATCACAATTACATTCATCTGGCCAATTCACACCTTCTAGGTCACCAAAATGATGGCCAAATTGCATGCTCCTATTTTTTCGGGATTTTCTAGCACACTGATAGTTGAACTGTGAGAGTTAGAACCTTTATTTGACCCAAATGGGTGTCGAAAAATGAAAACACATGAAACAGAAACTAAGTCTAAGTACATTTTTTGGGTGACACAGGATTGCCCTTATACCTCTAGATGCTCCTGCATCAGACACCTAGGGTAGATTGAAAAGTGACCCTGTCACTTTATGAATGGTAGAGGAAATCCCAAATGGGAAACCTCAGCTGCTGAAATCCAAGTTGAATCCTCGATCGGTCGTCCTTTTCATTTGACCAAATACTCTTCATACTGCCTGTTTCTGGTACTCCTACCCACACGATGATCTAGAATGTCTTCTATCTCCTTCTTAGAAGCAGGAATTGGACATGGCTCTAACACCAGCTCCTCATCTGCACCATCATCATGATACTCTGTTAAATCTGCAATGTTGAAAATGGGAGAAATGTGAATACCATCTGGCAGCTCCACCTCATATGCATTTCCTAAGTCATGTTTCTTCAAAACTTTGCAGGGGCCAAATTTTTTCATTTTCAGCTTGTTGTAAGTACCGACTGGAAATCTTTCTTTTCGTAAGTGCACCATGACTAGATCCCCTACTTGGAATTCCTTATGTCTTCTCCTTTGATTAGCCCTAGCTTTATACTCTTGATTCATCTTGGTAATGTGTGCCTGAACCTCCTCATGTAGATGCTTGATATGTTCAGCAAATTCTTCCGCTTCAGCACTTGTCGTCTCCCCTTGCTCTATCTTCTTTAATTCTGCTGCAGTCCTTGGGCTATTCCCATATACAATTTGGAATGGTGATTTTCCAGTACTCCTATTTATAGAGTTATTGTAAGCAAACTCTGCTTGTGGTAGAATCAAATCCCATCCCTTGGGCTTATCCCCAACTAAACATCTCAGCAAATTGCCCAGACTTCTGTTTACCACTTCTGTTTGGCCATCAGTTTGTGGGTGATGCATGGAACTGAATTTCAAGTCTGTTCTCAACTTTTTCCACAATGTCCTCAAGAAATACCCCACAAATTTAGTATCTCTGTTAGAAACTATGCTCCTTGGAAGACCATGTAGTCTTACCACCTCTTTGAAAAACAAGTCTGCAATATGGACAGCATCATGAGTTTTGTGACATGGAATGAAATGTGCCATTTTGGAGAACCTATCAACCACCACGAATACTGAGTCATTACCCCTTTGTGTCCTTGGCAATCCAAGAACAAAATCCATACTTATGTCCTCCCATGGCCTTGATGGAACAGGCAATGGCTGATATAGGCCAGTATTGTGACTAAACCCCTTGGCAACTTGACAAACCTAGCAACTCTGTACAAACTTCTTCACATCCTGTGAAATTTGAGGCCAAAAATAATGTTCTCTAAGAATGGCAATGGTCTTATCTCGACCAAAATGTCCTGCCATCCCTCCACTATGTTTCTTCTTAATCAGATTTTCCCTCATGGAACTCCTTGGAATGCACAATTGACTACCCTTGAACAACATGCCATCCTGAATCAAATAATCTAACCACTTGGTTCTATCTACAGCAACAGGCTCTTTACAAGGTTTCCATGCTTCAGCAAAATCAGGATCCTCGGGGTACAAATTCTTGAGTTCATCAAACCCAACTACTTCAACCTGCATTACTGTAAGTAACAACTGTCTCCTACTTAGTGCATCTGCAACCCTGTTAGATTTTCCACTTCTATGCTTCAACACAAATGTATAGCTCTGCAAGAACTCTACCCACTTCATATGCCTCTAATTCAATTTACCTTGGCTATTTAGGTACTGTAATGCCTGATGATCAGTATACAAAACAAATTCCTTTGGCAATAAATAACGCCTACGTTTCTTTAAGGCCTGAACTATTGCATAAAACTCTTGATCATAAACAGAATACTTCTTCTTTGCATCATTCAATTTTTCACTAAAATATGCAATAGGCTTAATACAGCCCCAATAGCGCTGCCATTGGCATCACAATCCACCTGGAAAACCTTTCTAAAATCTGGAAGTGCCAACACAGGCTGTTTTGTCACCTTCTTCTTCAGCAATTCAAAACTTCTCGCAGCTGCTGCAGTCCATTTGAACTCTTTTCTATCCCCTCTTATTGTATCAGTTAGGGGTGCACATATGCCACTGAAATTCTTAATAAACTTCCTGTAAAAACTAACCAGACCATGAAATGATCTTACCTCAGTAGCAGGCCTTGGAGTAGGCCATTCCAAGATGGCTTTTACCTTCTCTGGATCCATTTTGAGACCTTCAGGTGATATAACAAACCCCAAATAGACTAACTCCCTTTTTGCAAAGATACACTTCTTCAGATTAATTAACAGTTTCTCTTCCCTTAGCCTTTCAAGGACACTACGAATATGCAGTAAATGTTCTTCCAAAGTCTTGCTGAAAATTAAAATATCATCCAAATAGACAATAACAAATTTTTCCAAGAACTTTTTAAGTACCTCATTCATGAGCCGCATGAAGGTGCTTGGGTCGTTCGTCAATCCAAAGGACATGACTAACCACTCATAAAGACCCTCCTTGGTTTTGAAGGCTGTTTTCCACTCGTCTCCTTCTCGAATCCGTATCTGGTGATAACCACTCTTCAGATCTATCTTTGTGAAGTACTGAGCTCCACTCAAGCAGTCCATAAGATCATCCATCCTTGGCAAAGGAAACCGGTACTTGATGGTTATCCTATTTATAGCTCGAGAATCTGTACACATCCTCCACTCTCCATCCTTCTTTGGTGCGAGTAGTGCAGGTACTGCACATGGACTCAGGCTCTCTCGAATCAAGCCCTTCCTCAACAGCTCCTGAACCTGTCTATTTAGCTTCTCTATCTCAGTAGGAGTCATCCTGTGAGCAGCCTTGTTAGGCAAACTAGCTCCTGGAATCAGATCTTTCCTTGTCCACGTCCTCTACCTCTTCCTCTTTGATTTCCAAAGTCTTCATCATGAGAGCGGTTGAAACCCTCATTCCTCTGGTTCCTGCTAGTACCCACATCTTCATTTTTCTTTTGGGTTTCATTGCGGCCTCCAGATGATCTACCGCTTCCCCTTCCTCCTTGACCGCGCCCTCTTTGTCTTCCTTCAAACCTTTTATTCAGCTTCTCTTCAACTCGTAGGGCAAACTGGTATGCCTTTTCAACGCTAGTCATTCTTACCAAACTTAATTCCTCCTGGATGCTAGGTCGCAACCCATTGATATAACGAGCAACCTTCTCCTTATTTGCTTCTGCATGCCCCGCTCTAATCAAGAGTCGATAAAATTCCTCTGTATATTCTTGGACTGATCTTCCTGCTTGCTTTAACCCATGCATCTTCTTAAACAAATCAAGCTCGTAGTCCACATGAATGAACTACTTCTTCAATTTGTCCACCATGCGATCTCATCTTGTGATCTTCTCCTTTCCTCTTCTGTTTCTTTCCAATTGAACCTCTTGCCACCAGATTTTGGCATGGCCTTTCATTTTGGCCTTTGCAAACTTAACCCTATCTGGGTCCCTTATATCCTCATACTCAAAGTATTCTTCCAGTTCATTGATCCAATCGATCAACTCATTTGGTTTCAGATTTCCTGAAAATACACCCACTTCAATTGTGGGTCTTTTCCCAAACTTAGTAATGGCCCTAAAAAGCCTTTCCTCTGCATGATTCAGAACTTCCCCGTCAAATTCCCCTTCTGGTTCCATTACTTCTTCTTCAATGTCATCCTCACTGTCGTCACCTGCGGCAACATTTGCTCCTCTACGGAGCTCCTCTTGCAATGCCTGCACCTGCCTTTGGAGGGCTCTAACCTGCTCAGGATTAATAGCTCTGGCCCTTTCGCCACGCTCTCTTCGTGGAGGCATCTTCTAACTCGATCCCACAACCACACAGTCCTGGTGCAAACTGCCTCACAATCGGCACTCTGTCTACACACTCAGGAAAACCTGCTCTGATACCACTTGATGGAGACACAACCCAAGAACAAAATAGACACAACTGAAAGGGGAAAATTATATTAACTGAGAAAATAAGCTAGTACAAATAGTACAGAGAAAATAAACTTCAAAACATGCCCTAAGGGCTTACAATAGCATAAATCTGGAGATAATTTCTCCTTTCAGTACCCCCTCTCAAACTCCACTCCGAACTGCCTTTTACAATGCCAGAAATCTCCTTAAATAGACCCCGGAGGGTTAAGGACTAGGAGTATATTCTAGAAAGTGCTAGTAGGCATCCACCGACCAAATAGAAGGTTCCAGAAGCTGCGTTAGAAGTCGGTGCAAATCTAGAAGAATCCAAAAATGGTAACCGAACTTCCGGGAGGCATAACTTTTGAACCGTAGCTTCGATTGACGAACCGTTTACATTTTCGAAAAGCTCTCGAAGCGCTCTATAACCCTATGGACCAGCTTCGCTCGTCCCCCATTTTTCGGCCCTTTTCAAGGTCATTTAATGCCCCTAACCTGACTTTGAAGCATTCTTAGGAGGTCTCCAAAACTCGAAAAACTGCAATAACTTTCAAACCGTGGGGCCTTTTGACCTGATTCTTTTTCTGGAATGCTCTAAATCACAATTACATTCATTTGGCCAATTCACACCTTCTAGGTCACCAAAATGATGGCCAAATTGCATGCTCCTATTTTTTCGGGATTTTCTAGCACACTGATAGTTGAACTGTGAGAGTTGAAATCTTTATTTGACCCAAATGGGTGTCCAAAAATGAAAACACATGAAACAGAAACTAAGTCTAAGTACATTTTTTGGGTGACACAGGATTGCCCTTATACCTCTGGATGCTCCTGCATCACTTTGCCCGAGAGTGCACAACGGCGAACACACCGAAGTTGCTATGCCGATGGTGTGGACCTAGCGATCATGACGATGCTAAGTGCCCGAAGTCCGAAATAAACTTGATTACTATTGGGATTGATAAGGAAGAAGTTCTGGCAATCACTCCGAAGTAGGCGAGGCTCTACCCTAATTTGACAGAGGAAAAGAAGAGACTGGAGGAAGCACGGACAGAGATCCAGACAGCAACGCAGGTAGAAACGACACACCTGAAGGACACGCCTGGTACCTCCGTACGGAACTATGCACAATAAAACATCGTACGGCAAATATTGCAAGCTGAGGTACCTGTCAAGATAAATGACCTATTACTCACTATGCCTCAACTCTGTACGGCACTCACGAATATAGTCCCAAATACTAAGCAACCAGTGGAGCAAGAAAAGGAGAAATAGGGGGGCGCAAGTGTAGAAGACTCGATGCTATTAGCTCTTTCATCCGGACGCTATTTGGCGGTTGTCGAAATGGGCATTCTTGGGACTGTGCTAACAAACACGATTGTGGACGGAGGATCTGGTGTCAATGTGCTGCCAGAGGATACCTGGAAAAAGTTAGGACAGCCGAAATTGTGGCCACCTACTTTCCAGTTGCTAACAGCCACTCAACATGGAATCAAGCCATTGGGAGTACTCACAGCCCAACCAGTGACGATTGGAACACAACCGTTCCTATTGGACTTTGTCGTGATCCCACTAAAGCGGAAAGGATACCATGCTATTCTGGGTCGGGGGTGGCTGATAAAAGCCAAGGCAAAGCACAATTGGAAGAAAAATACTTTATCACTTGAAAGCAAAGGTCGGAAGTATGTCATCAATCTACACACTCAAATGGTTGGCGAAGAAGCTCTATCGTCAAATTCTGAAGGAGAAGAGGATGAGAGGAGGCAGAGTAAGGAACCAGATTAGCAGGGAGTCCTACGATTGGAAGGAGATGACGATTTGGATTCAGTAAATGGTCTTTACCATTGGCAGATAGAGGACTATGAACTGTTTCAGAGTTGCAACGTACTGATGATAGAAGGACACAGTGCTGATGAATTTCCAAAGGAATTCACCAAGATGAAGGAAGGAGATGCGCCATTGGATGTGACACCCGCACATAAGTTCACTGAAGGGGAACCCATCAAATATAATGAAGCCACGCTACAAACCATGAATTTAGGAGATGAAGCCGAACCACGGAACATATTGGTGGGAGATAACTAGGACCCAGTACTAAAGGCAACAGCATTTAGGATATTTTTGGAGTATAATGATGTGTTTGCATGGACATACAAGGACCTGAAAGGAGTACCCCCAGAACTATGTGTGCACCACATCCTGTTGATCGAAGGCGCTGTACCTGTACGGCAGCGGCCCTACAGGATGAACAAGAACTATGCGGCACGGGTTACGGAAGAAATCAACCGGATGCTGGAGGCCGGCATTATCTTCAAGGTGCAGACCAACGAATGGGTGTCCCTGATAGTAATCTCACTAAAGAAGGATACCACTCAGATCCGGATATGCGTTGATTTCAGATGCTTGAATGTAATCACCATCAAGGATCCATTCCCAATCCCATTCACAGACAGCATCCTGGAGGAGGTAGTGGGACACAAGATCTACTCATTTATGGATGGTTTTTCCATAGTCTGTGTGTAATGTTCCTTTTTTAGCATTCATAGCATGTTGTTGTCGTTGGCCTATTTCCCCACTGTCCTGTAGGCTAACCAGGACATTAAAGGGACTTCGAGGCCATTTGGCCTAGATAGTTTTAGTTGCAGGTCTTTCTGATGGGTTTTGAGGCAACTTTGGGCATACTTACTATTTATAGTAAGTCATCTTGGACATGGTCGGACATCCAATGGCAGCAGTATGTCGATGGTAATTGTTTAAAATCGACAAGAAGACTTGTTTAATCATTAATAAGATTTGTTATGCATTGATAAAACTATTTTATAAAGTTAAATTTAAATATTTAACTTTATTAATGCATAGACTATAGTTTGTGGGAAATATTTAAATTAAAACAGTCCCCTTTATTTTATAACACATTGGAGACGTAAGTTACATAAAGGGAGTTATGTTTTATCCCACATTGAGAAAACGAAGGATGGAGCTCTTGTGAGAACACTATAAAAGAAATGAAAGAGCTTCTTTTATGCATACTTGGAAATATCAAAGAAATTGGGAAATTTTCTAGAGATTGTCTCAATAGTTTAAAGGACGAAATCCCTTCAAGCTAGAAATCTTGACGCCATTGAAAGATATGGTCTTGAGATTCAACATGGTAGCAGTTTGAAAAAAGCAGATACGAAAAAGCAGCCCGAAAAAGCGGAACCGAAAAAGCAGGCGGAAAAAGCAATCCGTAAAAGCAGTTCAAAAAGCGGATCCGAAAAAGCAAAACAGAAGGGGCAGCATTGAAGGAAATTATTACAGCCATCTACAACCAGGTTCCTTTGTTAATATTGCTTTTTAGGGTGTTATAAGTTTCAGCTGTAAGTGTGCATTACACCAGCATTATCATTTTGAAATCCATGTAAATGCCAAAAGTCTTGGCCATATTTCATGAGCATTGTATTAGAAAATTTCATTGCAAATTAATAAGATAATAGTTGCTGGTGTCATTTAAGCAATACAATATCATTATTTATCAGCAGGTTAGTTTCCATACCAACTGTTTGTAAAAATGTCAGTTGGCTGTAGGTGTTCATTTCTCATGCTTAGATCACATATATGCACTGAATATTGTCAAAATTAGTAGCACACTCATGTTAGGCCATTGTGTAGTCCATTTGGAGTCTTCTAGCATAAGAATCTCATTAATGCAAATTGAAAAAAAAAAGTCATTTAAAGCCAGTTGAAAAACTATATCAGTCATACGTCCCTTGCATGTGAATTGTTTGATGAAATTCCTTGAGCTTTCATTAGCATTTTTGAAAGCAGATTTGAGGAGGGTTATTACAGTGGTATCAGAGCTTGCTTGCAAAGTGTTTGACAAAATGTCAAACAACTGAAGTATAAAGATTTTTGGTGTTTGAAGGAGTTATAACCTGTTGGGGTTATTACACTGTGATAGATCCAAATAAGGTGAGAGTGATATTGGAGATGCAGCCGTCTACCAATGTAACGGAGGTAAAATCTTTCCTCGGACATATAGGCTATTACAGACGCTTCATCAAAATTTTTGCCAAGGTAGCATATCCGTTGGACAAGTTAACGTGCAAGGGAGAATCATTCCGATGGGAAAAGGATCAAGATGAAGCATTTGAAGGGCTCAAAGTGCGGTTGGCTACGACACCCATCCTGGCGTATCCGAATTGGAGCAAAGAATTTCATGTACATGTCGACGCGTCCAACTATGCAATTGGAGCAACCCTGGCGCAAACAGGTACCCACAAGCTGGATCACTCGATCTACTTTGCCAGTCGACTACTATCAAAAGCTGAACAGAATTACAGTACGACCGAACGGGAAGCTTTGGGGATGGTCTACGTAGTACAAAAATTTCGTCATTACTTGTTGGCAACACCGTTCGTCTTCTATGTCGACCATCAGGTTCTACTGTATATGATCAACAAACCTGTCATTCAAGGAAGGATCAGCCGCTGGTTACTCCTGTTGCAGGAGTTTACCTTCAAGATCATCGTACGGCCAGGGAAGAAACACATAAGCGTAGATCATCTGTCACGTATCAGAACAGGAGAATTGGCAGACGGTGTGAATGATGCCTTTCCCGATACACAGTTGTTTCAGATTGCTGCACTATCGAAGTGGTACACAGGCATCAGTGAGTACTTGTCAATAGGACAATTTCCAAGTAGCATGCCACCGAATGAAAGACGAAAGTTGGTGATACGGAGCCAAACATTTCAGCTAATTAATGAGCTGTTGTATAAAATGGGACCCGATCAGATCTTGAGGCGATGTGTCTTAGAGGAAGAGATCCCACGGGTACTAAAGGAAGCACATGAAGGACTGGCAGGAGGACACATGGGGCCAGACACAACTGCACAGAAGATACTCTTAGCAAGACTATGGTGGCCAACGGTACACAACGATGCCAGGGAGTGGGTCATTGCATGCAATACATGTCAGCAAGTTGGGAAACCTTTGAAGAGAGACTTCATGCCTCTAAATCCCTCTCGTGCTCAGGAGCTCTTTGAATGATGGGGTTTGGACTTCATCGGAGCTTTGAAGACGAGTAGAACCAGAAGGTGTCGTTACGTCGTCGTTGCGACGGAGTACTTGACCAAATGGGTGGAGGCACACGCACTACCAGACAACTTAGCGGTAAGCACAACAAAGTTTATTTATGATCAAATTATTACTAGGTATGGGATCCCATTGCAGTTAACGAGTGATAGAGGACATTTTGTAAACCATGTTATCCGTCTGCTCACCACGGAGTTCAAAATTTATCATTCGTTATCAAGCCCGTACTACCCAAGAGCAAACGGACAGGCCGAGGCTACCAATAAAGTCCTGGTCTCGATTATATACAAATCCTACGCGATTGAAGGCGAGGACTGGGAGGAAAAATTACCCTCCGCCCTTTGGGCTTACCGCACGGCGTATAAAGTTACAATGGGGCACATGTCGTTTCAACTGATGTTCGGACAGGAGACCGTAGTACCAACGGAATTCATGATACCAAGCTTGAGGATTGCACCGGAAAACAAGTTGGGAGACATGGAAAGCTTAAGGGAGCGGCTATACAAATTGAACAGGCTGGAGGAGAAGCGATTATTGGTGCAGTGGACGACTCAGGTAACACAAAACAGGCAAAAGGCATGGCACGATAAGCACTTGAAACTGAATAGGTTTCAACCCGGACAATGGGTGTTGAAGTACGATGGCCGAAATGAGATCAAACTAAGCAAGTTCAAGGTTAAGTGGATCAAGCTGTATCAGATCCGGGAGGTAGGCGACAATGAAGCGATCAAGTTATGGACACTCGATGGACAAGAAGTTCCCGACATAGTCAATAGGTGCAAGTTAAAAATTTATCGCACGCCTTCGCCACCCCGAACTGTGAAGGAGTAATAGTATTGTATCGAAAAAAAAAATTTTAAATTGAAAAAAAATGGAACCGTACGGATTTTTAACCTTGCTCACCGTATGGTTTTTGGAGGATTCATATTATAAAGTCTGAATTTGGTACAAGACCGTACGGATTTTTTTGCACAAGAGCATATGGATTTTTTTTTGCTAGCGTACAAACTTTCTAGTCTCATTGAAGTCGTACGGCTTCCACAACTATATTAACCATACGGATTTCATTGGGTACACATCAATTGCCGTATGGCATTTAGAGATCTCAATACGGATTTTTTTAAACAGTTATTGTACGGATTTTTCAATATAGTGACCGTATGGATTTCATCAGCTAATGTACGGATTTCTATGACGGATTTCTATGGTGAAAGTTACTGTACGACTCTTAAGTCCAGTCACACAGATTCAAGTTGCCGTACGGATTCCAACTTGATTCAATTGCACACCTTGCAGTCTGCCGTACGAGTTCAGAGAGCAACCACAAAATTCGTATGACTCACCATACAGATTTTTGAGGAAAGCCACTATACGGATTTGTTATCCTTCTGATGTACGGTTTTGTTATTTAATTTTTTAACTTCTTCAATGTACGGATTTGCCTTGCAAGATTGGAATACGGCTTTTTGCAACATCCTACTATATGTATTTTAGCACCAACATACAAACTTGAGAGCCATTTCCTTGCTGTATGGATTTTAGTGTACCATTTCAGCAAACGGATTGCAACCTCAGTTGGCCTTGGAGTGTAGGGAAATTACCACCATATTGAATTAAAATATTATTGCCGCACATTGCCATACGGTTCCGTACGTTTGGAGGAAGAAGAGTATAATAACTGACCTACAGGAATATGGAGTCTACAGGCAAACGAAAGTGGAGAAGGCAACTAGAACAGTCTGAAGTTGAGGAGGGCATGAATATGTCATGTGCAAGTAATCAAAATGAAGGCACAAGCAGTAGCAAGCAGAAGCGTAAGCCTACGACACCTATAACAGCGGAAATCACACCACAAACTATAAAATTTGAGGGGTTGAGTGGAATAGACTGCAGAAGATGGTGGCAAGAAACCCCTGATATGCATCCAGTAAAAGCCAGCATCAAAAGAGCACAAATAGAATGGGCTATTCGAATGCCTATTTTTTGCATTCGAGACTATGAAGGGTTCCTCCATGCCATGATTGAGACCTATGGCAAAGCTTCACGAAGGAGCACATTTGAGTATTTAGACAGGTACTTGGTGGTCTCATTCAAGGCAGTTGATTTCACGCAAGTCTTTGGTATTCCAGGGCCACAGGGCAAAAAGGTTCAACCGAAGAAAATTTCTAAGGAGGTAAAGCTATTTTTTATTAGACTGGTATGTGGAGATATGACGGAACCAGAGCAGGTGGCATTGGCTGCGACAACAAAGGGGAGGGGTTTAAAGAAAACAGACATTCAGGAAGGACCATGGCGATGCCTAATGGACTTGGTCAAAAGCAGGCTTACAGGATCACCTAAGACATCCAATACTTCATTTCCACAGGTGTCTACGATGAATGGAATAATGAGTTGAAAGGTGTACGATTGGGCGTCCGTGCTAGCCGAGCGTATGTATGAGTTCATGACCCTCCAGCATAAGACATTCTATATGCCTCACTATGCCACTGGCCTCTTCCTTGATGTGGCTGCACGGATGATTCCAGCAGACGAGTTGGAGGCAAAACTGGGACCACTTGCTCCTGGAAAACCCCCGATCATGCGGTAGAAGCACTTGGATACAACCACGGGGCAGAAAGGCGCTGCAAGACAGAAGAGGCCTCGATTGGACACGGGGGGTGGTGATACGGACAGCGGCCGTCAGGAGACATCTTCGTAGGAGAACAGTGTAGGGGACGAAGAAGGGGAAGAAGATGATGATGAGGAGGTTCAGGTTGTCACAGCTACCCCCTTGTTGTTTTCGCACAGTACAGTGCCTGTTACTCCCTGTTTGGTGCCAGCAGGTCTGCGCATGGCTCACATTCCAGGGTTTGGACAAGCAAGGCGGCTGGTACTGATGACCGGTGCAACCCAGCAGGCAGTCACAATAGCAACACCATGGCAGCACGGAGTAAGACCTTCTCCTATCTGGCCGAGAGTTGGATTTGCCGTAGGGTCTGCTCAGACGATAGCACCCGTCAGCTGAGGGACTTTTTCAGCCCCTATTGAAGCACTTCCGATAGCAGCACCCATGGCACCTGATGTATCTCAGCCAGCAGCCGATGTTGCTATAGCGCAACCAGCAGAAGTTCCTATAGCACAACAAGCAAGAGTTTCCGAGGCACAACCAGCAGGAGTTCAGGAACCTTCAATAGAGAACGTACCGGATAGAGGGGAGGAGATGGCCATGGAGGTAGCCGGTCTTCTAGCACCGGAGTTAGCAAACAGATAGAGTACTTTGGGTGTACACTTGGATGTCGTAGGATATGATGCAATGGTGACGGGTGATGCAGCACTTTTGGCATCACCACAGCGTGATAGAGTCGTATTCGGGAGGTCAATGCTTTTTTGAGCATGCAGTTCCACCGTGCTCCGACTCCTTGGATGACTTATGTACCGACTCCTACACGAGATGATATTTCCGAGGTAGACACTCAGCCACAAGTAGCATAGCCCGTTCCGGATATTGGACCGTCGCATTGTACTGTTGAGTGTATGGCCGACGCCGTGGAGATGGTGATGCAGGGACATTCATCAGCATGGGAGGTAGGAATGAAGGAGGCATTTCTTGCCAACTTCGCAGCTCTAGCCTCATGGGCTCATCAGGTGTTGGATTCCATGGAGACTCAGGCATTGGATTCAATTGTGAAGGAGTTGGAGGGAGTCATCTCATTCGTGCGACTTGGATGCCCAGCTGCCTTCACGGTCTGTTTTGAAGAGCGAGGTTGGCCGGATGTAGAGACTGATGAGATGCTTCAAGACTGGGCCACCATGGCAAGTTTTGGTGTGGACAGCCGTGTTGAGGTTTTGTTCCAAGAGATAGTGAGGTTGCACAAGCAGGCATACTACACTCTTTGGAAGGTGCAGGCGAATCGAGTAGCAGCTGAGAGAGCTTAGGAGGAGTTAGCTGCCAGGTTGGCTTCACAGAGAGCAGCCTGGGAATCCGAGAGGGCGGCCTGGCAATCCAAGAGACAAGCCCTATTAGCAGAGAAGGAGCAATTGGCAGCAGAGAAGGTGCAGACAGCAGCGGACAAGGAGGAGAGGGTAAAGTTGGAGCGATGATGCAGTCCGTGTTGGAGCTTCAGATGGAAGCAAAAGCGGAGCTAAAGGTTCGGAAGGAACAGGTCTACAAGCTTCGGGTTGAGTTGAGCGATCTAAGAGCACGGACCCGTCCCCCTACGTAGCATCTTGGTCATTACTTGCACAATTTTGTTGTATCGTCGTCAGGAGAGGACTTTTTTTTTGGGGGGGATGATGTAGTCAGTAAATAATTGTGAATGAGCCGACGGGTAGGATAGTATGTATTATTTGTTATGTAGCCGACTTGTGCCTGACGAGTTCCTTCGGGAACCTTCTGAAAGGCCCTTCGATAAGTATTTATACCCCCTTCGGGAAGCATTGTAATCATCAAATATCATCGAGCATAATGTAATGTTTTGGCAGAGGCGAATTACGGAAGAAGTTCTGCTATTTCCATCTATTGTCTGTGTGCATCAATCAATTAATCTATGCGGTAAACAGTATGTTTATTAGATCAGTTTGAATCAAAGTTTCCATTGTGTGCTGATTGTGCCATAATGATTTGAGGTTTTCTAACAACAGTTTTGATAGAATCAATTAGAACTTGGTCCATTCTATGAATGAAGGCCTGAAAATCATAGGATGGACTCTTATTAACATGTATTATATATTTCTCACACAAAAATTGCAGAAGAGTTGACTGTTGCAGGGATATCCCATAGTTTGAGTGAAGGAAAGTGCATGGTTTTGGTAGCTACCTTACAGCAGCAGGAGATCTGCCTTAATAAGGTAGTGTTTTAATGATTGGAATAGTCTTATACGATCAAGGAGAAGGTGGGGCCATACATTTGATCACAGAAGTGTTTGGAGGGCATCCAATTAGAAAGATTTTATATGCAATGAACTCATAGAACCAAATTGCTTGATAAATCTCTAATTGCAATCATATTACGACTCTGTACAAAGCCAAAAGGTTTGAGAATAAGTTTCAGGGGTACTTCCTTTGTAAAAGTGGGTTATTTTACCCCTAAAAATAGTGTCAGGTGTGTGGACAACAGGGTATGGTCCAAAACAACAGTATGCAAGCTTTGGATATGTCGTAATACTCTGAAAAGGGTATCCAAAAAGCTGATTCGTTTGCCAAGTGTTTTGGGAAGATTTCAAGAAAACAGCCAAAAACAGAAAATGAAGGCTTAATTGGGCTACTAGGCCTAAAAAGAGGAATTTGGAGTTTGTATGCAAGATAGAGGGCTAGAACCTTTAAACCACTTCAATCAAACCTTGTTAGGTTGGAATAGGTGTTTGGGATCATTGGGAGTCATAGACAAGTGATAATTTGAAGTTTTCCCTTTTATAGCTTTAAAGTGTCATTATTACAAAGCAAGGGAGCATAGGGACATTTGATATTTAATTAACAAATTTGTCCTTAGAGCCTTAAAGCCCCATACCCTTTGCATCAAGTGGTATCAGAGCAGTGAGTAAATCTTTGAGGGAAGAGAAGTTAAGAGTTTGAGAGAGATGGCACCTAAAAAT
Source organism: Cupressus sempervirens (assembly GCA_028749045.1). Classification (NCBI taxonomy): domain Eukaryota; kingdom Viridiplantae; phylum Streptophyta; class Pinopsida; order Cupressales; family Cupressaceae; genus Cupressus; species Cupressus sempervirens. The sequence continues at coordinate 1,038,008,495 of CM053787.1, read as the reverse complement.
CAAATGGCAAGAATGATAGAGGAATTAGAAGAAATCTTGTAAAGGGAGAGAAGGGAATTAGAAGCTGCAAGGGCAAGAGGATAGATGGAATAGAAGGGAGAGGCTTCAACTACTTGCAAGGATAGAGGCCTCAAAAAAAGAAAGAGAAGAACCAAGAAGAGAAGTGGATCAAACTAATGATGAGGAACATGAAGAAAGGAAAGAGCATGAGCAGCCTAGGCATGAAGAGGATGATGTTGAGGAAAGTTGGCTTGTTAGATTGGTCAAAGCAGTACAAGGGACGGGCAGAAGAGGAAGTATGGATCTACCTATATACCAAGGTAGAATGGACAATGAGGAAGTGCTTGGATGGATAGAGGCACTAGAGAATCATTTTGAGTTGGAGGATGTGGATGAAGAGAAGAAGGTGAAGTTGTCTAAGTCAATGCTAAGAATGAATGAATGAATGAAGGATTTTAATGATGTCCACAAGACCATCAGTCTAAGGGACCACAAATCAGAAGCATTAATCCTGATTCTTTTCCAGATCCAACCTCCTGCTATGAATCTTGACAATCAAACCAGCAATCTGTCATATCTTATCATCATCGAACAAACTGTGTAAGCTTATGCCATCCCCTAAGATGACCCTGTATTGGCCCCGAATATCCTCATATGCCTTGCAATCAGTAAGAAAGTGACATTCCATGTCAACCGCCCCTTTTTCGTACAACCTCTAGATCCTCCCTCCCACTCCTCTTTAGGCTTCTCCCATGTACCAGTCTCGCATCTGAGATGTGATTCAGTCCTCAACTGAGCAATTAACATCCTAGCCTTACTATTAATAGCTAACCCCAGATATGCTTGATCCCCATGCCCCCTAGAAGGATTGAAAACTTTAATATAGTGTGTCTTTTTCTGACCCATGTTAAGAGACCACATGACAATTTGAAATCTTCCCATGACAAACTTCTTTATTTCCATGTTGGTGTTAGGACACTCTTGCAACTTGATATTCCACGTGTTCAACCACTTTATGTTTTGTTTCATCCAAGTCTTCTTCCTACGAGCCAAATCCTCTTTCATTGCAATTTTGGGCCAACATTAGCTATCCATGCTATCAAGTTTCCTTAAATAACTTATTAGCTGAGTTATGGCAGCCGCCTCCAATGGGTACATACTAATTTCCGCTAACAGGATTTCATAAGATACAAAGGCTTTGACCTTGATATTAGTAGTGATTAGGTGTTTCTGGATCCTCTCTAGTTGTCTCCACCCACACTTTGTCATGTTGCCCCCCCAAACCTCACAACCATAAAGAACTACTGGAGTGACCAGCAAACCAAATAGAGTTTTCTTGGTCTTCTAGTCCCATAGCTCGGTATTCCTACATCTGTTGTGCAACAGATATAGCATTTTCCATCCCCCCTATATCTTTTTAACTCTACAAGCCTCCCAACGAAGCCTATGGTTGAAGTCAATCCCTAAATATTTGTATTCTTTCACCTTTTCTAATGGGCTGCCTTCAAAACAAAAACCCAAATGATCCTCCTTTCTTTTCAAAGAAAAAATTATGATTTTCCTCTTGGAATTATTCACCTGCATTCCCACTTCCTGACAGAAGTGCTCTAAGGCTTTTAAGTGATCTTTTAATCCCTACGAAATTGTTGATATTAAGATTAGATCATCTGCATAAAGAAGAAGCTTCACCACATAGCCAGCTAATTAAACCCCTTCGCCATCAATTGCATCTAGCTAAATTTTTGGTTTATCAATATATAAGCCAAACAAAGTGGGGGATAATGGGCATCCTTGCTTCACACCAATATCACTCACAACACACTCGAACATTCCCTCTTTAGTTCTAATTTTTTCTCTAACTTCCTTATAAAGTCTATGCACTGCTGCTCTGTACACATTCGGGATGCCTAATTCTTCCATTCTTTTCCATAGCTCGTCTCTAGGCACCATATCTGTAGTAACCCTGTTTGGTTATACCTAACTTAAACAACAACTTCTTCCTACTAACTTATGGCTTTGACATTTCGTCAAACACTTGGTAGGCTTCTTGGATATCACAAAAAATAAAGTTCCAAATTCAAGCTACATAATGCAATCAATGCTCACAAGAAATTAGATGAATGCCATTTCGACATATGATTTTTCCCTATGAATGTCTTGCAAATTAATAATCTTTGGAATGGCAAGGTTTTACATTTAATTTCTAAGTTCATTTAATATGATTTTGCTCTAACAATATGCACAACAATGATTTATTTAACGCCAAGAACCTGATCATATAATGCCAGTCCCTTGCACTACCTTGTGGGATAGTAAAACCACTAGAATAATGAAGTTGCCAGACTGGGATGTCAGTGCAGCTCCCTTCCACTGCCCTAGCCGCCTCTTATTTCAATTTCCAGCCCCAAGAAATAAATCGCACAGGTCTGCAACTGTATTTCAGTTCCCAATTGTTGACCCCAGACAATTCAGATAATTGCCGAACCTCCCAATCAAAATGCAAACACTCAAACAAAACGCAAGTGAAGCATTCGGGCTGCTGGGCCTGTAAACGTGATCCTCGTATCACAAAATTTTGCTCTCAGACAATCCGCCCAGCCTTGAATATGGGTGTTCCCTCTCTGATATGAATTTTTGAATATTAGTGAGTCCATACGTGATCTTAGGGTTAAAACGACAGCATCAAAATTCTCCAAATAGCACCCCAACTTCAATTGCCATCATTGGATGTGCAAACACAATTAACTTCCTTCAGTAAATTGGTCTCCTTAGCCATAGTAGTTACAGTAGGAGAAAAGATCGAATATATTTGCAAATGCAATTCTTAAACCACTTTCAAAATTCAATCTTTCAACAAGACAATAACTCCCAGCCACAAGAAACACAGTTAGGGAGATATAATAAATATTCGGAACCAATCACTATATCTCAGCAGCGAATTGCCCACTCAACTTCAGACCCTTATACCACAGCAAGGGCGAAGAAATCAGAACATAGGAAAAAGCCACAAAGGCAACAAAAGCAAATTAATTTTCAAGCGTGCATTTCCCAATAAAATGAGCTCCAATTTATAATCCTTTGTCGGCCAAAGTTTCCTAAAAAACTTCACTTCAAAACTTGTGGAAGTTTCCCAAAAGAACTCAACACTTGAGACTTTCCAACACACTTTTTAGAAATCTCTTAATGACATTATTATAATAACATAAATATTATTATAATAATGCAACTCAATAATTAATGAATAAATAAGAGCTCATGCAATTATTAACCTTATTTATTGCGGGTGACGACCAACGACCAAAGCCACCCACTTCACTGCCATAAATAGCAACTGCCAAAAATAGCAAGTCCACAACTAGGACCCCCAAAACACCCTGTCAGCTCACAAGGGTCGCTATGATGAGCTAACTCCATCAACTGCATAGACTTGCCAAAAACAAGGACATTACAATCCTCCCTCCTTGAAATTGCTTGCCCTCAAGCAATCCGACATACAAAAACCTCCATCGGGATCCCATAAGAATCAAATGATGTCCCTGTCCTCATTAAACCAATTGAATGCCAATAACACCATCAAACCTAATAACATGACCTGCAACATAGCATCGACTACCTGTGTTGGTGATGTAAAAGTCGGAACATCACTAATAGACAAATCAATAGATCTCAACATACTCTCCATTATACCTACCCAATCATCCTGCAGGCAATCCAGCTTAAGCTCAGACCAACTTTGTACCCGATGCAAATCCTGAACGTGTAAGTCTAATACCAAACTATAAATACTCATCGTAGTATAAACACTATCATCAGTATGATCATCTCCATCGGCATCCTCATGCTATTGTGATGACTCATCCTCAATCATGTCAGTGTAAACCCACATACCACGATTCGCTGCTCCCTTCGGCCTCAACGCACAAATATGACTTTTAGAGAAAGGCCCCTTGTACCAACAGCAAAGCTGAGGCCTCCTTAAATCCTCTCTAGAAATATCATCGGACCTCCCCACTAACTTACCCTTGTCCTCAACAACTGGTGGGGACTAATCGAGCAGAAGAACAAAAGATTGCCAAGCAACCTTGCTTCGAGAAGAGGACTCCAAGTCTTGTGCCTTCCTCATCGCTACCTATAGAGAAAATGAGTCCAAAGACTTCACCCATCCACAAAGTGGCTCAGTCAATCCCTCCATAAATAACATCGCTCGTTTGCGCTCCGAAATATCATAAACCATGACTGAAAGCTCTTGAACTCACTAATGTAGCTCTCCAATCCACCAAACTGCTTTAGTTGAGCCAACTCATGGAAGTACACCTTCGGATCCTTCCTATCAAATCTCTCGATCAGGCGATCCATGAACTTCTAATAGGAAGTGATTTGATCATGTTGCAAAGAAACTAATCCATAGTACCACCAGTCATGGGCAGCTCCATCTAGATGCAGCACTCCAAATCTAATAGCGTCCACCTCTGACATAGGACGCAAAGCCAAATATGTGTCAAGCTTATGAATCCAAACTTGAGTTGTAACTCTCCCAATACCATCAAAGTGCTCCAACATCATCTTACTAGCAACTTGTTGTAACTCAGTGTTGAGCATTGTCTCTGATGGATGGAAACATTGCAAAAACCATCCATTAATAAATGTGATTGCTGTTTGCCCCAAGGGGGCGATGTTTTTGAGGGCGGTTGATTGTGAAGGGCAGGTAAAGGATGCAAATTTTATTGCCAAACTTCTCATTGAATCCATAAAGTCCGTGGGAGTTGACAATGTTGTCCAAGTAATAATAGATAATGCTGAAGTTTGTAAGGCTACAGGTGCTTTGGTAGAAGCACGATATGAGCATATCTTTTGGACACCATGCACTGTCCACTCCTTAAACTTGGTGATGAAAGCAATTGGCACCCAAATTGAATGGATGAAAAAAGTGTACGAGGAGGGTGAGCAGATCCAAATGTTTGTGACAAACCACCATATGTCACAAGCAATTTTCAAAACTTTCTCCCGCTTGGAATTATTGAAGGTAAATTTTAAACTTTATTTAGCTTCATTTATCATTTTAATTTTTGTGTCATACTTTACATAATTTAATACATATTTTTAAATTTTTGTGTTATTATATTAACTTACAATTTGAATTAACATGATAATTGGTTGCTGAAACAAGGTTTGCTTCACACACAATCATCCTTAGACGACTTGTGAGGGTGAAAGAAGCATTGTGTCAAATGGTTATTAGCAACAAATGGGGTGGATGGAAGCAAGCTAATACACAAAAGGCTAAAACTATAAAGGATTTGATCTTGAGTGATGATTTTTGGAATAGGGTGGAATATGCATTAGAACTCACCGAGCCCATCAAGTCTATGCTTTGGTATGCCGACACTGATGAGTCTTGTTTGGGGGACATATATGATGCCATAGACTCCATGCTAGAAAGAATGAAATCAGTAAGTTTAAATTTTTATACAATACTCTATCCTTGTTTATTGAGAGATTTTGATTTTTGATTTTAATTAAGTTATTAACACTACATCAAGAGAACTTACATGTACATCATTTGACATCCCAGGTCATTCAAAGGAGAGAGCAAGATCCTGAGGATACCTTGTACAATAAGGTGAAGAAAATTGTTCTACATCGCTGGAACAAGATGACTACACCTTTACACCTCTTGGCATATGCACTTTCTCCAAGATATTATTGTAGTGAGATACTTCCTATTCCTAGTAGAGTGGCACCATATAGAGATCCTGAAGTTGCTACTGGGTATAAGAGGGCATTTAGCAGGCTCTTTAGTGATCCTGATGTGGCATTGAATGTTAGGAGAGAGTTTGTAGATTTTGTCTCAGGCAAAAATGCAAACCCTAATGCAATCAATGACCAAAGTAGAATGGAAGCCATTGGATGGTGGTACTTACATGGGCAAAGTTACATATACCTCCAACCTCTTGCCATTAATATCTTGTCACAAGTATGTATTTAAGTTTTTTGTCCTTTTCTTATGGCCACTTAGCTTGCCGAATTAGCACTCTTAAATTCCTATTGAATTGTAAAATTACAATTTCTAATTTTTTTAAATTGTGTTGGTTGTCTCTCTAGGTTGCGAGCTCTTCTGCTGCTAAGCGAAATTAGAGTACATACTCCTTTATCCACTCAGTGAAGTGTAACCGATTGGGTTCGAAGAAAGTAGAGGACTTGGTATTTATTCACAACAACTAGCACCTCCTATCACACAAGGATCTAGGATATAAGAAAGGACCAAAGAAGTTGTGGGATGTACTACCCGAGACTTTTGACTTGGATATGACTATCCAAGATATATCTAGAATTGCCTTGCTAGATGTTGAATAGGGGACTCCAAGAAACATTAAAATTTATTAATATGTATGCAGCAATTTAAAGACAGAGCAGAGACAAAGATAAACCATGGTTCATTATAACATATATGCGCTAGGCAGCCAATAGGAGATTATCGTGAATGAAACAAATAGTACTAGATAATATCACATTAAAGATAAAGGATGGCCAAAAAGATTATAGTTTGTATTTAGAGACTTTTTCATAAAAAGTGATTAAAAGAATAAATGACATTTTAAGAAAAATAAGAAATGCCTTTTCATTCTAAAAGGCATGACCTTTAGAATCAAAAGCTATATTGAAAATCAAAATCATTTCACAAAAGTGTGAAAGAGGGAATATAAGAAAGCAAATGGATAATACGAATTAAGAATAAAATTTGAAATATATATATAATGCAGATAAAAAGCATGAAAGAGTAAGCTGTGGAGAAGTGAGAATGTGAAAGTGGACATAGGAAATAAAAGAACGTGAAGAAAATTAAGAACATAAAAATAATTTATGCTGAAGAGTGAAAGTATGTAAAGATATACTTGAAAAATTAGGAAAATGTGTGGAGCAAATTGATAAAGTAAGGAATATAGTTTAATATATATTCAGATTTGTTAAATCTGATATATATATATATATACACACACACACACACACACACGAAAGATTGCTGCTCTATTAAAGACAATATAAAAAGGGGAGATATTTGTAGAAGTGAATGTAGTCTTGATGCAAATATACATATTGACTTGAAGAGAAGAAATTGTGCTAAGAGAGTGTCCATCATCAATTGAAGCAAGCAACAGTATCAAGGTGGGAAATGAAGTTTACTTGCAATAGGTTGGTGCTCACGAAGACAAGCAGAGGAAGTTGGTGCTTCCAGTAGGTCAGTGCCTGCGAAGTGTGGGAGTTGAAGCTTCCAGTGAGTCAGTGCTCATAAACTTAGGGGTTGGGGCCTCTAGTAGGTCATAGCCTACAAAACATTGTAAAAGAACAGTTTATATAAGAAAGCATTTATTTGTCGTGGTTTTCTCCCGCATTGGGTTTCCACGTAAATCATTGTGTCACGGTGTTCACGAGCACAATTGTTTATTTCAGCATTTGACGTTATTGTTTGGATAAATGTTTAAATTGCAAAAGTTGTTATTCTACTAATTCACCCCCCTTCTCAATATAATTGTGTGCTCTTTATTTTGATGGCTGGAAGTAAAACAATTAAACATTTATGTAAAAGTCAAAGTAAATACATCATTCCAATTGCATTTTCCTTTGCTCATCTCTATTAAAAACTAAGAGAGGTAGATCTAGAGGGTCTAATCCTAGAAGTCTGTACTAGGCATGACTATGCATCCTTGCTCAGTATGTCTAACTCGGTCTGTGGCTCATTCTCCATCCTAGATGTAGCTCCACCTCTAGCTTCTCTTGGTACTAGCGATGACTACTCATTCAACTCAATATCATCCAATGTGAAACCAAATCTACATGGTGAATTCAGAACACGGGAACATCATTTGGTAGTAGAGAGTAACCAGAAGTATTGGACTGAGTAGGTATGCTGACTTAGAGAGCAGTTGGCAGCTTCCAAACCACCTCCTTAGGGATGATTCTCCCATTTTATTCTGTGTCATCGTGAGACATTTCCTTCTTTTTCTTTTTTTCTTTTTTTGGGGGAGGCGGGGGGGGTGATGTCTATAAAATTAGATATTATTAATATTAGCTGACCTTGACAGTTGGTAGGCGCAACCCTTGACACTTAGATATGATGTACTAGGGTCCGAGAATAATGATTGTGGTGCAATCATTATGAGTATGTCTGATATATGGTTGTAAACATTTTCTAATATTAATGAAAATTGCTTGATGAGTCCTCTGATACTTTGCATTGAATTACATTTCTTTTTGTTACTATATATTCTCATATGCATTAAACTCTTACCCAAAGGGGCAAACATAGGTTTTGGATGTTTTAGTGAGGGTTAACAATATGAAATTCATCCACACATTCTTATAAGATTGCACCCTCCATCGCATAGTTGATTTGGTGAAGCAAGGACTATTTTAGTTTCACCCCATCAATAGTTTCTTGCATTGTTAAGATTAGCTTAGATTCCTAAAACTCAATTCTTTTTACAGTTTGTTTCATTCGACATGGTCAAAGAGCTCAAATTTCCAAATCATTCACATCTAGAAATTTTATGTCCATTGAATGAATAACATAAGTCCCTATATGGTTATATCAAATCACATTACAAAACTATGTTATATCCAACACAAAGTCGCTAGTTCGCAGTGTGAACCATGGGGTTACCTTATTTGATCACATTATCGACAGATTGTTTAGCATATGATATTTCATTGTTCAAGAGAGGATAGAATACTTGGCATTTTATTCTGCATGTTGAGTGGTTATAAAACTCGCATCAATAGGTAGCACCTATTTGTTGAAACTCATTTTAGATTTACTTTCATTATTTAGATAGTAATTTTTTTCCAAGTTTGAAGTTTCATTATAATTTTGTAACTCTCACTCTCTAACTTTGTCCCAATAAAGCACAACAGATTGGCAACACAAAAGGCAATGGAGTTAAATTAGGTACATTCCAATTTGCATCTTCTTTCATGCAAACAAAATGACTATAAGGAACAATGGGATATAGACTCAAAACAAGATGAGTTGGATGCTTCCACTACCCAAAATTCTTCATTCCTTGATTTATATAGCTAGCATACATTTAGTGAGAGAACCAATCACACTCCTTGTGAAATGTCTATTCTACCAATACAATCTAATGACAATAACTAGAAGGTTGAACTTTGCTAAGACCCGTATAATATTGATTGCTGATATTATTAATTTTAATGTTGAATAATGAAGATCTATCATGAAATTCCAGTTTGTTAAATTGACATCAAAGTAGAACTGTGAATCTTATGGTGGTTTTTGTTCTATTTATCATAAAAAGAGCCTGACCTCAAATCACAGTTTTCTAAACCTAATAAAGCTTAAATTTTCTTCCACAAATGAAACGTGATCCAATATAAGAATCGACAAAGCCACAAAACTAGGTGTTTGTTCAAAGAGCCAATCCATGCACGTAAGTGAAAAGATCAAATATAGACTCCTCTCAGCCTTCCATGACCATGGGAAAGCCTAAAGACATTGGTCCAAGCTATATAAAATCTGAAAACTCTTCATCTAGTGACTACCTTGTATCACAATGAGTTTGCCGCTTTCTGGCAAGTTTGATAGGATCAACAAAGAGTTCGCCACCATCTTGACAACTCACCACTAATGAATACACATTTGCCACTTCACGACTATTTCTGATCTAGTTATTTCAATGGACAAAACTTTTGCATATAAAATTGAAACAAGGAAACTTTTTATTTGTGAAACCACACTATTCTTCACATTGAGTTAACAACACAACTGCATTTATGAAGACATCACTGAGCAGAACCAAACCCGGAAGATTGAGATATATGGAAAAGAATCAAGTTTTCATAGTCAAAAGTAAGAGATGTATACCCTTTCCATGTATTTTATTCCTCACCCTCGCCCTTGACATACACAAAAGACATACTCAACTAGAAGAACAGGCGTATAATAAGTTTGGTAAAAAATGGCCTCCATTTTAATAAGATTAAGAAAATTTAATTTCCATAAAGCTAAATTATTCTCATATGACTAGATAACATTTTAGTTAAACTGCTGGAATTTCTTATCTAGATAGAAATTTACCTATAAATCCCGTAAGTGACTAGCTCATGGTCATGTCGAAGATATTTTTTAATATCATGGGTAAAACTGCTCCGAGCAGTAAGTATACCACTTTTTCTGATAACTTCTCCAGTCACAACCATTACGAGGCCTGTGTAGTTTACCCACCAATGTGTCTTCATCTTTGGTACAAAAATAGTTTCTATTGAATATTCTATCAGCCCACAAATCATAGCAATCACGTAAGGCTTGCTGATAAGTAATGCTGCAGTCAAAGTTAAAAAATGTCAACTGCACATTTTCAAACAAAAATGAAATTCCGAAACGGGAAAAAGAAATATAATTAAATACCACATTTTTGAATTTTTCACCTATGATAGGAATCAAACTTTCAACAGTAAGGCATGTCTGTGTATAATTATTTTCTGCAGATGTTCAGAAAAGAGAATGAAAATAAAATAAAAATTCGAGTGTGAAGAAGGTATTTTCCAAAGCATGTCAAATTATGAAATTTATTTCTGGTTAAACTATGTAATTTTTTTAGTCAGACACATTGACCTAGATTTCATGAGTGGTGGTTCACACAAATCCATCTCAAATGAATGGCCTACTTAGCATCTATTGAATCTAAGCGATGCTTACAGGTGTCAACTATCGGGACTTCCCAGAAGGTCACTCATCCTAGCACTACTCCAACTCACACTTACCACGAAGTTCCCCCAAGGTCAAGCTCACTTAGTTTGCTACAATGTTTCATCATTGTGAGCATTACCTAGATGCAATATGTGCTAAGTAGGCGAATCATCCTCATTAGAGATGGGTTTGTGTGAAAAAATACTAATGACAATGGTTCAATAAATATGACAAATAAAAGAAAATAAATGTCACCAAAATACTTAGATAAATAATGATCACAATGAAGGAATGTGCTACCTAGCACCCTTGTATTTAAACAACCCTTAACCACACACACTGATGATAATCATTCTCATAGCAACCCCGTCTCCGGTAAATAACATTTTCATCGTAATTATCTTACCAACTGCTATACATTAGATTTGTTGAAAGGATTCCAGTTAAGTGGAGTTCATTAACATCATTTAGTTAGACTAAATGAGATGTCCCAGATTCATGACACATGAATAGCTGCACGTAATTTACTAATTGAGGGCTCTATGCAACCTCAGTTCAAGGACATTTTAACAAAAAATGATCCCAGGATTGTTAACTTCTACTAGTCAAGTGTTGGAAAACCTGGGTGGGTTCTCTTTAACAATATATATGGATTTCATCATATTATGACTTAATATTATTAATAATAGACAGCTTCTCAATGAAAATATATCAAGGAAATGTAACATATCTTCCACTTGACTTTGTTGGGATCACGATGGACCACCTTCCCCCCTTCAATTCTCTCTAGACGCCCCCCTCGCCTCCTTCCTTCCCAGCAGGAGCTGAATGAGCATGTCAAGCTTGACATCTATAGACAATATATTATCATGACATGGAGTAAACCTCCTGGGGGGCTTCATTTGAGGATGGCCTTCTATGTTGAGCACTACATAGATAAGGGTTATTGTGTGCCCTTCGTACCTCACTCACCATTGGACTCATGCCCTCCTCATCTCGGCATCTTTTATAGTTGGCTCCCATTGGCTACACATACAGACTGACCACCAAATTGACAAGGAGGATAGAATTTTTTGTACTTGTCCCTTGGAAGAGGTGGAGACAGAGACTCATTTTGTTTTTCATTACCCCATCTAATACAAGATCAAGGGGAGATTCTAATGCTTGTTCAGAAAGTACAAATCCTCTCTTTATTTTTTTGATACACTGATCAGCAGTGTCTTGTCCTTTATATCCAGGAAGCCATGCGGCTTCAAGACCGCGCTCTGCAGCTTCAATTCCCATCAAGACAAACTTCTGACCAGCTAATCACCTCCTTCGCTCTTGGGTCTCCTACACGGGTGGCAAAGCTGTCACTTGGTCATTCTTCAAGGGCCACTAGATCTTTGAGGCCTCGCAAGGGGTACTATTGGCAACATCATCACATCTCTAGTGGTTCTCTCAGATGACCCTCAGTTCTGGACTACTACTCACCTATGAGAAGTATCTAGTCTTTTCTTGTTCTACTCTTTTGCTTTCCTGTTTGCTCTTTCCACAGACATCATTTGGTGCTCCCTTTGTTGGTTGTTGCCTTGGTTGTACGTTTTTCAGTCCCTTAGACCCTTGTGGTCTCTTGTTCAACAGTACTAAATTCATCTTATCTTATCTAAATTGGCTTCATTCTTGGAAACCAAAGGTTTGTTAACTTTGAGGATGCTACTTATTTAATCTACTCTTAAAACAACATAAATGCTAAAAACGATTCAACATTTGAAGATTGTTTTTGAACAAATGTACGGATTAATTAATAGATCTGTTCCTATTCTAAGTTTCAGAGACAAATTGCAGAAAACAAATGTATCCTTCTAGCAAATTAACTCAAATCAGTGGATGCTTACATTAATGAATCCTCGGTATCGAAATCACAGAAATTCTTTTTTAGATCCACGACATACAACTCAAAATTATTGTAATCTGTTTGTTTGATTCTTTCCTTGGAAGAAGGCCATAAACAAAATAAAGTACATAAATACTGCAAAGAAGAATTCAAAATATTCTTTGTATTCATGTAAATTTTTAAGTGTACATCATCTAGACGATTTTGCAATAACAATTCCATTTACATTTATGGTCTGATTTGAAATTGCTATACAGATAGTAACTGTCATCTATAGACTCTAGACTCTAGATATAATATGAGAATTTCCGACCCTAAAGTACAATTAAGAACCCTTTGCATTGGCTTGCGATCCCATTTTAAAACAAAAGGGGGGTGAACATACCTAAAGCCAAAATGCAGATGACAAAAGTGAACATGCCAGCAAGGCATAACCAACCACTAGAATAAACAACAGCACTTCATGCTTGCTGCAGACTATTAAGGTCCTTGAAGATGTTAAAACTGTTTGAACTTGCCTTGATGATGACCTGCTCATACCAGCTTGTTGCGCAATGGACCCAAAACAACAAAACAGCCAAGATGGTGTGCAATTCAAAAGAATATTCCTCCTGATATGTCATCATTGATTAAGATGTGTCATTGGTAACCTGGTAACTCATTAAAATGCAAATAATATTGCATTTCACTTTTCTCCGTTTACATTTATGGAGACGATTTGGTTAACACTGGCCTTGTGATCATATTCCTTACCAGTGACTTGGCTAGTTGACGTAGCGACTGTGACACCAAAATCTAATTCTGATAACCCATCCAAGGCTGCACAAGAGTTATCAAGCAATCTGTCTTCATCTTCATTAATAGAAAGAATCAAGGAGGCAGTAATTTGTGAAAACTCATTTTTCTACTCTGCATGGCTTTTTAATGTCCCATCCTCTTTCCAAAATGATGGCATAGGGGAACCCTCTAGACTTTCAAAATAATTTAATTTTCTGGATGTAAAATCATGCAATTTATTATGATGTATGAACAAACTTTTAGCCAACTTAAAATTACCGCATATGTTCTTTAAATGTGCAAAGAATCTGCATCAAGGCATTATAACTCAAAAAAATGTTGAAAACCTTAATCTTGAGGGCCATATGCTTCTCCCAGCATTTGAACTTAATTTCCACCCCACGATGTTCCACAAATATGCTCCTTAAAGCATGGTAACTTTCCTAGGTTTTATCAACATGTTCCATAATTTTATACAATTTTCTGCTTAGCAGACCTGTAAAAAAGCCAGGCTTTACTTACTTCAATTGTTCTATAGCTTTTCCTCCCTATCTTTAGCTTCTTCCAACTCATTTGCAAGACTCCTTTTTTCTCTTCTGGGTAAAGGGAGTGAGACTGGGGGAAGAGCACTCATTGCAACATTTAATCTTTCATGTAATCCCATATTCCATCTATTGCCTTGTCAAGATCAGCTTGCAACTTTTTAACTGCTGCCTCTATAAACATTACAGAATGTACTGCTAAACTAGCAGCTTGAGTGGCACTTGTGTCTCCCAACCTCTCGACAGTGAGGCTTCTCCACTCAACTGAGTTGAGCTCTAGATGCCCATAGGTTGATCTGTAGCTGGAGAAATTGCCCATATGGGCAAGGCATTTGGGTCAAAATACATATCATTAGCTTGTTCCTCATTGATCAATGAGTCACAACCCTCATGCCTCCTGCAAGTGTCAAATGCAATGACAGATGACACATCCCAAACTGATAAGAGTAGACAGCCACCCTTCCTAACAAATTGTCTGCCTTTCTCCGGAGTCTCTTTCCATATCCTTTTTAACTTTAGCCCAAAAATCTGAGATGGCTTTATCCTTTTTTTCAGGGGTGATTTCTTTGACTTGTTTTCTGATTTGTTCTCTTTAAATCTTAAGGACAAAGTTCCTAAACTCTTTTGTAGACACAAATTGATCATTTGTCATAAACTTATCACTAGCCAATGGTCTCACATCATCTAAGAGCTGATCTGAAGTTTCAAAGCTTAAGAGTTAAAAGTTAAAACCATCATTTCTTCAAGGGGATATTCTATCTCAACCCTGGGAAGAGGGTTTACAATATCCCTTATTTTTGGCAACTGCAATAAATTATCATCGATGAGGGGATAACCAGAGTTGGTGAAGGAAGAGGTGACACTTGATGCAAAGGTGTATCACAAGTTAGGCTATCTAGCCTGATTATTTGTTGCAATGTGGAAGGGGCAGATGTTGATGAGGTCAAAGAACTCCTTGGAAATTTAGGTACATTGGTGAGCAATTGTGTCTTGTTCTAGAACATTACCCTAATTTTATGAACCAGATCTTCAATTTCCATATAGGCACCTACTTTATCTGAGAGGTTTTCCCTCAAACTCTTTTCTTCAGCAACTTGACTTTTTTCCCACATCTCTCTCCTCCTTGCCACCTCAGCCTCAGTACCACAATTTCTTCTTAGGTCCTTAATTGGGCAGAAATCATGTTCACATCCACATGACTTGTTAGCTACTCTAGAATTATGAATGAATCTTTTAAGATCACACATCCTCCCACATCTATTTTCAGCCTGTAAGGTGCCAACTTTGAAGATAGAAGCTCAAAACCTTCTTTTGCAGTGATTTGAGAATAAGAGAATGAGACAGTAAAAGGCAGAAAATAAATCTTCTAAAAATTCCTGAAATAAGTCTTACAAGACTCATTCATTTGCCACATAATCTCTAAAAAAGAAATCCTTTTTGGTATTTTTTTTCGATACATGGTGAGCACTTTCAAATCCATATATCCTAATGGCAGTAACATTTACAAAATAAAACCAATCACCCCAATTGTGATTGACTTGCAGTTATGATTGCAGCTTTTGAAGCCTCAAGAATCTTCTGACTTTCTCCATCCCTGTGACCTGCGACCAAGGTAGGTTTTCTTCATTCATTCCTTGGCTTGTCCTGCAACCTGCGACTAGGCTCACCTGAGAAACTATGACTGTCGCCAACAGCCACAACGACGTGTTGGCTTTCTGGTTTCCTTCTTGAAGAAGAGCTTGGATCTATAAGACTCTGAAGAAGTAGATGAGAATGTACTCCAACATTTGTCAGGCTTAACAAGATTAGCAAAAGACAAAGAATCTTGGATCACCGCTTATATTCTTATCTTCTTCCATTGTTCTTTATCGGCCATTTTTTGTCAACTGTGGCCACAACCTACTAGTGTTACCAGCATTCAAAGGGACCCAACAACCAACTTGTGAAACTGCACTACATGCAAAGATTGTTACCCAAGCATGCTCTTTCAATCATCAAATGATACTCCCACTTCCAAAAGATGCTTCAACGAGAAAGGCATGAACCAATTCTCATCCCTAAACACGTGGACCCAGGAGAACAACATTTATTGAAAAGACTAACCACGGTGGAAAAAATACTCATTACAAGAGTGAACCCACTATTGCGACTCAGAACTTTGAAAGCCAGTACAAATATCGGGGTCACACAATAAGCATTGCAAAGAATATAAAAACATTGCAAAGGTGCTTCCATGTAGAATAGAAGAATTAAATGTACTCGTAGTTTGGAGATTGCATACACAAGGCTATTATTACGACTGTTATGTCAGCGGAAGCCGCATCAAAGATGCATTGCACTACAAGATCAAATATGACCCATACTATAACAATGTTACCATTAATGTTGAATATCTAGCAAAGATCCTGAAACAAGAACAAACATTTCAAGCATGCTTAATAGCATTAAAACAGATGAAGGCATGGTGGCACCAAACAACAAAATAGACTTAATGAAGACCCAAATGAAAACAGTACATCTACACATCATCATTTATGTCTAGACAACAAAAAAGATGTCGTGAGATAGAAATTATTAAGCAAACACTGGAACTTGGTGATAACAGAGACAACATCATTAGTTGTGATGAAAAGATTGTCATTGATGTCAGGATACTTATGTTGGAAGTTTGTCAAATTGATATCAAAAGTTTCAGGATGGTTTTTCATGAAGTAAAGAAGACAGCTATAGATGCAAATAGTAATAAGTTTTATGAAGACAAACCTGTCTATAGTATATACACACAAAAAAAAGATGATCCTTTCTATAAGACATTTTCAGTCAAGTCTGAAGTTTCTACAGCAACCATAATCTATGTGTGGTAACCATGGTGCTCAGTATGACAAAGACAAAAGGTTCAGTGAAAGATATTTGCTTAAGCCCATTGAATTTGGGAAGTTTTCGATAAAAACATTAAAGCATCTTCTGCAATTGAAAGATCTCTGCATCAGACTAACACAAAGTCAAAATATAAACAAGTGCACAGGAGCGAAGTCATTTAAGATGGTATAGTCAGCATCGAGAGTTCTATGTCAGCCACTTTATTAGCCTTGTCAAGTCATACGTTGGTATTAGTCAAAATATAAACAAGTGAACAGGAGTGAAGTCATTTAAGATGGTATAGTCAGCATGGAGAGTTCTATGTCAGCCACTTTATTAGCCTTGTCAAGTCATACGTTGGTATTAATATCAATGAAAATCTGTACTGTAAAAATCTCAGAAGATATGGAAATTTTTGAGTATCATTCCCTGTGAGTTCGTGAAGGAGCCTCAAATTGTATTTAATCGCATATGATGGTGAGGAATGTCAATATATGTGCAAGACAAACAGAGCCCGACATACACCTGTCTATATACATTCAAAATGCAGAGATAGCTTCTTCAGCAATACAATGGCAATTTATAACATCAAGTCTATTAGTTTGATCAGAGTCACAGCATACAAGGATATCGAAGGTAGTAGAGTTTAAAGGAGATTGAAATTCGAGTCAACAGAGTTTCACGGCAATCACAAAATACAATGAAGAGCAGCAGTAAAGAGCAGAAGCAATATATCTTTTAGGCCCCGATAGAATTGAAAATATAATTAACTACAATGGCCAAGTATAGATGACATGAAATGAAAGCAGCAGATGAATTCGAAGGAAGCAGCAATATGAGCCATCACATATAAAAAGACAAAAGATATTTACCAATCAAAATCTCCACATATAATAATTACAAATTTGGGCAGTACTATTTAACGTGGGAATCTTGGTCGCACATAATAGACAAAGGTATTGACAAATATAGTTTGTGTCAAAGAATATGCAGTGATATAGATTCAAAGAGAAGTCCAACATGGATGGACATGTTAATAGCGTTGGAATAAAAACATCGATTCAGGTATCGTTGTTGGTTGTTAAGAAGAGTGACAGAGCAAAGGTCCTTGTATCAAACATGTCTATGGAGCCCGACAGAAGATGTATCTGTACAGAACGGTAGCAAGGTGAAATCCCAGTGGCAGAACATCCGACATTGAAGATTCGCCATATATCTCCGATAAGAGTGTTTCTAATGAAAGCGGGATATGTATCTTCAGTAGAGGTGGATAAAGCAAACAGAGCCACACATCATAAAATAACGTGAGTATGAAAAGAAAAAATTCGTCTCAAATTCATATTGAAAGGAGACACCACGAAAGTATCCAGACACAAAGAATATAATGATGCCCTCAAACAAACATTGAAGTTGTAATATAAATTATAAAAGTGGTACCTGCAGAGGAATTAATATCGTGAGTTTCTAGATGAAGCATATTTCACCAAAACATTGTGATGAGTACTATGATTATAAAATGTATATTACAAGCTCTTAATTTAGTTTGTTTAAAATAAATAAAGGGAGGAGAGGTGACTCCTGAAAGATAACAACATCAAATATAAGTAAGAGATTATTTCATTTATGAAAAGTGTGTCAGCAGATTGAATAAGAAGAAGTAAGTGCCTAAAGAAAGAAATATATATTCAGATTTTTAATCTGATATATTTATCAGAATACTAAGGGAGTAAGAGGGATATAAAAGAAGACATATTTTTGCAGAGTTAATGGCTGACAAAAGGGGGAGTATAT
Organism: Cupressus sempervirens; assembly: GCA_028749045.1. Lineage (NCBI taxonomy): Eukaryota > Viridiplantae > Streptophyta > Pinopsida > Cupressales > Cupressaceae > Cupressus > Cupressus sempervirens. Next base: position 1,037,989,945 of record CM053787.1, on the reverse strand, counting down.
TTTCAGAATTAAGAAACAAATTATATCCATCAATAGGTTGAGTAAGCAACCATATAAAAGGTGGAGTCTCAGATTTAACATCAGAAGTGGGAGTAGGTGCTTCCAGTGGGTTGAAGCGTATGAACTGTGGGAGTTGTAGCTTCCAGCGGGTTGGTGCTCGTAAAATCGAGGTTGGAGTCTCTTGTAGGTTAGAGCCTACAAACATATTGTAAAAAGATTCAAAGTTATAGAAGAGCAATTATTTGCCATGGTTTTCTCCCACGTTGGGTTTCCACGTAATATTCTGTTATTGTGTTGAACTGCATAATTGTTGATTTCTATATCTAAAATAATGTTTTGAATAAAAGTTTTAAAATTGGCAAAAATCATTAATATACTGATTCAATCCCCCTCTCTGTATATTTGTGTGCTCTTCAAGTTGGTCTCAAATTGACTCTTCTTCAGTAAACGAATACACCACTGGGGGTTTACTCAATATGGCATTTCCCAATCTCTTCCAAATGGATCTACACAACACATGAAACCACCACTTAAAGAAGTGCAAATCCATGAGTTTGCTCTACATTTAATGAGGTTTGACAACCACAAGTTTAGAAGGCATCCCTACTTTTGAATTTCATCTTCGATCTCATGGTGAGGCATCATAGCCAAGCACCTCCAGTTATATTCATAAAGAGAAATCTGGAATAAAACATACCAGCCACCATCGAAAGTCTGTACACACCTCCCAAATCTACCAGATAAACAACTTGCTAAGGAGCTCCTGCACTTTGGATCTTTAATCCATGGTACAGGACCATATTGAAACAAGTGTCATTCAAATGAACGAAACTGATCAACCAAATAGGATCACTCACTCTATTCTTCACACTAACTACAACAAACACAAAGTAGCCAGATTTACATCAATAACTCTCAAATGACACCACCATCTAAATGTTATCAAACAAAAAAATGTTTGGAGAGCATAATCAATAACCCTCATACCATAGCATTGTACTTGCACTAGTGGTTTACAGTCTTTTGTGAATAAGTGATCGAAAAACTCCCCAACATAGAAAACTATCGGTATAGATGAGTGTTAACATAGAGGTATTGTGTATGTGCATAGGCTTCTTTGGATCTGAAATGCACCAGAGATGGATAAACTCGTTTGGAGCAATTCTGTAAAACTTGAAAGAGCGCGAAGGTTTTTTGATGTGTATGTCAGCACTTAGAACCCTCATGATGTATCAGGTAAAAACAACATGATGTTTCGATCTCTGCTAGATGATCCATGCTTGCTCAATATAGATGAGATATTCCCTGCAGAACCCACTAATGACTTCGAATAATTAATTAATTGTGTTTATAGACATACAAAATACAGAGAGGGCACATGCTTATGAAAGAAGTAAAAAAGTGTCAACACAAAGCTCCATGGAAAGAAAAAAATAGATCCACCTTGGCATTTGATAATGACGGGAATAGAAAATATGAACCTGCAAGAAATGATGACAGACTTTACATATACAATTGAGAAATGTTGTTGATATGGAGAGCCAACATAGACTAAGAGCCTATTAGCTCACAGGCACTCCTACTCAAATACATTGCCAAGTATGCATCAAAAGTGGAGAGGAAATCTAAAACTTACACTAATATATTAGCAAGAATATATGCATTCCAAGAAGCAAATGGCCCATCTCCTGTAACATATAGAAAGTTCATAACCAAGATTGTATCTCAGCATGACATGGGGGCACAAGAAACATGTCACATGCTTCAAAAACTGCCCCTTGTTTGTAATCGTCCTTTCACATCTTTGAATGTCAGTCAAAAACTGTTTCAGCGAATAACAAAGACAACAGGAGAAAGCTAAATATGTTCTACCTACTTGCAAACCTACATTAAACAACCTTCAGAGCTTGAGACCAACAACAATTCTTGAATCTACAAGATCTTACTCCTCCTTTGCGAGTCATAAACAATACAAGTGGAAAGAGAGACAGGTACAAGCCATTATCAATGTTTACTCAAAGTTATATAGCATTCCATATGAGGACTCCAATCAGTTCAAAATATTTTGTTGGAGCGAGCTATTCTTACATAAATATTTTCGAGATATAGGAAATGACATAGGACTCTCTAAAGATTCAATAATTGCAAATTGGAAGAACATGAATGCAACCAAATATGATGTATGGCATGTCAACCACATCATCCTAAAGAAAGCCACTTTAGATTAACGAGAAGAGGATAGTGTTGGTGAAACAACATGCAATAAATAGTAGGGATGAATGGATGGAAATTGTTTTCACAAATGGGAACCTCAAATAAAATTAACTTAAACGAACTTGATGTTGGGTAGACATGACTTTGAAAAGGGCACCTCAAGTTCAACTAGAGGTTGTTGGTTCAAATGTTGTGGTCACTATAGATACTGTGTTATTGGCTACCAATAAGGGTACTCGTAGGGCAAGTACAGCGCAGGACTTGAGTGCATACTTGAGTCAGAGGTTTAGCATTAGACGAATAGCGCCAACATGTACTATTCTCTAGTCTATGAGAGAAGTATCCTAGGAGATGGATCTAATAGCCCCAAAGGAGAAGTCACCCCACTGGTGCAGTTGAGCTACCACCTCCACCTCCGTCGAGCAGTACTGTTGAGAGGATGTTAGAGGCAATGATGGGCACACAGAAGCGGCCCACATCAAGCTCATTCACAGCCATAAGGGAGGATGTAGAGGCATACTTGGCTGACATGGTGACTCGAGGTTGCCAAGTAGTGACTTCTGCATAGACACGCATATTGGAGACAGTGGTGCAAGAGTTGGAGCAAGTTCTCTCCTTCACGCGAATTGGTTGCCCAACTGCCTTTTCATTATGCTTCGAGGTACAAGGATGGCCAAACACAGAGACTCCAAAGATGCGGCAGGAGTGGACCACTAGAGAGCTGCTTGTCCTGCATTTTGTCACCACAAAATGCAAGTAACAATACGAAACTTTTTCAACTTAGTTTTGCATTTCTCTGAGTTTAGTTCGTTATTTAATTGGTTAGTGTTGATCCACCAATCAGTACCAATTGATATAATGAATCTTTTTACTAAAGGCCTTTGTCAAATCTTTTCCGTTTTGCTTTTTGTCGAGCCTTTGCTTGATTTTTGAGGCCTTCATCGTCCTTTCTTTACTTTTGGGTTTGTGTTTGTTAGTTTATAATCCTTTGGTCTTGCTCAAGTCATGACTTTCGGTTTTCCCTTCGATTCGGTCTAACCTAGAGCTCAATCGAAGTTGTCAATCAAGAGATATGGCCATTTTAGTGCCTAAAAGTGGACATTTTTTATGCAATAACACGAATTAAAAATATCATGTTATTTCTAATTTGACATTCACTTTTTGAAAAATATAACTTAAATTCACTTTATGTTATGTTTTTAAGTTACTTTATCTTTTAAATTTTCACTTAAAGTAACTATAGTGCACTTTATGTTATATTTTTTAGTTGAGTTACTTTTTTATTTTTCACTTAAGTGACTATTTTAACTATATAATTCAATTTAATTTTTAGCATTTAAATCAAATGCTCTAGTAAATATTACTTTTAAAATGGTATTTACATGTTATATAATTAATAAGATATGTAAATATAATTTATGTCCCACTTAAGTAATATTTTAATGAATTTAAATTGATATGTGCTTATTTAATTTCTTAAAGTCATCAAAAGTGGACATTTTGTATGTCATTACATGTAAAATCCATCAAAAGTGAACTTTTTACATGCCATTGCATATAATTTTCAACTTAAAAGTATTAATATATTAAAAGTGAACCTTTTCCATGTCTTTGCATATTTAAGTCATCAAAAGTGGACATTTTATATGCAATTACATGTAAAATCCATCAAAAGTGGACATCTTACATGTCACTGCATATAAAGTTCATTTTGGTGGACCTTTTTGATGTTATTACATCAAAAGTCTATCATAAGTGGACCTTCTTGATGCTACTACATCAAAAGTGAAGTTTTATGCTTTTACCTCTAAATAGTGCAATGCATTTTAAAACATGCATCCTCCCCCAAAAGGTCCGATTTTGCTTGAGCATATTTTAAAACATGTAATAGCACCCAAAAAGTGTGATTTTCATGAGATGCATATTTTAAAATATGTAAGTGATCCAAAAAGGTCCGATTTTGATCCAAAAACATGTTTTAATATATACAATGACATTCAAAAAGTCATTTTTGAAGAAGCACATGTCTTTGCCTCCCAAGAACCCGATTTTGATCATTGTGAGAGATTTACTTGATGGTTGTTTATCGTACAGGGTAAAAGGATACCTATCGCATGTAGTACAATAAGATATAACACAGAACAGATACTTTATTCATATTCGCAATATGCTCATTACAATGATTCCAATGATGATCATGATCCAAAGTCCCTTCCGAACGGTGTACATATACTTTCCCGAAGGGGTGACTCAACCGTCACGCGCCCATTTAGATACAATTCTACCTGTCAGCTACAATATAGAATTTACCGACAACATCATCTCCCCCAAAAACAACAGTTGTCTCCAGACGACAATACAACAAAACTCAAAATAAACAACTGATTACATCGTATAGATACTAAGCAAAGGGATGCGTCCCTGGTGTAGTGGTCGTTCGTGCCCTTAATTCGTTTAGCTCCGCCGGTAGCCTATAGACTTGCTCCTTCAAAACTTCCAATTCCACTTCCACCTCCATATGAAGTTCCAAAGCTGACTGCATCATCCCAGCAATCTCTCCCAGCTCTTTCTCCTTCTCATCTGCTACTCTCTCTTTCTTTGCTACTATCTATTCTCCACTACCAATTTCTGTAGCTAACTCTATCTGTCTAACAAGGCTACCCTCTCGGATTCCCAGGCTACACTCTCCATGGCTAGCTTGGCAGTTGACTCCTCCCAAGCCCTCTTAGCTGCTACCTCATTTGCCTGGCTCCTCCAAAGGGTGTTATATGCCTCCCTGTATATCTCCACTATCTCCTAAGTCAAGGCCTCTACTCGGCTCTCCATACCAAGACCTCCCGCCGTGGCCTCATTCTGTTGCATCTCTGCAATCTCTACACTCGACTATCCCCGTTCCTCGAAACAGACTGTAAAGGCAGTCAGGCATCCTACTCTCATGAAGGATACTACTCCCTCCAGCTCCTTTACTAGTGAGTCTAAACTCTGAATCTCTGTAGATGCCACAACCTGGTGAGCCCGAGTTGCTAGAGCTACTATCTCAGCGAAGAATGCCTCTCTCATCCCTATCTCTAGCGCTACTAGATGCTCTTGCTGCACACCCATAGCCCTCTCTACTGCTTCTGCCATCCACGCAACAGCACTATGCGGTAGTCCCTCATCCTGTGTCGGCTCCACCTCCTGTGCCTGCAAGGGGTTTTCCTCCATAACTACTTCTCACGTAGGTTTTACTCTAGAATTTACCGACAACAATGGTTTTGCATGAAATTTTTTCCATTAGGGTCCTTTTTGCTTGGCAATAGATTTTCTAACTTCAAAAGTGGATTTATCTTGCTAAAAAACAATTATTTAAACTCCTTCCAAGGGCACATTTTTGGAAAATTCTTCAAATAAATCCATTTCGAGTGATTTAAATCACGTTTTTACAAGGAAAAGAGGAGTGTTGGCATCTTCAATAATTTGCAATACATCTTGGCTCACATTTTTTGCACTTAGAAGCCAAAAACGTTTCCATTTCATGCCTTTTAAGAATCACGTTTTTGCTAAAAAGCCCAGAAAATTGGGGTTTTTATCCACATTTTTGCATTTTGGAGTCACATTTTTGCATTTTGATCCATGTATATACATTTGGGAGAGTCTTTTTGCATTCACAAGTCAAAAATATGCATTTTTAGGCCACATTTTTGAAAAAACGGCCCAGATTTTTGCATTAAAAAGTCATGTTTTTGTTCAAAAAACTCAAAAAAATGCATTTCTAGGCTTTCAGCCCATACCTTTGATCAAGAGGGATTGTTTTTGAGTTTTAAATGCATGATATTGTCTTTGGAGACCATGTATTTGGCACTTTCATGTCAAATTCGACCCTTGTTGCTCATTAATTTTTGTTAAATGCAAGTACCCAAAAAGTCAAAAAGCTATTTGAAAATCCGGATTTGAGGAAGAATTGGTCTTCAAATTCTATGATTCTTGCTATTTTGGCTCTTTAACCTCCAAGTGGACATTTTAAAACTTGCTCATCAATTCATGCTTATCTTGCTATTTCCATGCATATTTTAGCTTGAAATTGCACATTTGTCCATATATATGCCATGAAAAGTGCATTTTACCTTTTAAAATGATAAAAACTCTCATTTTCACACTTTTGGAGTTTCCTCACACTCCAAATTAGAAATTGCATGTTGAAGTGCATTGCATCTTGACAATGAGTCTTTTGCCCAAGGCATGTGTTTGTTTTGTGTTTGCTTTTGTGTTTTGCTTGTTTGCATTTTGGTTTTTTCTCCATTTTGGAAGAGATTGTAAGTTCTTTCCCAAAAACTTGAGCACGTTTCACTTCACTCCACTTTCCATTTCATGTGAAAGCATCATCACATTCCACTTCCATTTTTCATGCCACAACACTTCACATCTCATCTGACAAATGTTGAAGCTTTGACAACAATTTTTCGCAACTCCTGTGCCTATATAAAGGAGTGCCCCCCTGTTGTAAAAATCATCTTTTGTTGTATGCAAGAAAGCTCTTCCACATTTGTGCAAGCATAACTTTGATTGTGTAGTACAAATTTGGAAGAAAAGTGAATAAAAGAAGCAATTGAATTCGAAGCTTTGACTGGAAGCAATTGTGATAGAGCAAATTAGAAGCTTTGACTGTAATTTGTGCCTATTTTCTTGATTCATGTTATTATTGTGTGTTCAATAAAAGAGCATAGTGATTTAAGAAGCAATCCGAGCCGAAGCTTTGGCTGGGAGTGGTTGTGGAAAGATATAGCTAGAAGCTTTGTTTGTATCTTATATTTCTTTCTTAATTCGCAAAATAGTTAAGTTATTCTTACTTTTAGTCATCCTTGTGCCCTAATTCTAAAGCTTTTCCATATAGAAGTACGACGGGACTTAGAGCAAAACCAGTACATTTTCAGCTAGTCTTTGAGTTAGTGAAGGTTTATCGATATCACTATTTCCAGCTCTTGATAGAAGTGTAATTAGAGATTCACCCTGCCCATTATTCGTTCTACGAGTAAGTGGATTCTTTCTTGAAAGATAAGAAGAAAGGATATTGGTAACACCCATTTTATAATATCTCTCGACTTCTTGCTTACCTTGAGTTGATCCAACGAATGGTGAGAAGGGGTAGCCTTCCCTTTAAGGTAGGAGAGACTCTATCTCACACACTGTGGCTGGTCATCCTATTATATGATTAGATTTTTACTCAAAATTGTCGGTTGCAAAATATCCACCAATAGAGCCCGTAGTAGAGAGCCGAGTGGAAAACCTGACGTGGGAAATAGTACAGGTATATCGGGATGCATACTATGCTCTATAGAAGAGTTAGGCAGATTGGGTAGCAGCATAGAAGGCTTGGGAGGAGACATCTACCAGATTAGTGGCAGTAGAAGTCAGCTTGGCCACGCAACAGTTAGCTTGGGAGACAGAGCGGGAAGCACTCATTGCTGAGAGGGAATCAAAGAAGCAACCTTCGTATCTCAGTTAGAGGAAGCAAAGCAAGCCAATAGTCGGCTATAGATGGAGTCGGATTCAAAACAGGTGGAGCTCCAAAACATAGCTAAGATGATGAAGAGGGCCTTAGAAATTCAGATGTAGGCTAAGGTGGATCTGAACACCCGGACCCAGCAGGTGCACGAGTTGCAGGCATAGCTAAACGAGTTACGGGCACAGTCGAAGGCTACCACACCCGCACCACCAAGGACACACACTTCTTCTTCTTAGTCTTGTTTTGATGTACTTAGTTGTCTCTATTTTGTCGCCTGGAGACGAATTTTCTTTTGGGGAGGATATGTTGTCGAAAAAAGTCTAAGCACAACCAACAAGATTAGTTTATGTCCAAAAGGTTGCATGATAGTTGAGTCACCCCTTCGGAATATATATGTACATCGTCCGAATGGAACTATGAATCATCATTGTACTTGTGATTGTATACTCTGCTTATATGAATAGAGTACTATCTTGTTCTATGTTATATTCTAGTCTTTGAATGCAATAAACTATTCGTTTACCCTGTACGGTAAACAATTGGCATATCCCAACATCTACACAAAATTGCAACACAATTCATAAATGCAAAAAAAAGAAGTGCAATAGATAAAAAGATCCTCAACATCTTTTTGCTTTCCTGTTTTGTTCTTTCCATAGACACTGTTTCGTGCTCTCATTGATGGTTGTGGTCTTGTTGTACGCTTTCAGTCCCTTCAACTCATTTGCAATCTCTTGTTGGACATTCATAAAATTATCTTATCTAACTTTGACATTCCAAGCTATGCATTATCAACAAAGCAACATCTAGCACTCACAAAATTACAAACCACAATAAATGTTTGTCCACTAGACCATTGTACATGATCGATTAGGGTATACTAGGTACAAAAAAATCCTAGTTAATTGCTTGCATAGGGAAACATTCTCAACACTAAGGCCTTGCAACAGCAAAAAAAAACTACTCAAATTGGCTCCTACAAGAGTTGTGGCATTCAACATACATGCATTGACTATATGTTTAGTGCTCAGGATTACTATTAAAGAAATGCACCCATTGTAAGGGCAAGCACTGACAACATTCCAGGAGGAATTACAAAATACAAAATATATCCTTCGTGATGAGTTGAGCTTCATTGGGCCAAACCTATTGCTGAAAATTGATAGTAGACTGTGCTCAACATTTCCTCTAAATCAACAACTATGCTTTAGCAAAGTCTCCATAATATTGGTTGTTAATCTTGCCCAGTTACCCCCTCTAATGGGCAAGCTTATATACACATCCCATTCTTTTGTCAAGACATTGGACAATTCATAACAATTGTCACCTTACAAATAATGTTCTGACAATGAGGTGAAAGTACATCACAGGCACAATTTTAACATTTGTTTCATAACATACGAAATGCAAAACCAACACAAGAAGACTGGAAGCTCATGATGAAACATACAGATAAAGGAATTCCATTAAAATGAAAAGGAAGAATTTGACAGCTTGGTGCATCCATTTGCTACCAATGATCTAGTTGACCTAGACAATAAAGAATGTTGAAACTATTGAACTGTCCAATTGCCACAAGTAAAGAGACAAGCACCAGAAGCAGAAAGAAAGATGCAGCTGTTAAAGAACAACTTGAAACAAAAAGTACTACTTTGCAAAGTTCAACGCATCATGCTCTTAACAAACATGTGGACAAAGCAAGGCCCATAAGTGGAGCCCTCGACGAAGTTATTAACAATATCGCCTTGGCTCTAGACCACCTAATGTTATGATGTATGTTGCCACAACAATCAAAAAATAATGATAGGCCATAATACCAATAGTTCTTGTTATTGTATTAGACTTAATTATTATATTTTGTTGAATCACTTGTTCAGGATCAGAATATGATGAAGGATTGAATATGGTGTGAAATGTTTCCAGCACTCTAATATCCTGGAAGTCGATATTCAGAATTTCCCTGCTTTCAATAACTTGAAGACTTAATTATTTCTATGTTCGTTGTATTTAAAAGCAGAGGAGATCGATGGATATATATACGGGCAATATGTAGAGGAGCCACGACTAATAGCCGTGACTCATATTTGAGTCACGTCTATTAGTCGTGGCTATTCATAACTAAGTGCAGTTGATATAATATATGTGCCCCATAACATATGTGAAAACAAATGCAAGCGCTCGATAACATATACCGAGTCTAATATAAACTGACACCTAATAATGATAAGTCAAGTTCATATTTAATACCGATGAACCTCTAATTTAATGTGAATAGATATATAATCATAACTTAAGTCTTTGGTTTATATTTAGAATAACAGCATATATATATATATGTTTATCAAATATCACATATATAAGATGACATAAGTATAATTATAAGAGTTATGAATAACTCTCCAACTAATCTATACATAAACACTCCCTCTTAGATTAGTAGGGTAAACACGTATAAGAGGTCTTTGATCAAAAGACTTCTTTTATCCAATGTCAAATATAAAACATTGTAACACGTGAGAGTTTGGCCTACAAGAATATCAATTTCATGATATTCACCAATCTCTCAAAAGCAATGGCCTATCAGAAACATCAACTTAATGATGATCGCCAAATGCTCACTGTGGTAATGGCCTATCAAAATATCAGGGCATGATATACACCAAGTACCGAAAATATATCTATACGAAAAACTTGTAGATAACCAAATTAATGATATCAACCGCCTTGTTGTTTGATTTACAAGATAAAGCCCTTACATGAAACACTTTCACAAAAATGAATCATGCTACAAGTTATTGTAAGGACGTCACTTTACAACAACTTCTCCTGATACAAGTGAAAACCCTTTTGAAGTCGTCACTTCTTAAGAATTAACACAAGTTTTATTTATAATATATATAATGTACAATAATCAATTTCTCTTAGACATGTCCTCAGATTTTACAATCATACCAAGTTCTTTACGGAAAAATTCCACCTTTGTCTTAGCAAGTGGTTTGGTAAGAATGTCTGCAATTTGATCCTCTGTACTAATATATTCCAGCTTGATTACATCCTTCTCAACCATGTCTCGAACATAATGGTAAGGTATCTCGATATGTTTTGATATGTTATGAAACACAGGATTAAGAGATAGCTTGATGCAGCTCTGGTTGTCACAATAAATAGTAGTAGGTGGAAGTGGCTTCCCAAATAATCCAAATAGAAGTTTCCTCAACCATACAGCTTCTCTTGCTCCCATAGATGCAGCTATGTACTCGGCTTCTGTAGAACTCTGTGCTACTGAAGATTGCTTCTGACTAAACCAAGATATCATTGCTGAGCCCAAAGTAAAACAACATCCTGAAATGCTCTTACAATTCTCTGAATTTCCTGCCCAATCAGAATCTGTGTATCCCTTCAAATTTAATTCAGTTTTAGAGTATTTGAGACCATATCCAATAGTACCACTGAGATATCTGAGAATGTGCCTTGCTGCCACCAAATGGGTTTGTTTAGGTTTGCACATGAACTGACTAAGAACATTTACAGCATAACAAATATCAGGTCTTGTGTTCACCAAATACATTAAAGAACCAATTATCTATCGATATAGAGTAGGATCAACACTTTCAGAATCTTTAGTTGCTTCTTTTAGTTTCAGGAGATTTGTTTCCATAGGAGTTTTCATTGCCTTGCTATCCAACATGCCAAATTTGTTAAGTATATCCAGAGTGTTCTTGCCTTGATTTAGGAAGATCTCTTTTGAATGCTGCCATACTTCAAGTCCTAAGAAATAGTGTAGTATTCCTAGATCTTTCATTTCAAATTCAGATATGAGAGCTTGTTTACATTTTTCAATTAAATGATCTTCTCTTGTAATCAACAGATCATCAACATATAAAACCATAATTAACATATCCCCCTGTATTACTTTGTAATATAAATTTGGATTGCACTATTCTTAGAGAAGTCAAGTTTGGTTAGATGCTGATCTATCTGTTCATACCAAGCTCGGGGAGCTTGTTTCAATCCATCTAAAGCCTTTTTCAATTTGCATACATGAGTTTGTTTATTGTACACTTCAAATCCTTCTGGTTGTTCAAGATAAACTTCCTCTTCTATAACACCATTCAAAAATGCAGTTTTTACATCCATTTGATCAATTTTTCATCCCTTGGATGCAGCAATGGCTAAAACAATTTTGACTGAGGTATATTTGGCTACTGGAGCAAAAGTTTCATCATAGTCTATTTCTTCCTTTTGGGAGAATCCTCTAGCAACAAACCTAGCTTTGTATTTGTCAATACTTTCATCTGCAGCATGTTTTATTTTAAATATCCATTTGGAGGAGACAACTGATTTATTTTTCGGTCTAGGAACAATATCCCAAACATCATTCTTAAGTATAGAGTTATATTCTTCTGTCATGGCATCTTTCCAATGTTGATGTTTTATGGCTTCTTTTACATCAAATGGTTCAGATTTGGAAATTTCACTCATTAATGCAATGTAACTTGAGTATATAGTAGGACATTTCCTCTCCCTAATGAAATCTGAAGGAATGGAATTATTTTCTTCAATTAGCTTTTTGGCCCATAAAGGTCTTTTCCTTTCCTCGGAGGTGTGAGTAATGTCCATAGGTTCAATTTGTTTATCTTCCTCCATTAGAGACCCCCTCTCATTATCAGGGTTTTGTCCTTCTAGAGTTTCTTCTGAATTTGATTCATCTTTAGATCCTTTGTAGGCCAAATCTTCATCAAATATTACATCTCGACTTAGTTCAATATTCCTTTGTCCCGAGATATAGATGCGATATGCTTTTGAGGTTTCACTATAACCTACAAAGATTCCTTTCTTTCCTAAGGGCTCTAATTTGGTTCTCTTTTCTTTAGGAATATGTACATAGACAGGACAACCAAAAATTCTTAGGTGCTTACGATCAGGTTTCTTCCCGGTAAATACTTCTTTAGGAATTTTAAATTCAAGATAAGAGTGGGGACATCTATTTTGAAGGTAAACAGCAATATTTGAAGCTTCACCCCAAAGAAAAGTTTCAAGACTTTGATCATGAAGCATTGCTTTGGCAGAATGAACTATAGATCTATTTTTTTCTCTCAGCTATTACATTTTGTTGCGGATTGTAAGGAACAGAACACTCCCTCTTGATCCCAACAATTTTATAATAGTCTATAAAGATATCAGAAATGTACTCTTTACCATTGTCTGTTCTTAATACTTTTATTTTCTTTCTAGAAAGGTTTTCTACAATGGCTTTAAACTCTTTAAATTTAGAAAGGATTTCCTCAGATTCTTTACTTTTAAGAAAATAGAGCCATGTCTTCCTAGATAAATCATCCACAAATATGATGTAGTATAGAGACCCTCCTAGAGATGGAACTGACATATGACCACATAAGTTTGAATGAATAAGTTCTAGAATTTCTTTGGATTTGGTTTGACTATTATGGAATGTAGTTTTGATATTCTTTCCTAGAGCACAACCTTTACAAGTTCCTTCATGATATGGATTAAGCTTAGATATACCTGTTACCATTTTTCCTATAGAAGATAGTCCTCGAAAATGAAGATGACCTAATCTCCTGTGCCAGATTTCATTTTCTTTGAAGGAATCATGAATTAGAGCTGAATAAGAGACAGAGTTAACTTGATAAAGACATCCATGTCTTGAGCCAATTTTGTATGCATTTTTTATGTTAGAGTTATTAGGCCAAGCTAAGACCTTTCCTTCCATAAATGTAATTCTAAGTCCTTCATCTTCAAGAGCAAAGATAGAAAGCAAGTTTCTTTTTATGCCGGGTACATATAGTACCCTTAGTAAGTTCAACTGTTTTCCCTGATTTCAGATGAATGGTACATGTTCCTATTCCCATTACAGGGTAGCTTGTATCATCTCCAATGGTTACTTCATCAACATAGTCTTCTTGTAGAGAGTCTAACTGCCCTTTAAAACCTGTGATATGTTGAGAGGCTTCACTATCAATTACCCAAGTGCTTGATCTACTTGATGATTCACTGGAGAGTGCTGAATAGAAGGCATTATGTTTAGAATTCCCATTAGAGTTTTGAGTGGTTGCAAATGAAGCTTAAGTCTTAATTCTATCAGGACATCTAGATGTTGGATGTCCAAATTTATCACACCTATAACATTGCATTTTGGAGAAGTTGGTGTGCTTTTTCCTTCCTTTGAATTTTCTTTTCTTCTTATTTACTTGAGTGGATAGAGCATGTACTTCTTCTTTTGAGGAGGAAACATTTTGACCTCGAGCTACTTGCATACACTCTTCTTGTATACAGTCAGCTTTTAGTCTTTCAAATTTAGGTAACTTAGACCGAGAGCATACCCCTTGTCTAAAGGTATCCCATGATGATGGAAGACCTTTTAGAGCCATTATTGTTAACTCCTTTCCATCACATATATGTCCTACAGAAGAAAGTTGATTTCGAAGATCGGTTATTCTCATGAAGTAAGAGAAAATTTTCTCTCCTTTATTCATTTTAATATTTGACATTCTATCCTTTAATGTAATGATCCGAACAGTATTGTTTATCTCAAACATATTTTCAAGAGCATTGTACATCTCATGTGCAGTGTCTAGTTCTGAGATTACAGGAAGTAGATGAGTTTTAACACCGTCCACAATAATTTTCATAGCTTTATTGTTATCACTTTCCCATTTTTCTATTTCATCATTTCCTTTAGGTGACGGGTTAGATTTTTCAATAAACTTATTTAAACCATGTTCTTTAAGTATAAGTTTCAGACGTAGCTTCCAGCCTGCAAAATCTAAATCACCTTCTAGCCTATCTTCAAGTCTCATGCCATTCACCATTTTATTAACAATATCTGATGCTTCTATAACCTAGAAAATTATAGTCTGATATCAGGATACTTCTTTTAAGCCTGCTCTGATACCATGTTATTGTATCAGACTTAATTATTATATTTTGCTGAATCACTTGTTCAAGATCAGAATATGATGAAGGATTGAATATGGTGTGAAATGTTTCCAGCACTCTAATATCCTGGAAGTCGATATTCAGAATTTCCCTGCTTTCAATAACTTGAAGACTTAATTATTTCTGTGTTCATTGTATTTAAAAGCAGAGGAGATCGATGGATATATATACGGGCAGTATATAGAGGAGTCACGACTAATAGCTGTGACTCATATTTGAGTCACGTCTATTAGTCGTGGCTATTCATAACTAAGTGCAGTTGATATAATATATGTGCCCGATAACATATGTGAAAACAAATGCAAGCGCTCGATAACATATACCGAGTCTAATATAAACTGACACCTGATAATGATAAGTCAGGTTTATATTTAATACTGATGAACCTCTAATTTAATGTGAATAGATATATAATCATAACTTAAGTCTTTGGTTTATATTTAGAATAACAGTATATATATATATACGTTTATCAAATATCACATATATAAGATGACATAAGTATAATTATAAGAGTTATGAATAACTCTCCAACTAATCTATACATTAACAGTTCTTGTATCACTGGGCAGTTGAAGGCAAATGCCGCTCAGAATGGTGTGGGCTTTAAACATAGAAAAATCCCAAGGACTGACCCTGTAGAAAGAGACAATCAACATTGGCAAAACTAAAAAGACAAGGGATCACATTCACAGTCATATCTAGAGTGAGGCAACCAATGTTGTCCTTCGAGAGATACTCCAAAATGTAGAACAATTTATACACCATCATAAGGAAAAAGGAGGAAGCTCAATTGCAACAACTCTTCCTGACTTACTGATTGCCCTAGGCTTTTCTAAATTGGAAGGAATCTTAATATTCACTTAAATTTTAAATGAATAAAAAATATTAAACATGTGTGCAAATTGTGGATGCATAGACAGATTAATGTAACTCTTAGAACTTTACAATTATAAAAGATTTTTAATACCTACTGATTTTAGATGTTAGAGAACTTATGTTTATGAAAAATGTCTTACAAATTAATGAAACCATTTTCTTCAATTTGTTCAATCCAATATAGTAATTTACTCATATCTTACTATCGGTGAAACCACTGTACATTGTTGATGCAAATGCTAGTTCTAAACATGTTTGTATCAGAATAAATGGGGCAGTGCAGATCGAGTCATATAGAAGCCACGATTTAGAGCAGATCACAACACCATCTCAATGTCTCCCATAATTTAGGATAAGTGAGGTCCTTTCAAATTTAGTTGATGATTGCCATTGCTCCTCCTAGTTCTCTGAGTAGGGTTTCCCAAGGGTTGGAAAGAAAACTATTAACAAAATAACAAATAGTTTTCATGCTGATTCTGCACTGACTTCAACCTTGTCCTGGAATTGGCCCTATTTATGAGTAATTCAACAATTTCATGAGTTTTGCAAGATTTTGCAGGTTATTGCAAGGATTTTTCCACTTTTTTGCCATTTTTAGGGATGTTAACATGATTTAATAGCAATTTTACATCCAAAATATATTGAAATTCAAGTCCACAAGTGGTCAACATTTTTTAATGAATCAGGATTTGTTCAGGGAAAAAATCAGCTGGCTCCAGGATTCAAGATTAATTGGGTATAGTTGAAATTTTTCGCAGATTATAGTGTTTAAGGTAAAAACAACACATAAATTTAGGTAACTGTTATAAGAACTCCCCTATAATATAGCTAAGCAAATTCCTATAAATTTACATATGAATTGTCGAAGAAACATGAATTGGAAAGATAATATGTTTCTTATGTACAGTTTTCAGTTTACTCTGCCTGAAATCTCAATAAAACCTTCCTTGAATGGATGTGACATTTGCTCAAGCAAAAAGGTGTTGGTAGTGTGCTTGGAACTGTGGTATATCACCAATTAGGATTCAGGTCACGGAAATTTACAAAAAGAAAATTTATAGATATTCAATGTTATGAAAATCATTTCTTTGAAAATGCATTGTTTTCCAAGTTCTCTCATACAAACCCAATGCGTACCAATGCATGGATCTGTACCAAGTTCTATTCAAGAATAAAACATCCCTTAAACTTGCCAATCCTTGTAACATAGAAACATTAACTGAAGGAAGATGACCTTTAGGCATTCCAAAATTTTAGAAGGTTGATGAGATTGAGGAGTGAGCATAAGAAAACTCCTTAACCAGTCATGAAGGGGTAAATAACGCTCTACAGGCATTGATCAAGCATCCCCACTATTTCAATAGTTTTTTTACATAGTACTCATAAATTTGGCAGAATTATTTTCACATAAATCCTAAACTTCACAGTGAAACTCAGAAAACTCGTAAATTTAATTAAGCACTGAGACTGAGTTTAGAAACCTGACAACAGCCACAAGTGAGTATAAGTGAAAGTTGAAACCCTTAGTTGGCAAGGATGAAATACCTAAAAGCCCTATAGAGTTTGTCATGCACAATCACAATTCTTATAGCTAATTGTACACAAAACTTGCAAATTTGACAGGAATTATTTCCTATTCAACCTAAGTTTAAAATAAACCTTAGAAAACTCATAAATTTGATTAGGTACTCAGCAAACTTCAGAAGGTAGACAAGATCGAGAACTGAGGGTCAGCTCACCCCTCAATCAGTAATGAGGAGTTCCATAAATGCCCTACAGGCTGTTTCTGGAGCAAGCTGACAATTTAAATAGCTTTTTAATACAGTGCCCAGAATTTCGATAAAAAAAATTACGTGAAAACTCAATTTTACACCCTTCCTTAAACGAAATTCATAAATATGACGATCAAACATAAGCAAACTCCACACCAATGGATGTAGAGATCTAAAAATACCCTATCCGCAGTCAGTTGAGCATGCTTACAATTTCAACAGCCTATTTTATACAATGCTCACAATTTTGGTTGGAACTTTTTCACATAGAACCTGAAATGTATATAAAACTTAGGAAAAAAACCAAGTAGATATATTTTAATGTTACTCTTAATTTACAATACAGCTGCGAAATGAATAAGAAGGTTTCAGTCTGCTAAATCACTCTTCTAATAAATTTTAATAAACCATACTTTGATCTGAAGTGATGGTATAAAACACCTTACATGAGCTATTTACTCTCGAAGGTCCGTGAATGATGATCGCCAATACGAATTCCGAGATGTGAAAGAAAAGCAGAGCAGAAAAGAATTCGCCTAATTGTACGAAAGCCACTTGGTCTGTTTGTGCCATCGAAAATATTGCAGAGGTGAAAGCATGTAATGCAGGAGACAAAGTTGTTTTGGAAAAGTGAGCTGCTGTAAACTTGTTACGGAAAAAAGCAAGCAAGGGAGAAATTGCTGTCATGGTGAAGATGGGAAAATATAAATGCCAGGGAAAAGTGGGCATCTATCCAAGCACTCTATTGGTGCACTTATTTTAACCAGAGATGCATTTGTCATGTACGATATTTTTTAATTACTAAATTAAAAAATTAAGTATATTACAAATAACTAGAAAAATTATTATTTATTGTTAATGACTATAATATTAAGTTTTACTTATTTAATTATATTTGGTTTTATATAACTAATATATTATTAATATATTATAGTTATTTCATTTTTCATATACATTTTATTATATTATTTATTAGTAACAATATATTATTATCTAATAATTTTATTTACTGTATAATATTATATAAAAATATTATTATTATTATTAAGTTCAAGTAGACTTAAACTAATGCAAGAGCATCCTAGGGTTTTTAACAATCATGCATGTTGGAAGTATTTTGGCTGGGAGTTATGGACTTGGTCGTCAAACAAGGGTGCTCGGTCGCTAAAGGGTATAGTTATGGCCAGGAGCTCGATCATTGAAGGGGCTCGGTTGTTGTTGGAGTTTGACATCTTCTATTGCTCGGCACTCTCTGTGTGCTCGGCATTTATTTTTTGCTCGACATGTGTTGGTTGTTTGGCAATGCTTAGGAGTTTGCTAACACTTGGCAGTATGTTGGTGCCGACTGGAGTTCTTGTAGATTTTCTTGTTTGATTTGGTACATTTAATGCATGTAGTGTGTGTGATTGTGACGTGGATTGATCTAGGAGTTTGTGTGGACCTATTTGGGTCTTGGTTCTCTCTCTTATGTGCATTTAATTTGTGGTGTAAGTCTTTTAAGGCGTTTTGGTATTTAATATCTGTTGGAGGCCGACTTGTGGCTCAAAATATATTTAATGTTAGGATTTAGTTTAATTTGTAATGAACTATGCCGACCTGTGGCTTAGTTGGGTATAAGTAGGGGGGTCTTGTGGAGTCTTTAGGCATTCATTCATTCGGAGGAGTCGATCAAGTGAACTTTGAGAAGGGCTAGTAGCTGAGGCTTGGGAAACAAGGAGATTGCTTGGTAGGCTCACCAACGCAACTCAAGATTTCCTTGGAGGTTTTCTTCTAGAGCGCAAATCTGGACTAGCTAGGATTAAGATAATGAGTTGGATCTTGTTGGATCTTGTAGAATTGTTTTGTATTTGTTGTTGTATTTGGCCCTAACTAGGAAGACCTTACAACTCGACACATTGCATGTAAACAATTATGATTAGGTAACAGATCTTGCATTGTTGTTGTGTTTCCACTATGTGGTTGTTTGCTGGGGGTTAGGACATCTCCTTTGGGGATTCTCTTACCTTGCACTCCATCAGGTGGTATCAAAGTGAAGGTGTTCCTATGTGTGTAAATTGAGCACCAAAGCTGAGGCAGTTTGCACCAGGACTTAGGTGAAGGCTAGAAGAGAAGGTTGATCTGGTGGAGTTGATTGATCTTCTGGATTCATGGATCTATTGCTTTGGGTTTGCGAAAATCTTGAATGATGCCTCCAAGAAGATTGGACCTTAGGGCAATTGATGATCTTAATGATGTTGTAGAAGAAAGGATCTCAGAGAAGGTTAAAGCAGATTTAAGATCTGAAATGGAGGAGGTTAAAGCCATTTTTAGATCTGAGATGGCATTGATGAAGAGTGACATGAATTTTGAAATTATGAGTGCTTTAGGTGGTGTACCTAGGCATGTGGGTACTGAATATGGTTATGAGGAAGGTTTTGAAGACTGAGAAATTGCTGGATCTAGTGGTGAGGACAAAACTGATCGTGTGGAGAGAACTATTGGAATTAGGGTTGGTTAGTTTTCTAGACATGGATCTCAATTGAAGTTGAAGCATAAGATTGAGGTTTCTAATTTCTCAAGTACTTTGGCTCTTGAAGATCTGATTGCTTGGATTGGTGAATTAGAAGACTACTTTGAGCTAGAGGATATTGGAGATCTGCTCAAAGTAAGGCTAGCTCAAAGTAAGGTTGGCACAAACTAAGTTGAAAGGACATGCTGCTCTTTGGTGGAAAGAACTACAAAGAGATATAGAGGAGGAAGGTGAAATGAAGATCATTGGATGGAGATTGTGTTAGAAATATTTAAGATATGATAGGTTACTGAGAGGGGAGGGGTGAATCAGTAACTCAAAAAACTTTAAACAATTTAGCACTTTAACCATATATACTATTCACCATTCATTCATCTAATCTACTACATATATGAGAAATCAAACATCCATAACACATGTACACAGTGATTTGGTAACCAAGAAACCTTCCAAATAGAAAGTAAAATTGGGGTGGGGATGATACCCACAAAACTTCGTTACTGTAGTATGAGGTTGGCCTATTAAGGCTTACATTGACCACTTCTGGTGATCTGCCCTGTTAGGAGCACAAAGGACTGCTAGGTCCACCTTGTTAGAGGATTTTACAAACATACACTGAAGTATGCACTCTGTTAGGAGATTTATACAGAGGCTGTTATGTCTATCATGTTAAAGGATTTACAAAACTGATTTACCTGTTAGAATGAAACAGTGGATCTACTTACAACTTGATTGCTAATTAGATCCTTGAAGTACAAATCACCTCTTGTGACTGATGAATCTTTACTGCTCCTTGTAGACCTTGCTAAATATTTTGCTCTTCTGCTAATTCGCATTTATACTTCTCAAAACATTACATGTCTCTCTTGATAATTGCATACATCTATTGTAAATGATATACATTACATATATACCTATTCCAATAATTACAATTGCAAGGTCGGCCAAAACACAAGTGAACAAAATATTACTGAGTCGGCCAAACAATAGAAAACTCGGGTTCTTCAAGCTGACTTGGTAACCTTCTGATACTCGACGTCCATTGCATTACTCGGCATCATCATGCACTCGGTAGAAGTGAAGGCTCAGTCCATACTAATCACACAACGTAGCTTGGAACTCGGTAACCATTGGAGACTCGGTAGATATAGTATCACTCGATAAAAACTAAATCCTTTGTTTACCTTGCTTTCACTCGGTAAACACTACACTTTCATTACTCGGTAAACACTATGAAGCTCGATGAACACTGTATGCTCAGTAGATACTGCAGGGCTGCACACCCACTCGGTAGCTTCATGAATGCTCGGTATGAATTGCTTGATTGCGCACTCACTCGGTAGCTTCAGGAATGCTCGATATGAACTACTTAAGTGATGAACCTACAAGGTAACCATTGAATGCTCGGTATAATTGTAGACTGAGTGATGAATTCAGTAATCATTCAAAATCGAGTAAGTATTGTCACTAATGACAAATACAATATAATGCCAACAGATTGATGGTGACTAAGTTGAAGGCTAAGTTTGTTATTGTTGATTATGAACTTGAGTTGTTTAAAAGGTTGCAGAATCTGAAGCAGAAGGTATGATTGTGAAAGGTTATACCGAGGAGTTCTACAAGTTGACTATTCGGTCTGGGCATAGAGAGTTGTCAAACGAAAAGGTAGCTCGATACATTAATAGTTTGAGATTCAATATTCAAGATGAGGTTGGCATGTTGAAGATTGATTCAGTTGAGGATGCTTATCAATATGCCTTGAAGGCAAAAGATAAGTTAAAGAGGAAAAGTCAAGGTAATGCTAGAGGGAAGGAGAAGCAAGATAGCTCAGTAAAGGCTAAACCAAGTGCAGAAGATGAACCAAAAATTATAAATCATAAGAGGACATGTGGAGGTGTGTTTAGAGGGAATTGCTTCAGATGTAGTGAAGAAGGGCATAGATCATTTGAATGTCCTTATGGTAGGAGAGTTGTTGTTGTAAATGAGGTTGAAGTCCAAGACAGTCAACCAGAGCAAGGAGAGATTTTGCTAGCTCAACGAGTACTTTTTGGTCAGAGGACAATGGAATCTTGTTGGTTAGAGGACTAGTTTGTTCAGGACTTGTTGCAAGTCTAGTGGTAAAGTTTGCAAGGTGATTGTGGATGGTGGTAGTACTAATAATCTTGTTGCTGAGGAGATGGTTCAAAAACTTGGTTTGAAGAGAATGAGACATCCTTATCCATATAGGATTGGCTAGTTGCAAGGTGGGCATGATTTGGAAGTGAAGGAGCGGTGTCTTACTGATTTCCAGATTGGGCAGTATAAAGATCAAGTGTTGTGTGATATTGTGGACATGATCAATTGTCATGTGTTGCTTGGTAGACCTTGGTAGTATCATTGTAGGGTTATGCATGATTGTGTCAAGAATGTGTTTACAATTGTGAAAGGTAGCAAGAAGCATTCCCTAATTCCTTTGCAGAATGAAGATCTCGATAGAAGGAACTTGAGTATTGGTAGTTGAGTTGAATTGAGGGATTCTGAGAGGGTTAGAGATCAACGTGGAAACCATAGCTATAGCATACCAAGGATGGATGTGAAGAAGCAGAATAAGAACAAGAGAAAGAGTGTACAAGTTGAGGACTTGGAGGATATGTATGTGAAGAACCAATTTGGGATTTATGTGTTGAATCCCAGAAGATGTTCTTCCAGCTATTGAGAATATCTTTTTAAACCTGGGGTGTTTGATCTAGGAGCATCCTAGGGTTTTTAGCAATCCTACATGTTGGAGGTATTTTGGCTAGGAGTTGTGGACTCGGTCACCAAACAGGGGTGTTGGGTCACTAAAGGGTATAGTTGTGCAGAGGAGCTTGGTCATTGAAGGGGCTCAGTCATTGGAGCTCGACATCTTCTATTGCTCAACACTCTCTATGTGCTCGACATGCATTGGTTTCTTGACATGTATTGATTGCTCAAAATGTGTTGGTTGCTCAACAATGCTCGGGAGTTTGTTGACACTCGAAAGTTTGCTGGTGCCGACTGGAGTTCTTGCGAATTTTCTTGTTTGATTTGGTGCATTTAATGCATGTAGCGTGTGATCATAATATGGATCGATCTGGGAGTTTGTCTAGACCTATTTGGGTCTTGGTTGTGTCTCCTATGTGCATTTAATTTGTGTTGTAAACCTTTTAAGGCATTTTGGTATTTAATAACTGTTAGAGGCCAACTTTTGGCTTAACATATATTTAATGTTAGGACTTAATTTAATTTGTAATGAATTGGGCTGACTTGTGGCTTAGTTGGGTATTTGTGGAGTCTTTAGGCATTCATTCATTCAGAGGAGTGGATCAATAATGGTCATCCAACTTGGAGAAAAGGATGAAGTGTAGGAGCAAACTTTGAGAAGGGCTAGTAGCTAAGGCTTGGGAAACAAGGAGATTGCTTGGTAGGTTCACGAGCACAGCTTGATATTTCCTTGGAAGTTTTCTTCCAAAACAAAAATCTAGACTTGCTAGGATTAGGATTATGAGTTGGATCTTGCATAACTGTTTTGTAATTGTTGTTGTATTTGGCCCTAACCGAGAAGGCCTCACGGCTTGGCACATTACATGTAAACAATAATGATTTGGTATTAGATATTGCATTGTTGTTGTGTTTCCAATGTGTGGTTGTTTGTTGGGGGCTAGGATATCTCCTTTGGAGATTCTCTTGCCTTGCACTCCATCACAAACCCAAGCTCCCAGATAAGAGGCTCACAATTTACCATTGTGTTGTAGGCTATTGCCAATAAGAAATTATTTATCTTATTATTATCTAAATGAATTAATTAAAACTATACATTTAATCTATTTATATATTTGATATGTATTATTGAACATATTTTTAAAACTATTATTAGGAAAAAATCAAGTGACTTAGGACAAAACTAAGAATATAGATTATTATTGTATATTATGTATTATTAATAAATATATAATAACTAGTATTAACTATTTAAATATATTGAATTTATATAAATAATATATTATAATTATGTCAGTAATATATAAATTATATTATATTTTTATTTATTTATTATTTTATTACTTTATAATTTAGTTTATGGGTAATTTGTGGAGCTTTGCTTTCTGAATAATCTTTTTTTGGCTAGAAAATTGTTAGTCTTTCTAAATGGTTTTTTTTTTGCGATCAAGCAAAATGTTTTGGTAAGAAAAGATCAACTTTTCCTATACTCAGAAACACTTTCGCATAACCCATTATAGCATATTGAGGAACCAACCACAACACTAGAATTTCCTCTACATTTAGACACTTTCTTTGCATTATGATGGTTAGTGCCATTCCTAGAGTGTCAATAACCATGCTTCTCAGTTGTGTTATTTTTATCTTTTTTGCTTTGTGCCAAATGAACCGCCACTTTATCATACATGGATAGGGTTAAACTACCACTTTGCCATACATGTATAAGTTATTACAGAGGCTAAAATATTTATGACATTGTAAGAAGCCACAAGTATTTTGAGATGGAAACCTAATTGTTTGTCCTTTTTCAATGCATGCAACACTGAAAATGTGCTCTACTAGAAATACAAAATGGTTGGGATTATAGAGCTTCGGATTGACAACATTTTCATAATGGATTTCATCTCTTCCACTTGTTGAAGTATGCACAATCTCCAAGGGTTCAAGTTTGTATGCATATTTGTTGATGTTTATATAGTGGTGGCTTTGTTCAAAAAGTTGTTAGAAATTTTCACAAGGTTTTTGTTATTAATAATCCAAAATTCTAGAGGAAATTATATGGGAGGAAGGGTTTAATTAATGTTGAAGTTTTCATTTTAGTGAAAGTCAGGGATAATTTTAGTGGCAAATTTTGCAATTTGATACATTAGAATTTGGCAAATAAATTGTACATATGGAGCGAGGCATGTTGCCCAAACTTTATAAAAAGTGGGTCGCACACTCGAGCCCATCGCAATTAGCTCCATTTTTCATGCGATATAACTATCAAGTTTATTTTTTGCACTTGATAAATTCAAAACATTTGCCTATAATTTCTAAAGGGAAAATTTTAGATGACCTAAATTCACCCATGGTTTTATAAGATTTTTTTTATAGGAGGGCCAAAATTTGTCTATAATTTTGCACACACGCATCACAAACCAATGTCATTTTTGCCAACTCTATTATTCATGGCAATATATTGGACGAACCATAGTCACCTCAAAAATGACATAAGATGTGTTATTATTATGCATATTTTGCCAAATACTTGTATACATTATAAGCTTCCCATTGAATTTTCCAAAAAGGATTGGTATAAATACATTCATAGATCAATGTTATTTTACACAATTTAGGTTAGTTGGTTCTCTCAATTTTGATTGATAATGAAGTCTCAAATTGTTGAGAGCATTGGTGAGTGGTGACTACAATTTACGCAAAGGTGAGTGACTCAAACCTCTATATGTCTATAATTTTGAGTTCATTCTTATTTAGTGGGTACAAATCAGTGGTCGATGGTCACCTGGGAGACCTCAAACATCAGAAGTGATGACATCTATATTTTATATTGTAGGTGATACAACCAATGAATCGTATTTAGATAAATATATGTAATAGTCTATTGTCACTTCTCCAACAAGTTAATATTTTTGGCAACCTTTATTTTGTTGGAGATGTCGAACATGAATAAGGGTTAGAGTTCTGGATGTGGGAAAAGCCAAGCAAGGCGAACAAAATGCAAAACCTTATCATCATATTTTAGTAGTGGAAAATTTTTTGGCCAAAATTAGGAAGCTATATCATCATAATTACATTTACAAGATTCTCAACCACTGCTACATATTGAAGAAGTTGATGAACCTAATACCTCTGATCACAATGAACTCGAAGAAGATTTTCAAATAAATACCCAAAGTAGCCAGAATGATATAAAAACTTGGATGAGGATACTAGAGATGATGAAGGTGCATGACCACAAAAGGGAAAAAGGAAAACATGAATAAAAAAAAGGTCAGAGGTGGGATCTATCGATCAAGAATTTTCAAAAAGAATGGGCCTCAAAGTATCCATTCATTGAACTTGTGGATAATCCAACTAAAGGTGAGCCTTTGGTAGAATGAAAATGTAAGATATGCACAAGGATAAATACAAAAGAAAAGAGGTTGCAACTAAAAAGTGACATTACTGAGAAGCATATGGGTAAAGTTTATGTGAAGAAAATCATAGATGGAGTGGAACAATTAGTGATAATATGGAAAACAAAAGAGGAATGTCAAATGTTAGGAGTGAAAAAATATTTGAATTTTATGATAAAATAGAGATGAAGCCTGCTAAAGTAAAAGACTCAAATATTTTCTTGGAAAAGAAATGGAAGTGGAATGAATGAGAAAATCTCTTCAGGTAAGTGTTGTCATTTGTATTTTGAGAAAAGGGCATACTATGACAGATTACCCATCATTGAGTGTTTTATTACACTTTCTAAGAATTTGTAACTATCTAGAGAGTCATTGGTTAGTAAACAACAAATCAGAATGGTCAAGGTGTCTTACTAAGGTTGACAAAGAATATGTAAAGGCAAAAATTAAAGACACATTTTTTGACATTGTCTTTAGATGAGGTTATGACAATAGATAATACTTCATGGGTATGCATGTATGTTTATATTGTACACAAATTTGTCTACCAAACTCATCCACTTATTATTGTTAAAATGAAGGATAATGCAACAACATAAAACTTATTTGAACTAGTAAAGAGTTCTCTAATTGAATATAGAGGTATAGACATGATGATTGCCAGAACATTGGCACGTGTTGGAATAGATGGAGCTTCAGTAATGCAAGGCCAAAATAATCGTCTTATTACAAAGATAGAAATCTTTTGTGCACCTTATGTTGTTGGCATTCACTACATGGCCCACAAAATCAATCTAGCTTTTGGAATTGTCAGCAACTATCCTCAAGTAAACAAAACTGAAGTTTTAATCAAAGAGATCTAGCAACACTTCTATTGAAGTCCAAAATGATTGAGATAATTTCACTGGTGTGTCAAAGGACTAACTAATGGGAATGATCTTCTTAAGGATAATGGTACCAAAAGGATCTCTTTAGATGGACCAGTGCATCGAATTTGTTTTGAATATCCATCATTTCTTGGTCTAATGAACTCAAGTCATGACAAGGATGACATACTAAAATATCTTGAGTTGCTTTGAATGTTAAGTAATGTAGTAACACTTAACATTAGCAACTCTTCTCCCCATGCTATAGAAAATGAGGGGTATAATGAACATGAAGGCTCAACAAAGAGATATGTATATTAAAAAGTATACTACACTGTGTAGATTGATATGCATGGGCCTTGATAATCTCTATCAACATCTACCATCATTTTGTGATAATGCAAAATTTTTTGAGAGGATATGAATGATAAGTTTTTATAGGTTGGGGAAAATAGTGAGTTATGTGCCAATATACACGAAGTTGAGATATCAATGCACTAGGACTAGTGACCTCCTAGGAAGTCTTGGTGCTTCACCTCTATGAGCATCAACTAGATCCAATAAGTGTTAAGTGATCCATTCATTATCATGAGAAATGGGTTCATATGAACCACTACTCATGGAACATGGGTCAATGAGATTGGTAAAAAATACACAGTTAAATCCTGATAGAAATATCACAATTTGATTTACTCTGGAAATTATCTCCTTATCAATTGATGAGCTTAAGGGACTTTCTAATGAATGGTTCACAAGGTACAACACTTGGTGAAGGTTTTGCAAATGGGGTCGCATGAAGAGTGGGTTTAATCATGGAGGAAAATCCATAGTTAAGTGTGCTCAAGTTGGAGTAGTACTGGGATGGGTGACCTCCTAGGAAGTCTTGGGCCTTCACCACTATGATTAATTATCACCTAGATATAATGAATATTAAGTGTTTCATTAATTATCATGAGTGATGAGTTTGTGTGAACCACTACTCATGAAACATGGGCCAATGAGTTTGACTCAAAAACCACCCAGTTCAGTCCTGATAGCAATATCACAATTTGAATGATGTGGAAAATATCTCCTAGTTATCAATTGATGAGCTTAAGAGGCTTTCTAATGAATTTTTCATAAGACACAACACTCTAGATGAAGGTTTTACAATGGGGTTACAAGAAAAGTGGGTTTAACAATGGAGGAAACTCTATAGTTAAGTGTGTTCAAGATGGAGTAGTACTGGGATGGGTGACCTCCTAAGAAGTCCTGGTGCTTCAACTCTATGAGTATCACCTAGCTCCAATGAGTGTTAAGTGTTCTATTCATTATCATGAGAGATGGGTTTGTGTGAACTCCTTCTCGTGAAACATGGGTCAATGATTTTTACTCAAAAACTACATAGTTGAATCCTGATAGCAATATCAAAATTTGACTTCTACAGATAGTCCCAAAAATATTATCAATCGATCTTCTTATCAAAATTGAAATCGATCTCAATTCTCATTTTACACTTCAATTTAGACTATTCTTTGAATCATTGCGCTACTTGCACATCAATTCAAAGAGGGGAAAATGTTATCACCCAAAATTGGTCAATCCTTTAAAAATATATAATTATATCTCATGGTGAAGGTTCAAATTGAATTAATTGAATCAAAGAATTAAAATAATTCAAACAAATCAACTATTTGAACCCATTTGAATTTTGCACACGAATATCAATTTCAAATCATTTAAATAAGCAATTATCCTCAAATATTATTTTTATATTTGAAAGAGGACCCCATTTGACTTATAAAGATTTTATTCAGAGTGGGATTCAAGGATATTTATTGTTTATTCCATAATGAATATTTTATTCAGAGTGAGATTCAAGGATATTCATTGTTTATTCCATAATCAATATTTTATTCAGAGTGGGATTCAAGGAAGTTTATTGTTTATTCCATTTTGAATATTTTATTTAGAGTGGGATTCAAGGATATTCATTGTTTATTCCATAATGAATATTTTATTCAGAGTGGGATTCAAAGAAATTCATTGTTTGTTCCATAATGATTATTTTATTCATTATGGGGATCAAAGATATTCATTGTTTATTCAAAATGGAGTTAAATCATTTATGTATTCCAAGGTGGATTCATAAATCATTATTCTATTCCAAGGTGGATTCATAAATTATTATTCTATTCAAAATGCTAATTATTTTAATCAAAATGGGTTCTCCATTTTGAATAAAATAATCCAAATGGGACCTTCATTTATGAATGTTTAAATCAAAGTGGATTCCCTTAAAATGATTTTTAATTCATTTTTATCTTCACCATGGTAAATTCTCAATTCTACCCCAAGCCCTTAGAAGAATCTATAAATACAAGGCATTTTAAGAGCTAAAGATAGAAATCTCATGTATCATAATTTTGTCAATTTTAAGCCTTCTAACATTTCTAGCATTCTTGATATTTAGCTTGTTTAATCTATTATTCTATCTTATATGAATTCTAGCTTTATTTTGCATACATCTAGCTTAATTTTTACTTGTTCATAGTTCAATATTGCATACATTTAGTCTAATTCTAGTTCAATCTTGCATGCATACTAAAGAAATCCTTCATTCTAGCAATGGTCATGGTTACTAAACTCATTCTGAGAGCATAAAACCCCACCTAGATAGAAGGCAACAAGTCACCTTGTTAATCATTTGAGATGAACAATTAATGTTCATTCTTGGATGCATTTAATAAATAAGGACTATGTTGAAGTGTGAGTCTTGAGTTCCGTTTTTAGCTTGCATACTCCTAACTGGATCTCAACTTCAACTTCAACACTACCAATACCAATACTTGAGTTATTGATAGTGACATCATTGTTTTTGGAACTCCCAATTTAGTTTGAAATGTGGTCCAACCCTCTTCTTTGACATTTCTTACTCCACACATTTAGTCGCCTTTCATTAGAAAAATTGTGGACTTCATACCTAGATGTATAGAGCTTCAAAAAATTTTCCAAATTATTATCTAGTTTGTTTCTTATCTTTGACTTTAGGAACCCCAGAGTACTAAAAAATCTCTCATCCTCCACCAACCCTAGTATCATGGTGAAAAATAAATTAGTAAGCTTGAATTTTTTTGGTGTTGAATCCATCAACATTAAGCTTTGTGCTAGATTTCTCTAAAGTTTGGTTTCCAATCCTTCTCTAGGGTTTTGCATAAGTCCATATCATTCCCTCATTGTATCTAAAAAATGATGTGATTTCTCTCTCAAATGAGATTCATCTAAAATTCTATAATTTATAGTTACCCGATTTCTTACTTTGGTTTTGCACTAATATTCTATCAAAGTCAATAACTTATTATAAAATCTTTCAAACTTTTGAGAGTCTAATAATGAGGAAACACAATAAGCATGTCATCAAGTAGATTGAATGAAGGGAATATTTCTCTAATCTACAAGGAAAGATCATAGGAAATTTTCTTAACAAAAGCAATTGCTGACTCTACAATATTGGGAAAGACTTGCTTTGTAACACTTAATTGTTTCATTCTAGGTCTCTTTTCCAGTTCCTCAAACTCGACCATACCAAACTAAGTAGGATATATTTTCCACCACAAGTCAAATTGCGATATTTCTATCAAGATTCAACTGTGTAGTTTTTGAGTCAAATTCATTGACCCATGTTTTATGAGTAGTGGTTCAAACAAACCCATCTCTCATGATAATGAACAAAATACTTGAGACTCATTGGATCTAGGTGATTCTCATAGATGCAAAGCTTCAAGACTTAATAGGAGGTCACCATCCCAATAATACTCCACCATGAGTGTACTTAACTATGGAGTTTCCTCCATGGTTAGAGATTGTTCTTACAATCCAGAGTCAGGGTTAGAATGTCCCAATACTGGTTCATGTTTAGATGTAGATTTGCAAAATTATCCCCAGAACGAGGCTCAATCCTCAACAGTTAGGGTTAGCGTGCCCCAATACCTGTCTAAGAGATTGTCATGATATGTAGAATTGTCCCCAAAATGAGGCTCAATCCTTAGGAGTCAAGGTTAGAATGCCTCGATACTTGTCTATGACAATACCAATCACAATTCATAGGATTGTCCCTAGAACGAGACTCAATCCTCAGAAGTCAAGGTTAGAATGCCCCAATACCTATCTATTAAAAGGTGATTGAAAAGAGTTTTAGGACTATCTCTAGAATGAAGCTTAATCCTCTAGAGTTAGGTTTAGAATGCCTTGATACTAGTCTATAAATAGATGACAAGACTTATCATGAGCTGTAGGATTATCCTTAGAACAAAGCTTAATCCTCAAGAGACAGGGTTAGAATGCCCTTATACTTGTCCATCGAGATATAATTTGAGTTGTCAAAAGTTTGATTGATAGAAAATCAATGACTTGATTGATCAATAGTAGTTGATGTAAGATTTGATTGATGATTCAAGATTTGATTGAAGAAGCAAGATTTGGTTAATAGAAATGTAATGATATAATCAACCTGCCCCCTCAAGAACAAAATCAGAAGATGACATGTCAATAATATTGATGTAGAGAAATAGATTGTGATTTTTATCCCAAAAATAGACTCAAGATTATCGAATTTAGAAGAGGTGATGAAATGTAAGTCATGGTGAATATTCTACCCCCTATCTTGGAAAAGACAAGTCAAAGAGCCATGGGATCTATGTGGAGTGCAAAGCTAAGAGAAAATGCAAACCTAAAGTGAATACAATCCTAAGACTTTGGTTACTAGACTCATAAGTTCATCATAGAGCTAGATTAATTTGGAGGTGCTAGTCCCTTCCGGATTTGTTAACTGTGCAATGTAGGATTTTAAGGATAGCCTTATTGGATGCTTCTACTTGTCCATTACCCTAAGGATAATAGATGGAAGATCAATGTTGCATGATTTTGAACTTTGAACATAGCCCTTTGAGATCCTTATTTTTAAATTGTCTACCATTGTCAATTATAATGGAGGAAGGTACACCATACCTATAGATGATGTAGTTTAGAATGAACATAGCTATAGTTTTTCTAGTGGCATCAGTAAGGGGTATTGTCTCTACCCACTTTGTGAAGTAATCTATAGCAGTGATAATGAACTTATGTCCCTTTGAGGGAGATGGGTGAATCTGACCCACAAGATCAAAAGCCCATTGTTGGAATGGCCACAATGTGATGATTGGAATTAGCTCCCTACTTGGAGCATGCATCAAATTACTATGACGTTGGCACTGTTTGTAAGATTTAGCATATTGTGTAGCTTCTTTCTCCATTTCTGGTCAATAGTAACCAGCTCTAATAAGTTTGCAAGCTAGTGTCAGGCCATTAGAGTGTGATCCACAAATACCTTCATGTATCTCAACTAAAGCACATTTGGACTCATCAAGTTCTAGACACCTAAGGAGGGTACCGCCTAGACCTCATCTATATAAGTCATTAGCTATGATGACATACCATGATGCATTGTAGATAAGATTACATTTTTCATTCTGAGTTAGATTGTCTGGAATAATTTGGTCATGTAAGTAGGAATAAATATGATGGTAGCGAGATGAATCGTGTCCTATAATAGAACAAATCATCTGGGAGTTGGGAGAGTCATAGGCAAGGTAGTATAATGCTTCCACCAAGAATTTGTGTCTAAAGTCATTATCTAGTACTTGAAAGATAGAAGAAAGTGTAGCCATGGCATGAACTACTTTAATATTTGCTCGAGGAATCTACTAGAAGGTGACACATGCAAATTTTTTCTTTAGATAATCAACCATTATCTTGTAGGGAATGAGTTTTTCATCTTTTGTTTGGTAGAGGTCATTGATTTGATTAATCACCAGTTCTGAGTCTCCAAAGATGTTCAGTTCATCAACCCTCCATTCAATAGAAATTTTCATCCCATTGATTAAGGCTTTGTATTCAGCAATATTGTTTGTACAAGGAAATAAAATCTTGTATGCCTTGGGGAGAGAATATTGTTGAGGGGTGATAAATAGTATTCCAACACTAGATCCATGTTGAGTAAAGGACCCATCAAAGAACATCTTCCATGTTTGTTGTGTCAATAACAATATGGACTCATCTAGAAACTCAATGGTCATAGGGTACTGATCTTGTAATGGTGCATCAGCCAACAAATCAGCAATAGCTTGTCCTTTTATAACTTTCCCTTTGACATATTCAATGTCAAATTCACTTAGTATCATGACCCATTTTGCTAGCCTTCCAGTCAATGTTGCTTTGCTCAACAAATATTTTAGTGGATCAATTTTTGCAACTAGTCTTGTGGAGTGGGCAAGCATGTAGTGTCTAATTTTTTGTGAAGCAAAGACAACTTCTAGATAGGCCTTCTCAGCTATAGTGTATTTCATCTCATAAGATACTAGTGTGTGACTGATATAATAGATTGCTTGCTCTTTCTTGTTCTAATCTTCTCGAGCCATTATAGCACCTAAGGATGAATCTGTAGTTGAGATGTACAAGATAAGAGATTTTCCTTGAATAAGAGGCATTAGTATGGGTGGATTGGCAAGGTATTTTTTATTTTGAGTCAAGCTTTTATCACATTCCTTATTCTATTCATATGTCACACCCTTATGCAAAGTTTTGGTGAATGGTTGTGAATGATCTGCAAGTTGTGAGACAAACTGTCGAATAGACTAGAGTCTCCCTTGTAATCCTCTCATCTGACTTATGCTTTTGGGTGGAGGCATTTCCATAATAGCTTGAACCTTTTTAGGGTCCACTTCTATGCCTTTGGCTGAGATAATGTAGCCTAGTAATTTTCCTGGTGTGATCCCAAAAGCACATTTCTTAGGATTTAGTCGAAGACTAAACTACTCCATGTAGTCTAAGATAGGGCCTAAGTCATTGAGATGAGTGTTTCTATGCATACCCTTTGCTAATGTATCATCCACATAGTCCTCCATAGTTTTATGCATCATATAATGAAAGATTGTGGTTACAACTCTTTGATAGGTGGCCCTAGCATTTTTTAAGCCAAATGGCATCACATTCTAGCAGAATGTTCCCCAAGCACATGTAAATGTTGTTTTCTCTTGATCTTCTGGTGTAATTTTTATTTGGTTATAACCAGAGAAACCATCCATTAGTGAATACATTTCATATCCTGTTGTCATATCCACTATCATGTCTATGTTTGGTAATGGAAAGTCATCCTTCAGACATGCTTTATTGAGATCCCTAAAGTTAGTGCATACTCTAATAGATTTATTTGGCTTAGAAACTAGCACTATATTAGAGATCCATTGTGCATAGTCAATTGCTCAAATGAATCTAGCTTTTAATAGTTTTTGTAATTTTGCTTTGATCAGTAGTGCAATATGGGGATGCATCTTTCTTAGTTTTTGTTTCATAGGCTTTACTCCTAGTGCGATGGACAAGTGATGCATAATGAGGTCAGGGTCTAGACCCATCATATCAAAATATGTCCATGCAAAGTTGATTTTCTTTTCTTGGAAGAAGATGGTAAATTTCTCTTTCTCTTCAACTGATAATGATTATGCAAAATGTATGATCTGTGGATTTTCTTCGGATCCCAAGTTCATTGGTTGTGTTGGCTCGATCAATACTAATGATCTTTCTTGAATATGACTTGTAAGTGTATCAAATATCTCATCTTTGGGTGCCTCAAAGAGGTTTTCACCTTCAGATGCATCTTTTATTTTTACTATTTTAGGCTTTGATACTGCCACAATGTGGTTTTCAATATTAGAGTGCTTGTTCTTTTTTCTTTTGATTATATGATTGAGATATTTGATATCAACTTTAGTCATGCCTACACTTTTTCATTGGTGGAAAGACATTATAAGTTTGATAACATTCAGGTAACAGGCTAGAGTATAGTCATTTTGGAACATGGGGACTTCACTGGATGTAGAATTTTGGTTCCAATCTATAAGCTCCGGATGTATGAGTGAGAGAGAAATGACTAGTTCTAATGCATTCACAGTATAATCATAAAAATAATGAGCTAATAATTTAAGGCCTAGAGAGATTTCGTCCAAAGGTATATTCAATTCACTTTGATCCCTAACGTCGTTAGAAGAGAACACGTCAGTATAAGTAGAATTAAACTCGTCAGTCCTAACCCTAGAACTCTCTCTTATTTTGAGCTAGTTTTCATATGTATGAACCGTGTCTACTACTATATCAACAGTTGCATCTAAAAGAGAATCAAACCCATATTCATGAGAGTCTGTACTACTTCCGTTGTCTTGAGCTTGGCTAGATTGACCCTATTCAAATTGTGTAGATTGGTATGATTCACTGTGACAATGAGAGTTTGCATTTTGAGTTTCTCTTAATTGTTCAATTATTTCATCAAAGTCCCTGTTAATGGTAATAATACCAACTTGTGGGATAAAATCATCAAGTTCTACTAGCAATGCTTCAATGTCAGTTGGAATGGGAAAAGGAAAGGTATCTTCCCCATCAGAAATTTCTTCCTCTTTTTTAGATTTAGAATCATTTTCAAATTCAAGTAAACTATCAAGTATTGACATGAATTTGTTCATTCCTAAGTGAAATGGTGCCCTTTTCAATCCTAGACTAGTTGTGTCCTTAGGTCTTCGGTATTTGGCTTCAATTGGATTGATCAATCCTTTGTTATTTTGTCCTATAGGACCCTTTCCTTTGTTGCCTAGTCGGTTCATGAGTTTAAGACCTTTCCCATATCTTTTAGGAGTTATCTCATAGTTTTGAATTTCAACATCCTTTGTATCTGGACATTTGTATATCCAATCTGGAATAGCTCTCTCTTCATCCTTATCTTCTAGAGGTATAGGTTCTTGTACAAAAGAACCATTATAAATAGCCTTAGGTAGTGCTCTAGAAGGTTTCATTTCTTCAGAAGGTTTCCCATAATAGCGAGGAGATGGTGGAAGTGAAGTCAAAGATATTACAAGTTCTATCTTGTATTCTCCCATGCTAGTATCTTTTGGTTTGAGAGATTTCACTATGTCTTGCATTCTTCCATCATAATGTTCAGTAGCATCTTTGTTGGTTGGTACCAAACTATCAGTAGTTTAATTGAGGGTATTGCAAATATAGTTGACATTGGTAGGTATTGTCACTTCTACTACTTGAAAAGGAAACTTTATACATTGGCGGTATGTGGAAGGAACTACTTACATCTCATGTATCCACGGTCTACCCAATAGTATGTTGTATGCTAGAGGTATGTCAAGAACCTAACATATGACATTCCTCTCAATAGGTCCCACTCAGATGGGTAATACAAATCCCTTGGATTTTCTTTCTTCTTCATCATAGGCTTTTATAGTATTTCTCCTATGAGGATCAATAGATTCTTCATCATAACCTAGTTAAGTCAACAGGCTAGCAGAACAGATATTGAGACCAACACCATTGTCCATCAAAACATGATGGATGTGCTTCTTAAGGATCATGACCTCAATATGCAATGGTTGGTTATGTGGATGACTCAAAGAATTATCGTCCTCCTCAAAGAAAGATAAGTAATGTGGCAAAGTCAAATGACCTACCATAGATTGAAATTGATCAAGATCTAAATCCTTGGGTACACTAGACTCAACTAGAGCTTTGTCAAGAACCTCCTTATGAGCAGGCAAGATTTTTAGTAGTTCAAAAATTGTGATTTGAGCTTGTGTTCTTTGTAATTGAGCCAAGATATTATAGTTAACAGTATTAGAAGTTAGTATTAATTTTGTAGTCTAGTTGGTAGTACAAGTAGTAGGTTTGTTTGTAGTCTGTTCTGGTTCAGATGTAGAAGGTACATGAGTTGGGAGTACTAGTTTTTCACGTGATCGTGTGATAGCATTTGCACCAAAATGAGATTGTTCTTTATCAAGTTTAGAAGTTGTAGCTCTGTAAAGAACAAATGGAGTTTTTGGCTTGGTTTTGTTGTCACTAGGCCCCTTTATGGTTAGGACATTGAAATATTCAGATCCCAATATTCAGATCCCACAGGTTCAACTATATTGATAAGATCATCATCATTGGTATATGTATAGTTGACCTTTGTGTTATTCTTTGGAGTAGATGTTTCTCCCTTTTCATATGGAGGAAATAGTTTTTTGAATGCTTTGTGATCAAAATTTTTACTATGATCTCCTACAACTATCTCACCAGCATCAATTAAATTCTGAATTTGGCGTCTCAGTTGTATGCAGTTGTTTGTTCTAAGACTGGGGTGTTGGTGATAATCACATTAGTAATCATCACTCCACCATTTGGGTCTTGGTTGTGGATCATATGGTCGAGGATTGTCTAGAGGACTTATGAGTTTGTTTTGAAGAAGTGTCTTGTAAACCACTTCCATTGGTTGACCAAGAGGTGTATATTCATAAGGTGTATAGTCACGCTTGGGTTTAGTAATCTAAGGCTTGTATTTAGAAGCATTTCTAGTTGGTTTAGCATTTGTGTGAGCCTTTTCAATAGCTTTAGCTTCTTGTATGTTGTTTATGAGATTGAAGACAACTTTAGGAGGTTTAGGAGTGACATTGTCAACTACTCCATCATTTACCACATCATGATTTTTGGTGATGTATTTGGATGTGTCTTTGTTTGAGTTAGACCCTTGTTTGTTATCCTTGTATAGGGTCAACTCTCCTTTCTTGACCATGAATTCCTCTATGCAGACAACTTGTTTAATGATGTCATCAAAGAACGAGGGTCCTTGCATTTGTATTTTATACCCAAAATCAAGTAGGAGGTTATCCATAAAGATGTCAAGCTTCTCAGTCTTAGGTATCTTGCAAGAGTACTTAGTGTAAAGTTGCCTCCATCTTTGGAGGAAAGTCAAGAAAGGTTCTCATGTTTTCAGTTTGAGATTGCAAAGATCTCTAATATTAACCAAATGTTGGATGTTGTGTGAGTAGTGTTGAACAAACATGTTTGCAATTCCGTCAAAGGTTTTAATCCGAGGGGGTAATTGTGAAAACCATTCCATAGCTGGTCCACCCAAACTATGCGGGAATAGGCGCATAAGGTAAGTTTGGTCATGCATGAAATCCATAGATAAAGCACCAAATTCCCTCAAGTGATCTTGGGGATCAGAAGTACATAGATATTTATCATATTTTGGAATTTCAACTCTTTTAGGAAAAGGAGGCATGGAGAGGTTTTTTTCAAAAGGAAATGGACAAATGGTATCCAATGAGAATTGTTTTGTTGGTTTGTCCTTTTCTGTCATCATTTGGAGTAGTTGCGCTTGCATGCTTTGAATTTGTTTTTTTCAATTTAGAGGTTTTAGTTTCTTCCCCTCTAATCACAAGAGTTTCTATATTGTAGCCTAAGGGTAATTTAGCTCCTTGTTTAGCAAGCTTAAGAAGGTATTTCTCTTTCTCCTCATTCATGAGGATCTCCATCATTTTTTGAATTGTTTTGCTTGTTTGGGCTTGTTCTATGTCCTCTTGGGTTATTTCATCTTCATCATCGCTAGGGATGTTTTGATGTTGATTTTTGCCTTTATTAGACTTCCTATTTTCATCTTGATTTGCATCATTACTATGTTCTCTTTGTTGCTTTGGACTCTCCATTTTTTTATGCAAGTTCTCAATGTGTGGGAACTTAGCATGAGTAGGTGTTGTGTTTATATCATCTAAATCAAACCCGAAACTGGAATGTTCTTGAAAAAGTGGATTTTGCACTTGACTAAAGTTGGCAGGAAAGACTCGTCTAACGTAAGGTCGAATGACTGGTGAAATAGATCGAGATGATCTTTCACTAGGTATACTAGGTGAAGAAGACTATGGAGAAGACCATGAAATCACTCTATGATACTCAGATTGTGTATAGGAATTAGAGTGACCTCTACCTTGACTTCTACGTACAATGCTTCTAGCTCATCATATAGGAAACACACGTCCACTTCTAGTTGTAACAAGCATAGACAAAAACTTTTGGAAATCAAGGCTTAGGACCAAAATCAAAATTTTGTCTCAAAGGTGTATAGTAGTATCAAGGGTGATGTTTCCACAATACGAATAGTGAATAGAGTGGCTAGAACAACCAAGTTTGACTATCGTAATAGCAAGGGATAACAACACAATAGAACAAGTAGAATAGTGAAGTGGTGAGACTAGTTCAGATGTTGATTTCAAATGTTCAATTGAGAAGATTCATTTTCAGACTATTACAAACATAGAAGTGTATAAGTGTTCTTGAATAAAGACTAGATGTGTCATACTTGAAGTAGTTTGTTGGACAGAATTTTTGGCTTTTAGACAATTTTGAGCAAAATTTCAGGTGACCAGTTGCAATTTGACAAGTTTGTGTTTACGTGTATTTTGAATAGTTAAGCACTCCAAACACATCAACAATCATATCAAAGGCTTTCAATCTAGGATATACATAGATCAACTATAGGGTGTCCTCGATATACACAAGGTACGTGAGGTCCATATCTATAGATGAAAGAAAATAATGCCACATAGCCGAGAGGAGACGGTAACCCAAATCTCCACCTTCACTTCCCAAAGGTATAAAGTTCTTTGGGGCTTAGCCAAGAGTGACAAGATTATACTTCCAAGAGAGGTGTCTTTCGATTCACCTCTCGATATTTATACTCTGCTAGAACGTAGGAGTTGAGGTTGTCCCAAGGGGTGATGAAATCCCCTAGCAGGCCTCCTAAAAAAATAAAACAAGTCCACTTATTTCTTATGTACTCAAGATCACCCAAAGGCGTAAGAGGAGTGAATATGTAAGTGGCCTTGGGGTTTAAAAGAAACTTGTTCTTTCCCAATGAATCCTTAGATTTTGTAATCTACTCTTGAAGACACTCGTGTTTAGCATGCAAAGTTCTTTCCAACTTACAACGTCGTCAACATAAGAAATCGAGAGTTCGTCAACAAAAGTAAATCAAGTGTAGTCAACATAAGAAATCGATAGCGAAAAGAACCAATTCCTTTATGCATTCAAGATTGAATGTCTTCATTTTAAGCACCAAAATTCAAATATTTCATCGCAATGGTTCTTTGATCCTTAAGCACTCAAGAGTGTGTTACTAACATGCATTCCAATGAAAATGTGTTCTCTTCAAGAGTGTGTTTTAGCATTCATTCCAATGAGAAACATGTGGTTTTTAATCCATGGCATTCAAGATTGAGTTTTTAGTGCATTCATTCAAATGAAAGATTTGTCAATTTATTAAGACATTCAAGATTTAATTTGATTGCTTTAGAATTTGAAGGCATTCAGGAGTGTGTTTGGATTTTAAATTTAATTGCAACATTCATTCAAAGACAAATGATTAATCATTCAAGTCCATTCCTTTCTAATTTGAAATCCTCCCATGTGCTTCATTGTTGCTTTCCACATACCTGCAATAATTTTTTTTGATTAAAACTCAAGGATTTGCATCATGAATTAATGTTTTAAATGAATTTCTAATTGGAAAAATCTTAAATTTTTACTGTGAGCTCTTGAAAGTGTCCTAAATGGGTAATAAAATTTTTAGATCAAAATATTGAGATTTATCTCATAAATTATTTTTTTATGGAAGACCATAAAAAAATTACTAAAATTATAGTTTAAATCTGAAGAATCTAAATTTTTTATTGAGATATCTAGACATCAACATAAACTCTCAATAAAATTTTAGATTTTAATTCGATGATTTGGAGGTTAATTTAATTTTTTAATGAAAACATCATTAAAGAATTATTAAAAAACAAAATTTGATCCAAAAATTCTGCAATTTTTACTGTGTACGTCAACTATTTTCCAAAACTTGAAAAAAAATGTAGATCAAAATATGTTAATTTTTGGGCTCAAATAATTCACATATGATAGATAATTAAAAAATTATAGAAAATAGAGTGTTTATCAGAAAAATCTAAAATTTTGCATGTGATTTTTCCCTATTGTCTAAAACCTTCAGTAAAAACTCTAGACTAAAATTCATCAATTTGGTCTACTTTTAATGATTTTTATGAAAAATCATAAAAAAATTACAAAAATTGAATTTTGATTAAAAATTGTAACTTTAGAACATGAGAAGGAAGAAGAAGAAGATGAGAAATAGAAGAAGATTAGGATGAAGAAGAGGAAGAGGCTTCTCAAATGCTCATTATATTGCTCATGATTGTTGGATGTCTTCTCAAAGTGTCTTCAAACTTGCAACAATTTAAACCTGCGCAAACAAGATATA